>OY728164.1:1140627118-1141827118 GCA_963277665.1 Viscum album | reverse complement strand
TTGTATATGATTTGGATCCCAGGTTTACTTCTATCTTTTGGAATGGGCTTCATAAGTCTTTGGGAACAAAATTAAATTTTAGTAAAAATTTTCATCCTCAATCATATGGGCAGTCAGAACGAATGATTCAGACCTTGCAGGATATGATTTGAGCTTATTCAAACAAATACTAGAGATGTTGGGATCATCATCTTTCTTAAGTAGAGTTTTCTTATAATAACAGTTTGCATTCCAATATATAGATAGAACCTTTTGAGGCATTGTATGGGAAGTGGTGCTAGACTCCAGAATATTTGGTTGATGTCAGTGAAAGAAAGTTGATGGGGCCAGAATTAGAAGAGGAAGTGGCTGAGAAAGTGAAGATGATCTAGTAGCACACGAGGAAAACTCCGTGGAGGCCTAAAAGTTATGTAGATAATAGAAGGATAGACTTCTATTTAGAGGTAGGTTACCATGTTTTCTGTAAAATATCTCCAGGGAAAAGTGTGATTCATTTTGGTAAGAAAGGAAAGTTATCCATGATTCATCAATCATATTTAAATCCTGGAGAAAGTTGGACCAATTGCATACCACGTAGACTTACCTTTGAGTTTATCTCAAGTACACAATATTTTTCTTGTTCTAATTTTGAGAAAGTATGTGCCAGATTCATCACATGCCTTGAGTCCAAAAGTAGTTTAGTTGGAAGAGAATTTTTATTACAAAGAGAAACCAATTAAAATTCTTGATCGAAGGGAAAAGGGATTGCTGAATAAAATGATCCACTTGGTAAAGGTTTTTTGGAAAAACCACATGGTTAAAGAAGAAACTTGGGAATCTAAAAATGATATGAGGGAATGGTACCCTCACTTTTTTAATGAGTAAATAAATATGTGAGAATGTAATTTCAAGAAGGTGTGGATAATGTAACACCCAAAGGTTTTTTAAAAAATGAAATGCATGAAACTTTGTTTTAAGTAGATATTTTTGACAAGCCTTTAAGCATAATTTTTCTGCTTCTATGTTTTGAATTAAGAAAAACAGTCATTTAAAATTGTGTTCAGTAAGTTATTTAGAGTCTGATAGAACCAACATGTTTTTTTGTGAATAGTAATATACCCTTGTGAATAGTAATATTACCCTAATGAATAGTAAATTGTATAATTATTTTATTTTCTTAAGGGTTTAAGATAATGACATCTTCGTTAATTTTTCAATATGATATAAATGTAGTTATCATTTTAAAATTGTTAATTTTTGAATTAAGTATGACTTTTTAAAAATTAAATTAATAATATATATAAATTTATTTTTAAAAAATGAATTTCATTTTTTAATTCTAAACGTCAAAAAATGGTTAGGGTGAGTTTTTGGGATTTTTTTGAAATAGTTGATTATTTGGTGAATAGAGAAAATATAGTTTTGAGTTTCAGTGTGTTTAATGACATCATTAATGATGTAATAATGATGTAATAATTATTGTATACTTGTGTACAATAAAATAAGATGTGATGTGTCCCAAGATGCTAATACCATGAGAAAATACCATGGGCAAGCCCATGGTTTTTCAAATACCACTAATGATGTGTCCCTTGGAAATTAATAAAATATTACCTCACTTTTACTATAAATAACAACCCATTCCTTCATTACATTCATTTATTAAATTCATTATAAAATCATACTCAATAATTATTTGGACTTATTAACTCCCTAACAATCCTCCCAAGGTTTCTTTAGGCCCCCAAGGTCCTAACATTCAAGTATTATGAGTTACTTTTCAGGGAGGTTTGAATACATTTGATGTAAGAAGAACCCGAGGCCAGTGAATTCTTAACCCGATCAATATTATTTGGGATAACCATATTCTTTATACATTATGTGGAATTAATATTATTAGTGTGAAGAATTATTATTTATATAATGTTTCACTATGTCTATTTATAGTGTATACACAGATCTATTCAATTTTATTAATTCTCACTCCATTTATATTTAAAGGGACTTTCCTTTAAAAATAATTTTAATGATCTCTTTACTAAATTTCAAAAGGATTTTTCTTTTATATTTATATGTAATTAGTGGTTTCTCCTGATTTCCAGATACTTTATTACCATGATATTTTACTTGGATATTATTTATGTTTGGTTGATCCCATTATAGCTCATGATATATTGGGTTGAGACCATTATAGGCCAAGATATGTTGGGTTGATCCCATTATAGCTCAAGATATGATGTGTGTGCCACATTATAGAACTCCAATACATTGGGTACTTCAGATATGGAAGTTAACTAAAAGGTTATTCCATGTTTAAGGGTGAATGTAAGAGTGATATGGTAAATAAGTCCTAAGGAAACTACATTATGTTTCTATGCATGTGAGTTGTTATGATTAGAGAGTTTTATTGGTTTTTAAGTTATCAATTGACTAACAATTTTTTTAATTATATCCCTTACTAAGTTTTATACTCATCCCAAGTTTTAAAATGTTTTTCACAGGATATAAGAATGGTTAAGAGAAAGAAGGGAGTCCTAATGTTTGATATGGAGTGTTGTGAAAGAAATCATGTTTTACGTTTTAATGTTTTATATTTTGAAAAAAATTGATACTGTTTTAGTAGTATACTCTTATATGAATGTTTCATGTCATGTATGACATCCCAATTATTTAAAACTCTAAACACAAAAAGATCCTCAATGTTTAATAGTGAATGGTCCTGTGTAAAATTTAATATTAAGTTTCATTTTTAGGTCGGGTCCTTGTAAGTGACATATTCAAAAAAAATAAAATGAATTTAGATCATTTAAATACTTTATAAAAATGAACCATAATTAATTTTTGATGTATAGAAACCATCTGCACCTCAATAAAAAGAACGTTGTGTCTAGTATGACACAATGTTTCTTTTTTTAATTAAAATTGACGTTAATTTTGTTAAAAAAGACAAGTGAAATACTCAAATTTGATAAAACGCATTTATATTATTTTGATACTTTTTTAAAATGATATCAAAGTGATTTATGATGTTCAAGAATTAGCCACACCTCAATCCGACACATGGTGTGACCGATATAACTTCATGTGAATGGTTTTATTTAACATTGACATTAATATTAGTAAGAAAGAAAAAAGGACTTTTAAAAATTGAAAAAATATACATATTATTTTAAAACATTAGTAAAATTATCCAAAAATTTAATTATGACATATAAGAATAATCCATAGCTAAATCCGATGCATAATTTGACCGGTATGACTCCATGTGTCCATTTTCATTTTAAAATGGACATTTTTGTCTAAAAAGTGTGTCACTCACTAAAAAAATAACAAAAACACTTTTATTTTCTTGATAATTTTGGATAATGATTCATATGTCATTTTTTATGTGTAGTAATCTATATCACATCAAACCGACACATGATGTGACTAGTATGACTCAAAGTGTGTGTTTTAGTTTCAAAAGACATTTTAGTAAAAAAGACAAGTGACATACTCAAAATGAGAAAATGAATTTGGATTGTTTTTAGGACAATAGAAAATGATCCCTATGTATTTTTTTATGCATATGATTTAGCCACACCTCAATTTGATGCATGGTGTGACCTCTATGACTCTAAGTGCAGGTTTTTATTAAAAATTTAAATTAATTTTAGTAAAAACGAGAAGTGAAATACTCAAAACAAAGAAAATAGATTCAGATTATTTTTATTATTTTTAAAAATGAACAATATGTCATTTTTTACATTCAAAAATTATACTCACCTTAATCAAATTCACGGTGTGATCAGTTTGACTCCATGAGTGTCTTTTTTATATAAAATAGACATCAATTTTAGTAAAAAAAGACTACTGACATACTCAAAACTAATAAAATGCTTTTATATTGTTTTTATACATTATAAAAATGATCTATAAGTCATTTTTTATGTGTAAGAATTATTATAACATCAATATGATACAGAAAGTGCCTTGTACAACTCAAAGTGTCTGTTCTCAGTATAAAATTGACATTTTAGTTCAAAAAGTGTCACTAACTAATAACTGATCAATTATATCAAATTGTATTTATAATTTAGTAAAATAATTCATAATAAATTTTTTATGGGTAGTAATTAGTATAACATTTAATTAACACCCAATGTGACCAAAATTAGTCAAAGTGCATGTTTGTAGTTTAAAATGAAATTTTATTAAAAAAGTCTAGTGAAATACTCAAAACTAAGAAAATGAATCCAGATTATTTATATAAATTAATAAAATAATACCTAAGTCATTTTTAATGTGTAATAATCATTTTCACCTCAATACGATGCATTGTTGTACTAGTATGATTCCAGGTGCGTGTTTCTAGAAAAAATTGAAGTTAATTTTAGTAAAAATAATAAGTGACAAACTCAAAAATGAGGATTTTAATTTTTATTGTTTTGAAACTTTAGAAAAATGATCCATAACTGATATTTTACATATAAAAATCATCCTCACCTAAATCCTATGCCTGGTGTGACCAATATGACTCCATGTGTGTAATTTTATTTAGAATCGACAACAATTTCAGTAAAAAAGACAATTGACATACTCCAAACAAATAAAGTTCAATAAGATTACATTTATAGTTTAGAATAAATATCAAAAAGTAATTTTTGAAACATAGGTATCAACCATACCTCAATACTATACATGATATTCCTAGTATGAATCAAACTGTCTGTTACAAGTTTAAAATTGAAATTTAAGTTCAAAAAAGTGTTACTCATTGAAAAAAGAGAAAACATGATTGTATTGCCTTGATAATTTATGAAAAAGGTTTATATGAAATTTTTTATGTGTTGGAATCAGTCTCAAGTCAACTTGACACATTATATTACTCGTATGACTCAAATAATTTGTTTCTAATATAAAATCACATTTTTGTAAAACATACAATAAACATACTCCCAAATAAGAAAAGACATTTTATTATTTTGATACTTTATAAAAATAATCTATAAGACATTTATGAGTTGTAGGAATCATCCAACCCTCTATCTGATGCATGTTGTCACTGGTCTGACTCCAAGTGTGTATTTTTTATTTAAAATTGAAATTAATTCTAGTAAAAATGATGTCTGACATACTTAGAACCATGAAAACAGATTGTATTGTTTTAGTTATTTAGGAAAATTATCCATAAGTAATTTTTTATGTGTAGGAATCATCCACACCTCAATCTGATACACGATGTGCCCGGTAAGACCAAAGTGTCTGTTATTAGTTTAAAATTGATATTTTAGTTTAAAAAGATTCACTCATTGAAAACTAAGAAAACATGCTCATATTGTCTTCGTGATTTAGGAGAATGATTCAGATATCATTTATTACATGTCTAAATTAGTATGACTTCAAAACGACACATGATGTGGTCGATATAACTCAAAGTGAATGTTTCCAATTTAAAATGACATTTTAGTAAAAAACATAGGTGACATACTCAAAACCAATCAAATTCATTTTGAATATTTTTATACTAAGACAATACATTATTCATTTGGGATGTTTAATAATTAGCTTCACCTAAATCTAATACATGGGGTGGATGGTATGACTCCAAGTGTGTAATTTATTTAAAATTGACAATAATTTTAGTAAAAAAGACAACAGAAAAACTCAAAACTGAGAAATGACATTAATATTGTTTTATAATTTATGAAAAAAATAAGTCATTTTTTATTTTCATGAATCAACTTGAAATAAATATGATACATGATGTGTTAGGTATGAATCAAGGTGTCCATTATCAGTTTAAAATTTCACTTTTTGTTCAAAAAGTATCACTAACTGAAAACTAAGAAAACCACTTTTATTTTTTTAATAATTTAGGAATATTATTCATAAGTAATTTGTAGTTTGTAGGAATTAGTCTCATGTCAAAAAGACTCATGATGTGATCACTATGAAACAATGTGCATGTTTCTAGTTTAAACTATAATTGTATAAAACAATATATGTGACACACTTAAAACAAGAAAACACATTTATATTGTTTTTATACTTTATTAAAATGTCCCATAAGTAATTTGGGACATGTAGAAATCATCCAAATATCAATCTAACACATGGTATGACCAGTATGACTCCAAGTGAGTATTTATTTTTAAAATTAACATTAATGTTAGTAAAAAAGACAATTGATATACTCAAAACCAGGAAAAAACATTCAAATTGTTTTGATAGCTTAGGAAAAATATCCATATTTAATTTTTAATGTGTACGAATCATCCATAACTCAATAAGACACATCATGTTATTGGTATGGCTCAAAGTGCCCATTATTAGTTTGAAAATGACATTTTAGTTCAAAAAAGTGGAACTCACTAAAAACAAAGAAAAAATGATCATATTTTAATGGTAATTTATGAAAATGATTCATATGTAAATTTTGACATGTTGGAATAAGTATCACATCATAATGAGACACAACGTGACTGGTATGACTCAAAGTGCGTGTTTTCAGTTTAAAATGACATTTTAGTAAAACAAAGTGACATAAAAACTAATTAAAAGAATTTTTATTGTATCAATACAGTAGTAAAATCATACATAATTCATTTGGGATGTGTAATAATCATCCACACATAAATTCAATGCACAGTGTGGCTTGTATGAATCAAAGTTTTTCTTTTTAATAAAAAATAACTTTAAATTTAGTAAATTAAGATTCTAACATGCTTAAAACCAAGAAAGATAAATCAGAACGTGTTTATATATTATGAAATTTATATATAATTCATTCCTTTCATTTAGGAATTGTTAAAACTTCTATCTGATACATGGTGTGTCTGATATTAATCAAAGTGTATGTTATGAATTCAAAATCGACTGTTATTGTTCAAAAAGTGGCACTCAATGAAAAATGAGAAAGCACACATGAATTGCCTTAATTATTTTGGAAAAATATTCATAAGTCATTCTTGACATGTAGGAATAGGCCTCATGTCAAAATGGCACACAATGTAACCAATATGAGTCAAAGTGTGTGTTTCTATTGCAAAATGACATTTTAGTAAAAAACACTAGTGACATACTCAAAACCAAGAAAACACATTTGGATTATTTTTTTTAGGATAATGATCCATATATCATTTGGAATGTCTAAGAAACATCTGAAAATCAATATGATTCATGGTGTGAATGGTATTACTCCATGTGTGTCTTATTTATTAAAAGTTGAAAATAATTTTAGTAAAAAAGACAACTAACATACTCACAAATTAGAAAAATCATTAATATAACATTTATAATTTACTAAAAAAAGTCTATATGTCATTTATGATGTGTAGGAATCATTCTCACCTCAATACTGTACACAATGTGTATTGTATGACTCAAAATGTAGGATTTCAATTTAAAATTTCAATTTTAGTTCAAAAAGTGTCACTCACTGAAAACTGAACAAACACAATCATATTTTCTTGATAATTTCGGATAATGATTTATAAGTCATTTTTGACATGTAGTAATCTATAACACCTCGACCCAAGTTACCTAATGTCTGTGCATTATTACATAACATTGGCATGATCACAAGGAAATCATGTCTCGAAAGACTAATTAGTTTAGTATTATTGGAAACCAGATTCATACGTAAGTTTATCTTTACAACATGAAAAGAAATACAACATGAATTTATTCCATTAGAAACATCCAAGACTCCTAGATTATTAATTCAATTCACTCATAACTAACTTCTTCATATCTTGGGAAAATGAAACATTAGAAAGGGGTGAGCTCAAATTATTTGTATGAGAAAGAAATACAGCAGAAGATAACATAAATATTAAGCATAATGAATAATTAAAACCACATGATTTTACCAATAATAAACAATAATACTTTTATGGATGGAATATGAGATGAGTGAATAATTCCATAATAATACATAATCATGGGTATTCTACTAGTCGAATGACCACATGAACCATCAATATTATTTTTATAATGAGGGAATGTATAATTCCGGACCTCCTGAAACATTTTGTCATAGCCTTAGCCAAGACGTCTAAAAATGATTAAGGCATCGGCCAAAACCATATATCAAATTGGTAAAGGCCTAGGCCAATTCCATGTCTAGTTTTCTGATGATACCTATCGATGCATAGAGTATCTATAGCAGGCTCCACCCGTCAATTAAAATGTCTAATACATTCCTCATATCAAAATTTTGAAATATAACATAAACATTTGTATTAAAACATGCTTACAAAATGTCAATATTTTAACCATAAACCAGGAATGGTATAAAAATAACCTATCCATAGTCAAACATATCACAAAACCTTCAATACAATATTGAATACTTTTATCATAATGAATCGACTTCAAACAAGTATAAAATTTATCAAAGGATGTTGACATAGATGAAATCAAAACTATTTGATAGAAATATCACTTTATTTTATTTTGAAATCATTAAAATTTACATAATTATAAAACAAAACATTTTTTTGAAAATATTTTTATAATATTGTAAGGGAAGCTTTGATGATGTTATAACGACAGAGAATAACTGCACCTGCCGTATAAGTTAAAAAAACATTCTTACCTTAATTTTTTCAAAAAGGTCACAATGTACCCTGTTTGGAAAAATAGTGAAAGATCCCTCTCAAAAAATATATGTTCAAATAAGGGTATAAATTAATTTAACTAATTGTCTAGTAAATAGTAAATTTTTTTTGAAATACATTTTTAAGAAACATGGATGTGGATGATAAAGAGGTCCCAGAAGATAATTATGTAAAAACAAACTTGGAAAATAAAGAGATTGTAGAATTAACCCTTCCCTTGTAAATTTCCTTGGTTTAGGGTAGTTTAACCTCTTGTATAATGGTTAAATAATTCTTATTAAATAATTCAATAACTGTATACATTAATATGATATCATATATGATCTTCTAATATTGCTTTGTTAATAATGTTTTAGTATTATCGTCGTTTCAGGTGTTAACTGATTTGTTTTCTTTTATATTGAAAATTATGTTTGTAATGTTTGTTATGGATAGGGTGTATCTTATTCATATTCATAATGATATTAAGCCTTTAAACATTTTTTTAATCCTCAAATTAAAATTAGCCTTGAATGGATTCGATAAGGAATGAATCTCATCGTGTTCGTGAAGACTGTAATCCGTACATATGCACAAGTGACAATTTCATTATTTTGATATTAAAATAATATATAATTGGATGGTATATCATATATACAGATTAATTATCATGTTATATAAATTATTTACATCAATTATATGTCATTATTATACCCATTTAAAAAATAATGTATTGAATAACAACTACACCACGACGTGGAGACGGTAAGCCGTATGTATGCACGTATGGTGACATGTAATTAAAAGGATGGATGGAATAATGAATATGGGTGTACCATATTTATAATAACATCATAGTGTATAGAATATATGGGAGTTATTATTTTATAATGGAAACAACAAAGAATGAGGAAGTGGAAGAAGAAATGAACTTGAAAGTGGTGATGAAATATTTACCTCTTCTTCGTGTTCTTCCTTCTGATTTAATCTAAAGGGCTCCCTAGAATGGATTTATGAATAAATGAATGCCTCTAGGATTAAGGTAGAACATTTGGCAGAATATTTGGGGTAGGTTTTGGCTGATCCAAATGTATTTTAAGGAGTGAATTTGCGAGAAGGGGAAGTGCCCTTTTATAAGAGGGGTGAGGGGAACCGTATGAAAAAGATTGAAATATTATTTTATAATAAAATAATGTTCAGTTTTTAATGACATAAAAATGAATTATTTAAATGAAAAGGAAGGTATATGTAGAAATCCAATCAACCAATAGGTTCTAGAGAGGTTTGGGTAACTATATTAACTTTATCTTTAAGATTTAACTCTTAGTTAATTAGTTTGACATTTACCATGTCTCTTTGTATTTTTATATTATATGGCTAATAAACATACTATAAACTTCCAAGAGAAACTAAAGTAGTTCATTAATGACATATATAATATTATTTAAGATCATTGGCCAAATATTAGATTTTTTGGAATAGAATATCAATTAATAATATAATATATGTTTAAGAACTCTTTTAAGTCAATTTTGACACTATTTGCTATTTTGTTTTTGTTAAATTCCTAACAACATTATTACTTCAAATAAAATTTATTTAATCAATAATATCATGTCAAATTAACCTATAAAATTTTTGGATGGTAACAAAACATTCAAATTATATTTATTTTAACATCTATAATAACATTTATTTTATTCTTTCATTAATAAGGAAAATACTGCATCATCATTGTGTCATAAATAAATTAAATTATAAAATATCTAAAAATTATATATAAAATACCATTATGTAAGAAATATTTTTATATTTTTAATGAATATTTATTGTTGAATATATAACATATAGAACCTTACATAAAAATTGTTTTACTAAAAGATATATGGTTGTCATTTTTGTATTTACTTTAACTTAATTAATATAAAGTGTCATTATCAGATACAAGTGGCTCCATGGGGTCCCAAAATCGACCAAAGGATACCCATGGTCTGACATGTATCAGGAAATAGTTTTATGACACGTGTTAGTGTAAATTTATGTTATTATAATATTATTTGTTTACTCTTATTTACCAAATTTACCCTTTAACCATGATAAATAAAATATTAACCGAAGTAATTATTCAAAATATCTAAAAATGAAATTGACCTATTCACATAGTTTGTACCTCCTGATTCTAATTATGGAATCCATTTTTCTATATTCAAAACACATAAGTGGTAGAAATTAATTTAAAATTAATTCCTGTTGTCAAAACAAAAAGCATGTTTTTAAGAAATAATAACTATCAAAAGAATTACACTTTATTACATCCAATGACCAAAATTTAATTAAATGGAAAAAATATAATATAATTATAATTAAAACCCACTCAATATTATAATTTATCTATATTAAGTCTTTTATTAAAAAAGTTGTTTTTAATTAAAATTTAGTATTTTTAACTATTCATCAAAACATGAATGTTTTCAGAAAAATACCAAAAATTCACACTAAGATAATTTCAAAATTTTAAACCCAAAATGAAGTCATTTTTTAAAGATAAAATTGATATAATTTCAAAAATTGGGTATTACTATTCATAATAGCTAGTTTGATTGGTCGCGATGTATTAGAATCTTGAAGTTGCGTACAACGCAAGAAATTGCATTATGAAAAGGGAAACATACCGTGGAAAGATTCGGGTGGTTCTTCATCATAAGTTCCTCAGGTTCCCACGTTGCCTCTTCCATTTTATGGTTTCTCCATAGAACCTTTACCAGACGAGTCATCCGGTTTCTCAACACTTATTCTCATGTATCAAGAATCTTGAAAGGATCTTCACAATAAGATAGATCATGATCCATTTCTAATTCCTCATAGGTGAGTACGTGCATTGGTTCAGGCATGTATTTTCTCAACAGTGATACGTGGAACACATCATGAAATTTGGAGAGACTTGGCGGCATTGAAAAATGGTAAGCTACAGCCCCAATGCATTCTAGAATTTCCAAATGTCCAATGTACCTGGGACTTAATTTACCCGTTTTACTGAACCGTATAATTCCCTTCCATGGAGATACCTTCAAGAAAACATGATCTCCTACCTAAAATTCCAAATCCTTCTTTTGGTTATCAGCATAGTTCTTCTGGCTACATTGAGCTGCTTTTATGTGGGTTTGAATTCCCTTCACCTTTTCCATCATTTCCTAAACAAGTTTTGGGCCTATGAGTTTTCCTTCACCAACATCATCCCAACAAGTTGGTTTACGACATCTCTTTTTATATAAAGCTCCATATGGTTCCATCTGAATTCTTGAATGGAAGCTATTGTTAAAGAAAAATTATACTAGAGGTAAACATTGATCCCAAATACCTTGAAAGTCAAGTGATAAAGATCACAACATGTATTTTAAGGTTTGAATATTCAGTTATGACTGTCCATCAGTTTGAGGGTGGTAGGCAGTGCTCAAACGATGTTCACCATCTAGGGCTTTTCGAAGACATTTCTATAATGTTGATGTAAAATGTGGATCATGATTAGAAACAATTGATAGCGATACTCCATGAAGTCTTACAACATCGTTAATATACTGTCTTTCTAAAGGTTCAAGTGGTAAATATTCTCTTCTAGCAAGAAAATGTTCTGACTTGGTAAGACGATCAACAATGACCTATATTGCATCATTCCTTCTATGATTCTTTATTTGTCCCATGACAAAGTCCATCATAATATTATCCCATTTCCACTCAGGTATGGGTAGAGGTTTCATGACTCCTCCAGGCTATTGCCTTCCAGCATTCACTTGTTGAAAAACCATACATATTGACACAAAATCATCAATCTCCCTATTCATGTTGTCCCACCAAAAAAGTTCCTTCAAGCCTCTATACATCTTGGTGATCCAAGGGTGTATAGAGAAATTTGAGCTATGATCATCATCTAACAATTTTCTTTTTCAGACCAGGTATATCAGGAACACAAAGTCTCTTCCCAAATTTCAAAATCCCATCTTCATATATGAATTTGATTAATCTCCCATCATTCACAGATTTAATCTTCTTTTGAAATTCCTCATCATCATCCTGAGAACTTTTTATCTTTTCTAGTAAAGATGTTTTGGAAACCATTTGAAAAAGAATTGATGTTTCACCTTCCATGGTTATTCCCATATCCATCCTTACTAGATCCATGAAAATATGATCACTTTCAACTCTCATCTTGTTCAAAACACCATGATCCTTTTTACTCAAAGCATCTGCCACCATATTTTCCTTCCCCGGGTGGTAGTGTATCGTGCAATAATAATCATTGAGTAGTTCAAGCTGTCACCTTTGCCTCATGTTGAGTTACTTCTGAGAGAAAATATACTTCAAACTCTTGTGATCAGTATAAATATCACATTTTTCACCATAGAGATAGTGTCTCAAAATAATCAATGAAAAGATTACAGCTGCTAACTCAAGATCATGAGTATGATAGGTTTTCTCATGAATTTTCAGCTTTCATGATGCATAGGAAATAATGCTATAATTTTGCATAAGAACTCAACCATGCCCTTTCTTTAAGAATCAATATAAATAAAAAACTCTTCATTCCTCGATGGTAGAGTCAAGATAGGATCATTTAATAATCTTCTCTTTAGTTATTAGAAATATTCTTCACACTATTTTGTGCTAACAAATTTAACCCCTTTTCTTGTGAGCCTCATTAATGGGTTAGCCAATCGGGAAAAATTCTGGATGAAATGTGGATAATAACCAACTAAACCAATAAAACTGTGTACTTTAGTTATACTTGTCAGTGCTGACCATTCTTGGATTGCCTTTGTCTTATAAGGGTCAACAGAGATCCCATTCTTAGAGACAATATGGCCAAGAAAAGAAATATCTTGAATCCAAAATTCACACTTCCTAAACTTCCCATATAATTCATTTATTCTGAGGGTTTTTAGAATGGTTCTCAAGTGATTTTCATGATATTCATAGATTTTGGAGTATACCAGGATATCATCAATAAATACTACTAAAAAATCATCAATATATTCCTTGAAAACTCTGTTCATTAGATCCCTGAAAATAGAGGGTGCATTAGTCATCTCAAAAGAAATTACTGTAAACTCGTAATGCTTGTACCTAGTTCAAAATGATGTTTTCGGAATGTCTTCCTTCTTCACACACAAATGATGATTTCCAGATCAAAGGTAAATCTTTGAAAAATATTAAGCTCCATGAAGTTGGTCGAATAAATAATTAATGCGAGGTAGGTGATACTTTTTCTTTATGGTTACAACACTTATCACCCTATAGTCAATGCACAACCACATAGATCCATCTTTCTTCATAAAAAAAACAGTGGCTCCCCATTGGGAAACACAAAGGCGTATAAATCCCTTATTTCTCAATTCCTCTAGTTGTTTCTTTAGTTCCACTAATTCCACATTTCCCATTATGTAAGTGGTCTTCTATATGGGCCTTGAACCAGGAAATAAATCAATGGAAAATGCATTTTCTCATTCTAGAGGATGTGCAGGTAAATCTTCAGAAAACACATCAAAATATTCTTGCACAATAGGTAAATTCTCAATATGATCATTTTTTCCTCATCTACAATTATTTCATTATCTTCCTCTCCAATAAAAGAATTTATTTGAGGTAAAGGGGGTGGATCTAGATAAGAATGAGGTGGTGACATTTCTGCTCTAAATAAATGGTGTTATTTATCATCATCATCAAAAATCATAAAATCCTTATTTTTACAATAAATTTTTGTATCATGATTATAAAGCCAATCCATACTGAGGATTATATCAAATTTAATCATGGGTATGATGATGAGATCAGTAGATAAAGAAAATTTATATACCCTAATGGGAACTGATTCACAAAACATTGTAGCAATGATACTTCCCTTATGTGTTTTGACTAAAAAATACATTGTTAAATCAAATTGGAAATATCAAATTTTCTTAGAAAACTGGGAAGATATGAAACAATGTAATGATCCAGAATAAAATAAAGCATTGGCTAAATTTGAAGAAATCATTAAATTACCTGCCACCACATCTTTCAGGGCTTCCACCTCAGCAGTAGTGATCAAATAAGCTTAGCCATGATCCCTTGTCCTTTTCTGAGGTAAGTTTCCTTAATGATTAGGAAATTCCTTTTCATAATTTCCCATCTCCCTACAATTGTAGCATTGAACATTGGTAGAGTCTCTCTTTCCCTTACAATCACCAGTAATATGGCCTTTATGTCCACATTTGTAGCATAATCCTTTTCCTTTTAGACAGGCACTTGGGTGATTCTTTCCACAATTATCATAGGATGGAAATTCAATTCTTACCTTCTTCCCTATTTCTTTATTTCCTTTCCCAGAGTGTGCAACAGATCTCTTCTTCTCTTTCTTTTCTTTAAAGTCATAAGGCTTAGAGAATTACTTTTTTGTCTTGATAGCACATGACACAATATCTTCGTATGATGAGAAGGACTGTGATACTAATTATCAACGAAGAAATGGGTTTAAACCATAATTGAAATGATCAATATTACTTCTTGGGTTATGTATATAATCTACAACATGCCTCGCTAACCTTGTAATGTTAGCTTCATACTTTGCGATAGTCTCATCCTCCTTTTGCCTTAGACTCAGAAATTGTCTTTCCATATCTGCTCGATGGTCATGAAGAATGTATTTTTCTAAGAAAATTTCTTTAAACTCACTATATTCCATATTTGATATTTCATCATCTTGCTTTTTGTTTTGAATCAATGACCACTATTGATCAACATCTCCAGTGAGGTGCTCAACTGCCATGACAACTTTTTCCCTTTCGCTACTCCCCAGGGCATGGAATATTTTCTCTAAGGAATTTATCCATTGCTCAGCTACTAATGGATTTGTACCCCCATTGAATGTTGGTGGCTGTTGCCTCATGAAGCAGTCTAACATTGATCCTCCATGTTGTGGATTAGGGTGCTTCATATGGGTAAGGTTATTATTCATAACCTATGTGAGTTTTTCCAATATGGTGATAAGCTGATCACCACCAGTTGTATCACCAGATAAAATATAATTATCTTGAGCAGGAGGGAAATCCCTACATGGAGTGCGTGCATTGATACAGTTTCCATTCCTTCCACTCGGCCCCATTTCTAAACAATGGCATACACTTGATTAGTTTATGAATCGCAATACACAAATCAAAAATGGTAACACACTTAACATAAATTGAATAGTTTATGGATATAATCCATAATCATAAAAATGTTTTCATTGAGGAAGTATATACTCATAAACCCTTTATAATGGTTTGTAAATAAAATTAGAATTATCCCTAGTGTATCCCTTGGGAGTGTCATATCTAAGAGTGAAACAAGGCCCGTTGTCATGCCCCAGTTCCCATTTAAATCTAACTCAATGCGGTGTTTTCAGGTTTTATCCATAGGTATATCTGTGCCCGAGCCGCCTCTACCTGCTCGTATCCAGACAGGGATGTACAACCTAGAAAACTCATAAAATCTCTACAGTTCCAAAATTCAAGGATGTTCTTCAATACTAATCAATAAAGTCTATCATAGGGCTATGTGCTCTAATTAGTGTTTATCTAAATCTTGTATCCAAGTTTTCTACTAATATTCCCTTGATACCAACTATAACGCCCCGAAGATAGTTACCCAGAGTCTATGCATTATTACATAACATTGGAATGATCCCAAGGAAATCCTGTCTCAAAGGAATGATCAATTTAGTATTATTGGAAACAAGATTCGAACATAAGTTCAACTTTACAAATTGAAAAGAAATACAACATGAATTTATTCCATTAGAAACATCCAAGCCTCATAGATTATGCCTACAAGTCACTCATAACTAACTTCGTCATATCCTGGAAAAATGAAACATAAGAAAGGGGTGAGCTCAAATGCTCAGTAAAGGTAAACAATACAGAGGACGATAACATAAATATTAATCATGGTGAATAATTGAAACCACATTCCTTTACCAATAATAAACATGAATACTTTTACGGTAGGAATATGAGTTGAGTAAATAATTCCGTAAAAAAACATAATCATGGGTATTCTACTAGTCGAATGACCACATGAACCATCAATATTATTTTCATAATGAGGGAATGTATAATACCGGACATCCTGAAACATTTTTTCAAGGCCTCGAGCAAGATGTATAAAAATGATTAAGGCCTCATCCAAAACCATATATCAAATTCGGAAAGGCCTCAGCGAATTCAATGTCTAGTTGTCTCATGAGACCTACTGATGCATCGAGGATCTATGGCGGGCTCCACCCATCCCTTACTAAGTCCAATACATTCCTCATATGAAAATGTTGAAATATAACATAAACATTCGTATTAAAACTAGCATAAGAAATGTCAATACATTAACCATAAAACATGAATGGAATAAAAATAACACATCCACAGTCAAACATATCGCAAAACTTTCAATATATTATGGAATATTTCTATCATAATGAATCAACTTTGAACAAGTATAAAATCTATCAAATAATGTTTACATAGATGAAATAAAAAATATTTGATTGAAATATCACTTTCTTTTATTTAAATCATTTAAAGATACATAATTAAAAAGGAAAACATTTTTAATTTAAAAATATTCTTATAATCTTGTAAGGAATGCTTTGACAATGTTATAATGGCATAGAATAACCACACCCACTGTATACGTTAAAAAAAATTCTTACCTTAATTATTTTCAAAAAGGTCTAAAAGTACCTTATTTGGAAAACAACTGAAAGATTCATTTCAAAACATATAAGTTCAAGTAACGACATAAATGTCTTTAACTCATTGTATAGTGAATAGTAAAAATGTTTTGAAATACATTTTTAAGAAATATGGATGTGGATGATAAAGAGTTCCCAGTAGATACTTACGTGAAAACAACATCAGATAATTAAGAAATTGTAGAATTAACCCTTTCCTTGTACTTTTCCTTGGAAAAGGTTAGGTTAACCTCTTGTATAATGGTGAAATAATTTTTATTAAATTATTAAAGAACTATATACATTAATATGATATCATATATGATCTTCTAATATTGTTTTTTTAATAATATTTTAGTATTATCGTCATTTCGGGTGTTAACTGATTCAGTTTCTTTTATATGCTTTGTTACATAGGTAATTTTTGTTATGGATAAGATGTATATTATTCATATTCATAATTATATTATGTATTTAAACTTAATTTTTAATCATCAAATGATAATTAGTCTATAATGGATATGATGGGGAATGAATCTCATCGTGTTCATGGAGACGGTAACCCGTACGTACACATGAGCAACAATTTCATTCATTTGATATTAAAATAATATATAATTGGATGATATATATTATATGAAGAATAATTATCATGTTATATTTATTATTTACATCAATTATACAACATTATTATACCCATTAAAATAATAATATATTGAATAACAACTACACCACGACGTGGAGATGGTAAACCGTACATACACACATATGGTGACATGTCATTTAAAGGATGGATAGAATGATGAATATAGTTGTACCATATTTATAATAACATCACAGTATATAGATGACACTAGAGTTATTATTTTATAATGGAAACAACAAAGAAATAGGGAGTGGAAGAAGAATGGAACTTGAAAGAGGTGATGAAATATGTACCTCTTCTTCGGGTTCTTCCTTTTGTTTTGAACAAAATGGCTCCGTAGGGTGGCTTTATGACTAAAGTAAAGCCTTTATAATTAAAGTATAATAGTTGGGAGGATATTTGGGTAGGGTTTGGACGATCCAAATGGCATTGAAGGTGTGAATTTTATAGAAGGGAAAGTGACCATTTATAAGAAGGGTGAGGGGCACCTTTGGAAAAGATTGAAATATTATTTTATAATAAATTAATTTTCGGTTTCTAATGGCTCAAAAATGAATTATTTAAATGATAAGGTAGGTATGGGTCTAAAACCACTCAACCAAAAGGTTTTAGATACGTTTGGGTAACTATATTAACTTTAGCTTTTAGATTTAACTCTTAGTTAATTAGTTTGACAATTACCATGTCTCTTTGAATTTTTATATTATATAGTTAATAAACTTACTATAAACTACAAATAGAACCTGAAGTGGTTAATTAATGACATATATAATATTATGTAAGACCTTTGGTCGAACCTTAGATTTTTAGGTATATTATATCAACTAATAATATAATATTTGTTTTAAAAACTCTTTTATGTCAATTTTGACACTATTTTCTATTTTGTTTTTGTTAAATTCTTAACTACATTATTAATTCAAAAAAAATTCATTTAATAAATCCTATCATGTAAAATTAAACTATAAAATTAGTTTATGGCATCAAAACTTTCAAATTTTATTTATTTTAATATATAGAATACCATTTATTTGATTTTTTCATTAATAAGGAAAATACTGCATTATCATTGTGTCATAAATAAATTAAATTATACAATGTCTAAAAATTATAAATAAAATACCATTGTGTAGGAAATATTTTTAGATTTTTAATTAATATTTATAGTCTAAGAGATAACATATATAACCCTATGCAATTTTTGTTGGGCCAAAATATTTCAAGGTATCATTGAAGCATTTTTGAGGTGATTCTGTTTGTTGAAAATGTGGACATTTGTGTTGCGATTGTTGACAAAGAAAACCATGAAATACAATTTTTTTCACAAAGGGGATTTCATGGTTGCATGTCCAGTTCAAGGGCTGTGTTTAATGATACATGTTTTATTCAATAATGTCGACAAAGGAATGGATGATCTGGAGGTGGTACAAAAAGAGAAGATACAAGGTGGCGCCGTTTTCCAGTGTTTGCCAAATTTTTGGGCTTGAAAACTGACAAATGAAGAAAAATGGTTTTTGGAAACGGGATTTGTGTGCATCATATTTGAAGAAGTGGAAACTTTTGCATCTAATTATTTTCAATATCAGAAAATCAAAATATGGAAAAGGGATTAGGGTCGCGCACGTTTTGGGTTAGGTCGCGCAAGTGACTAGCGCGACAGAGACAAGGGGCAGAGACTTGCACGCCGAAACATGAGTGCCAAGGGGATACTTGTGCACCATCGTGCATGGTGTCCAAATTCTTATAGATATAGGTCGAACCCTCGTTATTCTTTGATGATTTAAACACTTAGAAAAATCAAGTCTTCCATCGCGCAGGTGTGGTGGTCGTGCAAGTGGTGTGTGGTCACGCAGGTAGAGGTCGTGTGCCAGGTGATAGTTGTGTACTCAAGGTGGTCTGGGAGAGGAAGGAAGAGAGTCGCACAGGTTTTAATTTGAAGAAGTAAGTGTTGCGTAAGTGGTTTGGTGACACTTGCACACCAAGTTTTGAAGAAGCGCAAAAGTTGTTGGTCGCACGCCAATATTGGTTTGGGTGTAAAAGGGTGTGTATCACGCATGTTTGGAGTAGTATAAGCTAGTGTTGCGAAAGTGGTTGAGGTGTACTTGCATGCTAGTTGTGACTTGCGTGACAAGACTTGTGCGTTTGTTTAGAAAATGGCACCAAGTAAGGTTGATTCATGGAAGAGATTCAGGGCTGCATGGAATCTTGAAGATTGCCTGATACCTTTGGTGAAAAGAGAGATTCATCTACAGGTGAAAGTCAGACTTCAACAGAGCATCTACATACAACAAAGGATGCATTCATTAGTGATAATGAAGAGACCTATAGGTCTATAAACTATGAGTGGATCCTTTCTAGAGTAGTGAGCAAAGGAAGAGGAAGAAGGTGATCCTCTCCACCGGTAGTGAGTCAGAGAGAGAGAAACAGGAAGAGAACCTTGGGAAAGTAGTGAGCTGACCCGAAACATTGTAAAGGTAGTGATCCTGGGAATAAAAGTGATCTACCTGAACCTTGTAAACAATAGTGTGCTTTAGTGTATTTGGTACAATAGCACATCGTCGTTGTATGCTCCTTGAATGTAGCCCAATGAGGGTGAACTAAGTAAATTTTTTTGTGTTTTCGAACTTACTTATCTGCATTGAATTTAAAGCATCATCATCAGGTAAAAAAGAAAATAAGTGGTCATAATAAACACACAAGTGAATACAAAGTGACCCTTCTAATAAAGAGGTCAAGATCTAGTGGGGTAGGAATAATTTTGAAAAAGAATATCCATAACCTGATTCACCCCCCTCTCATGGTATATAGGCCCGATTGGTCGTAACAATTGGTATTAGAGGGATAAGTTTCTTTTACGAGATTTGTTTTCTACGACTTGGTGCAGTCGATTTGTGTGGTTAAATTAGTCTACTCTTATATAGGTGTGCCATGGAAAAGGGAAAAACATCAAAAAAGAATCAGAAGTCAGGTGGTATCCCTCAGTGCAGAAGTGTTTATGGAAAAAATTGTGATTAAACTAAGAGAATCATACAACGTACTGAAGGAAGTACTGGATGAATTAGATAAGGAAAATATTGATTCACTCAATAATGATGCAGGAATGAGTGAAGTACAATAACTTCAAAGTGATACCGAAACAACTGATGATGAATAAGTTTCAAGAAGAAGGAAACCCGTAGATGTTGTCAATAAGAAAAAGAAATTGGATGAGAAATTGGATGAATAAGTTAAATATAAAGATACCCGGATCCAAGCATTGGGCATTGAGGTCAAAAAGATAAGAGGCTTAAATCAAAGGCTTATTTATGTGGCTACTGACCTAAGGGAGAAGAATGATTCTCAAGATAAAGAACTACAAAAGATGGCTAAAATGAAAGGAAAAAAAATGGATGATGATTATGAGGAGAATCAAAAGTCAAATGAAGTTCGGAATCTAATAGCTAGAAATGATGATATAGAAACATAGTTGTCTGAAGAAGTTCAGAAGAATCAAAGGCTACAATAAGAGAATGCATGTTGTTCTGATTCTATTGAAGAAGAAAAATTAAAAGTGAAGGAGAAAAGTGACATGGTGGAAAATCTCACACGGGATCTAGAAGATGTGTTTATTAGTGGGAAGAATCATAGAAAAGAACTCAATTCTCAACATTAATCAAGAGATAAGAAGATTCAACAATTATAGGACGAGATATAAAAATCCAAGAAGGAAATTAAGATATCAAAAGACAAAGGAAAACCTAAGTTGAAGGATGCACTGCACTTACTATTCAATTGTCCTTCGGAAAATGATGATAAAATGAAAAAGGAAGTATGAGATTTCTGAGGAGAAACAACAAAATATTTTTTCATCTCAAAGACCATATAGTTTAGGAAAAACTGGCATTGGATTTGATGAATCACCTCCCATGCAAGATACGAAGAGAGTTTTGAACAGTTCTAGATGTGTAGAAAATTTTGTACGCACTGGAGATAAGCCTAGAAGGATAGTTAAAAAAAGAAGTGACAACATGTGATATTTATGTGGGATTCATGGCCACACATAAAGCTTCAGTTCAGAGGCTCTGTAATACATTCCATGCTGTGAAAATATAAACTTTGATAAATCTAATAATAAGAAAAAGCGTTATGACAAATCAGAGAGAAGAGTCTCTTAGAGGAAAGCATTCATTAGATGCTATTACTATGGAAGAATGGGACACACCACGAATATGTGTCAATAAGCTCAGGAGATCAATGTCATAAGAAGAACTCAAGCTGCATCAACATCTCATCTGAGAGATGATGAAATGAGGTATGCCTTTAATGGAAGATGTTTCATATGTTCTAATCATGGGTATTTGGAAAGATATTGCAGCAAGAAGAATACGAGAAAGGAAATAGGATCCAAGAAAAAGATTCTTGACTCTAGTGATGTATAAAGAGAAATCTTACATTGGAAGACAAAGTGGAAATTCGGAGAATAGGTTTAGAGCCTCAGGGGAATCACATAGAGCTGAACAAAATGTATATCTTTCACCTCCTCTATCACACTCACAACTAACCTCTAAGAAATAAAATGAACAAATCTAGAAGAAAAAGGGGGGAAACGCTACAACTGTGACTAAGAAGAATGTATGTTCAGTGGAGGACCTACCACTAATGAAAAATTGGGTGGTAACTCAGAAATATGATAAAATAAAAATAAACAAAGAATACATTAAAAGATTTACATGTCGTGTGCCACCACAAGAAGTGGAGGAAAGAGTTAGGTACCTATAATGGAGGATAGAGCAAGGGAAGATGACAAGAAAAGATATTTCTGCTTAGAGAAGGAATCAAGGGAAATGGAATTTTGGTGGAACATCAATGACAGAAATGTGTAATAGTGGGTTTAAACCCCAAATGGTGAGAAAGGCTAGGCCTACAGAATCTATATATTAGAAAAAGACTCAACATGTAGGTAATGAATGCTTAGTCATATGGATAGAGTATATGAAGTTGGCTAGGCAGCTAGAAGAAGTAAGGAAGGAGTGTGATGCTCTCCAAGAAATAATCAAAGGGTTGACCCATCAAGATCAACCACAATCTTCATCTTGAGGATTCTAGAAACACCCCTCTCCCTATGTATATAAATTCTATTAACTGATGATTCATGTGTTTTTGGTTTTAGGGAGATACAATCCTAGGGTAAGTTGCATCTAAAGATGCAAAGTGGAGAAGTTATATGATTTAGAGTTTTAATTGATTCATATCAGGTACCCAAGTTGATTAAGAAAGGGAGAAATAGAGAGCAATAAGAATTGATTATGTTATTAACTTTATCTCTTGTTTCCTACACCGATTTCAAACTCAGTAGGCTTAGAGATTCTGTTAATGGCTCAATGCTGAGTGCCAGATGAGAATAAATGATATAGCACAAGAAGAATATTTTTGGGCCTAACACTTAGGAGGTGTTTCATAACATAGGGGGAGAATTCAATAAATAAATTAGATGCGAGATCCATCAAAGAAATAATTAGTGGACTCAGCACATGTGTTTCCTATCGAGGGAAGAAAGGGACATAGGGAGAAGTAGCAATAATCGTGAATCTCATGCTCATTTATTCTGAACTAACAATGTGGTATCAGTTTACTATTTTCAGGATACCAAGAAGCTGCAAGAAGTAGTTGAAAGGAATTATTCTAATGAACAATGAAATATTCATAATTTTCTTGATGAATGTGATGTGGAGGAGGAAAGAAACAAAGGGGGAGAAGAAGTGACTGATACTGATTCAGAAAAGAATTAGACGTGGGATATTGTTTTGAGGCCAGTAAATAAGAACATCATCAGGAAAAAATGGGTCTTTCGCAACAAGATGAAAACAGATGGCACAATGATTCCAAACAAAGGACAACTGATGTGCCAAGGATACTCCCAAAAAGAGGGTATTGATGTTGATGAGACATTTTCACTAGTTTCAAGGCTAGATACAATCGGATTATTTTTAGACATAACAGTGAAAAGAAAGTTCAAAGTGTTCTAGATGGATGTCAAATCAGCATTTCTAAATGGGGTTATGGAAGAAGAGGTGTACATTGAGTAGCCAGATGTTTTTCTCATTCATGAGGATGAGAAAAAAGTTTTCAAGTTGAAGAAGGCGTTGTATGGGCTGAAACAAGCACCAAGATCATGGTACTCAAGGCTTGATCAATACGTGAAGAATCTTGGTTTCTAGCATAGGGGAGTTTATTACAATATCTATTTCAGCAACTATAGTAATTAAAGGATGATGGTGCTGGTTTTTGTTGATGACATAGTATTTGGAAGATCATATGAAGCTTAGTACAGAAGATTTTCCAAATTCATGAAAAATGAGTTTGAAATGTCAATGATTAGAGAGATAACATTTTTTCTTGGTCTACAGGTGACACAAGGAAGGAATGGAACATTAATTTATCAATCTAAATATGCCAAGGAGGTTCTGAGAAGGTTTGGAATGAAGAATTCCAAGGAAATAAATACTCCAGTTGTTACCCAGATGAAATTATCAAAAGATGAGAATGGAAAGGCAGTTAATATCACAGAATACATACAAATTATTGGAAGTTTGTTGTACTTGACCGCAACAAGGCCTGATATTGTTTTCGCCACATGCCAAGCAGCGAGATATCAAAGTAATCCCAAGGAAAGTAACATGCTTGCTGTGAAAATAATACATCGTTATATCAAGGGAATGATATAATTTGGCTTGACATATAATGACAAATATCAGATATAATTATTGGGATACAAAGATGAAGATTGGGCCGGATCAGCAGATGACAGAAAATCAACGTCAGGAGGTGCATTCTATCTTGGTGGATTGTGTATTTCTTGGCTAAGAAATAATAAATATTGCATTTCATTGAGCACCTCAGAAGATGAGTATATTGCAGCCACTCAAGCATGCACACAATTATTGTGGATGAAGCAGTAGCTTGAAGATATGGGAGTTGAAGTGAAGTCTCCAATCGAAATCCAGTGTGACAACTCAATTCCTATCAATCTTAGCAAAAAATATAGTTCATCACTCAAGGAAAAATAACATTGAGATAAAATATCATTTCATCAAGGAGAAGGTGGAGAAAGGGCCTGTGAAGTTGTAGTATGTGCCTACAGGGATACAGGTTGCAGATATTCTAACAAAGGCCTTACCCAAGGAAGAGTTTGATAGGCATCGACTGGCTCTGGGAGTTCAGTCGACTCCCCACACTTGAAAGAGTGTGGATGTGGAACCCTCCCCCCTTCTCCCCATGGTATGATGTGTTTTCCCTAATGTGCTGATGTGTGTTCTCTACTTTGTTATAGAATACAGAGGAGTGACCTTTGGGTTCATTGAAAAAGGGGGAGAAAATAGTGATTCTTCAAGGGGGAGACAATGTGGAAATAATGATAAATCATGATTGATATGGGGAGAAGCTGATAGGTGGAGCAGTGAGATAGGGGGAGAGAAATTAGATAGGGGGAGAGTCTTAAACCTGACAATGCTAGAAGTGATCAATAAAAGAATAGATATCACGATAGCTGAGGATCATGATAAAAGTAGAAGATTGGTGTTGGAATGCGGAAAGAATATTTCCAAAAATTGGTATCAGTTTGGTGTCAACAGTGGGTGTCAGAGTTGAAGTAATTCATTGATGAACTTTTCATTTACTCTTGTTTCTCATGCTGAGCATTGCTCATGTGGGATTATAGTATGTGTTGAGTAAATCCTTGATCGCTATCGGAATCACAATAGATGAATGGTGGATGAAGAATTAATGATTTATCTTTTTATGGAAGAGTTGTCAACAAACCCATAGGGGGATATTGTTGGGAAAAAATCCCTCAAGGTATCATTGAATCATTTTTGAGGTGATTGTGTTTTTTGAAAATGTGGAAATCTGTGTTGTTATTGTTGACAAAGCAATCCATGACATACAAATTTATTGAAAAAGTGGATTTCATGGTGGCATGTCGAGTTCAAGGGATGTGTTTAATGATCCATGTTTGATTCAAGAACGTCAAAAAAGGAATGGATAATCTAGATGTGGTACAAAAAGAGCAGATACAAGGTGGTGTTGTTTTCCAGTGTTTGCCAAATTTTTGGGCCTAAAAATTGACAAATGAAGGAAAATGGTTTTTGGAAAAGGGACTTGTGTGCTGAATATTTGAAGAAGAGGAAACTTGTGTGCCTAATGTTTTTCAAGATCATAACATCAAAAAATGGAAAAGGGATATGGGTCGTGGAAGTTTTGGGTTAGGTAGCACAAGTGACTAGCGCGACAAAGACAAGGGGTAGAGACTTGCATGCAGAAACTTGCGCGCCGAGGGGAGACTTGCACACCATCGCACACGGTGTCCAAATTTTTATAAATAAAGGTCTACCCCTCCTCATTCAGTGTAGATTTCATCACATATAAAAATTAGAGCTCTCGTCGCGCACGTGTGGTGGTCGCGCAAGTGGTGTGTGGTCGTGCAAGTAGAGGTTGCGCGCCGGGTGATAGTTGCACGCCCAAGGTGGTCTAGGAGAGGAAGGAAGAGAGTCGCATAGGTTCTGAGTTTAATAAGGAAGTGTCACACAAGTGGTTTGGTGACACTTGCGTGCCATTTTTTGACGAAGCGCGAAAGGTGTTGGTTGCACAACAATATTGGTTTGGGAGTAAAAGGGTGTGTGTCACACAAGTTTGGTGTAACATAAGCTTGTGTCGTGCAAGTGGTCGAGGTGGACTTGTGCGCCAGTTTTTACTTCCACACCGAGACTTTCATGTTGTCTTAGTGAAGGGGGCCAAGTAAGGTTGATTCACGTCAGAGATTCAGGGCTGCATGAAAGCTGAAAAATTGCTCGATAACTTCAGTGCAAAGAGAAATTCATCTACAAGTGAAATTTGGACTTCAAAATAGCATCTACATACAACATAGGATGCATTCATTAGTGAAAATGAAGAGACCTACAGGTCTATAAACAGTGGGTGGATCCTTTCAGAGTAGTGAGAAAAAGAAGAGGAAGAAGGTGATCCTCTCCACCGGTAGTGAGCCAGAGAGGGGGAAACAAGGAGTGACCCTTGGAAAAGCAGTGAGATGACCCTAAACATTGTAAAGGAAGTGAGCCTAGGAATATAAGTGATCTATCCCGAACCTTGTAAATAGTAGTGTGCTTTAGTGGATTTGGTATAGCGGCACATCGCCATTGTATTCTCCTTGTACGTAGCCCAGTGAGGGTGAAGCAAGTAAAAATATATATGTCTGCCTGGTTACTTCCCTACATTTCATTTAAATTATCATCATCATATAAAGATGAAAATAAGTGATCATAATAAACACACAAGTGCAAACAAAGTGACCCTTGTAATAAAGAGGTCAAGATCCAGTGGGGCAGGAAGAATTTTGAAAAAGAATATCCATACCATGATTCACCACCCCTCTTAGGGTTTATAGGACCCTATTGGTCCTTATAATTTTTTTACTAAAATATATATTCTTATGTCATTTTTTTATTTACTTTAACTTGATTAATATAAAGTGTCATTATCACTTACAAGTGGCTCCATGGGCGCCCAAAATCGACCAAAGTATACTCATTGTTGGAAAAGTATCAGCCAATAGGGTTAGGGCACATGTTAGGGTAATTAATATTATTATAATATTAATTTTCCCTTATTTACCAGATTTACCCTTAATCCATTGTCAAAACAGAAAGGGTTTTTAAGAAATAATAACTATCAAAAGATTGACAGTTGCTTATGTGCAGTTTAAATGTGAAATTATGTCCAATGACCAAAATTGAATTTAATGGTAAAAATATAATCTAATTAAACATAAAACCAACTCAATAGTATAATTTATCACTATAAATTATTTTGATTAAAAAATTTGTTTTTAATTAAAATATAGTATTTTTCACTATTTATAAAAAACTGAATGTTTTCAGAAAATTACCAAAAATTCACCCTAATATAATTTCGATATTCCAAACCCAAAAATGAAGTCCATTTTGAAATATAAAATTGATAAAATTTCTAAAAGTTGGTATTACTATTCATAATAGCTAGTTTGATTGGCCATGATATGTTAGAATCTCGAAGTTACGTACAATGAAAGTTGTTGAATTATTCAAAGGGAAATGTAGCATGAAAGCTTGGGGTGTTACATAATCTGTATCACATAAAATTAACATGACGTGTTATCTATGTGACTAAAAGGAAATGTTTTTTAGTTGAAAATTGATTTTTTTGTTAAAAACATAAGTAATATACTCAAAAAGTAAACAAACACATTTGTATTATTTTGATAGTTTAGGAAAATGATCTATAAGTCATTTGGGATGTGTAGGAATTAGCCTCACCTCAACCCAATTCATAGTTTGACTGTTATGATTCTATGTTCATGGTTTCCAAATATATGTGTCATTTTAGTTTAAAATGCGCATCACATATCTGAAACAGAGAAAACGAGCATTGATTGTTTTCTCATCATTATATTTGATATTACATAATTAATTTAGATAAATTTTTTAATACTTATTTAGTTAATTTTCATAGACATAATTCTTGAATACAAACAATAAATGGTGCGATGTGTAGGAATCAACCACACTTCAATCTGATAGAAAATATTCATAGTAAGACTCAAAGTTTAGTTTAAAATTAACACTTTTGATTTAATTTATTTCATTATATTATTACCATCATAATATTTTGTTTCTTAGACATGTGCATTTTTTTCTCAAGTAGGGGCGATGTTTTCAAAAATAGCATGAGTCAGGGTCATGGGATAAAGACAAAGGGACATTAAATGTTTTTCATTTCCGATGATTATTTTTACTTACTCATGTAATTGTATAAATCAATGTTTGAAATTTATATAATATAATTTTTTTATTTCTGTTATTTGTGTTATAAAATTTATTCCATTTAAAATATGTATTTGTACCTAATTTATATACTATTTTGTGTTTTAGTGTTCTATAAATTTAGTAGCACACTATAGTATTCCCCTTTAAGAGTGCTACAAAATGTGCTAATAAAGGAATCCTTTATCAGAACTTTTAAAAGTTCTGAAAAGGTTCCATTTATCAGCTCTTTTCTATAACTGATAAAATGCCAGGGCTTTTAATCGCACTCTGGTATTCAACGATTTTTTACAACTGATAAAGGAAATTTTTAGTGATGTTAAAGGACAATTTTTTAATAGTGGAAAAATTACCTTATTGGTCACAGTCAACATACCAAATTTTTCAAACTATGAAACAAATTTCCTCAGAAATAAAAAACATGTACATAACCAATTAGGTAATTAAATAATTCATTTAAATAAATTAAAAAAATGGTTTAATGATAAACTATTAAACCTATATAATTTTCATAAACAAGAAAATAATTTATATATTTTTGTTATGTACAGTTAAATGGCATATAGAATGAGTCAGGACTCAAGGTAAGGGGGTTTGTAATTCAATTTTAATTTATTGGGTTATACATCTACTTCATTGACTTCGTTATAAAACATTATGATTGAAATAAACTATTTTTTTATTTTGTATTATTTCCACTTATTTTTAGTGTTTTTATAATTTTTAAAAATAATTACTTCATTAATTAAATTTTAACATCAATGATATGATATTTTTATGGACAATTTGTATCAATATTTTTTCATTGAGACATGGTTTATATTATGTAAATACCTAATTTTATAAAGTTTATATGCTAAATATTGATATTTTATATCATGAATGTCTCCATAATCATGAAATTTTAATTTCATCTTAATTTCTATCTTTCAAGAGATATTCATTCCAATGTTATAAAAATTATTATGGTTTTCATGGTCCCAATTTAAATTCTTTGAAGAATTTGTTTTTCATGCACCATGATTATTTTTATATGGTGTACTAAAAAACACATGAATGTGTTTTTAAATATTATTTCAATAAAATCATGTGTTTTATAAAATCATGTTATGTTCCCTCATTCAATAGATTTTTGATTCCTAAATGTTTATTTAAAATTATAAATGATTCCATAATGTTATTTTCCTTGATATTTTATATTATTTTAAATGTTCTTAAGAAGAAAATTCTTAATATTTTCTTCATGGGTTACTTTTGACTATCTTAATTTTTTTTGAAAATAATGTTCTTTTTTAATGTTTATGACATGAATAGATTTTTACACCATCATGAATGTTATTTTATTTGAGGATTAATTTAACATTTTCAATATTAATTTTAAATGAAAATGATTTTCACAATATTTTTTGATTTTTTATGTTTTAAATATACTGAATGAAAATGATATATTCCATTGTTTTCCAAGATTCAATTTAAATATTAACACTACTAGAGATTATGGCTATATCCACATACCTATATCCATGGTTTTATAGGTCCATGGATATAGCTTTTTTATTTCAATGGTTTAATCAAACCTCCAGGGGTATATCCATTTTATATTACCGTTGTTGTTTTTTTCTTTCCTAATCAATATCGGCCTCCTCCTCTTCCCCCAATCCACAACTCCATCACCGTGCATCCCTCTACCTTGATGACTTCTCCTTATCCCACACAACGACGCTCTCCTCCCAAATGACCTCTCTCACAGTGGCACTATCCCTGATGATCCCTCTCACAGTCGCACCCTCCTCTCTAAAGACCTCTCTCACAGGGGATCCCTCCCCCTCGAAGACCTCTCTCTCCGTAGAAACCTCCTCCCCAATAACCTCTATCACCGTAGCGCCCTCCTCCCTAAAGACCTCTTTCCCTACAACGCCCTCCTCCCTAACGACCTCTTTTACTGCAGCACCCTCCTCCATGACGATTCCAATCATCACTTCCCTACATGGTATATTATAATCATTTTATGTGATTTATAGTTGAAAATATTCACATTGGATCATTTGATAGTTATATGGAAAATCAAGATGAGTGCCATTCTTACTATGATCATTCTCCTACATGTGTTCTCTAGTATAGTTCTAGAAATTTATCAGGGGTCATATCCTAGTGAGGAAAATGATTGTAATATAAGGTTCATTTGTATTAGGATTGTATCATAGGTTTTAAATTGAATACACATTTATCAAGGTTCTAGGTTACCCCATTAGACTTATGGTTCTCTTCCCATGTTTTGATTTATTTTAGGGCATGTATTTCATAATAAATTGAATTATCATTTATTTTTTATTTATCTGACTAATTTTTTTTACAACATGTTTCCACTTTTATATTCATTTTCTCATTGATTGGTTTTATAAATAAAAATAAATTTTTCCATCATTTTTAAGTAAATATTAAATTGGAAAATTGTTCTCATATTTTAAAATAGTGCATTGTGTTTGGATTATGAATTAATATTTATAGATTCTTGGTAGTATCCTACAGAGTGATATCTCATATCCCATATAAAAACTGTCATGTTTTTTTGAACTAAATTTTATATATAGTTTCACCTAAAGGGCCATCTTACCTTTGGTTGTGATCTTTATCACTATTTCCTTATTTTGGAGATGATGATATTTGATAGTGACCCTGGTTATAAAGAAACGAATCATGTGGAATTTTAGGATGTTTACATTATTCATTGGATATACTATATATCATCCAATTTTTTATTATCTCATTATTAGTTTATTTTATTGTTTAGAATGCCATGTATCACTCATTTATATTTTCCTTATAAAATTATGCTTGGATATTTATTTTTTTTGTTTATTAATTATTAATTTTTTGGATGGTTTATGATCTTTTAACAGTTAATTAAATTAGAATGGATGCCCAATGTATGTGTACATTATGTTGGACACTCAATAAGGGTTTCCATATTGTTTATTAGATTTAATGGGTAAAATAATTCTTAAATAATATCCTTGATAACCATGGTTCTTGTCACAGTTACATGATGATAAATAAATCAATTTGGTCCTTATGGAATTCGAGATTTTGTGATATGGTAGGTTATCCAAGGGTTTCTTTATAAAATTTTATTAGAGCCCCCACGTTACATATGGAGTAAAGGTATGCCTATAAAAGTATGATTTGAAATCTTGAGATAGGTATTTGAGATTTCCGAAATAATCATTTTTCCTACCTAACATTTAATTAACAACAAATGTTTTGTTTTTTGAAAATTCATTTTAGTATATTTTGATCAATTCCACTACTATTATGGGTTTTATGAAATTTTTATGAATTATTTTAGGAAAAATATATTAAATTTACTGAAAATAAGAAGAATCTAAAGGATTTGTGATTACTATATATGATGTTATAAATAATTAATTGACAATGAAGTTACCAATAGATGGTTTCAAAGAGGGTTCAAATAGCTGGTGCATGGTTTGGGAATCCATGAAACCAAATTTTAAAATTGCGGAAAACAATCCAATTTTTGAAATTTTTATTCCTTGTTATTTAAAATGGATTCGATTTTTTTAGTATTTGTTTAAGGTGAATACAAAAAACGTTTTTTGAAATGATGATATTGTTTTATTGAGTAGTAATTATATTCATTGACCATGACTTTCAAATTATGTGTGGATTTGGTTTCATAATTTATTCTCTATAGAAAATTAATCAAAGAATCAAACTGATGAATTATAAAGAGATTTTTACTAATAATATTCTATAAGTAAATCTTATAGAGGATATGGATATTATTGAGTCAATTATTTAGACTAATTGTAATTTAGGTTGGTAAGGTGAGTGTGATTTATCTTGTATAGTGGATTTTTATTAACAATTTATTTAAAGGAATAAACTTCATTTTTATGAACATAAAGTGTCTCATTAACCTAGGTAGAAACTTGATAAGATTGGATGTATCTTCTATTTTCATTAGAGAAATAAGACCTCCAAAATTAATTTTCCACCTATACATTGGACGGACCTAGCTAGAAATAATAAGTTTCATTTATTCAAGAACAGTTACAAGGAGACCCCCCATGGAAAGGTTTTAAGGAGATATTCCACCAATAAATTTATCCAAAAATTATAAAGGTGTAAATATTCTAGAATTTCATGACTCTTGATATTGGAAATCATTATTTGATGTATAATTCCAATAATTATTTATGTTGATATAATTTTTCTCTTATATTATTTCAAATGATGCCTTAATGTTTTTAGTTAGAAATATACTTGAGGCCAAAAATATGATCCATGGTTATTCTCTTATTCTTACCAATATATATTGAAGTGGTTGACATATAAATGATAAAGAAAACCATTATTTATAAAATGGATTATATTGGATGTACATTTGCTAATATATGTATGATCCATAGTTATTTATAGGGTCAAATGAGGAAACATGGGACATTTTGAAGGGGAAGTAGTGGGATAGTTCAATATATACTAAAACCCATTACCATAATTAAACAGATGTTTAGAATAATGATATTTATTTTCAATTTGAGAGGATGAGACATTTTAAATAAATAATTTATTTTGATATAAAGAATTGTCATCTATATCAGAAATTAGGCCACCTCAAACGATTTTTTATGTATCTTACATATTAGTGTAGCAATGTTTCTTCTTCTTTCACTAAAGTATTTAAAATACATATTGTTGCATCAAAGGTAGCATTAAATATATCCTAAATTTAATAATAATGAATTTAGGTTATGTTTAAAGATCATTCTAGAATTAAATATTAGGGTGGACCTTAATTTGTGTTGTAATATAGAGTAAAGAATGCACATAAAACATCGAGAACCAGGCCAATGACTCTTAAAGAGACTATGCTTATAGATTTTAAATAGTTTTCTATTTTTACTAAATTATTTCCTCACATTATTTTATCTCATCAGTAGTTTTTGATAAATTAAATCACTAATTGGTTCAAGAGTTCTATTCATTAATATAATTTCTATAGGATTTTTCTTATAATGATTACTATATAGAGTGGGTGTAGGTGGTGGTGGTGGGGGGGGGGGGGTAGTGGGGGTGCAGGTTGGGGGGGGATTTTGGGTGAAGGGGGCATGGGGTAGTGTGTTGGGGGTAGTGGGGGTGAAGGGGGAAAGGGGTGCAGGTGAGGGTAGTGGGGGGGGGAGGGTGAAGGTTTGATGGGGGTGGGATAAATGTGTAGGGGTGTAGGGGGAGTGGGTGTCAAAGAGGTTGGGTGTCCAGGAAGGCGGAGGTGTCTAGGAGGGGGGGGATTAGGGAGCTAGGGGTAGTGTGCATAGGGTAGGGGTGCATGGAAGGGGGGATGTCCAGGAGTGAGGGGGGTGTCCAGGGGGTGTCTAGGGGGGAGGGGGATGGGGTAGTGGTGTTGTGGTGGGGTGTCTAGGGGGAAGGGGGTGGGGGGGGAGAGGGTGTGGGGGGAGGGGGGCTGTGTGCTAGGGGTTGGGTACAAGCATATGTAAGGAAAGAAAATAATACTTCAGTGAGCTTAAAAAGAACAAGAATAAATATTTGTGGGTTGATGATGAATATGGGAATGCAATTGAGATTTCATTCAACAAGAAAAAGATAAAAGCTAGAAATAATTGGATTCAGCAGTTTGAGCTTCGGAATTGACTTTGAAAGTTGATTTATAGGGTTATAGGTAATGATCTTTTTGTATAGAATAAACATTCATTTTTGATCCCTAATGAATTCTACTGTGGATCCCTAAGGTATCATAGCACGCAGGTGACATGCTTGGAATTCCATCCCACAAACAACGACATTCTGTTGTCTAGGGATGATGTTGGTTCTTTAATTGTATTTCGGATGTATATATTATGAGAAGTATTTATTTTATTCTACTCATTTATATACTTTTTTTCCTTGGTTCCTTCGAAAATAACAGACAACTTGGTGTTTGGGATTACAATAAGGTTTATGAAATGATGGTGTACAGAAACATACACTACTGCATACTCAACAATATGAGGTGTGTTATATGTTTCTTTGGATATAGGGTCCACCTATATTTGTTTTTATAAGATGAAACTTTATTTATTTTTCCTCAAAAGAATCATGCACATGCTCACACACACACATTAAAACCACTGTCCATATACCCAAACAAAAACTACTTATTTTTTCCGACTGTATCAAAAGTGATCATTGATAAGTGCTATAAGAAGTTTTTTCAATCAAATACTTAATGATATTACCCCCACCTCAACTATGTATGTGCTGTCTAAAAACTGGTTTCCCAATTTGTGATAGGTTTAATTGGACAAATGATGGATCAGTAGATAGTGCATCCTCAGATGGAACTATTTGTTGCACTGACATTGAAACTCGAATGTATACATCTTTCATGGAACATAACTCAATTGGATGGAATGTAGTGTTTTCCAATGGGTCACAAATACTATTATATTGTATGACTTATTAGAAACTTCCAATTCATTATATGGTTTGGGACATCCTCTCAACTAACCATCAAGAGTTATGGTCATATAGATTTTCAATTGTGGCTTATAAATGCCTTTTTTAGGGCACCCAAGAAGTTTTATGATGCTATATGTTTTGGATATTAACAAGGATAATGGTCTTGTCCTTATTGTATATAATTTTGGATTTCTTGACATGTAAGTATTTAGATTGATGACTTTTTAGTTTCGTAGTTGCTGTTTTTTTAAAAAAACATTAAAATCTACCTGAGATTGTATTATAATTATGAAATTAGAATGCCAGAAATTCACCCTTAAAAGAATGTATAAGTAATTTATTTGATGATTGGATTCGAAAAATTTGTGCTCATTTAAAGTATATTGAATGGGGATTATGTTCATCCATGACTTGCATCTTTTTAAATCTCTATTTGGAACATGTCTGCTTGGTTTTATTACTCATTCAATTTTATTTGTTGATATATGATTCAAATTATCTTGATATAATCACATTTCTTGTTTTCTGTCCTACCTTCCATGGATAGTGAATCTCTTCCATCTAAATTTAACTCCAATAATGGGTACCTCAACAATATTTTACTGGTAGATGTGAGAAAAGATTTAGTAAGGGTAAATTCTTAAGATGTTTGATCTTATTTTCTCATCTAGAATCAATTTTTTTTATTTAGCACATAATAAACTAGTTTTTTAGTTTGACCATTGATCAGAATAAAATCCCTCAAAAGTTCCCTTTCCTTGTATATAAAGTGAATTAATATAAAATTTATATTTTAAGGGATGTTCCATTCATGAAATTTTACAGAGAGATGAGTTGATAGATATTAACATAGGATAGAACATGAATGTTTTCATGATTGAACACCTATAGGGATTCCTATGAAATAACATTCATATTCCTGAGAGATAAGTGAATACTCAATGGAGACCAATTTAATTATTTGCAATTCTTAAATCTCATCGTAGGTTGAGCAATTCGAACTAACATTGGACTATTGGTAATATGAAAGTGTCATTAGGGGGTATTTATAGGGGAGAGTAGGGAGGGGGGGGATGTGGGGGAGTATTGATTTGGGGCAGTTTGGGTTTGGGGTGGGGGGTGAAGGTTGGGGGGAGTTAGGGTGAAAGGGCAGTGTGTAAGGGGTAGTGGGGGTGAAGGGGGAAGGGGTGGGGTAGGGGGTGCAGGGGTAGGGGTGTCTAGGGGGGATGTCCAGGAGGGAGGGGGAAGGTGGTGTGGGGGGGGGGGCTATTCATGAGGGGGAGGGGTGAATTTGGATATGTGGAAGTGTTCATGGGGTGTGGGGGCATAAGGGGAGAGGGCAGTTGGTGTGGGGCTACATAGACAAGGTGAAAGGGGATGGGGATAGTGTTCAGGGGGTAGGGAGGGGGGATGGGGGTGCAGTGGGAGGGGGGATGTCTAGGAGGGGGGGGGGGTCAGGGTGGTCGGGGGGGGGGGGTCGGGGGATAGGGGGTGAAGTGGGTGATGGGGAAGTGTGAGGGGGGGGGGGGTGGGGTTGAAGGGGGAGGGGGAAGGGAGGGGTGTGGGGGTACAGGGAGGGGGTAAGGGGGGTTGGGGGTAGTGTTCCTGGGGCAATGTGGGGCTGGGGGTGTAGTGGGAGGGGGGATGTCCAGGAGGTGGGGACACTGGGGGGGGGGGGCTGTGAATATATACAGGTGAAAGAGATCAAAAGATAGTTTGTATTCCTATTTTTGGAATCTGGATGGGTTTTCCTTTTCAATCATTTGTTGATTTTGATTAATTGTATTGGTATGTAAAATAGGGATGCATTCTCTGCATAGAACCAGAAACAAAATATTGCTGATGTAATTGATTTCCATCCATGACTTTCAACCAAGATTGTCATTCATATAAAAATCAGTTGGTAATGGTTATTTTATACCATTTTTCAATACATTAGTAACAATTTGTTGTGTTTTTAATCAAATTGACTTGGCATACACCATGCTTACAAAGTTAATGATTTTGAGTTTATAGCTAAGTGTGAAATATTCAATTTTCTGGACATTTCTTTATATCATGCACTCCTAGGTGGCCTCTCAACCTCCTCTAGGATGCCTCCGACGTGGCCAATTCCCTCCATGAGATCCTCCTCCTCTGTGTTACGAACAATTATGTATTCATAATTTTTTTATCAGTGTCTATATAAGTATACTAGAATAGTTTCACATGTATGAGTATGGTAAAGAGGTGTCTCAGATAGATACATTATTCTAATTATAATTGATTATTGTGGAGTGGGGGGGGGAAGTAGTTTTTAGTCAAGAGACAATTAGTCTAGATTGAGAATCTGCAAATTGGATTTGTGGATAGTTGGAATCGATAAAAAGTGATGATATCAAATTTTTATGGTTAAATTGGGAATCATGGGATCATCTTGGATGCTTTTCAATGATTGTAATTCTTATGGTGGGGAGTTTTTAATGAACCACACAATTAAAGGGTCTATTATTTAAAAAAAATTGAATTTTTTTTTGCTTAATAAAGGGAGATTTTTGAGAATAGGGATATGAATTGGAATTTAAAGAGTTAGTACATCTCTGGGATGTGTTTTTACTTGGGGATAATGGTAATATAGAGGTTTGGGTGCCAAATATTAGGGTGGTGGCTAGATGAAAATAAAATATAGTAGTCATTGGGTATTCGATTGGGATTCACTAGGTGTCTCTTAATGGGTTTGTAAAAAACAATAGCCTTTATAAGGTACCTGATGGAGGGGTACCAGGTACTCAGTGGGTTGAAAAGTGTAGTCGACCTTTTATAAGTGGCCATCAGGTACACAATAGAGGTGGACTGCTTACCCAGTTGGGATGGGTGTTGTTTTTTAAGGATAATAGAATCATTATTCTAGATTCCCCCATTAAAAATGCCTTATGGGGTTCTTCTCATTTAAATTGATATAACCAAGGGAGGGGATATCCCTTTTCCTCTCATTTTTTATTTTCCTTTTGAGAGTGTGTATATTTGATATTATTTCATCATGAAAGATAAAGGTAAATATTCCTCTTCTACCACCATTATTATTTATCATTAATATCATTTAATATTTTGTTTTTGTAGGGTATGGTTTATGTCAGATTTCACCAAGACATGGTGAAATTTGACCATTATTATGGGGACTAATAGGATGGTGGAATTAGTATGATTTTTTTAACATCCTTTAGACCACATCAACTAATTAATGTCTAGATTAGAGGATTAGTCACGGTAACCTCACACGGTCCTCCCAATATGCCAAAGGCCATCCATCACCAAATAGGGTGATGTTTCTAAGAATTATTTTTCTATTGATGTGTAAGAAATATTGTGGCACATGGAAACATCATTTTATTTTTCTAATTATGTTTGATACTTTAATTATTCCTTATTTATTAAAGATATCCTTGATGAAATCATTACATTGTCACCATTCCCTCATAGAATGTGGTGTAATGACATTAATCTTCCACATTCTCATCTTTAACCAAGATCTCATGTGATGTTATTCTTTATTTTATTTTTATATATTTAACCAAAAAAACATACCAATTGAGTATCTAATCTTCATGAAAAACAACCATCTACAGGGGGTATCACTCCCGGGGGGGGGGGGGGGGGGTGGATAATGTTTAGGGCGGGTCTGTCTAGGGGTGTGGGTGGGGTTTGTCCAGTAGGGGGGTGGTTTCCAGGGGCTTTCCAGGGGGTGCAAGGGGGTTTGTTCATGAGGGAGGGGGTGGAAGGGGGAATTAGTGTGCATGGGGTATTCAAGGGGGATGTCTAGGGTGGTGCAAGGTTATCTTAATTAATTGAATGAGTTAAATGGAATCAAACATGGTTAACTTGGCACATAAGAGGTACTGCCTCTTGTAGTGAATTATGCTATAGTTTTTCCTCCTTTTTAAAGTTTAATTGGATGAAATGACACTAGATATCAACCCAGGATCCAAAAAATTTTTCCAACCAGTTTGGTAAGTCTTCCACCATATTGGATTCACAAATAGGTATGAAGTGATAAGACTTTGAGATCTAATCCATAATCCCACATAAGGAATCCTATTTTCAAACAAATCATAGTAAATATATGAAAAAATTGATAGTTATTTTCTCAGATTTCCACATAGATATAGGCGAGGTTTTCAACATGCGGGGGGGGGGGGGGGGGGTGTTCAAGGGGGCTGTCTAGGGGGGTACAAGGGGGTGTCAGGGGGTGTCACGGAGGGGGAGGGAGGGTTTTCAAGGTGTGTGTGGTGGGGGGGGGGGTGTTCAAGGGGGCTGTCTAGGGGGGTACAAGGGGGTGTCAGGGGGTGTCACGGAGGGGGAGGGAGGGTTTTCAAGGTGTGTGTGGTGGGGGGGGGGGTGGCTTTGCAGCATAGGTGGGATACTAGGGGGGGGGGGGCTTTGTAGTGGGTGTGGGATACTACAGGGGTGGGGTGCAAGGTGGATTTCTAGGTGGGTGAATGGGGGCATGGATGTGCAGGGGGTGAAAGGTGGTGTTCAAGGGGCTACCTAGGGATTGCAAGGGAGGGTGTCCAGGAGGGGGTGGGGGGGTGTCCATGAATAAGGTGGTGGGGGGGGGGGTGTCCAGTGGGGCGAGAGAATGTGTGTGTGAGGGGGGGGGGGGTATGGTCATGCAGGCGGTGAAGGGGGGGAGTGGGGTTCAAGGGGGCATGTGTGTGTAGGGGGGAGTTCAAGGGGCTATCTAGGGGGAGAAAGGGGGTGTCTAGGAGGGGGGTGTCTAGGTGGTGGGGGGTGTCCAAGAGGGAGGGGGTGTCTAGGTGGGAGGGGGTTTCTTGAAGGGGGTGGGGCTACTATAGGGGGTTTAAAGGGGAGTTAAAGGGGGTGAAAGGGTACTGTATAGGGGGAATGGGGGCTACAAGAGGCGGTGGGGGGGGGGGAAGGTGGGTGGTCAAGGGGGAGAGGGGGGGGGGATTTCAAGGGTTTGTCCAGGGGGTGAAAGGGGTGAGTTTAAGGGGGTGCAAGTGGGGTGAAAGGGTGATATACAGGGGGGGTAGGAAACTATAGGGGGAGGGGGGTGAAAGGGCGTGTTCAGGGGGGGAAAGGGGCTGTCTAGTGGGGGTGGGCTACTACAGGGGGTGTTTGGGAGGGGGGGGGGGGCAAGGCGGTGATAGGGAGGGTGTCCATGAAGGGGGGGGGGGGGGTCCAAGTGTGTATGGTTGTGCATTGGGATGTCGAAGAGGGAGGAGGTGTCTAGGTGGGAGTGGGTGTCCAGGAGGGGGGGGGGGTCGAGGGCATGGAGGTTCGACAGGGGGGGGGGGGAGTGTTCATGCAGGTGCAAGGGGGGTTAAAGGCGGATCTCCAGGGGCATGTTTGTGTGTGTGTGGGGGGGGGGGGGGGGGTCAAGGGGGCTGTCCAAGGGTGAATGGGGGTGCACAGGGGTGCAAGGTGCCGTTTAGGGGGCATGGGTGTGTTTGTGGGTGGGGGTGGTGTTTTTTATTAAATGGGATGGTCTAGAGCCGCAGTTTTAAACTATGGCTGTAGGAGTATTTATACAGTTTTAAACTCTGGCTAAAGCCATATAACCATCGTTTTTAAGAGTGGCGATAGGGCATGTGCGACTTAATGTTCTGTGATAGTTTCAAACCATGGATAAAGGGCTATAGCCATGGTTTAAAATTGTGGATAATGTCCTATGACCACATTTCAAACCGTGGTTAAGGGTTATTGGCACAAATTAAAATTGTGGCTCTAGGCCTTTCCCTATATCCATGACAATACCAGCAACAGTCTATTGAATAGTGGATATAACCTTAGCCATAATTTTTTTCTTATAGCCACAGTTTGAATCCATGGATATAGCCTAAATTTATAGTAGTTTTTTGTAAATTTTTTTCATATATTTCTAAATCCATTAATTTTTTAGCTTATTAATTGAGAATATGATCATATGATACCATCCATATTTTTCTAGATGGGTTATGATGATTTTTTGAATTATATTATCATGAAAAACTATTTTTTCTATATGTAAATAATGTTGTACATGATTGAAATATGTTTTTAAAATATTGATGAAGAAAATCAAATCCACCTTGATTTATATTCATGTATGGTACATGTAAATTTTTGATGATGATGGGTGATCCTAATAAATCACATAATGATTGGTGAGATTGATAAATCTTATATGGTAGGTTAGAATTATATAACTTATATGATAGGTGATCCTGATATAACACTCTAATGCATTGGGTAATGATCCATGTACTTAAACAAAATAAAGAAGGGGTTAAATGGGGAGGTTTATCATATGGATTTAACTAGGCTCTATTTATTTAAAAAATGAGTGAACATGGGTTGTTAATATAACTTTTCATGATTCCAACACATTTTCTTGATTCATGCTAAGAATTTTTAATTGTCCCTTTGATCATTATTAACAACATAATGCTTATTATTATTGATTTTCATGACTATTGATTTCGTAAAAGCTTTATTTAGAGGCACATATTTAATGATATAGGTTTTTATGGGAATTAATTCTTTAATTGTAAGCTAATTAACATTGATTATTTCATCATACAACTATTCTCATCTTACGCTCACTGATGTAACCCAATTGGTAATGATTATTTTTACGCATAGTGTGAATTTGATCTCACACTTATTATGTTTTCACTTTTCCTATTTCATGAATAATGATGTTATGTGAATTATGTTTAAAGACTATTCTTTAGTAAATAATTTTTTTAAGATGAATAGGTATTTTTATAAAAAAAATCATAGTGTTGTATAATAAGTGATCATTGGAAAAAATTGGTATGATTATGTAATTTTTTTCTAATTCTATAATACTATAAACCAAAAATATCCTTGGGTATTTAAGTGATCCTATATCATTTTTTTATTTTTTAATTTTTAGATTGCAAAATTTGGGTCTAATTTCTCAGTATCAATGCTAGAGATGTAAATATTATGTTTTTAATACTGGATCTAAGAGTGTAGGTTCATGACTATTATAGTTGGTATTTGAAAATGGATTTTATAACTTTTGAGATTAGTTTGTTTTCATGCGATGTTAATATAAGAGTTATGGATTCCATCATGGGTTTATATGTTTTAGGTTTATCATAAGTTCAAAGGCATAGACATCCATTTTAGGTTTTAAGTGATGTGATTTTGAGATGATCAATGATATTTTGGGGGATGTTTTATTTGGTTGAGGTACATATATCCCTTATGTTTAAAATTAAGGATTATTTAGAATGAATGATATTACATTTTCAGGGATGTAAGTTAAAAGGAATGAGAAAACCTTTGAAGTCAAAACATTTTTTAATATTTATTTTATTGACATTAATTGGGATATATAGTTATTTATTTATGGAATGATCTATGTGGATCCATGGGTTTTATTGGTCAATTTTAGAGATTAATGTATTATTTCTTCAAATGAAGGTTTATTAAATTTGGGTATTTTGTATGTGATTATAATTTTGGTTTTAGTAAAGATATGTAGAATATATTTTTATCCTTTTTTATATCTAATGTCCAATTAGAAGTTGATTATAGTTCATTGTGAATTAAATATCCGTACTTATCATTAGTGTAAAATACGAGATAAAGGTGGAAACTGATTGAAACATGCTACCAATGAAAAAAGTAAATTTATGTCTTTCATGAAAACAATGTTACTATATATCTATATATTCTAATTCAAGATAGTAATGAAATTACTAAACTCTTTCAAAATGATATTGATTTTTTTTTCAATTATATCAATTTCTGATGAATTTATAGTCTTCTTAATTATTTATTGATTTATGGTCTTGTGGTTATTAGCATATTTGAAATTGTATTATCTATCACTTTCCATTGGATAAAATTTACTTTTATTCCCTATTTCTATGTTTTCATTTCCTACTAATGTTATTCTATTTGGTTGCCTAGTTTTGTGTTATTATAGATGAATTTCATATTTCCATTTCCGTATTTTCAAAAGGAAGTATTATTAACCCTTTTTACAATGTGGGTTTTCAAGAAATATGTTCCCAAATTATTTATCCATTATTACCATGATCAGGATAAAATCATGAGGTTTAAATTTACTAAAGTGGGGGAGAATGTAATTGCCCATGATTTTAAATGAAAACTGTGTACAATATCATACAAGACATGCAAAACCATGCATAAATTAATCAATATATAACTATTTTGACCGAAATATTGAACTGGAGGGTATGAATAAAAGTAACTAAATTATATATATATATAAAGTTTCTAATAGATAAAAATTATAGCGATTAATTCTTAGGATATAAGTACTCATTTTTAATAAAGTTATTTTATGCTTTAAAAAAAATTCGTCAAAAAATATTTTTATTTATTTTTGTGAGTAAAAATTATAATTAATTTCTAAATTTCTTTTTCATTTTAATTGATAAAAAGGATATCAATTTTGAAATTATCATATGGTAAATTTTTTATATTTTTCAAGAAATATTGATTTTTTAGTGAATAATGAAAAATATAATTTTTCATAAAGTTATCATTTACTTTAATTGAAAAGTACAATTATAAATTAGATTTAATATTATTGTAACACATGAATCTTTTAATCAGTTATAGTATAATGAATTATATATGAATAAATATTATACTTTATTTTAGTATGAGTTCATTTTTGGGCTTAAAAATGAATTTTTCTAAAAACTATTTTTCTTTGAATTTTATATATTTATATTAAAATTGATTTCAACCACTTTTATAAATAAAATCCTATAAAATGGATCCTATATTTTTAAATAGGAGGTTTGAATTAGTAAAATTATTTCCTATTGTAGGTCATTATGAATAGTAACTATTGAAAATATAACTCACCTAAAAAGGGTAAAAAGCTAAAATAGTGTTAAAACTATGGGATATAACCTAGATACATCAATATAAATTTTATTTATTTTAATGGATAATCTTTTCCTGACAAAAACCATTATATTTTAAAAAATTGTGAAATTTCTTGCCATGTTCTTTTGTTTATTTTATTTCTATTATATTATTTAATGGATACATTCAAAAATGTTACTCTATTGATTTTAATATCTATAATATTTTATACCAGAAATTAAATTAAATTATGTTTATTTATAAATATTAAGTTGAAATGTGAATGTTTTTTAAAATTAAATTTTTACTGATGAAATAATTACATAAATTCTTATGCATACCGACATACAGCTTTTACAGTAGAGATAAATCAAGTAAACTCTAAAATTAATATTTTTTGGTTGAGTTATAAAATTTAATAATTTTTTTGACAAATACAATTTTTTTTAAATGTGTTAAAAGTCTACATTTGAATTCCATCACTATATTTAGGTCATTAAAGTAAAAACATGTAAAAATTATTTAAAATGATTATAATGGTATATTATGATAACTGATATTTTATTTAATTATTTAACATTAATATAAATATTATATTCAGGCAAGCGAATGGGATATGGTCAATAATTTCAACTATGATACACCTTTTGGAAAATTTTGTGTTTATAGTAATTTTTAGGACCCTTAACATTTAGTAAACCTTTATATCATTGTAATCATAAAATAGGTTAACATGGGTTAAAATTAAGTTATAACGGTAAAAAAATCACCTAAAATTGTAAAAAATTTATTGTACGAGAGTATTATGAATCATACTCATTCTATCATTTAATTATATCAACATGGTTGTATTTTTTTAGAAAATTTATTTCTATTAATTTAATAATTAGTATTTCTATTTGTGCACCTCCCCTCGCCTATAAAAGGGAACTTGTAACATCTTGATATTTTATGAAATATTTATTTGAAATTAATTTAATTTTTATATATCATTAGATATAAAAAAACACTAAGGTTATCTTTCATTACACACAACATTGAGTTCTTTGATAGCATGCTTGACACACAACACAAAGCTTTAGCAAACCATGAAATAATACTATTATAACCCAAATCTTATGTATGATGGTATGAATTGTTTTAACTACTTTATGATACATTCATATAAATTTATTACTTAATAGAAATTTATTTAAAAATTCTTAGTAAATAATAAATTAATTTTTAGTAATGTAATTATATTTTTTGAAAAATATGTTCTCTTCAAAAATAATTTTTATTCTTTTTTTGTTAAGAAATATTATAATTAATTTATATAGACTTTATAAAATTAATTTGATAAAATAAATTTTATTTTTTAAATTGTCATATCAAAATTAACTTATGGTGAATTTTTTAAAATTTTCAAAAAATGTTGATTTTTCATTAAATAGTTAAAAATAACGATTTTTATTAAAGTATCATTTTTTTCATTAAATTAAGTAATTTAAATGACAAATTATGTTTTAAAGTAACATAATTATTATTTATTTATATTTAATCCACTTAATTACTTTTTAATCAACTTTATATTAGATTTTAGTATATGTTTTTTCTTTTAAAAGCATTTTTCATAGAACTGTTTTAAAGTGCATAGTCTTTCTATATGTCGATTAATTAAATAACCCCTAATGAGTAATGTTTTAATAAAAATTAATAGATTATATACCAATTAAGTAAAATTTATATTCATAAAATGATTATTATTTTACAAAGAGTTTATATAAATAATCTTAATCTTGAAAAACATAAACTTCTTGAAAACATGATTTTTCATTGCGTCTATAGGTTTTATATTAAATTTAATTTTTGAAACATTTAAAAAATTTTATTTTAAATTTTATTTCTTTAAAATAATATTTTTTTAATAATAATTTCAAAATTATATTATGGTGGAGTTTTGATAATTTTATTAAAATATTTATTTTGTATGAATAATAAAAGTACTAACTTTCAATTAAAACTTCATTTTCATATAAATTATCTATAAAGTTAAATTATAATTTAAAGTGGTTTTGAAGTAAATTTTGGTATATTTTATTAATATTAATCAAATTTAGTCCCTTTTAATCAATTTAATATTTATATGGGATATAAAAACATTATAAATATTTGAACAATTTACCTTTGAAAAATTGCTTTTTCATTGCATTTACAGGATTAATTACAAATTAAAATTTTCCAATGATGTGAACTGAATTTAGAAAAAGGGATTCCATATTATTAAATATAATATTATATATTATACAATATGTTCAACTATTTTTTTTCAAAAATTAATTGTAAAAACTGTAAAAATTAGATACCACAATTATGGTAAACATTAGTTTACCAGGCTGGGGGGGGGGTTAAACTAAAAATATAAGAGAAATAAATTACCAAAAACCTTTAAAAAACACATTTTATTTATATGTTTTGACCTTATCAGTTATAGGATCAATAATAATCCATTTTGAGCCTTTTTACAGGAAAATATTGGTTGAATTATTTCATTCAAAAAAATAGGCGTGTACCACTCACCTCACTTATAAAAGGAAGAACATTCTCATATTCTATTAACACTATTAAAAACTTTTGGTTTAGTAAATACATTTCCAAATCAATTAAAAAATTCCCTCATATCATCATAGAATCCTTATTTTTTAAATAAAGCTTATCTAGGAATCCTTTGGGTCAAAACCTAAAGAGGATACCCCAAGAAGAGGTAACATTCATCAATGAGTTTTGTTGTTTTATTTTTTCTTCCACAACCTTAAATTATTATTATAACATGAAGATAGAGTAAAATAAATATATTCTATATAATGATACATTTTTATGTTATGTTTTTTTAACAAAAACCATCTCCACTTTCCTCAAAATGGGTTACAAAATCATCATTTTTGTGTATGGAGGGCTACCGCATCGCGAACCATTTTAACTCATTTTTCCATTAAAATATCTAATGGTCGGAAATAACTATGGATTTATTATTTAAATATTATATTTATAAAATTATTTTCTTATATAATTTTTATATCACATATAACTTCATTCTTTTCATTTATTGGGAATATGATTATGTCGCTTGTGTGTACGGTGGACTACCGCCTTGCGAAGTGATGTGATTCATTCACACATTACATGGAATTTAATAAGGATTATTTTAGTCAAAATAAATTATATAAATGACATAAAAATTATTCAGGAATTATAATATGCCATTTAAATTTATTTCTTTTAATACATTGGGAAAATGGAAACAGCGTTCATTTGAACATATGGCCTATTTTCTCCATGAATGATATATTTCATTTTACAAATCTATCTTTTATAAATTAATATAAATACATATTTTAACATCCCAAACCTTTTTCTCCATTAATATATGAGAAACTTAGTGTTTGGGGTGTTTGAGGGTAGTCTGAGGTGTTTTTGGGACATTTGAGACATTCCAACGATGACTCATTTCAAGAGTTTTCCAAATTTCATATTTTCGAATGGTGAGATATTCCAATGGTGAGAAATTCCAATAGTGATACATTTCCAATTTTAGATCATTTTGGAATTATCTCATTATTGCATAAGCTCATCCTGGTGGTAGCTCATCCTGGCAGTAGCTCGCTAGCAGTGACCCATCTAGTGGTGACTCGCTGGCGATGACCCATCTGATGGTTACTCGCTAGTTGGTGGAACATCTAGTTGTAAATTTCTATATGTTAAATGTCTGGAGGTGCCTTGTTTTCGGTGACTCACTGGAAGTGGAACCTTGGTGGTGGCTCCTTAGAGGTAGCTTCCTCTCAATGACTCCTTGGTGGTGGCACTGAGTTGTGTTTCTTAAATTTCTAGTATTTCCTTTTTATGTCATTTTTATGTAAAATGTGCTTAATTCCATATTTTAGTAGTTTTGAAGACATTCCATGGGATATAAATCATATCTTTGATTCTTTAAAAACATGGAGGCCTTTAAATTTTCAAAATGCATGGTTTAATCTGATTTTCTTTAATGGAAATTCTATTCCATTTCAAATCATAGTAGTTTCAAATCTAATATTGGAAGCCTGAGAAATTACATTAGATAATCCATTATCCTTTATCTAGATACAATAGGTTTCAAGTCCTTCTTCACATAAGATTCATGTAACCTGGTTGGTGTGGCTGGTTCTTGTTTCCCTGGAGTGTTTCCTCATGCACGCACCCCCTGTTTTGGTGCAATAATCCTGGAAAAGGCTATGTCAATCATCCTATTTCCATGTGCGGATTTATTTCATTTTTCATTATGTGTATCATGTGGGAAGATTTTTTTCTTATCACATCATGCAGATATGGTTACATCTAAATTAAAATAGATAATCGAATTGGTTTAAAAAAAATATAAAGGTGTTGGGGAATGTGACTTGTTATCCAACTATTTTATTGGTTTTTTATCAATGCTATGAATTTTATGGGATAAATACCCACTGAAAATAATAGAAGTTGGGGTCCTTTTTTGTGCACTAGTTTTGGGTCATGGAATACATTCATGTTATGTGGTTGTGGACATTACATATTGTATAATTGGTTAACCACATACATTTTGTTAAAACAAATTGATGCCCCAAGATTATATAGTTTCTGTGATAACACCCTAACTCAAGTGAAATTGTATAAGGGATTCCCTACTAAATCTAAAAGTATGTTTTTCTCTCATAATTGATGTAACATTATTTTGGACATGATTGTGTGCTATGTGTTGGATGTAGTGATATGATGGCTGGAATATGAATGTGTTGTGATATGTGGGAATATTTTTTGAGATGTTTTATACAGTTGGGCTATAATAATGGTTAGGGTGTGGATTTGTAGCCATTATTAAAAAGGGTATGTGGTTATGAATTGATGATGATTTGGGATTATTAGTAAGAGAGTAATGGGTTATTGTGTAATGCTACTTTCTAGGTGTTGATAATTGTATTGTGATAATTAATTGTAGTATATTAGGAAGTATTGAACTAAATTATCATATTTGATCTTTGGAAGAATATGAAAAAATGATTAATTAGAAATGTATTATGGAATTTGAACAACTAATGAATGAATGATAAGAACCAGGTATTTAATTAACCAGTGTGTTTCTAATATGGTATTATTTGATATTTTTAAAATCCATTAAGCAACTAAATGTGTATTAAGACTATAATATGATTTATGTATTGTGTTATTTTTATATGGTGTCATGCTTATCTTTTTTTTTGGTTGGTTTTGTTATATCTACCTGAGTATTAATGGAATCAATAAAACATGTTATTGATTTAAAATGACTATATTCAATGAGGAAATTGATTATGAGTTGTGTTGATTAATTATTAAATGTTTATATATACACGAATGGGTTGAAAATATGATATAAGATGAGATGTAACATAAGAAGGTCCCTACTAAACTCAATCAGTTCACTGCTAAATTAAGGATGCATGCGTCCATGCATGCTGACCCATCCAACTGATATATCTGGATCTTCTGGAGAAGAGATGTCTTGGTAGAACTGATCCAAGAGGCAGACTAATTCATCTCCATGAGGGTTAAGATGGGTACGAGTACCCTGTATGTTATCTTTGTTTATGTGAGCTATTACGGCTAATGGATGAAATCATTGTGGTAATATATTAGTGCATTTTACCCAAGAGAGGTTCCATGGATAATAGGCAAGGACTTCAACATTGTGGAAGAACCGGAGGAGAATAAAGGTAAAGGTTTTTTCCACGAAGGGTCAGTATGAATTTCATCCAATTCATGGAAAGAAAAGGATTTCTGGATTTGGGGTAAATATGGGATCACTTCACATGGTGTAATAACGAAAAGAGAAATATAAACTATTGGAGATGACTCAATAACTACTTAGAAAAAATTCAAATCATCACTATGTTTCCAAATTCAATGGTGAATTATTTGGTGCGTGGAATTTTTGGTCACTCTCCGATGTTGTTACATCTGTCTACCAATTAGAAGGTTCATAAAATCTTCATGTTCCATGCCCATTGGAATTGAAATCAGGACTATATTCAACTGGTTCAATCTTCATGGAGGGAGCCAGTACAAGGGAACACCTGTGTGTCAATTCATAACAATCAAAGGAGATTGAAGTAGGGGATTCAAAAATGGGAAAGATATCTTCCCCCTATAGACAAAATTATAGGCGCCCTCAAACAGGATATTGAGAGCATGTAATGATGCTTGGAGATCCTTTGGAATGAGATGGAGTCCAATTATCTTGCAGAAAAGAAGAACAGGCTGGCAGAAATTATCCACAGACAGGAATGAAAGGCTCAAGAGAGCTCAAGGATACAATTGATGAATGAGGGGGATAAGAAGATGACATACATACATGATTGTATCAAAGAGAAAAAAACCCCATAAAAACCAATGTCATGTGCGAGGATGGATACAACATGGAAGACAGAGAGGAAGTTGGTGGTATGCAATTAATGTTCTTTAAATACCTTCTAGCTGGCCCGAATGCTTGGATATCCACTAGTTACCCCAGTTGGTGTGCAGAACATTAGGATGTAATCCTTTTCTGTTTATCCTTAAAGAAATAAAATATCCTAGAGACAATCCCCAGTGAAGAGTATATTCATGCGGCAATGATTAACCTTAACAAGGAGAGTGTTCCAGGGCCTAACTGCTTTTATATTTCATTCTATAGAGGATCATGAGAGACACTTAAGGGTGACATCATTTCATCTATCCAGAAATTCTTTTGTGGGGGTTACATGCAACAGGTGGAAATTTCCTTGAACCTAGTGCTCATTATGAAGGTAAAGGACCCCTCATCTCTTTCATATTATAGACTCATCAGCATGTGCAATTTCTCCTATAAGATGATTTCAGGAGACATTACCTAAGGCTGTCCATGCATCTTCCCCAGTGGATATCTATTGAACAAAAAGACTTTGTGAGGGGATAGTCCATCCATGGAGAATTTTAACTACACTGGAAGTGATGAGAGATATCAACTACAAGACCCAAATATCCAATATGGCAATGAAAATCGACACGAACAAGGAGTACGATAAGGTCAAATGAGGGTTCATGAACAGTGTCCCGAATAACCTGAGAATATCTCCCAAGGATTTGGATATTACTTAAAAATGTTTTAGCACTGCATAGATGAATTTCATATTTATTGGGAGAATGAATGACTTCTTCAAGGAGGTACGTGCCCTACACCAAAGAGATCCAATCTCACTATGTATTTTCATACTCATGAAAGACACAGTCATCCGAATAACTAATAAAGGGATTGTGGGAAGGAGGATCATGGATTATAGGAGGAAACATAGCATTCCATCCATCTTTCACTTGATGTTTGAATATGTCACTATAATTTTCTCAAATACTGGCAAGAGATATGGATGTGGCATCAAGAGGATTCTTGAGGATTTCTACTTTTGGCATAGGAAGCTGATGAAAAACATGAAGAGAAAACTATATATTTCCAAAAAGTGTGATCCAAACTAGGACATCAAATTGTGTAGTATACTAAACATATAATGAGGTTATTTTCAGCTAGAATACCTCAATACCCCCAAATATTTGGGTCACATGCAGAAAAAGGACTTCGACCATGCGGTGAGCAAGATCACAGGGTGGGTCCTCAACTGGAAGAATCACCTCATATTCTTTGGGGGGTGTATAGTTTTGGTGAACAGTGTATTGTCTGCAATTCCGGTACATACGGTAGCTGCGTCCCCAGTGCTAAAAGGGATGATCATGGATATTGATAGGGTATTGGATTGATTTATTTGGGATGCACTATCTGATGGCAGGAGGCATTGGGTATCATGGGATAGGATGGCCCTTCCCATTTTTAATGTTGGTATTAACATACAAAGCATGGGGAACACTGTTACTTGTATACACATGAGACTAGTAGAGGAAGTAATTGAGAAATGTACTTTATGGGGGAGGACTATAGACCATAATTTTAGTGGAAATGTGGATGAAGTTAGCACATAGAGATCCCACCTATGGTCGAGGATTTCCCCCCCCCCACATTCATAATCTTCAACTACAAGATCGGTGGATTTTGGGAGAAGGTAACATTATCTTCTGATTTCAAAACTGGGTAGGCTCTATGATCAGTTATCTAGGGTTTCCATCCCATCAGTCTCTCTAAAATAGGTGAGATTGCATAAATAATTCACCAAGAAAGTGCTATAAAAGAACCCACAAGACATTTTTGATGCGATCACCATCAATAATGAACCAGATATATGTGGGTTCACCTCATCTAATTATGGGAATTTCTCATTGATGAATTTTCATAGTCTATCCTCACATTTAGATCCCCATGATGGATAGAATGATATTGTGTGGTGAAAAATTATTACAATAAAATATAATTTCCTCATCTGGATGATTCAATATAAGGTAGTACTAACTTATGATAACATTAAAAGAGTGGGGATCAACCATGCCTCTTGTTCTCAATGCTGTAAGAAAAAGAAGGAATAAAGTGTGGAACACATCTTCTTAGAAGGATAATGGGCACAAAGAATGTGGTGTTTTTTTGGTTCCTTCACTCCTATCTCAGCCTCTTCCATTCTTGTAACATCATTCCCAGATAATTAGTTCCAGGGGGCGATGGACTCGAGCCAGGAGTTATCATATTGTTCTGTTATCCTGAGCACAAGTTTCTGGTGTTTATGGAAAGTGAGAATCCTAGCTAGATTTGAGGGGTCCCTCTACACTAGTAGGTCTTTTTTCATGAGGAAGAAGAGCCTTTTTGTTGGCATGATTACACTCATATGGAATTGGTGAGAGGCCCCTTCTCTGAGTCCTATTTATTCGAGCTCAACTTTTCTCCTACCTTCTACTCCTTGGACACTGGTACACTAGATTAGATGGACCCCCAGCTAATAGCCTCATGTTTAATACCAATGGATCAAGTATTTTTGGTGACATTATTAAAGGAGGGATATTTTGGGACACTGGGGGAAGTGTCATCTTCACATTCACAACACATTATGGAAGTGCCACCTCAATTGAGGTGGAGGTGAATGCAACTCTTACCAGCCTCACTCTTTGTAACCAGATGAACATGGTACTTACGCAAGTGGAAACAGAGTATATGATTATACACTAATCCCTACATGTTAGGGGATATACCACATGGTCAGTTGTATATATCATCAGAAACTGTAAGGCCCTCTTCAACAAGAGCATCCAAGTCACTCACACATGGCAAGAGGGAAACAAGGTTGCAGATCACCAGGTTTCTCTAGAAGAACATTGGACTATTTAAACTTGTCTCCCTAACATTCCATTAATTAAACTAGAAATGGTCAATTTTATTTATGGTTATTATCTAGGTATTCACTACTTTAGGACTCCTAAGGGTGGGGTGAGTTTGGTCCTTTGTTTCCCGTGTTTTACTCTTGCTTCCTTATACTAGTCCTTGAATAAAATTTAATGACGATGATGATATGAGATGTGTTTCATAAAATATGATGACTAAAAAAATCAATGTGGCTGATAAAGAGTAAATTATTGATAAAAAAGAAACAAAAAAATATGGATTAAAGATGGAAAACAAAATATGGTTTGTGTTTTAATTATGTGTTTTTATGCATTTGGAGGTGGTAGTGATTGTGAGGATTATGTGAGATGCTTTTTTGTTGTTATAAACCCATATGATGGGATTGTTTTATGTAAATCTCTCTTTCTATATAAATTTTATTTTCTCTTGATTTCTATATTCACCCACCCTAGTTGAGTACTATGTTCCATACATCACCATCGTCATGGGGGAGGGCTTATTTACCCAACATCCAGATGAGACGATGGATGGCTAGGCACCCAATATTCCTTGATCCCTCTTCTTGGAGATGAAGACCCATGGTAATTTAGGAAAGATGGTGTGAGATGTGGTAGCGCAGGTGTTTTTAGGCATGATGGTATGATTCCAAGGTGACCTTTAAGAATAGTTGTGATGTGGTGTCCTAGGTGTCTTTGAGAAGAGTTGTGATGTTCTATCTTAGGTGTCTTAGAGATGAGATGTGATGAGATGTATTATGCTATGTCGTGAGGCCCATGTGTTTGTGGGAGGGATGTGATGTGGTTTGTGGTCTAGGTGTCTGTGGTCATGTTCTGATTTGGTTTGTGGCCTATGTATGTGTGAGAGGGAAGTTATTTGGTTTGTGGACTAACTGTGTGTGAGCAAGTTTTAACATCATTCTTTCAAAATAGGTGGGAGTATTAGGAAATTTTTCTTTAGAAAATAGAATCTAAACAGTTGAAAAGTGGTGTGGGGTACCCTATCATAGATGTGCTTATATTGTATTACTTGACATTAATTATTTGGTGAGCATTCCTTGTTGAGGTTGGGATGGTTAGTGTACCTGGTTAGGTATTGTTTGGTTCTACTTTTTCTCCCATGGGTGCATTAGAATTCTCTTTTCACTTGTGGATAAGTGACTTTGGTTTTCCAACAATTTATATCTGTATTATCACCCAAGAAATATAAAATATATTTTTAGGTTTCTAGGAAATGTTGTGGACAATGGTAAACATTTCTAATTTGGACCTTTGGAGTTGTTGATGTGACACTTCCTTATCTTTTAATCTATCTGGATTTCATTCAGATTCTTTAATATGTATCTTTTTTTGATTTATACATGCATTGGGGGATGGTTTGGATTTATTTTATAATATTTCATGGAGTTGATTTTAGTTTATACATCATATCTCTCGATCTTTTTTCCTTATAAAGGGTAATGCGTACAATATTTTGAGATTTGTAGACCTCTAGTTTTAGTTCTATTCTAGGGCCTATTGGGGGTGGGACTCAGGGGTAATTATTGCCCTTTCTTCATTACCATCCTAGGAGGGGTATATTTGGAGGGAGGGGTTGTGAGAGAATAGAATCAAAGGTGATTTTTGAGAGATAGGGTGGAGTTCAATGTTTGGTACCGTGAAGAATGCATGGGTTGGTATAGAAATTGTGTCATTTGACTTTAGTGCAAGTCATAGTCTAGGGATACCACCTAGGACATGAGATTTTAGGGCCCTACATGTTCCATTATATGAACTCTGAGCCTACCGAATGACTAAGTGAGGTGGAACTACTTACAGTGTAGAGACCTAAGAGAGGTACATGCATCATAATGACTTTTTTCTTATTTGAATTTGTTTATTTTGTGAAGATAAAATTAATTAAATGAATCATTAATTTTCATGCGTGTTTCTCGGGATTTTCAGACGATTTTATTACTAATAATATTCATTAATTATTTTATGAATTATTCATATTACAAATAAGAGAGATTAATATGATGGTTAGTTAGATTGAATTGTTTGTTTGAAACCTTCTTGAGGTTTGAATATGTTTTTCTCCTTTTCTGTTATATCATTATTCTTAATAAATTTGATTTTTCATCCGTTGTTAGAAATGTATAACACACCTTCTAGTGTTGCTAATGTTTGAAATTGTTAGAGAAACATGCTTAGTGTATTTTTTAGGAACATTTATTTAATTTTTAAAACCCTTATGAATCATGCAACCTCAAAATATATTTCATGATTGCATGATAAAACAAACTACTTTGAAATCATGCTTATAAATGTACTAGATTCCATGTGAGCTAATATGTATTATATTTCTTTCCATATATAATTTTTCGTAAGTATGTGTCATTGACATACTATAAATATTGGCTTTAGACATTTAAATTCATAAATTTATATAAATGTAAATCTAAATTATTGATAATTATTTTTAATTGAGAATCCATGAAAAGAATAAATTGATTATTATTTTATATCAATTTTATTTATACAGTATTGATAAAACTATATCTTATAATATTGTGTTATGTTAAAATATATGTGACATTTATTTAAAAAATTTTGGAAAATAATAATTATGCTTTCTGGTAACATTTTTGGTGTTTGAATTTTATAAGTGATTAATGTTGTTACTTTATGACTAATAATATTTTTTAATTATTAATATAACCTTACCTCAAAAGTTAATTCATGATTAGTTTGTTATGGGAAGCATGTCTAAAGTTGAAATCATTTTTATCGTAACTAGGGATATTCTAGTATAAGATAATTAAACATGTAGCATGTTTAATAAATTACATTTAAATATGTAAGTAGAATCATTTTATCCTTATTTTAGTATATATGAATTTTTTCTTTAACTATTAAAGGACTAAGTAATTTTTATACTGATCATGATAAAGCATAAAATATAGCAATGTAATCCATGAAGTTTTAATTTCATGATTAATAAAGTATGCATAATTTTTATTATTCTATAAGAATGTTTTCTATTTAATAGGTTTTTTGATCAATATAAAGTGAGAAATATAATAATACAAAATTTTTAGTTTTAATTTTATTTTTAGAAATCATGTTTTCTTGAGCCATTAAATGATTAAAGAATATTTAGCCTGAGAATGATAAAATCAGGAATTATAGTAATAAAACATATGTAGTTTTAATTTTATTGTTAAAAAGTATGTTTTACTTTGATCATTATGATCTATTTTTTATTATAAAATTTATTTTTGGAATCAAACACAAGAACCTATCATGTGGAATTTTTTGAAATGAATTTGGAATCATTTTCCCATGGTTATAAGATGAACCTATAAAATGTTTTTTAAAATATTAAACATGGTGTGTGATATGAGATGTGTGAAATTTTGGATTTAACATTGAAAAATCTTATAAATATTTAATATTAAAGGTATAATATTTCACTAGAAATAATATGGGAATGTTGAGTGTTGTTTCATTGTTATCATTGCATTAATATATTGATATTCTTCGCTAAAAATTACAGTTGTTAGACATCATGATGTGTTGTTATTATTGTAGATAATGAGACCCTTTACATGAATGCTAGATCAACTGTACCATGTATTAGCTAAAGGGTTCGAGAGACAGGTAGAAACCTGCTCCCATTAAATTATTATATAAAAATATAAACAGTACAATACAACTCAAAAAGGGGAGCCTTACAAATCCGTGAGTAAAGAACACCGTATCGATCATTACTAACCAAATTGTTACCATAGTTGGGAAAAAAAAGTCCAACTGGAACTAACATCCATCACAACCCTTTTGGAGATGGAATTAAGAACCAAGTTTTCTTCACGATAAACATGAGAAACATCGATGGATAGACGTTCAGCAAGACTGAGATACGAAATCCATACAGGCAAAATATTCCATGGAACATTCTAGGATCGATGTTTCAGAATTTGTAAAGTAATAGAGGTATCTGATTCAAGCCATACTCTACACCAACCATAGAGATCCGCGTACCTGATGGCCTTAATCATTGCCCACAGTTCCGCTTCAATTTCATGAGTATGCCCGATATAATAGAAAAAATAGCCTTTAACGAAGCCCTGATGGGTTCTGAAGACTCCACCACACCTAGAAGGTCCTGGCGCACTAGAAGCCACCCCATCAACATTCACATATAACTAGTCAGAGATCGGTGGAATCCACCAGATGTATTTCATCAATCTTGGTTTTCCTTACTTTCCACTAACAAAAAGAGTTCTCAAAATGGGAAAGTCAGATAAATCATTGTTCATTGAGCCAGTTTGATTCATCAAAGTAAGTTTTATGCTTCGATGGATCACCATAACACCTTATAGAAAATAGGGATTTCCATTGTTAGACACAATGTTGTTCTGAGACTTCCAGATATAAAGATCACCAATACAGTAGTAGCAATAAGTATGAATTTAATCTGTTCACTGTGAGCTGACTGAAGAACTGAGGATAACAAAAACTAAATTGAGAATAATTTAAAATAGTAGTGAAATGTCTATTGCAGATAGGCCTATAATCAGCCAACAAAGATTAACTGTATAAAAATATGCAAAATAGATTATACGTTAATGTGATTAATACCGTGTAGGCAAGTCTGTGCCTCCCCAAGTGGATAATATCTCGAAATGGTAAAGGGGATTTTTTATTTTCATTATTGGGGATTTTTGTGAGATTTTAGTGGTGATTGTTGGTTGGGGAAGTTTAGAGTATGGTATGGTGAATGTGGTTATTTTAAAAAGGGTATTTTCATATAGATATTAAATTGGTGAGGTGATTTGGTTTTGTGATATTTCTAGCAAAAATTTTTGTCGGATGGAAATTTTAGCCAGTGGTTGAGTTGTGTAGTAGTTGTGATGTGCAGTGGAAGAGATATGTGGATTTTTATGGTAATATATATGTTTTTATGTTGTATTTTTTTTGATATGTTTTTATTGATATAATCCCTCAACTATAATCAAAAGGATTGTCACTTGAAGGAGATAATAAAATAAACATGTCATTTTGGAAATCATGAAATCAATAAAGATGTGATTTCCTCCCATGCCTAAATCCTTTTATGAAAGAAGTGTTGGGAAAATATGAATACCACCATATTTTTTGGGTTTGCTGTTTTTGATCTTATATTGATGGAACATATTGTGACCACAAGTATATGGATATAGGGAAACTCTTTCCCTATATCAAAACTCATCATATAATGACACATTTTAAGACCATGCAGGTGAGTTAGTTCCACCCAGAAAAGAAAATATCACGGTGTGGTGGATGGGTTCCTTTGATTTGTATGCTTATGGAAGCTCTGTCTATATTAATAAAAATTTTCATGTTGGTAGAGGAATGGTAATTGGAACTCTTGTAAGTAATGACATGCACCTCTGATAAATAGAAATTTGAAATATTGAACCCCTTTTTGTTTCTGTATAAGTATGTTCTAGGTAATTTATCATTAGATGAAAAAATATATTTTTCTTAAAACTTGTATAAGAAATTATATTTCAAAACCATGTCATATTTATAATGCATTCCATTAGTTAATTCATGCTTTCCAAATTTGATGTTAAATTGTACTAATATTAAATTGTAAAAGAGTGTGATAGAGTTCAGTTAGTAGAAAAAAATAAATTTTGTGAAATCATAAACCCTCCCAATCTATGTAAGTGGTATTGGGAAACATGTTGAAGAAACTTTGTTGTACAAAATTTGTCGAATGTGATTTCACAAAGAGTATTTTGATAAATTCCATGCTATAAAAAAGATCTAGAAATGGGTTTTTTCTGAGAGTGGTTTTCATATCCTACTAAAATTGTATTAAAATGGGATCTTACATGGGAATATTTAAAAAAAAAGTTTTCCAAACAAATTATATTCTAAAAAATATTGATATTCATGTCCGAAAAGCAATAAAGCATTTGAAAAATCATGCTTATATTTTTAGACTCCTTCTCCAATATGAATTAATAATATTATTACTCAAGAATTCTATTGTGTTTTTTGCGATATGTTAAACATGATTTGTTTGAAATGTTTCAAATTTAATTTTTATGAATTAGAAAATGAGGATAATTCATGTATGGGTATTCACACCATGTAATTTCTCAGTGATTTTATTGAAGTAAAAGGTATAAAAAGGTTTTCCCCTTTCTAAAATCTATTCCTTATCTTTAAAATAATGTGAAGAAATTATTTTTGAATATATTACCATCCCTGTTATTTCTATTTTTTCTTGATTGTTATGGATTTCATACTAGACTTATTATAACTATTAATGTTAATGTGTTCTTGTTTGAGAGGTCTCTCCCATGGGATATTGTGTTTAATGTGTTTTTTAAATTTCAAATTCTTTCCCTGGAGGATTTTTTGTTCTACATATATCGATAAACATGAGAGGAATCTCAAGGGATGGTTGTTATGACCCTTCTCCACTTTTATTTTGGATTAGTTTTGAATTGTTGAGGAAGAGAATAGTTTTAGAGGTATCTGATGTAATGGACTAGAATTTTCAGTCCATTACATTGTGAGCAATCTAGTTTTTAAGGTGTCCTATGGTAGTTTGTTGTTTTTTTGGGATATATGATTCATTCCAATAGTGACTCATTCCAAGAGTTTCCCAAATATCCAGTTTTCCAATAGTGATACATTCCAATGGTGGGGCATTTACAATGTTATCCCATTAGGTTGATATATCATCCTAGATATAGCTCATCATAGTAGTAGCTCATCCTGGTGGTAGCTCATACTTGCGGTCACTCGCTGGTAGTGGCTCTTCTGGCAGTGACTCATTGGCAGTGACTCGTATAGTGGTGATTCACTGGTGGGGAATCACTAGTTGGTGGCTCATCTGGGGGTGAATCGCTGGTGGTGAATCATCTGGAGATGCCTCGCTGGCGGTCAATTGTTGGTGGTGGCTCCCTATTAGAGGCTCCCTTGTGGTTGCTCCTAGAAAGTGACTCCCTAATGATGATAGTGAACAATGTTTCCATGTTTTCCAAATTTTCCCTTCTGATGTCATTTTTTATGTAATATTAGTTTAATGACACATTTAAGTAGTTTCTAATCTGTTTTAAGGGATATAAATAAAATATTTGATTATATAAAAATACAAAGGCTTTTAAATGGTCAAACTATGCAGTTTAATATGATCCTTTTTAAAGCATATTCTAAGAAATTTTAGATATCATTAGTTCTAGATCTAATACTTCAAACCTAGAGACCTTCCCAAAGTTCATTCCTTCTCCTTTATCATGGTATGGGAGGTCCATAATTCTTCTTTCTATATGAGTCATTGAACTTGGTTGGAGCGACTAGTTTATGTTTCCCTGGAAGGATTCCTCATGTATGCACCACCAGTTTTGGTGGAACAAGTCTGGGAGAAGGGCTCTGTTAATCATCATCCATTCATGTAGGTTATGACTTGATTTATCATTACGTGTATCTTGCTGGATGGGTTTATTATTATCACCTCTTGTGGACATGGTTTCATTTGATTTAATATAGATAATTGGATTGGTTTCAAAACAATATAAAGGGGCTGGGGAATGTGACTTGTGATCCTACTGTTTTATTTATTTTTTATCATTGTTTTGAATTTTATGGGACAAATACCAACTAAAAATCATGGTTTTTGGGGGTCTTTGTTTGTGCACTACTATTTGGGTCATGGAAAACATTCATTTTATGTGGATGTTAACACCACTTATTATATAGTAGATTAACCATGTACATTCAGTTAAAATATATGGATGCCCCAGGATTATATGGTTTCTATGATAACACCCTAAATTATGTGAACTTGAATATGGGATGCCTAGATAAATTTAAAGGTATGTTTTCCTCTATTATGTTATGTAACGTGTGTGTGGTCATTTATTCTATGTTGTGGGTTGGCTCTAGTGATATGATGGGCAGAGTATCACTTTTTTGTGATATGTGGGGGTAGTGGATGAGATTTTTATACAATGAGACTGTAATGATGGTTTGGGTATGGATATTTAGGAAAGATGAATAAAGGGTCTCTATCTATGAATTGGTGATGATGTAAGATAATTTGTAAGAGAGTAATCAGTTTTTTTGGCAATACTTTCTATGTGTTTGTTATTGTATTGTGTGAATTAATTCCTGTTTATTAGGATGTGTGGTACTAAAATGGAATATCCACTATTAAAAAGAATTTAAGAAAAAATGGTTTATTTGTAATAGAATGTGGAATTTTAATAGTTAATGAATTAATGATAAATGTTGTAATTTAATGAACCAATGTGTTCTTAATATTGGATTATTTGATATTTGAAATATCTGTTAAGACACTAAATATGTATTAAGTGTTTAATGTTATATAATGATTTTATTATGCTTGTATGGTATTGTGATTTTCATTGTGTGGTTGGTTATTTTATATATACCAAAGTATTATAGGAATTAATACAATATGTTAATGATTCAAATTGGGTATGTTTAATGGTGAAATTTATGATGGGATGTGTTGATAAATTTGTTATTGTTTATATACACAAATGGGTTGGAAATATGAAATAAGTTTAGTTGGGTTTCCTAACAAATGTTGATTTCAAGAATCAAAGAGGATGACACAGATAAAATTATTGATAAAATAGAAACCTTAATATATGGATAAAATATTGAAAACCAAATTTGGTTTTAATTTTGATTGTGTGTTTTTATGTGTTTAGAGATGGAAGTGATTGTGTGGATTTTGGGAGATGGTTAGTTCTTGTTATAAACCCAAAGGATGGGATTGTGTGTTTTAACACTATATTTATATAAATTGTACGTTATGTTTATTTCTATACACACCCCAACCTTATTGAGCACTATGTTCAAAACATTCCCATCATCACAGGGGAGGGTGTCTTTCAAAACATCCTGGTGGGAGGATGCATGGATGGCCAACCTCTCTTCCCTGCCCCCACTTCCAGGCGATGCTGACCCAATTTTATTCAAGAAAGATGTGGTAAGATATGGTAGCCTAGGTTCTTGAGGGAATGGTGGTTTGATTCACATGTTTCATTGGGATGATATCTGATTTGGTGTCTCATGTGTCTTCAGGGTGAGTTGTAATGTGATTTCCTAGGTTTCTTCAAGATGATATGTGATGAGATTGATCTGCTATGTTGTGAGGCGCAGGTGTGTGCGGGAATGATGTGATGTGGTATTTGGTTTTGGTGTGTGCAGGAGGGATGTGATGTGTTTTTTGTCCCATGTATGTGTGGGTGGGATGTGATGTGTTTTGGGGCCCACGTGTGTGTGGGAGGGTTGTGATATGGTAAGTGGTGGGAGCGTGAGGATGATTAAAGTTGGGAAAAAGTTTCTAATCAGTAGGAAAGTGGTGTAGGGTTCCCTATAATATATGTATTTTAAATTATATTACTTGACTTCTGTTATTTGGTGATCATTCCTTGGTGAGTTTGGGATGGTTCTTATACCTGCTTAGGTGTTGTTTAGTTTTGCAGTATTCTCATGGGTGCATTAGTATTTCTTTTCACATGTTCATGAGAGACTTTGGTTTTATTACTATGTATACCTATATTCTCACCCTATGTATAGAAAAACTATTAATAGGTTTCTAGGATGACCTTATGGACTATGTTGAACATTTTTAGTTTTATATTTTGGAGCTGTTGTTGGGTCACTACCTAAGCTTTTACTCTTTTGGGATTTCATTTGGAGACTTTAATATGCATTAGTTTTTTATTCATATATTAATTGTTGGATGGTTTGGATTTATTTTATAATATCTTAAGGTATTCATTTTTGTTTATGTATCCTATCTCTAATTTTGTTTCCTTATAAAGGGTAATGCATCCAATATTGTAAGAATTTTATACCCTTGGCGCTAGTCGCCAACCTAGGGTCCATTGTGGGTGGGACTCGAGGGTCATTATCTCTTATTCTTCATTACTATCCTAGGAGGGGGATATTTTGGGGGAGGGAGTCATGACACATTTATACTATATATATATTATATTTATATAATGTATAACATTTTAAGGATGATGAAACCATGATCCATGAAATAAGAAAAAATAGATTAAAACATATATGAAAAAATCAGTTATTACCCAAAACATAACTTTAAAATGGAATTGTTAACAAATTGGTAATGAATTGTCATAATAAAATAATTTATGTTATGATTTATATAAATATTATTATTAAAATTATGTATAATAAACATATATTTATTATATAGGAGTTTTGAACATTTATGACGGAATTCCAGACTTAAGATATGGCATTTTTAGTTTCTCTTTTATTTTTAGGAGCCATACAAAAATTCACCACTTATTTCTTTTTGTGTTGTATATACTTCCCATTTGAAATTTTATATCATGAATAACATTATTTTAAGGATATTTATCATTTAATTTTATTTTATTCTCAATTGGCTATTATGATTCAAAAGATTACTAAAGCGGAATTTTATTTTTTCCTCAATGTTCCTTCTATGAGACATACATTATGTTGTGATCCAATATTATTTTAAAATGTGTATATAGATTCTCACTTAAATTTAGTATGATTAATTTATTTATCCTTATGAAATTTTAAGTTTCATTCATGTTATTACTTCATGGGGAATATGATTCAAAGTTACCAAAGTGGTAAATATTTCGTGTTATAATCTAACTATTTATCAGGATTGGTTATGATTATGTATCATGATCCATCTCTTAAGAAAATCATTAATTTTATTATCATAAATTTATACATGAAATTTACACGTTATAGTTAAATTTTTCTTACTCCATTATTCTAAAAATAACTGTGGAAATATTTTTATGAAAATATGATATTATTTATCAGTTCAGTGGGAATTTTTTTCTTCCAAAACCATGTTTTATAAAAATCTTTTAAAAATGTTTTATTATTTTTTTATTATTTTTAAAATATATTTGTACCCATGTTTTAATTTTTTTTAAAATGTTTGGAAGAGAATATTAATTTCATTTTTCGAGCATTTCCTATTTGGCATTAACTGAATATGTGAAAGGAATATTTTTTTATAATGTGAATACAATGAATGAAACATCCCATTGTCATGAAAAATAATTTTTTCAAATATTCCATTATATTTTTTAAAAATTATTTGAAAATTAAATTATTTCCAAAATGATTTGTATTTTAAAATTTTTTTATAGTGAAAATTATATTTTTCCAAAGAAAAGATTTAAATTATTTTTAAAAACCTCATTTATAATTTTTCAATGTTATTCGTAATGAAAAGGATTTTGGAAATTATTTATGTTTTAAGAATTAATTTTCAAAGAAAGGTTATTTACCTTAATTATTTTTTCCAAGGGATCATTCAAAATTATTCTCAATCTAATATGGTATCTCTTGAGGTTGATTAATCTTTTCTGGAGATGTAATCCATGAATACCATTCTTATTATTTCTGTGAATGGTTTGTGTTTATAATGATGTGATGTTTATTAAAATCGTTTATATTCCATGGCTTATACCATGATTCAAATTAAATGAAACCAACTTCTTTTACTGGGATTTTCTATGATGAAAAGTTATAATGATTATGAAACATATGAATTTTCCACTGGTTATTATATGATTTTACGTTTATGAAACCTATTTCATTTCATGGGTTTGGGTATGATGAATGTTTTATAATATTATAGCACAAATGTGTATGATATTTATTATGTAAAGGGTGATACATATATCTCCCTATAATGCATTGGGTAATTATAAATGTACTATGAGTTATGAGGGTACATGGTTGGTTAGCCTAAGATCAAAATGGAGCATGCACATGTGGTTATCTCAAGACTAAAAAATAGGGTACACAGGTGGTTAGTCTAATCATGAAAATGAGGGTACACAGGTAGTATGTCTAGGCCTGAAAAGTAGGGTACATGAGTTGTTAGCCCAAGCCTGAAGCACACACATGGGTGGTTATCCCAAGACTAACATGTTATGAATTTTTTAGTCCATAAACTTATTATAAAATTTTCTATAATTTTTTGTATGCCAGAATTCCATGTCTTATGCCAATCTTATACTTTATTAAGTCATGTTCTTTGATTTTATTACGATTCAGGTCTTATGAAAAACCAATATTTATGAAATGGCTCATTTTTATGATCTATAATATGTAGGGTTTGGTTTCCATCTATTATTATAACATTCTCATACCCGAATTTTCATGTTTTGTTTATTTATTTTCCCTGTTTTCCCATACTAAGCACATGATCTCACCCATTCTATTTATTCCTTTCCCCAGGTTAGGATGGAAGGTTTTATGTAGGGTATATATGTGAATAGTACTAAATGGGATAATATTTGTTAGAAATAGTGAAGATCTTTCACATGATAATATTATTATGTACCTAGTCTCCAAATACACCAAACTATTATGGTCCTCATGACTGTTTTTATAATGTAATTAATATTCATCTAATGAGTTGTAATATATATGTTTGAAAGGGCTCAGTCACTATAATTTGTATCACAGGAAAGGTTGAGTTATCCTTTGGGAACTATGAATGTAAAATCACTTCTATGATCCATTGGGATATATTAAAGGATATGTCAAGGGATGTCTATATGGACAAGTCTAAGTATTATTTAATGTATAGGAAAATGCACTCGAATTTTGGTAAAGGATAGAGTGAGTGGTTTTAAATGAATTAAATCTATGAATAGATAATAAAAGTGGATGTGGATTTATCATAGAGGTACCCATGGGTAATGAATCCAAAAAGGGTGCATTAAAATAGACTTGATTATCACGTAGTGCATGACAACTGGCCTTACTACACACTTAGTTTGATAGTCCTAGGGGATATGCTTCAGAGATTTACAAACTATTTATAAAACATAACAAAGGATTTGAATGGACAATGATCATCAATGACCTAGGTTAATCCTATGGTGTCATAAATTTAAAATAAGGTGTCATGATTTAGACATCCTACTAGGAAATTTTCATGACTACGGGGATTTCCACTATGAATTGATTTTCTCACACTGTGTTTTTTTGTATTAGTCAATGATGGGAACATGAAGGAACCATGTTAACCTTAAATGAGATGGAAACTTTACTTATGATAATCCAAATAGGATATTGACTATAGTGAAGGATATTGTTATTATTTATAATTAGTTATAAAATAACATGATTAACAATGTTCAACATAACCAAATCCCAGACAAACCAAAGAAGTGAAGGATAAAGTCTGATGAGTTTTTTGGTAGTGGAGACCATGGAGGAAAGAAAATTATGTTTACCATATATCAATAATATTGGGAGAATCAATACATATAATGTCACAAAGGTATGATAAGATGTTTTGAGTGCAGAGAAGAAAGAATAAATGAAAATAATTACCGAGGAAGAATGAAAATTTTAGTTAATGAAATCGATGTGACTAATGGACTCCATAATATATCACTAATGGTTGAATGTTTCAAAGGTGGAAAGAATGGTAATTATTAAAATAAATGTTGTAATGGGAAATATCATGATGATAATTAGAAATTTTATATGATTAATGGTTATATTGTTTATGATGAAGAGAATAAGAATGAAATATGAATGATATGTGGTGTTCAAATAGTATTTTTCTTGTTAAACATAATAAACATGGTTAAATTGAGGTTGACGAATTTTCATAAATGATTCATATTTCATATTTTTTGAAATTGGTATTAAGTAATAAGATGATGTAACCTAGTTAACGGTTTGATAAGGAAGTGGAATTATTGAAGTATATAGTTATTGGAATTCAAGAATTATGTTATATGAATCATGAAATATATATGGACTGCTCTATATAAGTTTTTTGTCAATGATTGAAATAATAGGTTGAATGGTGTTGATGAACTAAAAAAGTTATTCAATGGAAAAGTTATATTTTTATTTATAGAAACCCTTAATACGTTGCTAATGTTGAGAAAATGGTTTTTAGTTTGGATAATGTTATAATTGATATAAATAAATTTAATTTTATAGTATTGATGAACTTAGAACTAATTAATTATTTTTAGAAAATTTGGTTTATGTTTTCCTTGATGTATTTTACAACATTATTATATTTATGAAATATATTAAATAATATTTGGTTATATTCATGGAATAAGGAAGCATGTTTTTCTTAATAATATTTTATTGTAATTCAAGTTATTAGAAAGTTTATATTTAATAAATTATGTGGGTATTGAAATGTTTTATGAGTTATAATTAAGAGACAATTAATGTAGGATGTCAGATTAATGATAAGTTCATTTTCTAAAATTAGTTACCTTCCTTCTAAATCATTGAATTTTAATCGTTTGTAAGGTTTATATGGATAACCATTTGGGAAACAGTTTAAGTTGAAAATTTGAAAAGGCTTTAGATATTAATGTATTAATTCACTATAGGAATATTTATGCATATTGGATAACATATACTAACCATTTTGTTGCGATGATAACTAAAGGAATGAAGAATGAAATACCATATTATTTATTTATCTTAGTATTTGTTAGTGTTATAGGAATAAAAAATTCACATTTATTTCATGGAGTAAGAGATGATCTAGAAATTGACCACAACACAACCTATGGATGATATTATCCTTACGAAATGGAATAAAATCATGTATGTATATATTCTCATGAAAATTCTTCAACATTAGAAAAAGGATCTTGAAATAAAATTCTAGACTATTGGGATCATTTTTTATGATACCAATGACCCTTTTCACACCTCTTTATTTAACTGTTTTGTGGTCTCTAACCATCTATGGATAACTCAATTTCTTATGATTAATGATATCTATTAATCTATATAATTATTGATAGTTTTATTCTAGGTACAATTATCCACATCCACCTATGTTAGCATATGTGAAATCCTTGTTATGAGTTACATTAGGTTACATATTTCTTTCTAACTTCCCCCTTTTAAATTAAGTTTTATTATTCATTTATATGATGTGGGTTTCTATAAATGAATTTTAAAATGATAAACCATTAAATACCATGATGAATTTTGATGGAGAAATTCAATTTAAAGAGGTATAATGAATCCGCATGATAATTTATAAAATAATTCATTTTCAAATTAATTTAAAATTTTAGATTGATTGAGTTATATGAAACACCATGTTTATCTTACATTACATGCAATAATGAGGTCTGAAATAGCATGCATGACACGTGATAGTAACCTTTCATTAACCATGGAATAATATCATTATAACAAAGAAATTAATTAGACAGGTATGAATTATATCAAATACTTTATTAAATATACTAATAAATTTTCAAATAAATATAGATTTATTTATAAATACCTTTGAAATAATTAATAAATTTTTATTAGAGTAATTATATTCATCAAAAAATATGTTTTCTTCAAAAATGATATTTATTTATTTTATGAAGATATATTTTAATCAGATTTTATATATTTTAGAAAAATAATCTCATAAAATGAAATTAAATTTATAAATCATCATATTGAACTTTCAAAATGGTGAAATATTGGGATTTTTTGGAAATATTGATTTTTCAATGAATATTGAAAAAATAAATATTATTATAAAAATATCATTTATTTTCAATAAATTAGGTAGTTGAAATTATAATTTTTGTTTTAAATTAAAATAAGTATTATTTATTAATATTTAATCCTATTAATTACTTTTGAATCAAATTTATATTGGATGTGAGTGTATGTTTATTTTTGGGTTTAAAAAAGGATTTTTTTCTGAAAATTATTTTAAAGTTCATAATGTTTGACCATTTTAATTAATTAAAATAATACCGAATGAGGAATGTTTTAAATGAAATTTATTGAATATATATCAATATATGATAATTAATTTTCATAAAATTATTATTATTAGAAAGGTAATTAATTTAATTCATCTTATTCTTGAAAAAAACACTTCACGAAAACAAAATTTTTATTGTGTATGTGGGTTTTGTTTTAAATTTAATTTTTCAAAATCATAAAAATTTTATTTTAAAAAATAAAATTATTTTTTTAAATCAAAATTTTAAAAGTATGAAAGTGTATTTTTTCTAAAATTTTATGAAAATATTAATTTCTTGTGGAATATTAAAAAATTGTGAATTTTAATTGAAAACTATACTTTTGTTTAAATTATTTATAAATTTAAAATATTTTTTAAATTGTATTTAAAGTAAAAGTATTTATATTATATATTTATTAATACAATATTTTCATTCTAGTCAATTTAGTTTTTAAATTAAATATAAAATCCTTTTAAATTGTTTGAATATTTTCTATTTTATAACCCGATTTCTCTTCACGTTCACTAGATTAAAATTAATTTTTTTCTCCATTTATAGGAATTTAATTTGGAAAAATGGATTCAATATTTGTAATCATAATAATTTATATTTTCTAATAATGAAAAATTAATTTTTTTATTAAAATTAATAGTGAAAATAGTAAAAATCTATTACCGTGATTTAGGTAAGAATGGGTTTACCGGGGGTTAAACTAAAATGATGAAAAGAAAGTAAAAACCCTATTTTATTTCCATAATTAGAACTCATAACATATATAATGTAGAATGATCTATTTTAGAGACTTGGGGCATGAATAAAAATGTGGGTAATGTTCTTTCTTTTAAAAAATTACAGGTGTGCCACTCACCCCACTAATAAAAGGCCACCCATTCTCCTCTCATATTCACCCATTAAAACCCTTTTGTTTTGGAATGTACGTATGAAAATCACATCCAAAATTATATCTAATAATCTCATAATACCTATTGTGGAAAAACCCTACCTAGGAAGGTATTTGGTGGAAACCTAAGCAGGATACCTAAAGAAGAGGTAATGCTCATCAACAATCATTTTTGTGTAATTTCATCCTCCACCTCATTAAATTATTATTATAACATGATGATATAATAAAATTTGTATATTAAATATGATTATATGTGTTTATGTAAAGGGAAATACAATTAAAATATTTACTTCCATCAAATGGGTTACAAAATCATTATTTACGTGTACGGAGGTCTACAACCTCACAAACTGATGCCATTCGTTTCTCCATTAACACCTATCATAGCTGAAATAAATTAATGATTTTCTATTTATATATTATATTTTTTATATTATTAATATTATTCAGTTATTATATCTCAAATTCTATCATGGTTCTTATTTTTGGGGAATATGATAATGTCGCTCGTGTGTATGATGGATTACAGCCTCGTAAAGCGATGTGATTAGTTCATTCTTTACATGGAAGGTAATAAAGATGGGTTTAATGAAAATAAAAGAAATATATGAGATCAAAATGAATTTCAATGATAATATATTATTTACCTTTCTTTCTTTCAATACGTCATGAAAATGGAAACAACATTAATGTGTACGTGCAACCTACCATCTCTATGAATGATGCAATTCAATTATTATCTCTATATTTTATAGGATACTATAAATAAATATATAATGATTAAGTATGATATTAATTTATTGGTTAACATTATAGTGATTATGGAACCATGATCAAAGTTATAGGGGAGAAAATTAAAAAATAAAACATATACAAAAAACAAATTGGTCGTTACCCAAAACACAACTTTAACAAGGAATGGTTAATAAATGGGTAATAGAAGTTCGTAAAAAAATAAGTTCTTCGTAATTAGCACCCATCTTAGCCGTATAACATATAAAATATTGATTCATAACCCCAAGAACGAAATGACAAGAAAGGGAGATATTAGATTCTCAGTAGGGGTAAACAACTATGGGAATTTTGGCATTTTGCGATGGGCTATTTGCAACAGGTGGAGAACCCATTACAAATACCTTTGGTGTGTTGTGCGTCCCGAAGTGCGAGATGAGTATTTGTGATAGGAATCAATCCCTGTTGCAAATACTCATCCCAATTTTCTATTATTTTTAATGAGGGTTTACTCCTATCATAAATAATGTGTCGGAAGGATACTATTTGTGACATGTCCCATCATAAATACTATTTTTACCGCCACCATAATTAATAACTGCATAAAAATTTACAATGGGGGTTCACTCCCATCGCAAATGATGTATCAGAGGGATAATATTTTCAATATATACATAAAAAATAATATTTTGTATCGTCACCACAATTAATAACCGCATTACTTTTTGTGATGATCCCCGCCATAAAATAAAATTATTTGAGATGGGATTTTCATTGCAAATAGTCTCATCATAAATGGTCTAACCTGTATATACCCTGACTTTTTTTCATTCCCACCATCTTTAAATTTCTCTCAACTTCTCTTCTATTATAATTTTCATTTTAAACTTTTCTTTGATTTAAACATCATAGGGGGGGGGTCCACATTCAAGTTGTGTATCCATTGAGAGAACTAGTTCAAGGTATTTTCCTTTTTTATTTAATTTATTATATTTATTATTATTAGTTCTTTTTTATTTATTATTAGTAATTATATTTATATAGAGTTAATTAGTTTTATTTTTCATTAATTTTTTTAGAAATATTTTGTTTTTATTTTCTATAATGTTTTTATTTAAAATTAAAAACATTTATTTTGTAATATTTTGTTTTTATTTTTAGCAATTAGTAATAATTAGGTGCAATTAGTAATAATTAGTGGTAATTAGTAAAAACTAGGGGTAATTAGTGAATATTATTGGTAATTAGTGAAAATTTGTGTAACTACTATATATTAGTGGTAATTAGTAAAAAATAGCGGTAATTAGTAAAAAATAGAGATAATTTGTTAAAATTAGTAAAAATTATTGTTAATTTCTAATAATTAGTAATAATTACTAATAAATAGTAATAATTAGTAATAATTTGTATTAATTAGTAATTGTTAGTAATAATATGTAATAACTACTAATAATTAGGGGTAATATTTAATAATTTGTGAAAATTTGTAATAATTAGTAAAAATTAGTAGTAATTAGTGCTAATAAGTAAAAATTTAATGGTAAATAGTAAAAATTAGTGGAAATTAGTATTAATTTGTAATAATTAGTAAAAATTAATAATAATTAGTAATAATTAATAATAATTTTTTGTAATTATTAATAATTAGTAATAATTAGAAATGATTAATAATAATTAGTGTTAATTTGTAATAAATAGTGATTAATTGTAAAAAATAGTAAAAATTACAAATAATTAGTTAAAATTAGTGGTAATTAGAAACAATTTGTTTTAATTAGTAAAAATTAGTAAAAATTAGTAAAAATTAGTGGTAATTACTAAGGATTAGTAATGATAAGTAATAATTAGTAATAATTAGTTATAATTATAAATAATTAGTAACAATTAATAACAATTAGTGGTAATTTTTAATAATTAGTAATAACTAGTAATAATTAATAATAATTGGTTGTAATTTGTAATAATTAATGATAATTTTTAATAATTAGTATTTATTAGTACTAATTTGTCATAATTAGTAATAATTTGTAATAATTAGTAATTGTTGGTCGAAGTGGATACTCAAGAGGGGGGTGAATTGAGTTCCAATTAAAATTTTCGGTTTAAAACTTTTTCTTAAAAACCCCAAATAAAATACTGAATTAAACTGTAGTGAATTTATATCAAAGTAAGGGTTCGATTGGGTTCTCAAGGGATTGATTATTTCCAAGTTAATCAAAACAAAAAGGTTGATTAACTTTTGAAACCAACTTACTGATTTACAACTAATATAAACACTTGCAAATTTAATTATCAATGTGACTTTAAAATAGTTTTGGTTTTAAAGAAATTAGCAGCGGAATAAAAGAATAACATTGAAATATATAGAACAACAGATATAAACAAGTGGTTCAGTCTCAAGCTGAGACTTAGTCCTCTCAACAATTTGTATAAATTTGATCCACACCCTAGATCGGGGTTTACAACAGTTTACAACTGTCCCGGTCCAAGACCTATACCACTGTTATTCGTGGGAAACAGAACAACAACAACCAGCTGTCTAGGTCACACACAACCTCTAACACTATCTCAGTGGCAAATAGAAGACGTAACAGTTTGGGTGAGGATTTACAGATCCTCCAGTTAGAGTACAAGAGACAATGTGTGTGTAAAATACAACATAAAACACACACTGATCAATATGTAAAAAGATAAATCACAGAGAAAATATTTAGAGATTAGAAATGGCTCTAGAGATTGTCATGTAGTTCTGGACTCCTTTGATTGATCAGAATTCGCTCTGATTCCTCTTCTGGTTTTTGTCTGGAAAATAGAGTATTGTCTGTTTCCTTGACTTCCAGGTGTAGAGACAGTCGATGAAGCTCTTGTGTTATGTTCTCATTATCAGCTCTTCACTCATATGCAGTAATGAATGAGTTCTACATGTAAGTTCAGTCGTCTCTTTGCATTCAAGCTTATTTGTTCTTCAGCACACCTCGTGGAATATATGTCTCTATGTATTCGTCTATTCATCTCTTACTTTTTAGTAACACATCCTTCCTTAATTTAAATCACGATCTCTAGCAATAGATGACTTAATTTTTGTAGGTACGAGTTACGGTTACCTGATATCCAACAACCTTCGTTAAATAAATGACAGAGAATTAATATATTCCTAATATGACCGTTGCTTAGATTAAATAATGATAAAAAAATTCAAACAGCTGTGTATGACTATCGGTGAGTGAAGTTATCGGTAGGTCATCAGCATCAGCATCAGTGAGACATCTTCGGTGACTCAGATGATCAGCATCGGTGTGTCATGATCGATGACTCATTTGATCTGGATCGGTGTGTCATCTTCGGTGACTCATTTGATCAGCATCAGTGAGACATCTTCGGTGACTCATTTGATCAGCATCAGTGAGACATCTTCGGTGACTCATTTGATCAGCATCGTTGAGACATCTTCGATGAATCATTTGATCTAGATCAGTGTGTCATCTTTGGTGACTCATTTGATCAGCATCGGTGAGACATCTTCAGTGACTCATTTGATCAACATTGGTGAGACATCTTCGGTGAATCATTTGATCAGCATCGGTGAGACATCTTCGGTGACTCATTTGATCAGCATTGGTGAGACATCTCCGGTGACTCAGATGATCAACATCAGTGTGTCATGATTGATGACTCATTTGATCTGGATCAGTGCGACCATTGTCCTTTGATATGGATCGGTGCAACCGTTGTCCTTTGATATGGATCGGTACGACCGTTGTCCTTTGATCCAGAGGACTTCCAGAAAACATGTAAATCAATAACAAAGAGCTAAAAACATGATCCAACCAATATACACTGATTCACTAAGAGATTGTGATTATGTATATGAGAAATCCACCCAGATTAAGTAATCGATGATTTGTGATTATTAAAACAGCAATCATAGGAAGAATTCAACAATCTTCCAGAGGGCTCAATAATCTCCCCCTTTATGATAATCACAAATCTTAGCCAATCACAAATCTTATCCATAAATAAATATAATATATCATCAATAATAAGGCATAATAAGAATAAAAACATAATGAGATATAAATCTCCCCCTGAATTTATGCCTTTAAATATTTATGCAAGCATTGCCATAAAAAGATATAAATCTCCCCCTTTAGAGATGCATCTCCACCATATCCCCCATAGATCCTTAGATATACAGATTTCTTCCCCTTTGGGATAATCAAAAAGGAGGGAGAACAGATAAAGAAGAGATTAAAAGAGGGCATCAGTGAGAATAAAAATAAAAGAGAATAAAGTTTATAAGACATCACAGTACAATCAAAACAGGGTTCAACCTATCAAAAACAACGCACAACTATTTCTGGGGATGTAACGGGGCTTTGCCTTTGTCATAAGGATCAATGGTTGGTAAGTTGGAAGGCTTGGAGGCAGGTTGAACTGGGCGAATTTGAAAAGGTGGTAAGATGACTCTGGAGGGTGGAGGAGAGGATGCCACTGGGATTTGCTGTGGAGCTGTAGGAGCTGGTTGAGAAGATTGCTAAGGAACTGGTCGGAGTTGAGATAGAGCTTGAGCAACAGAGATCTGATGTGGAGAAACATCAGAGGCACTGAGAGGGTCAGTAGTAGGAAGCACAATGGCGGTGGCTTGTGCATTCAGATAAGTCTTCAAAAGATTTATGAAATTTTGAATAACTTCTGCACCATACTGCATAGCCTTCTCAAAATCATCCTTATTCTCCATGAACCGTTCCAAGGTTGGAGTAAAATCTTGCAAGTGTCCAACTTGAGTCTTGAAAGCTTTAGTGACTGGAGTTAGTCTCAGATTGTCAGCTAACACTTTGAAATTCGCGGTCATCTCATGCTTGGTATAGATTCTTGAATAGTAGTGATCAACCTTTTCCTTGATCTCTTTCTGAGCTTTAGTGGCATCTGTTGAATATACTGTTACCATGTTATGAATGTGATCACTGTGCTCCTTCATCTTCCTCAACGAGTCCAAATCAAGATCTTTCATAATGGCGGCCAATTCATCATGCACAATCTGCCTTAGAGCCTCGAGCTCACGAGTAGTGATCCTGGTTACTTTGGTTGTACTGGCTTGAGAAACTATTTGAGTTATCTCAGTATTCAACTTTCTTAGATCAGACTTCTTAAGATGTTCAATCAGATTTCGCAACACTTCCATCATACCAGAGATGGTGGATCTAAATTCGTTGGATAAAAAAACTAAGCCAGATTGTAGATCCTTTAGAATCTGATTTAGAGAGGCTATGTGCCTCCCAATAAACTCACCAGTATTGGCTAGGTCTGGTTTAATAGAATTTGAAATATCTTCTCTGACTGTATCTCTCATAGTAGTAAGAAACTCCCTTTTGAACTTATCAAAATCAGACTGAGAGACAGTAGAACTAGGTAGATGAGCATTTGCAGCATCATCAGAATGAGCAGACCTTGCCTCAACTGGTTGGTTTTCCATCATAACCGCAGTAGATTCTGATTTATCTTCTTCTTCTTCAGAATATTCTAAACCCAAAATAGCAAAACCAGGGTAATCACCCCAGACAGCAGCACACAGAGTATATTTCGGTTTATCATAACTTTCTTTTCCACTGATTTCAAGAGAATCTCTCTTTCCATTTGCATTTTTTTCTAGTATAGTTTGATGTGTTTCTATTGGAGGTACATTAAGACCATACATTGGTCGGTTATCACCATCATAATCATTATCATCATCATCATCATCATCATCATCTCCATTCCCATTTCCATTCTTCACAGAAACTTCACTATCAGATACTTTAGTGTCACTTGCTTCTTCATCACCAAGAACTGGTTCTGATTCAGTTAAGGGTAATGGTGGACTGGCAGACCCAAATCTATTCTTCTCTTAGGGATGACAGTATCAGGATCACTCCTATCATCAGGAGGTGACATACTTCCTTCTTCTATTTCATCTTCTTCCATCCCTTGTTTTCCAGACTCTTTAGTGTCTTTATTCCTTTCAACATCTACTTCTTCCTCATCATCAGAATAAATTGGCTCCTCATCTGATTTAAAACCAGGGTCTCTCAAACACTTTGGCCTATTTACATGATCAGTGGGATTGTAAGATTCATACAAATTGTCCTCATCAGCAACCCCACATTTCTTCCATGGGTTATAGTTTATTTTCATCCATTTACAAATTTCTTTGTTAACACAATAAACACTATCAGATTCGGTTATCTCATCAGCTTCATCAACACATTCTAGATTCTTTAACATAGTAGAGATCATTTTGGAATAGAATAGGGAAGTGGCTTTCTTAGAAGGTTTCACCATTCCAGCTATGTGCACCATTAGATATCTACATAAATTGATCTTCTCATGGGTATTTAGTAAAAACAAATAAAAACATCCTAGTATCTTACAGCAGCAAAATCTCCTTTCCTGGGGAAAATTTGTTGCTGAATAAACTTAAAGAGAAGTCTACATTCACCATCCATCTCTGAGGCTATGATTCTCCTTGACTATCTGTTTCCAGTCAAAATCTCTAAAGCTAACTCATAAGAGAAGTATTCAGTGGTTGGAGGAATGTTTCCAGCATAATCCGCGTACCGACCCTCATGGGGTACATTCAAACATTCATCCCATTGTTTAGACGAAAAAGAAATTTTCTTTCCTTTCACTACAAAAGAAATTTTGGCAGCCTCAACACCATCTAATGTAACTTGCAGATTTATATAAAACTCATGCACTAGCTTTGGGTAGTATACACGAGTGTTATCTGATCCATCCTTGCGAATATAAAACTTGTAACAACAGCGACTTACTTGAAAAAAGCTAGGTAGAACTGACTTCATTTTCTACAACAGCAATCCGAGTTTCCAGGTTCGGATTTACTGATCTTTGAGAGGTACTACTCGACTCGCCTCGAGCACGCTTTGAAGGTACAAGAGTTTCTGATCCTTTTCTCAGTCTCTTCTGCTTAGCCATTTGACGATTCTGGGGAAAGCAGGAGTTCGAAGGTTCGAAGTAGAGGAGAAGAGAGGAAATAAGTTTTGGAAGGAAAGAAATGATAGGTCGAAGGTTTGGGGAATAGAAATAGTCGCATATCATTTATTTCATCATTTAGGGTTTCCATAATAAAGATAAAAGTAGTTAATTAATCACAAAAAAAATAAAAAGTAATATAAAGAAAGATCAGTTTCATATATCAGTTTCACAGATGAGTTTCACAGATCAGTTTCACAGATCAGTTTCACAGACCAGTTTCACAGATCAGTTTCACAGATCAGTTTCACAGATCAGTTTCACAGATCAGTTTCACATATCAGTTTCACAGATCTGTTTTACAGATCTGTTTCATAGATCAGTTTCACAGATCAGTTTCAGAGATTAGTTTCACAGATCAGTTTCAGAGATCAGTTTCACAGATCAGTTTCACAGATCAGTTTCACAGATCAGTTTAACAGATGAGTTTCACAGATCAGTTTCAGAGATCAGTTTCACATATCAGTTTCACATATCAGATTCAAAGAGCAGTTTCACAGATTAGTTTCAGATATTAGTTTCACAGATCAATTTCATAGATCCTTTTCACAGATCAGTTTCATAGCTCATTTTCACAGATCAGTTTCACAGATCTATCATACACAATTCTTGTTTAATAAAATTCATTCTTTCAGAACATAAAGGTTTTGTAAAAATATCATCTAATTGATGTTCAGAACTAATAAATTCTAGTGAAATATCACCTTTCTAATAATTATCTCTTAGAAAGTGATTAATGATATCAATGTGCTTAGTCTTATAGTGAGACACAGGGTTCATAGATATGTTGATCACACTAGTATTATCACAGTTAATTGAAACCTAGTTAAAATCAAATCCATAGTCCAATTAAGTGTGTTTCATCCACAGAATCTGTGCACATCAACTACCAGCAGCAATATATTCTGCTTCAATAGTAGACAATGCAACTGAGTTCTGTTTATTGCTACACCATGATACTAGGGACTTTCCAAGTAAATGACATGTTCCAAATGTGCTTTTCCTATCTAACTTACATCCAGCAAAGTCAGCATCTGAATAACTAGTTAGGTCAAATGATTGTCATTTTGTATAGAACAAACTTAAATTCACAGTATACTTAAGATATTTAAAAATACTTTTAATAGCCAGTAAGTGTGATTATTTAGGATTAGCTTGAAATCTAGCGCACATACAAACACTAAACATAATATACGGTCAACTAGCAGTAAGATAAAGTAAAATCCCAATCATGCCTCTGTAATAGGTTTGATCAACTGGTTTCCCAGTTTCATCAATATCCAATTTACAGGTAGTACTCATAGGTATATCACTTTCCTTAATACTATCTAAACCAAAACGTTTTAATAAATCCTCAGTATATTTACTCTGATTTAGAATAATACCATCTTTAGTTTGAAAGATTTGAAATCCAAGAAAATACTTATGCTCTCCCATTAAGCTCATTTAAAACTCATTTTTCATAACCTTTGAAAATTCAGTACATAAAGAATTTTTAGAAGACCCAAAAATAATATCATCAACATATATTTGTACTATTAACACATCTTTTGAAATCCTTTTTATAAAAAGAGTGGGATCATCTATTCCTTTTGTAAATCCTTTTGAAATAAGAAAGTTTGAAAGTCTTTCATACCAAGCTCTTGGAGCTTGTTTTAAACCATATAACGCTTTAGAAAGTTTAAAAACATGATTTTGAAAATGAGGATTTGTGAAACCAGGTGGTTGTTCTACAAAAACATCTTCAACAATAAAACCATTTAAAAAAGAACTTTTCACATCCATTTGATATAACTTGAAATTAAGATGTGATGAATAAGAAAGTAAGATCCTAATAGACTCTAATATAGCTACAGGTGCAAAGGTTTCCTCATAGTCATTTCCTTCTTCTTGATTGTAACATTGTGCAACTAGCCTAGCTTTGTTTCTAATGATGTTTCTAGATTCATCAACTTTGTTTCTAAATACCAATTTTGTGCCTATGGTTACAGTGTCCTTAGGTATTTCTACTAATTTCCAGACTTCATTTCTTTCAAATTGATTTAGTTCCTCTTGCATAGCCATTACCCAAAATTCATCATTGATAGCATTATTGATATTTTTAGGTTCTAACTGTGGAAAAAAGCTTGATGTTCAAACTGATTTCTTAGAGAAGCTCTAGTCTGTGTTCCTCTATCTAAATTACCTACAACAGCATCTAACAGATGGTTCTTTAGAATCCTAGTTGGTCTAGAAAAGGTAGGACTTGAGATTTCAGATTCATCTACAGGTTGATGTTCAATAGAAGCAGGTTCTGGAAAATTTCCAGAACTGGATGTTTTAACTACAGGTCCACTGTCTTTATCATTAAGGTTCAAACTAGAGAGATCATCTTCATGATTTTCAAGAGTGGTATTAGGTTCATGTGGATTAGTTTCATCAAATTTGATGTGAACAGATTCTTCCACACATTTGGTTCTTTTATTGAAAACTCGATAGGCTTTACTAGAAGTAGAGTAACCTAGGAAAATTCCTTCATCACTCTTGGATGCAAATTTTTCGAGATTGTCTTTAGTATTAAGAATAAAGAATTTATAGCCAAAATCTTTGAAGTAGTTAACCTTAGGTTTCCTATGGTTTCAAAACTCAAAAGGGGTCCTCTTAAGAACAGGTCTAATCAAGAATCTATTGATAACATAACAAGATGTATTTATAACTTCAGCCCAAAAATAAATAGGTAGGTCATACTCATTAATCATAGTCCAAGCAATTTCTTGTAGGGTTCTATTCCTCCTTTCTACTACACTATTCTGTTGAGGTGTTTGAGGGGCAGAGAAATTGTGACTATAGCCATTGTGTGAGCAGTAAGATTCAAACTCATGATTTTCAAACTCACGGCCATGATCACTTCTAAGAGTTTTAATCTTAAGTCCACTAAGGTTTTCTACAGACTTGGAGTATTTTATAAAGCAAGAACAAGCTTCACTTTTGTGAACTAGAAAATATACCCATGTATATCTAGAAAAGTCATCTACAAGAACATAGACATAATGCCTCCCATTTAAACTAAAAACTCTAGAAGGTCCAAATAAATACATGTGAACCAACTCGATAGGTTGAGAACTTGAAACTTGTTTCTTTGATTTAAAAGAAACTTCATGTTTCTTTCACTTTTGACAGGGATTACACACTTTGTCTGCTGGAAATTCAAGTTTGGGTAGGTATCTAACTAAGTTCTTCCTAGAAAGTTTTCTAAGTGAATGCACATTGCAGTGTCCTAATCTTCTGTGCCAAAGCTAAGACTCTTTATGAAAAACATTTAAACAAGTAATATTTTGCTTAGCTAAAGAATTTAAATCAATAACATAAATATTTTCATTTCGCAGGGCAGAAAATACTAAAGCATTTTTAGAATTAAAAACATTGCACGAATCATTTTCAAATTTAACATAAAAACCATCATCACATAACTGAGAAATACTTTACAGATTATATTTAAGTCCATCAACAAATAAAACTTTAGAAATTAATACTGAGTCAGTGTTACCAATCTGGCCTAGGCTGATGATTTTCCAATTAGAATTATCACCAAAGGTGACAAAACCTCCATCAAATCTGACTAAGCTTTTAAAGCATGAGAAGTCTCCAGACATATGTCTTGAACATCCACTGTCTTAATAACAAGGCTTTCTACAAGAGCTATTTAAGAAGGTTCCCTACAAAAAAGATTTAGATAGGAAATGATTTTGGTACCCAGATCTTCTTGGGTCCAGACATGATAGCAATCAGAGCTTTTGGTACCCAAATTTGTCTTATGGGTCTCATGAAAGTTGTAGAATCAACAGACATTGAGAGATAAACCTTATTAGATCCATAACTATGAATATAACTAGTTGAAGCATATAAAGTTTCAGAACTAGCTCCATTCTGTCCAGATTTAGGAATGAATTTAGTTTTGGTAATCATCCTTTGTCCAGGTTGGTATCCTATACCAGTAGTGTATCTAGGTGCTATTTGCTTACCTAGAATCCGAGTAAGAGTATGTTTACCATTTGTAAATTTTTCTATGTCTTTATTGAGTTTCTCATTAGATAATTTCAGTTCAGTATTTTCTTTAATCAACTGAGCATTCTTTTCCATTTCAATATCAAAATCAGATATATGTTTAACAGTTAAAGCATACTGTTACTTTAAACCGTTGTATTTGTATTTCATCTCATTACAGGTTTCTTCTAACATATCACAGTAGTCAAATCGTTCAGATTTTGACATTTTTTCTGAGTTAGAATCATCTTCTGAATAATCTGAATTTAAATCAAGAGTTTCAGATGTTACCTTAGAGATGTTTCTCATAAAACACATGTTTGCCTTATTTCTGTGTTTAGTTTTAGAAACTTCAGATTTAGTGGATCTATCCTCAGAAGCGCTCCAAGTAGCCTTTATAGCCTTTTTGTACTTACTGTCCTTGTAATCATACCTCTTCTTGTATTTCATCTTTGGACAGTCTGCTTTTATGTGTCCCTTTCTTTTGCACTCATAGTAGACACCTTCATCTGATTTGTCAGATTTCTTGCAATTCTTTTTCCAATGTCCCTTTCTATCATACTTACCTTTATAATTTGATTTTCTGAAAAACTTCTTCTTCCAATAAAACTTTTTAAATATTCTGGCAATGTGAGCCATCTCAGCATCACTATCAGAAGCACTTTCACTATCTTCACAGCTTGAACTCTCATTTATAGCTTGAAGCTTCTCCTTATCCTTGTTCTTTGAAGTTGAAGTCTTGAAAGCTACTGAATTCCTTCTAGGTTCATCATCTTCTTCTTTGTTAACCTTGAGTTCCTCTTCATACATCATCAACTTTCCAATTAGTTCCTTGACTGGTAGTTCACCAATATCACATGATTCTCTAATTGAGACAGAAGTTCCCCTCCATATTTCAGGTAGACATCTCAGAATTATCATAATTTGTTCCTTTGATGGAACATCCTTTCCCAGAGAAGTCATTGTGTTGAGAATTTCATTAAACCTGAGATACATGTCAGAAATGGGTTCATCAGGCTTCATCTTAAAATTATCATACTTAATAGTATAAGTGTTCAATCTCATTTCCTTAACATTAGTTGGTCCTTCATGAGAAACAGCTAAGGTATCCCAAATTTCATAAGCAGTTTTACAAGAATATATTCTATTAAATTCCTCATCTCCTAAAGCACAGTACAACGAATTCATAGCTTTGCAGTTATTATTGTAGGCAGCCTTAGTAGCTTCTTTCCAAGTAGTTCTAACAGTAGTAGGAATTTTATATTCTGATTCTATAGCAGTCCAAATATCAAAACCCATGCTTTCTAAATGGATTTTCATCTTGATTTTCCACTGAGCATAGTTAGTGCCATTGAAAAATGGTGGCCTATTGGTAGCAACACCTTCAAGTCTATTATCCATGATAGCTTACTTGAAGAAAAGATTTTAAAGAGATAAAAATTTAGAAATATCAAAAAAATTAAGAACTTTAAAATATAACTAAAATTACAGTTTAAAAACAGAGTACTTTAGAAAATATGTAAACATCCTCTGATACCAATTCTTGGTCGGAGTGGATACTCAAGAGGGGGGTGAATTGAGTTCCAATTAAAATTTCTATTTTAAAACTTTGTCTTAAAAACCCCAAATAAAATACTGAATTAAACTATAGTGAATTTATATCAAAGTAAGGGTTCAGTTGGGTTCTCATGGGATTGGTTATTTCCTAGTTAATCAAAACAAAAAGTTTGATTAACTTTTGAAACCAACTTACATATTTACAACTAATATAAACACTTGCGAATTTAATTATCAAAGTGAATTTAAAATAGTTTTGGTTTTAAAGAAATTAGCAGCGGAATAAAAGAATAACATTGAAAGATATATCATAGTAGAAATAAAAAAGAGGTTCAGTCTCAAGCCGAGACTTAGTCCTCTCAACAATTTGTATAAATTTTATCCACACCCTAGATCAGGGTTCACAACAGTTTACAACTGTCGAGGTCCAAGACCTCTACCACTGTTATTCGTGGGAAACAGAACAACAGCAACCAGCTGTCTAGGTCACACATGACCTCTACCACTATCTCAGTGGGAAATGGAAGATGTAAGAGTTTGAGTGAGGATTTACAGATCCTCCAGTTAGAGTACATGAGACAGTGTGTGTGTAAAATACAACATATAACACACACTGCTCAATATGTTAAAAGATAAATCACAGAGAAAACATTTAGAGTTTAGAAATGGCTCTAGTGATTGTCGTGCAGTTCTGGAATCCTTTGATTGATCATAATTCGTTCTGAGTCCTCTTCTAGTTTTTTTCTGGAAAACAGAGTATTGTCTGTTTCCTTGACTTCCACGTGTAGAGATAGTCGATGAAGCTCTTGTGTTATGTTCTCGTTCTCAGCTCTTCACTGGTATGCAGTAATGAATGAGTTCTTCATGTAAGTTCAGTCGTCTCTTTGCATTCAAGCTTAGTTGTTCTTCCAAAAAACCTCATGGAATATATGTCTCTATGTATTCGTCTATTCATCTCTTACTTTGGAGAAGCACATCCTTCCTTTATTTAAAGCAGGAGCTCCGGCAAAAGATGATTTACTTTTTGCAGGTACGAGGTACGGTTCCCTGACATCCAAAAACCCTCATTAAATAAATGACAGAGCATTAATATATTCCTAATATGACCATTGGTTAGATTAAATAAAAATAAAGAAATTCAAACAGATGTTTATGACTATCGGTGAGTCAAGTGATCGGTAGGTCATCAGCATCAGCATCGATGAGACATCTTCGGTGACTCAGATGATCAGAATCGGTGTGTCATGATCGGTGACTCAGTTGATCTGGATCAGTGTGTCATCTTCAGGGACTCATTTGATCAGCATCGGTGAGACATCTTCGGTGACTCATTTGATCAGCATCAGTGAGACATCTTCGGTGACTCATTTGATCAGCATCGGTGAGACATCTTCAGTGACTCATTTGATCTGGATCGGTGTGTCATCTTCAGTGACTCATTTGATCAGCATTGGTGAGACAACTTTGGTGACTCCTTTGATCAGCATCGGTGAGACATCTTCGGTGACTCATTTGATCAGCATCGGTGAGACATCTTCGGTGACTCATTTGATCAGCATCAATGAGACATCTTCGGTGACTCAGATGATCAGCATCAGTGTGTCATGATTGATGACTCATTTGATCTGGATCAGTGCGACCATTTTCCTTTGATATGGATCGGTGCGACCGTTGTCCTTTGATATGGATCGGTGCGACCGTTGTCCTTTGATCCAGAGGACTTCCAGAAAACTTGTAAATCAATAACAAAGAGATAAAAACATGATCCAACCAATATACACAGATTCACTAAGAGATTGTGATTATGTATATGAGAAATCCAACAGGATTAAGTAATCGATGATTTGTGATTATTAAAACAACAATCATATGAAGAATTCAACAATCTTCCAGAGGGCTCAACAATAATAATTAAAAATAATCAGTAATAATTAGTAATAATTACTAGTAACTAGTAGTAATGAGTAAATTTTGTGATAATTAGTAATAATTATTAATAAATATTAATAATTAGTATACATTAAAAAATTATTTAAAATTAGTAACAATAAGGAATAATTAGTTGAAAAAAGTAATATTTAGAAGTAATTAGTAATAATTAGTAATAATTAGTCGTAATTATTAAAAAATTTCTATAATTAGTTAAAATTTGTTGTAATTAGTAAAAAATAGTGGTAATTAGTAATAATTAGTGTTAATTAGTATTAATTAGTGGTAATTAATAATAATTTGTGTAATTTAGTAATAATTATTTTTAATTAAAAATAATCAGTAGAAACTATTAATAATTAGTAAAAAATCATAATAAATGGTAATAACTAGTAAAAATTAGTAAAAATTAGTAATAACTATTAATAACTAGTTGTAATTTGTTATAATTTCAGGTAATTAGTAATAATTAGTAGCAATTAGTAATAATTAGCGGCAATTAGTAATTATTACCATTAATCAGTAATAATTAGTTATAATTATTAATAATTAGCAGTAATTAAAATAATTAGCAATAATTATTAAAAATTTATGCTAATTAGTAAAAATTAGCGGTAATTGGTAAATAATAGTGGTAATTCGTAAAAATAGTGATAATTTTTAAAATTTAATGATAATTAGTAATGATTAGTGGTAAATAGTAAAAATTATTGTTAATTAATAATAATTAGTTGTAATTAACAGTAATTAAGAATAACATAGTGAAAAATAGTGATAAATAGTAATAATTAGTAATAATTATTAATAATTAGTAGTAATTAGTAATAATTAGTGGTAATTAGTAATAATTTGTTGTAATTAGTAAATATTAGTGATAATTAATTTAAATTAGAAATAATTTGTTGTAATTAGTAACAATTAGAGATAAATAGACAACATTGACAATTTTAATAAGTAAATTAGGATTTATTAATTTTCTACACTTTTTGGTTCATCTTTTTATTTTATCAAAGTATTCATAAATGATTTATTTATTTTATATTTTTAGAAAATATAGAACATGGTAGTTAAAAATAGTATTTATTACATGACCATGATTGGATAAATCAACACATGAATCAAAACAGTTATGGTATAAATTCTGTATATATTGAGGGTGTTAATGATTTTTTAGCATTTTCATCATCAATAAAATATTTATTTATGAAGAAAAAATTAGTTCCCATGTATGAAATGATATTTTTGGAGGTTTAACACATTTTAAAATGTTCCATTTCATCTACTGGGTATCGGTTTTTGAATTTTATTTCGTATCAAAATCGTGAACATAGTTCTTGAAAATATATTAATAATTTTGTTCTAGATCCATCATGATTTAAAAATTTAGCACATGATTTTGTAGGTCTATCTTCTAAACAAACTAAAAATCAGGATAATAATGATTTTACTATTTTGTTTCGAACCATCACAATTTTATGAGTGGTTGAAGTCTGTTGAGGATGTCTTATATCCTAGTTACAATATAAGAAAATTTGAAGCAATTAAAAAATTTATAACAATTATATCAGATAATGGAATGTAAAATAGTTCTTTGTATCAGATATTTTATTTGGTTAAAACAATGTTATAGGAAAGAAATGTCTCACCTACGAATTTCTATGACATAAAGAGGTCAGTTCGTAATCTTGGTCTTGGTTATGAAAATATACATGCATCTTCAAATGATTGAATCATATATTTTGGTTAAAATGAGTTTTTGGTTAGTTGTCCAATATGTGAAAAATCATGGTACAATGAGGAAAAACTAAGAAGTCTAGATTGGTTCCTATAAAATACTTGATGTATTTCCCACTAACAGATTGACCAAAAATTTTATTTATATCTTAGAACACATCATCATTGATGTCATGAATAAAAAACAATATTTCAACTGGTAAAAGAATACATCATCCATGTGATGGTGATTTATGGAAACATTTGGACTAAGTATATCTATATTTGGCAGAAGATGCTCGAAACGTGTGAATGAGTGATTCTAATGATGATTTCTATCCATTTGGATCTCATGGTAGTCAATATTATTATTGGCCTTTCTTCATAAGTTCATACAATTTACCTTATTAGATGTTACTAAATGATCCATATATCTTTTTATCCATATTAATTCCAAGAATTCCAAAAAAATATCAATGCTTATTGGAATATATTAATTGATGAGTAAATTTATTATGTATTAATGGTGTCAGTATAGATAATGTCATTGAAAAATAAACTTTCCTAATGAAAGTTTCATTGATGTGGACCATTAGTGACTTCCCAGCATATGGAATGTTATCTGGATCGAGTAATCATGGTCCAAAATCATTTCCATAGTGTATGAGTAAAAGAAAAGTGTTTATGAACATCAATGGGAGAAAACCTAATTTTTTTGACTATCATGGTAGATTTATTTCAACTGATCATCATTTTCATAAGAATATAATTCATTTCAGAAAAATTATAATTGAATGATATATTCCTCAAAAAATGATCTCAAGTATAAAGTAAAAAATGTATTGTATATTTACTACCTCTCAATACATTTGAACCAATAATAAACAAAACAATATTGATGACTTTGGGAAAAACAAATCAAGATATAATATATCATTTTTTGGATCTTCTATATTATTTTGATTTTTCGGTCTCTCACATGTTGGATGTCATGCATATTGAGAATAAATATTTTGATAATATATTTTATACAGTTCTGAACACATCCTGTAAGACTAAAGATAATATAAAGAAATGATAATATCTTTCCCAAATTTGTAGGAGATTAGTGTTATGTATGAAATTTCCATGTAAAATTTCTGAAAATTATATGGATTATTTCAAGACCAAGCATTGAGATAACACATGATTATGAGACCTAAGTAGACAAAAATAAATGTTTAAATTATTTTTATGTTTATCAAAAATGGCGCTCGGGTGCAGATTTATTAACTTTTAAATCAGTGCTCGTATATGAAATCTGAGGGAATCATTGTGTTCACAGAAGTAGGTTTATCTTAGGCATGAACTTACTTCGAATTTCATGGTTAGACTGAGGAGAATATTTTTTGGTTTTCTTAAAGAAGAAAAAAAATAAACTTAAAAAGATTAGTTTATTTTTATATTAACATTTCATGATGACACATCAATGTTGCGATGCAATGATGAAGCATATGTTTCCATTCATAAATGAAACAACATGTCGAAATTGAAACTCTATGGAACAATGAAACTAAAATGAATATATTTAATTAATAGCTTGTAAGGGATGCAAGATTATATTCATGATCTCTGGAGGCTCTGGAAAAAAGAAAGGAAAAACATGGGAAAATATTCTCGTCGTCGAACAACGAATAGTGTTGGATTGATGATCATATTCGAAACAGGCACCATCGAATGGATGAATGAAAAATTAAAGACTCAATATTCACTAATGATCAATCTAATCCTCAAGGTAGGGTTTATTTTTGATTTATTATTTCATTACCTATTCTTCGTTTTCAATAACAAACATGGACCAACCCATGAACATGTTACTCCTTAGTTCAATTGTTCATGTGTGATGTGTAATATGTTCTACGAGATTGAAGGGAGATTAATATATATGATTTTTTTCTCTCTTTTTTATAATGTGACTAACAAAGGGAAAAACTAATAAGGCATATGTTCTTCCTTTGGTAATTCTCTGGGTTTATCATACTCCCATTCATGGAATTATTTGAAGACGGACCCCATTGGTTGAAAAATACTTTTTTGGGAGGTTCTGAGCATGGTCGGACTCACATAAGGATAGAAAGAAGAATTGAATTCCATGAAAATGAAGAACATGATTTGAGGATAGAGTATATGGGATCGTTTTAAAAAATGGTGAACCATAGAGGGATCAGTGACCCACAGAAGGAGTTCAACCATTGGAGGTGCATGATGGTGCTAGTGGTGGTGCAACGAATCGGCAGAAGTGATCATCAGATCGATGAATGGAGTTAGAGATCCACATGGAAACCACCACCAGTGAATGTGACAGTGGGTGTCAATTTAGCAAGACCATAGTGGTGGGCCCCATGGTAACCACCATGGGGTGGTCACGCAGTGGTCGACCCGTTTTTATGGGGAGTGGACGATGCAGCCACCACATCTCGATCAGATGAGTCCGTCCATTTCAGAAGACTAAGATGGAGCTGATAGACTAGTCCGACAATGGGTTGGGGTGGACCTGGTGGGTCAGGTTAAGCCGGACTTGAGTCTGGTCGGTCTAACCGGACCTGGACCAAACTAGACCCTCTTTACTAGAAATCCCATCAATCTCAACATGTCTGTCTATTTGATGAGTTGTTTCCGGTGTTGGGACCCTATAAATGAGGTTGTGCTTCTAAGATACTCTAAGTGAGTTTACATGGAATTTCGTGTATGTGATATTGGCTTGAGGTGAAGATGCTCCATGAATGAGCATGCTAAAGATGAAATCCTATAATTTTTTATGAACTAGAAGCTATGTGATTACCTAGAATATATATCTTATCTAATTTTGTTTTCTTGTATAGACTTTTTTTCTTACCAATATTGATTCTATACTCCCCTATCCCACTTGGGTGAAAGTATTCTAGTCATTGACAACACTTAGTGTGTTACCTACACTCTGTGTGTTACCAACAATCCATGTCTTATCTACACTTCATGTGTTACTTACACTTCATGTGTCACTGAATATCTATGTGTTACTAATTGAGGGTACTGTGGATTCTTACAACAATTCTGTTTATGTACCATAGACCTTTACATGTTGTGATATGACTCTAGTAACTCTCTTGATTATACTTGTTATAGGTTACACTTAATGTACCTCTTTGGTCATCTACTTAGTGTATTTTGCAGTGGCCTTCCTTGTGGTAGTCTTCAAGTGATTCATTTCGGTTTACATAATGTAATTCATTTGTGGTTTGTGGTCCCTTATAAGTATTTTTTTACCCACCTCTGCATGGGCTTTGCCTATACTTGTTGTGTCCAGTGAAGATGATCGACAGCTCTGGCAGAGTCCTTGGTAGACTAGAGACAAGTTCTGTTTAAGGGGGACCTGAAAGACGTGGTATGCTTCCATGACATTCATATATATTACTATACCTTCCCTTTTGGTAGGTTTTTCTGTATATGAGAACCCAGAGATTGTTCTTTTCTATTTCAGTTGTGCATGTATTCTGGTCAGTTTACTTTTTAGTTTGTACTGTTACTCTTAGTGGTTTTCTTAGTGGGTTTCATATCTGTTTAATCAGTGTTTTCTGTTTTTGTACTTTTCATGGGGATGGGCATGTGTGTGCATGTTTATAGAAAACTTCCTCCCCTTTGTGGGAAATTTCTCCATGGCGTTAGTCACAGGTCCTGGCCTATAGGAGGCTGGTATGGGGAAGTCACAACACGAAACCAGGGGGATAGGCCATGATAGAGTTGTATATGAGTGTGTTTTGTTTTACTCTTGTTTTGGGGAAACACTGTTATGTGCTTTGAATTAATATTTCATGCCATCTAACCTAATATTGGTGCAGTGGCCGATGTATCTAGAGACCAGGGCATTGAATATTTATTTCCTACTCAGTACATGAAAACTCTTGTTTATCGGTAAATTAATAGTTATTCCATCATATAGGAATTGAGGGTATTCTCATGTACTTCTTGAGTCAGATTAATCTCACCTGGTATAAAATATTGACAATGGTACATCTTGTTCTGTTTCAGAATGCTTCCACGCAAGCGGTCGGCCTGGATTTCAGTGCGTGACTAAGAGGATGTTCTGCCGAGCTATGAGGCATTAGTGTAGGGAATGTTTCCAACGATATAAACTCCTAGTGGTGTACTAGTGATACCATCACCCAAACAGTTGCAGTTAATACCTGTGTTACTGGTTGAGTATGCACATAGGCTTAGTGCATTGCATGAGTTCTATAGACATAGACCTGTTAGGTTTTGAGGAGAGACATATTGTCAGATAGCTAAGTACTGGTTGGAGTCGGTGGCATGATCCTTCCACATAGTAAGGACGCCTTCTGACTTGATGGAAGTACTAGAAACAAGACTTATTCCGGGCTCGATTGAGATATGGTGGATCCTGATCACTCAGATGAAAAAGGAGGCGACACTATTCTAGATAGACTTTGAGAACTTTTTCAGGGGAGAGTTATTTCCAGTGACTTTACACTCTGTGCGTATAAAAGAGCTACTACACATATAGTATGGTAGCTAGTCAGTAGTAGTGTACTCGACGAGATTCACAGAGCATTTTTTCTACTCTACCGACACGGTGAAATACCTATTATTCAAGGCATAGATCTTTTATAAGGGGTTATGCTGAGAAATCAGGGTGTTGATGATATCCCTTAGCATTCTGAAAAATTCTAGGGTGTTGGAGGAAGCTCTACTAGTGGAGAGATTTCTTGTAGAGTAGGCACCAGTGCTGGGAGTTACCACTGGTTGTTTGGAAGATGGGTCTTCGACTGCAGGTAGCCGACAAGTAATGCAGGGACCCAATAAGGTCGAGCAGTCCAAGGGATGACCCCAGGACATGGGGTCAGTGGTTCAAACCTACCAGGGGAGAGAGAGTCCGTGAAGAAAAAACTATGCTACTCATGTGTTGGTCAGAGAAATGTGGCTAGATATAGTTTAACCATCCATATGATAAACCAGAAGATGGTCGAGCGATTTTCGAGGCATCGAAAAAGGCTGGAAAATGGTTTTCTTCTTGGTGGAGGATGTTGTAAAGGTGTGGGATTAGCGACAGAAGGTGGATGGATGTCCTAGGTACTACCACCACTTCCCCCAGGTAGTGCAACCCAAGCTTGTGGGTAGGGGTGAGGGCTAGCCTAGGCGATGAAGACTAACAATCCCGAGACTACTGGGATAATTATAGGTATGAACTATATCTTTTCCACCCAAGATGCAGTTTTGATAGAAATGGGTTCCAGTCACTCTTTTCTCTCCATGACCCTTGTTCGAGACACAGAGATTCGAGTGGAACCGTTGACTCTATCCCTGTGTTTAGTGTCTCATATAGGTGTAGATTTGATGATCAAACACTAGTTATGATAGTGTTTTCTTACTCTTGGGGGACATAGTCTTAGTTGGGATCTCATGGTGGCAGCGTTGAGGCCTTACGACATCATTGTGGGTATAGACTGGTTATCCACATTTCATACTCAGATCGACTATTTTATATACACAATCCCAAGTGTCTATGAAGATGGAACTAAGTTTCCCTTTATCAAAAAAAGGGAGACACAAGTAGTGCATGATGGCCTCACATGTATGAGGGTGAAACTGACCACACATTAGTTGGCTTGCATGACCCTTAGTGTAGTGGTTGAGATGAGCCCACAGTTTCCCGAAGTAGTGGATGAGTACAAGGACATCCTTCTAAATGATGTTCCTGGACTACCTCCTCAAAGGGAAATAGACTTCCTCATTGACCTATACCCTAGGATGACACCAATTTCTACACCGAGATATTTTATTTCTCTAGAAGAGGTTCATGAATTGTCTTTATAGTAAAGGGAATCGTAGAGTAGGGGATTCGTGAGACCAAGTATTTCAACATGGGAATCCCCATTATTATTTTCCAAGAAAAAAGATTTTTGGTTGAAGTTATCTGTGGACTTCCAGAACTTGAATCAGGTGATCATGAATAATAAGTATACACTAATGGAGATTTATGTCCTCTTCGACCAACTCAAGGGATTGTGATGGTTTTCGATGATAGACCTCAGATAAGGCTATCTCCGGCTTCAGGTGCGGGATGGGTAAATCCCAAATATGGCCTTTAGAAGTCACTACAACTAATATGAGTACTTAGTGATGCATTTGGTGTGATGAACACCCCAGAAGTGTTCATGGAAATCATGAACAAGAACTTCTAGCACCACCTAGATGGGTTTATAGTGGTCTTTATTGATGAAATCCTGGTGTACTCTACATCCAAGGAGGAGCACGTGATACACTTAAGGATGGTCTTGATCATACTCTGAGAAAACCATATTTAGGGGAAGCTGTCAAAGTGTCAATTTTGGATACGAGAGGTCTAATTTCTAGGAAACATCATTTTAGAGGCTGGAGTTGCAGTAGATCCATCATAGATAGAGACAGTGCTTTCTTGGGATCCACCTAAGAATGATTCCATAGTGCAGAGTTTCCTTGGGTTTTATGGGTACTATCATAGGTTCATACCAAACTTTTCTAGAGTATAAGCATCAATGATAGCCTTTAATTGAAAGGGGAAACTATTCATGTGGATGTAGAAGTTCTAGCAGAGCTCTCAACAGATGGGACATAGTTTGACGAAAACTCCCATCCTGATATTACTAGAGGAAGGTGTTAAGAACGTGGTGTTCTATGACAAATTATGGACTGGTCTTGGTGTTGTCCTGATTCAAGGGAATGTGGGGATTTTCTATGATCCGTGATAGTTGATACTTCATGAGAAGAACTACATGACCCATGATGTGGAGTTGGTAGTGATAGTCTACGCATTGAAGATGTGGTGACACTACCTTATGGGTGAGCATTTTATCATCTACTTAGGCAACAAAAGTCTTAGGTTTATCTTTACTCAAAAGGTGATAGTGTCATTTTCTAGAGTTCTTATATGAATATTAAATCAAGATAGTATATACTCATGATAAGGGGAACGTGGTGGTAGATTCTCTCAGCTGTAGATTGATTTCACAACTACTGAATGAGTCCTCACAATAGTTAGTTTTTCATTAGATATCCTTTGTGGATGGAGATGAAGCATCTCATATTTATTAGATGGTTTTCACCACTCCACTCTAACAGCATGTGAGGGAGGAATAACTCATAGATGTCATCTACGAGACTTCACATGCTTAGATGTCAATACGGCATGCCCCTGATGGATATTTGAAAGGTGGGGAGTATGTCTTCGTTTTTAGTGGATACACAGTTTTACTAAAGACATTGCAAGATGAGGTATTGAGTGATTTTCATAAATCCCCTTTTTAGGAAATCCTAGTCGAGAAAACATGTTCCCGGACCTTCGACATCAGTTTTGGTGGTCAGGAAAGAAGAAGGAAGTGGCTGATTTTGTCTCTATATGCCACACTTGATAGCAAGTGATGGACAAGAACTAGGTTCGAGAAGGTTTGACATAACCCCTTGAGGTTCCAAAATAGAAGTGTGATTTATATTAATGGAATTAAATATGGGAATACCAAATAACTCTAGAAGGAACAATACCATATGGGTGATCATTGACCAACTCACTAAGTCAACCCACTTCTTAGCGATTTCGGAATAGGGTTCAGTTGAGAGCTTAGGCTGCCTCTACATACAAGATATATTTTGACTCCATAGAGTCCCATTAATGATATTTCACATCGAGATTGCTGCTTTACATAATGATTTTAGAAAGGATTGTAGGATGTGTTTGGGACCCATCGGTTCTTGAACACAACCTTCCACCTGCAGAAAGACGACCAGATAGAGCAGACCATTCAAGTCATAGAGGACATGCTACGTGCTTGCTTCCAAAATTTTGGCCATGGTTGGGAGGATCACCTACCCCTATAGGATCTTTCATACAACAACATCTACCACTCTACCATTAGTATGACGCCTTTTGAGGCCTTGTACAAGTACCATACACGTCACCAATTTGTTGAACTAAACCTACAGAATCAGAACTCATGGTACCAGAGTTAGTATTGGACACTACAGAGAAGGTTTAGGTCATCCAAGAGTGGATGAAGAATGAACCAATCCATCAGAAGTACTATTTTTATAGGATATATAGGAATTTGGAGTTCGAGTTGGGACACCATGTGTTTCTTTGGGTCACTCCTCGATGTGGGATGTAGAGATTTGGTAGGGGCTTGATGTTATCTTTGAGGATCATCAAACCATTTCTGATACTACATAGAGTAGGAGGGCTGCATACCGCTTGGCTCTACCAATGTAGTAACAGTGGGTGCATGACATCTTTCATGTATCCCTGGTAAGGAGATATGTACACGAACCATCTCATGTCTTTGACTGGGGAGATCAAGAATTTGGTGATGGGGAGACTATTGTGGAGTACCCAGTGGAGATCGAGGATCAACATGAGAGGATCCTTCATGGATGGTTGATTCCTCTGGTGCGTGTTTGGTGGAAGCAAAAGAATCTACATGAGAATGTAGGATCAGAATAACGATGTAGATGCTCAATATACAAGAGGGGGGGGGGGGTGAATTGTACACTTTAAAAATTTCCTTAAACATGGAAAGATCTATGTTTAAAAAAGTTATACTAAGCAAAATTACAACACCTCTAACACTAATTAACGATTGGGACAAAGTATGAAGTTACAAACTTCTATTTGTATACACTTTCTTAAATATGGAAAGTGATTCAGAAAAATAGGTTCTAGAAATATGGATCCAGAATATGAATCTTAACCAATGTTTAGAATATGAGATTCTACCTTATAGGGTATAGAATCTAAATGAATCAGAGTACGAGTGTAAGGAAATATGAGAAGATTATACTTTCCTTACAATATTAAAAGTAGCAAAAAAACATGTAGTAAAACTACAAGTAACAAGATATAAATATTTTAACCCAAAGAGAAGGGTATCCAACAACCTTGGATAATGGTGCCTTGATTTATACTTTCAAGCAAGTCTGTATTACCCACACTAGGTTAAGCCCTTGATATGAAGATCAGAGTCTCTATCTTGTTATCCACGCAAGACCTCAACTTCAAGGTAGTTGGAACTTATATCTTCCTCAGAAAGGAATCCCTCAAACTTCAAGGAAGTCGGCACCTCTTTCTTCCTATCCCCGAAAGCCCTCGAATGTAATCACCAACATTCGGAGTCGCACGACGAAAGTCTACACAACGAAAAGTTTAAACAAGCTGATCAAACTTTCTACACGAAGCTTGAGAGTTGATAAGAGCCTCTCTCTTTAGAAATCACTTCAACAACATGTAAACACATATGTCAAAGATCAGTAGGGATCTCATTCAAATGAGATCCTATTTATAGGTGATGTTCCAATGGTCGGATCCCTCCTCCAATGGTCATATTTTCCTTAAAATTCGAAGGGACCTGTACACGTGTCACTAAACCAACAGTTTGTTAGAAATAGAATGGAAGACATTGTTTTATAACAAAACATGTGTAACTGAAAGAACAACATCATTTTATAATGAAATGACTATAAGAATAATATGAACTATAGTTCGGAATGTATGAAAATAAAAGTTCGAAGACTAACAAAAAATTAAATTCAAAGTCTATAATAAAGATATATTTAGATTCTGTTTTATCGGAATTCAGAACCTGAATTCTGTAGAAATCCGGAATCTGAATTTCTAGGGAAATTCAAAGGCTGGTTTCACAAGAATTCTGAATCTGAACTTACAAAGTTCTAAGATGAACTGATATAAGTTCAGAGTCGAACTAGAAAAAGTTCAGAGTCGAACTCATAGAAGTTCGGAGTCGAACAAGTAAAAGTTCAGATTCAACACATAAAAGTTCATAGTCGAACTCATAAATGTTCGGAGTCGAACTCATAAAAGTTCGTAGTCGATCTCTGTTAGATTTCATATCAAGAATTCGGAATGGAACTATATGATAATTCGTATCCAGAATTCAGAATGGAACTATATGAGAGTTCGTATCCAGAATTTGGTGTCGAACTATATGAGAGTTCATATCCAGAATTTGGAATAGAACTTCATTAGAGTTCGTATCCAGAATTCGGAATGGAACTATATGAGAGTCTGTATCCAGAATTAGAAGTCGAACTATATGAGAGTTCGTATCAAGAATTCAGAGTGAAACTTCCTTACAGCTCATATCCGGAATTCGGAGTGGAACTTTATTACTATTCATATTCAAAATTCAGATCCAAAAACAGAATGCTTCATATCTAAGTATTATATGATTCCGATGTTTTTGTTATGAATCTGATTTTTATGTTTAAGGAAAATATTGATATGAACAACGAAAATATGGTATGGGTAAATTCCTTTTAGAAGGAAAATTTTACTTATATAAGTAAAATGTTGATTTGATTATATATAGGGTGTTTGTGATTTTCAAAACAAGAAGGAATGGGAAAATCATATGGAAAACCTTATTGACTAAACAATCTTCCCCTTTTTGGAAAGCAAAAACATCGTTACAAAAAAGATTATAAGGACTTTGAAAAACTTCATTAGTCTTTGAAATTAAAACTTATCTCCCTTTGTTCATGAAAGTTGATGAATACAACTAACTCCCCCTTAGGAATTGAAACTCTAAGGATTATATTCTGGATTTTCGGAATGGAGTTTTCATTATCATGGGAATGAAAAACATTGTAATGAGAAACTCCCCCATACTTTAAGGATATTTCACATAGAAATTTTTCCTTCTCCATTTTAGATTTTTCTTTCTCCCCTTTTGGGTAATTATTTTTCCTTCTCCCCCTTTGTGAATTTCAAAAAAAATTAAGGAAATGGAAAAGAAATATGGTACCTAAAATATTAGTAGATAACAAAACAAGATACAACCATACAAAAAGTTCATTAGAGTTGAATTTTTTTACAAGGAAATGCAAATGCAAAAAAATATCGGATTGAGTCTATTTGTCTTCCTTTTCCTTCAGGATTAGTTTCTTCAACAAGATTTTTAGATTCTCCAAGTCTTTTTGATCCTCCTCCGCTTCCTTCTCCAAAGCTGTGATCCTTTCTTGTTGATATTTCAAAACCTCTGCCTGAGCCTTCATGGCCTCTTCATGCATCTTCACTAACTAATTTTGCTTAACAAGTTTTTCTTGGAGCTCAATCTGGAGATCTCTATCCCTTTTAAAATTTTGATCAAGAGAGTTAACCATATCATTGAAGTCCATTACTTGTTGACTCTGAGAACATTTCTAAATAATCATCTCATCCTGAAGATTCTTAATCTTGGAATCCATAGTGTTAAAAGCCTCTTTATCATCATTCTGAAAATGATCAAAGTCAGCCATGTCTTCTTCAACTTTCTTAGACCACAAAGTGATTTTGCTGCATGATTTCATGTGTACATCATAGTTGATAAGGAAATTTCTATGGTCAGCCTCAATCTTCAAACACTTATCCATCAACATGGATAAGGATTCTGATTTCTGATTCAAGCTATGTTGCAGCATCTGACATCTGGAGTCAATAGTAGGGAAAACCAAATGGTGTCCACCAACTTTTTCAAAGATTTAACAACAAAATCATGACTGTGTGCTGATGGCTATGAATTTGATAACATACTTGGGGATTGTTCTTCTTCAATTTGAACCAACTTACTTTTATAAGAACCACCAACCTCTTTCTTCTTGATGATGTCTTTTGTTGGTGTATCCATGAGGACTTTCTTTCCTTTATCAGTTTTCGGAATGGATTTATCATCTGGAGATTCTTCCTCACTCTCTGATAGTTGAAAAATTTGGTCTTCATATATTTTCTCCTTTTCTGCTCCTACCTCAAGAAAATTAATCTTATAGGATTCTTCCTCATCATAAAAAACATTTTCCTTCTCTTCCTCTTTCTTATCATAAACCTTCCTACATTCTTTCTCAACTTCCTTTCCCAGAGTGACTAATTTTGCAGATTCATCCTTTTCTAGATAATCTTCTACTTGTTTGATCAAGTCATCCAGGTCATCACTTCCTTCCTTCTTATTCTTCCTCTACTCTCTCAACAACTTCTTTTTCATTTTATTCTCTTTTTCTTTCTTTTATAACTCATCAGCATCTCTCTCTTTTAAGGGTTTAGCCTCAGTAGGGTACAATCCGAACTGTGGATCCCCTTCTTTTATTTTCTCCTTGTCTTATCTCCACTTAGCTGCTACCTCATCTATATATGCTTTCTGTTTCTTCATCTTGGGAGGTGCGGATTCAATTTCCTCAGTATTGGGGGTTTTTTCTTTAGGAACCACTTCCTTATGCTTCCACTTCTTAGTCACTTTCTTCACCAATTCAGCCTTCTCCACATTTTCTAGAATGGTTTCAGCCTTTTCCTCCAGTAAAGGGTAGAATTCTATGGATTCAATAGAAAAAACCCATCTTCATCTTCTTTAATGTGTCCTAAATAACCATCATTACCTTGAAATTTCATTTCTTGGAAGTGAAAGCAACTTTAAAGGAATTAATTCATCTGATGATAAGTTTAGAAAGCAAGGCCAGATAAATTATGATTTGAGCTTTCAAATTCCCTTCTTTAATATTCTTAACTATAATCAAAATATGCCTCATCAAATTTATATTCCTTATATTTACCAAGAAATCATTGATGTAAATGTCACTCTTCTTGAGATTATCCTTGTCACCCCTTCTTGGAACAAAAAAACCTTGTACCCACAGCTGTATATTCCGATTATTTGAAGAGAGCTACATAATCTTAGCTTTCTTGGAATCTTTAAGTTCTAGGCATTTCAATGCCTTCACTTTGTTGAAACTTCCTTGATCATCCGAAAGCTTATTTGAACAAAACTCTGCTTCACCTTCATAAGAGAAACCCACCAAGCATGCAGCCTTGGTGTAAGATAATTTTTAAGTCTTACCATAAGTCTTGAAGGAAAATAACTCTCTACCATTTTCCTCAAGGAAACAAACTCATAGAACGCAAAAAGTAAATCTGTATTAACTGGATTATGTTTCTCGGGATTTGATTCTCAAACATCCTCCCAACCATTTAGTTTGATATTCTTAGATATAAGAGAATCATACATGTAGAAACTTGGATGCACTAGCCTCTCCCTGTAAACTATCTACTTTGAGACTGGCTTCATAGTTGACATATCCTGAGAAGTTTCATCAGCAGAAATTTGGAATGAAGGGATTTGGAAGAATTCTAGACAGCCTTTAACAACTTATACAGAGCTTCGACACGCGAGATCTTGAAAAACTGATATGGGACGACCACTAGGGGTGCCCTTTATATAGGCGATGGAGTTGACCTTTGAACATACAAAAAACTATCTAACGGTTGAAAAACCATTTGATCTGATCTGACGGTTGAAAACATACCTGCACGAAAATCTTGAATCCCATCTTTTGATGTTTTTTAAGAAAAACAATCAGATTTAAGAAAACTAGAATCTGAGAAATTTTAAAACTTATTGGAAAATACCGGTAAGAAAAATATGAGTACGAAAACTTATGTAATGAAATCATACCTTTCAGATTGGCTAGGAAATTTATTCGTAACAGGTAATATTCTTCTTGAAGAAAAATTTGACTACGAAAAATTAACTAAGAAAAAAACTTAAAGTTTGAATAGATTTTGAGTACCAAAAACTCTAGTGCGAAAAATATGAGTACGAAAATCTCAGTACGAAAAAAAAGAGTACAAAAATCTCTGTATGAAAAAATATGAGTATGAAATTCTCATTACGAAAAAATATGAGTACGAAAATCGAAGTATGAGAAATATGAGTATGAAAATCTCATTAAAAAAAGTTTTAGTTCCAAAAATATTCATTACGAAAAATTTCAGTTCTGAAAACTTCATTACAAAAAATTCAGTTACAAAAATTTTGAAAGGCTCATAAATTTTTTTTTGAAAAACTAATTACGAGAATTTTGATTAAAAAATCCTTAATAAAAAAAACTAAGAAAATTTTGGATACAAAAGCCCTTTAAAAAATGACTATGAATATTTTGATTATGATATCATGAAAATGTACTCCCCCTATGAAAAGAGTTTATTAATGTATGGAGAATTGTTCAATAAGAAGTTAATGAAGAAGGATTACCTCACGATTATCATTCATAAATTATGTTTAATGTATTCAAATCTATCAGAGGGTAAAGATTTTGTGAAAATGTCAGCATGTTGATCTTTCGTTCTGATAAAATGAAGAATGATATCTCCTTTTAGTGTGTGATCCTTAAGAAAGTGATGACTAATATCTATATGCTTTGCACGAGAGTGATGTGCAGGGTTTTCACTAAGGGAAATGGCACTTGTGTTATCAAACAAAATTTGAGTCCTAGTAATACTCAAGCCATAATATGTGAGTGTGTGTTACATCCACAACACTTAAGCACAACAACTTCCAGCTACTACATATTCAGATTCAGTAGTGGAGAGTGCTACAGAATGTTGCTTCTTGCATGACTAAGACACTAACGAATCTCCTAAGAAATAACAAGTTTCAGATGTACTCTTTCTATCCATTCTACATCCACCAAAGTCAGCATCCGAAAAACTCTTTAAAACAAATTCATTTCCAGAAGTATAAAATTGTCCTAGATCCGTGGTTCCCTTTAAGTAGCAAAAAATTCTTTTCATTGCCATTAAATGAGATTCCTTTGGATCGGATTGATATCTTGCACATAAGCATACTAAAAACATCAAGTCTGATCTACTACCTATTATGTATAGTAGGCTTCCTATCATACCTCTAAAAGATGTTTGATCTACTTGTTTCCCAGCTTCATCAAGATCATGTGTGTTTGAGGTACCAATAGGAGTACTTATACTCTCAGTGTTGTAATAACCATATTTTTTAAGAAGATCATTAATATACTTTTGTTTGGATATGTAGATTCCTTCTGGTTTTTGAGAAATTTGAAAACCAAGGAAAACTGTTAACTCACCCATCATACTCATTTCAAACTCAGATTTCATTAGATCTGCAAAAGAATCAATTAAAGATTGCTGAGTTGAAACAAATATAATGTCATAAACATATATTTGAATAATCAAAACATTCTTCTTATCTTTATTTATAAAAAGGGTTGGATCTGCATTTCTTTAACATAGTTATTTTGAAGCAAAAATATTGTAAGTCTATCATACCAAGCTCGTGGGGATTGTTTAAGGCCATACAAAGCTTTGGTAAGTCTAAAAACATGGTTAGGATGTTTTGTATCTTCAAAGCTGGGAGGTTGTTCAAAAAAAACATCCTCTTGAACATAACCATTAATAAAAGCACATTTCACATCCATTTGAAAAAGTTTAAAATTGAAGAATGCTGCAAAGGCAAGTAAGATACGAATAGATTCTAGTCTAGCTACTGGATCATAGGTTTCTTCATAGTATGTTCCCTCTTGCTGATTATAGCCTTTAGCAACTAGTCTACCTTTATTTCTAACTATGACTCCATTCTCATTAGACTTATTTCTAAAGACCCATTTTACTTCAATAACAGACATTTCCCTAGGTCTTTCAACCAACGTCCATACTTTATTCCTTTCGAATTCATTTAGTTCATCTTGTATGGCTTTGATCCAATCATCATCACCTAAAGCTTCATCAGTGCTTTTTGGTTCTTATTGGGAAAGGAATGCTAGATGTTCTACTTTATTGCTTAAGGAATTTGTAGTCCTTATAGGTTGATTTACATCACCAATGATACTATCACTGGGATGATTCTTAAGAAACACCTGAATTGGGTTTTGTAAAACTTTTTCATCAACATAAGGTAGAAAGTCTTCTGGGGTAAATGTTTCAGAAGTATCTTCTTGAACATTTTCCTTATCAGAAGGATCTTTTATCAAAGGTTGATAATTAGTTTCTGAAAACACATCTGAGGGTGTAGGATGGGACCGTTTAAAAAACAAAAGGATCAGTCTCATCACATATTACATGTACTGTTTCCTCAATAGTACAAGTATTTTTATTGAAAACTCTGTAATCCTCAGAAGTTGTGGAGTAGCCTAAGAAAATTCCTTCATCAGATTTTGGTGCGAATTCTTGTAAGTTATCTTTATTATTCAAGATGAATACCTGGCAACCAAAAACATTGAAGTAGGAAAGTCTAGGTTTTCTTCCATTCCATATCTCCTAAGGAGTTTTATTAAGAAAATTTCTAACAAAAACTCGATTTATCGTATAACAAGAAGTACTTACAGCTTCATCCCAAAAATGTCTTGCTATAGAATATTCACTCAACATGGTTCTAGTTATCTTTTGAAGAATTCTATTTCTTCTTTCAACTACACCATTTTTTTGAGGAGATCTAGGTGCTGAAAAGTTGTGAGTAATACCATTTCTACTACAAAAAGTTTCAAAATCAGAATTTTTAAATTCTTCCCCATGATCAGTATGAATACTTTTTAGTGGATTATTTTTCTCATTTTTAACTTGGTCTCTAAAACTTTTGAAATAATAAAAAGATTCAGACTTGTTTTCTAGAAAATAGACCCATGACAATCTAGTGTAATCATCAACTAAAACAAATACATAGTACTTGCCTCCAATGCTTCCAGTTTTTGTTGGACCAAAAAGATCCATGTGAACCAACTGTAATGCATCTGTTATTGAGACTTCACCGATTGATTTAAAACTACATCTATGTTTCTTTCCATATTGACAAGGATCACAAACTTTAGAAGAATCAAATCTAGCTCCGGTATATCCTTAACTAGTTTCTTCTTAGATAGTTTACAAATGTTCTGCAGGTTACAGTGACCTAGTCATCTATTCCATAACCAAGAATGATCTTCCCTTGTACTTAAGAAAGGTATGTCTTGGCTCCTAAGGTTTTCTATGTTTAATGTGTAAAAAATCTCTTGCCTATTGGCAGAGAGAATAAACTCTTCCTTGGAATTGTATACTAAGAACTTCTCATTCCTAAAATTCACAAGGTATCCTTCACCACATAATTGAATTATGCTAATAAGGTTGTGCTTAATACACTTTACAAAAAAAACATTTGAAATCAATGTTTTACCAAGAAGAACAATATTACCAATACCAAAAATTTATCCCTGAGCATTATCTCCGAAAGTGACTTTTCCTCCTCTCATCTTGATAATATTTTTGAAATAGATTTTGTTACCAGTCATATGTCGGGAACATCCACTATCCATGTACCAAGTATTGTTGTTGGTACTTCCTTTATCTTCCTTAAAATAAGAAAAAAATTATGCTTTCGGAATCCAAACTTGTTTGGATCTGAGATTTTCAGATAAAATTTTTTTGGGTATCCATATTTTTTAGAGAAATATTCTTTATGAAACCCAAAAGATTGAACTCTATTCAAAGAACAATTTTTCTTCCAATTCCCACCAGTTTGACACTTAGTGCAAAAAGGGGCTCTAGGAGGAACAAAATAGTTGTTTTTGAAAACTGGTTTTTGGTGAGTAAACCTACTCCAGTAGTATTTCCATGAGGTTTAATTTTAGAATATATCTTGTCAAAATTTTCCTTCCCAGAAGTAAATTTTTCCAGGAGCTTCTTAAGAGTAAATATTTCATATTTTAGTCTAACTACTAAATTCCTATCCTTTGGAATCGTTTCCTTAGAGTTAGATTTTTCCTAAAAACTTTCATCTTTAAAATAGAATTATTAAGATCTTTAGAAAGTTCTTCCTCATCAGAATTTTCTTTATCAAGGTCTTTATAAAGGTTTTCTAAAAGATCTTCTTTATCTTTAAGATCTGAAGAAAGATCTGAAATCTCTTTTGTAAGAACTTATTCCATAGTATTTTCCTTGTCAAATTTTGTACAAATTTTAAAATTTATTACTTCAAGTTACTTGGAAAATATAGATACTTCTTCATATGAAGGTTATTCATTTTCTGAGGATGAAGTATCTTCGTTAGAAGTACTATTTTCCGAATATAAATTCTCATCAAGGGATAAATTTGTTAAAGCCTCGGCAGAGCGTACCTTGGCCATAAGACATGTATGTGGAAAAGAAGTATTAGCAATGAATCCCATATTATTTTGAGCAGATGAATCATATTCCAAAGATTCACTTTCTGAAGAGTCTCCACAGCTAGCACTCCAAGTAGTATAAGCTTTCAGACTTTTCTTAGATTTAGCTTTGTAAAACTTCTTCTTTTTCCGTTTCATAATGCATCTCTTTTTGTTCTTTCATTTTATGCATAGGGTAATCAAGTCGTATGTGTCCACTTCTCTTTCATTCATAGAATGTGACCTCTGAATGTTTCTTATCTTTCCATTACTTCTTCTTATACCTGGATTGGAAATTTCTTTGACCAGCTATCTTGTTCATCCTTTGAACAATATTAGATAACTCATTCTCTGAGGCTTCAATCTCACTAGATTCGGATTGGACAGTAACCTTCTTAGACTTGGATCTAGTTACTCTCTTATGAGTATTTGATTTCATGTAATTTGTTGTTGTAGTAAAAGCAACAGAACCATTCCCATTCTTCTTTTTGTTGTTGTCAGCATCTCTCTTCACCCTTGTCTCATGTTGAAGAAGAGTTACAAATAACTCATCTAAAGAAATTTGAGTAACATTCCTGTTATCGTCAATAGCTTTCCTCTTTGATTCCCACTCATTGGGCATAATATCAATAATATTATCCACAAGAGCTTCATCATCCAATCCTTTCTCTCCCATAGATTTTGAACTATTCACGATAGTCATGAATCTCTGTTGTAATTTGCTTATAGGTTCTCCAAAAATAATATTAAAACCACGATACTCAGCTCTCAACACAGCTCTTCTAGTCTCTATGACTTTGGATGTATAATTTCGAGTTTCTTCCATATATAGTTAGCTGTTTCACATGAAGAAATTTGGCAATATATGTTCCTAGTCATTGAACATAGTAGAGTATTGCGTACCTTATATTTTAATTGATAATCATGATTCTCTTGGTTTGTGAAAGCACTAACTTCATTATCATGAATTTGATAACCTTCAGTAAGCATAAAAAAGTTATCTTCTCCATTATTGATAACGAAAGTCTTCATTAGATCTCTCCAATACTCGTAATCATTTCCATCAAAAATTGGTGTTCTTGTAGGATTTAGGTTGTCGATGGAACCAACATTTAAACCTACCATATTTAAGAAAATATTTCTACACAAAAAATTCTTAATAATAAATATTTGGATTCAAGGAAAATATTCCTAAGTATGGAAAATATAGAACAATGAAAAACTGATCAAGAAAAACATATATGTGAGTATAAGTATTTTAGAGACCCGCTCTGATACCAATTTTCGGATTGGTATAGAGTATGAGGTTTCCAACCTCTGATACAAATTGCAGGATCAGAATAACTATGTAGTTGCTCAATATACAAGAGGGGGGGGGGGGTGAATTGTACACTTTAAAAGTTTCCTTAAAAAAGTAAAGATCTAAGTTTAACAAAGTTAAACTAAGAAAACTCACAACACCTCTAAAACCAATGAAATATTGGGACAAAAAATGAAGTTACAAACATCTAGTTCTATACACTTTCTTAAATCTGGAAAGTTATTATGAAAAATAGGTTCCGGAAATATGGATCCGGAAAATGAAACTTAACCAAAGTTTACAATACGAGATTATACCTTATAGTATATAGAATCTAAATGAATCCGTGTACGAGTTTAAGGGAATATAAGAAGATTAATCTTTCCATACAATATGAAAAGCTGCGGAAAAACAAGTAGTAAAACTACAAGTAACAAGATATAAATCTTTTAACCCAAAGAGAAGGCTATCCAACAACCTTGGATAGAGGTCCCTTGATTTACACTATCAAGAAGATCTATCATACCCACACTAGGGTAAGCCCTTGATATGAAGATCGGAGTCTCTGTCTTTCTATCCCCGCAAGCCCTCAACTTCAAGGTAGTTGGAACCTCTATCTTCCTCAGCAAGGAAGCCCTTGAACTTCATGGAAGTCATCACCTCTATATTCCTATCCCCGAAAGCCCTCGGATGTAATCACCAACATTCTGAGTCGCACGATGCAAGTCTGCACAATGAAAAGTTTAAACAGGATGTTCAAACTTTCTGCACGATGCTTGAGTGTTGATAATAGCCTCTCTCTCTCTAGAAATCACTTCAACATCCTGTAGGCACATATGTCAAAGATCAGTTTGGATCTTGTTCAAATGAGCTCCTATTTATATGCGAAATTCCAATGGTCGACTCCCTCCTCAAACTTTCATATTTTCCATAAAATTTGGAGGGACCTATACACGTGTCACTAAACCGACGGTTAGTTTGAAACGGAATGTACGACATCGTTTTATAAAAAAACATGTGTAACTAAATGCTCGACATCGTTTTATAATGAAATGAGTGTATGCATAACAAAAACTGTAGTTCAGAATGTAAGAAAATAAATGTTCAGAGTCTAACCAAAAATGAAATTCGGAGTCTATAATAAAGAGATATTTGGATTCTGTTTTATGGGAATTTGGAACATGAATTCTATAGGAATCTGGAATATGAATTTATAAGGAAATTTAGATTCTGGTTTCACTATAATTCAGAATCTGAACTTACAAAGTTAGGAGTCAAAATGATAGAAGTTCGGTGTCAAATTAGTAAAATTTCGGAGTTAAACTCATAGATGTTCAAAGTCGAACTAGTAAAAGGAAATAGTTGAACTCATAAAAGTTTATAGTCGAACTCATAAATGTTCTAAGTCGAACTCATAAAATTTCCGAGTCGATCTCTGTTAGAGTTTGTATCTAGAATTCGGAATAGAACTATATGAGAGTTCGTATCCAGAATTTGGAGTTGAACTATATGAGAGTTCGTATCCAGAATTCGGAATGAAACTTCCTTAGAGTTCGTATCCAGAATTCAGAATGAAACTATATGAGAGTTCGTATCCAGAATTCGGAGTTGAACTATATGAGAGTTCGTTTCCAGAATTCGGAGTGGAACTTCATTACATTTAATATCCGGAATTCAGAGTGGAAATTTATTAGAGTTCATATTAAGAATTTAAATCCTAAAACAGAATGCTTCACATCTAAGTATTACATGATTCTAAGGTTATTGTTATGAATTCATTTTTTATGTTTAAGGAAAATATTGATATGAACAATGAAAATATAGTAGGGGTAAATTCCTTTGAGAAGGAAATTTTCCTTATATAAGTAAAATGTCGATTAGATTAAGTATAGGGTGTTTTTGATTTTCAAAACTATAAGAAATGGAAAATTCATAAGGAAAATTTTATTAACTCAACAGAGAACACATGAGATCAAGAGGCTCATATTTGTGCTCAGTATCCCCATTTTTTAGCCCTTTTTTTTGGTTTCAGGGATTTAAATCCCTAAGGTGGAGAGAATTTAACGTCCTATATTTTCCTTGTATATTTTTTTGGAAAAATAAAAGGGATTATTTCGAAACTAGGCATTGAGATGGAACATGATTATGAGCCCCCAGGTTACCAGAATAAATGTATAAACTATTTTTGATTTTATAAAAAATAGAGCTTGTGAGCAGTTTTAGTAATTTTGAAACGAGTTGTTGGATTTGAAATCAGAGGGAACATTTGTGTTTAGAGTAGTGGGGTTTTTTTAATCATGACCTAACTTCGACAGGGACGGGTCAACTGCAAAATTTTTTTTTTGGAAATTTTAAATAAGAATAAAAATCATCTTATAAAATATATTTTATCTTTATTTTAAATTTTCTTGATGGTGAAGTAATGAAGGGAAAAAATGACAAAGTAGATGTTTCCTTTCATAAATGAAACAACATGGCGATGCTAAAACTTAGTAAAAGAGTTATTTTGAAACCTGTTTCTTCAATTAACTACTTGGAAGGGATACATGATCAGGTTCAAGATCCCTGGAGGCTCTTGAAAAAATAAAGGAAACATATTGGAAAATCCTCTCATCTATGAATAGTGAATAATGGTAGATCGACAATTGGATTCAGAATATGAGTTAGTGGATTGATGAATGATGATTTCATGACTCACACTTCATCAATGATCTTTCCAATCCTCGAGGTAGGGGGATTTATTTTTTTCCCATGATTTCTTTCCCAATTATTATTTTTCAATAATTAATGTGGACCAAACCATGAACATGTTTCTCTATAGTTTGATAATGAACATGGGATGGGTAATCTTTAATGCGGGATTGAAGGGAGATTAATCTGTGTCATTATTGTTTTTCTCTATTTTTTTTAATGGGATCGACGAAGGTTGAAACTAATAAGGATGTCGTTTGTCCTTTGAACATTCTTTGTGATTCTTGACCTCTCGTTCTTGGCATTCCTTGATGATGGAACCCCGTGGTTGCAGTACAATTTTCTAGGAGGTTCTGATCAAATTCAGACACCCAGAGGGATAATGAGAGGAATCAAATGTCACGGAAGTGATAAACATGATCCGGGGATCGTATAGATGGTTGGTTTCAAAAAACAGATCACTGAAGTCAGTTCAGAGACTCATAGAAGTAGGGAAGGTGGTGGAGACACATGACGATGGAATGCGGTGGCATGACCACCAGGTCACAACGACCGATGACATGCTGTGGGACTCAACAAACATAGTAGGGGGCCACGTCATACGGTCTAGGGGTCATGGTCCATCTGGACCATGGTGACGGGACCCCATGGAAACCACCATAATGTGGTCACACAATGGACCACCACATCAAGCATGGTGGCTGCCGCATGATGACAGGGAGTGGACACAACATCCGCCACATTCAGGTTGGACGAAATGGGTCAGACCAACCCTAGATACAACATGACCCTTTTTAAAAAAATGCCTATAATTCTCAAACTGTGTGTTCGTTTGACGATCCTTTTGTGGTATTTGGACCCTTGTGATGAGACAGAATTCTACAGATGGATTAGATCAAGAACCAATGTGATTTCCTGGAATTCATTTCTTACCTAGACTATGTGTCTTATCTAGACTTTTTGTCTTACCAAGACTGAGTTGGTACTCCCCTATCCCACTAGGGTGTGGGTCTTCTAGCCTTTGATGACACTCTGTGGGTTACCAACACTCTGTGTGTTACCAATACTTCATGTGTTATCTACACTTCATGGGTTACCTATAATCCATGTGTTACCGACACTCCAGGTGTTACAATTTTATGGCACTATGGATTGATTCAACAATCCTATTTACATACTATAGACTTATACATGGTGTGAAATAACTCTAGTAACTCTCTTTATTATACTTCCTAGAGGCTACAATTGGTGTACCTTTTTGTTTGTCTACATGGTGTATTTTTTAGTGATATTCATTTTGGAATACTTCATGTGATTCCTTGTGATTTACATGGTATAATTAATATTTGTTTTGGGGTCCCTACTGAGAGATTTTTTAGTCACACCTCCATGGGATTCACTAGTACATGTCTGGTCTTGTGAAAATGATTGGAACTATTGATAGAGTCCTTAGTGGGCCGAATATAGGGGTGTTTCAAGGTGACATGATTGTCATGGTATGCATCTATGACATTTAGAAAACTTACTTTTCCCACCCTTCTGGTAGGGTGTTCTTTGGATGAGATCCAGGAGCTTGTAATTTTCTATTTCAGTTGGGTTTGTATTCTAGCCCATTTAAGTTTCAGTTTTACTGTTTCTCATAGTGTTTGTCTTAGTGGGTTTTATATATGTTTACTCAATGTTTTTATTTTCACTACTTCTCTTAGGTATAGGTGTGTGTGTGTGCATGTTTATAGTAAAATGCCTACCCTTTGTGGGAAATGCGTACTCGACCCTAGTTTCTAGCCCCTGACCTATGGGAGGTGGGCTTGGGATAGTCACGGCATGGTTGCCGGGGGATGGTTCGTGACAAATAGAACTTGAACTATATTAAAATGTTCAATCACATATGTTAATGAAACCAAAATTGGATTATATAGTTTCCAAAGAAAATCAATTATTGTTTTATCAGTGGATTTCATCTTTCAATATTTGAGATGGTTATATTTTTAATCAGTCTAGAAGTATCAGAAAGGGTTATATTTCCAGATTTAAAATTCATGACTATAAGATTATAATAGAAAAAAATCTAAATAACATATTTTGATGTCAGTTGAATTAAATGACTTGGAATTTCATAATATAAATATAATATTTTTCATAATACATTAGTGAAGAGGCAGAAGACAATGATGCATTAAGTTGACTACATGAAGAGTTTTCCTTTTAATTTTATGTAAACTGGAAAAAATATTCTCTCTGGATTTCTTTGATTCAATTGAATATTTGATATTAAATTTTCCCCATGATGTAAAATGTGGAGGTCCATTATAGTTCTGAGGGATATACCCATTCAATAGATAGATGTATAAATTTAAGAAAAACGTACATAGAAAAGAATCAATTTAAGGATAAATTACAGAAGATTATTTATAAGAGAAAATTTATTTTTTATACACTCATTATTATCAATTTGAATATCCCTCAAAACATAACATCATGGTCCATAACCTGGGAAATATTGATGATTAAATGAATGATCAATTATCATTTTTAATCAGAATGAACTTGGGTTTGGTGGAGTTCATGACCACTAGATTTCAGATGACGAACATTATAGAGCTCATAAATATATTCTACTAAACATTAAAGAAAAGACACTATCTATACTGTGAGTTATCCAATCACTTATTCTATAATTTTTTTAGTAAATTAATATTATTTTTACTTATATATTATATGATAATCATATAAATAAATTGTTTCCCCAAATTATAGAATTTTCGCTATAAGAATATTAGAAAAATAATTTTTCCTACTGGTTTCAGAAACTGGTAATGTAAATTTTATATGGTTTAACATATAGAATCAATTTATTAATTGTTATAATGATTAATGATTTTTCAAATTTTTATATATCTCAACATTATGATAAAACTAATAATCAATTATGTTTACTGAGTAATGAACCATTCAAAATGGTTAAATATTATAATTAAAATGTGGTGAATGATTTTCGATTTCATACATGTGTATATGAGGAATCAAAAAAACAATGAATATTAGTGTTTTATTGAAAGTTTATCATCATAGAGAACTTGAATTTCACTTTTATAGAATTATAGAAGAAATAATTGAACTATTTTTGAGGAAAACAATTACGTAATGATGTTTAAATGTAATTGGTATGATACTAAAAGTGGCTTGCCTATTCATCCGCACCATGCAATTATTGACATTAAATATACAAGTATTTTTTTAGTAAATGAACCATTATGATTGGATCATAAAGTGTATAAAATTTATAATGAGAATTATTGTACTACTTTATGAGAGTTAATTAATTGGTGGTTTATAACAAAAATGAAATATTGGAAAAAATAGTTTATCCAATGTAAATGTGGTTCTGCTAAAATTAAATGAATCAAAATTTTTCAAGACACTACTCCAAATATATCTTTTCCATGATGAGACACGAATATCAATGATGACACCAAAATGTTATGGGTTAATGGTGAGGAAGATATCATTGATTTTTCAAATGAAATTTAAATAGGAAGAGATGATGAAGCTCAAACTCTTATGGAAATTGATGACATCGAGGAGGAATATGAAGATATTTTCACCGAATTATACGAATATAAGGATGAAGATAAAATTTGAGATAGTTAAATACTAGTTCTAATAATAATAATAATATATATAGATATATAATATGTATATATATAATATTTGTTTCAAAATATTTTTTAACAATAGTCATTTTCTTTGTTTCAGATGGCTGAATACTTATTATCTGATTTGTTTTGTGAGTTAGAGGAGACAGATCAACCTAGTGACGAGTATGATGTTGCATCATCTGAACCTTAAATTTATGGAAGTTTAGCGATGACTTATAGGGGTCATGGTATTTCAAGATTGACTATTCCTAACCCTATCCTCAAGTGACATCCTCGTCTTGAGTTCCATCAATGCATACAGAGGTATGTTTTATTATATATTTTTGTAGGTTTTTATTAATTTTCAATAATTTAATTATATAATAATTATTTGATTATTTTTTTAGTTTTTTCATATATTTTTGCATATATATATTGGATGGGGGGTGCTATATTATAGAATCATTATTCTAGAGCATGGGTGATATGGGATTAGATTCCCATTGGTGTTCAACACTACTAGTTTGATCATTGGATGGTACAGAAATGAATAAAAATTATTCTGAAATTTATTTAGACAATAACTTGGTATTATTAATTATTTGAAGGTTTCATGGTATCCTATTAATTATAGCATGCTAGACTGTATCATGGAGGCATGGTAGATATTTATGCGTGATTTTTTCCATCCATTCTTGCACAATCTGAGGAGGACAACATTAAGGAAAGCGGGAGTCCCAGAATTTGACCAGTCTTGTTGTGACCACCAACCATATTACATCTCATCTTAGGTTTAGGATGTATTATGTTCATACTAGATGAGATAAACTTTTAAGAGGAGATAATCAATAGGTCGACAGAAATATGGGAGGAATGAGGTGACACATCATGCTTGTAATCGTACATTCTGCATGCATCGAAGAGCTATGAAAATATTCTTTTTAATAATGTACACAACATTAAATGTGAATTTTTTATTTTATACTCATATAGGTGGTCTAACATCCCAAAATTATGGAGTTTGACGTTTTTAAGAGAATGTAATGGGATCCTATCACTAAAGATATTATAGGTGATCGATATTGGCATATTATGGTCAGTATTATTTTTTTTGAAAAAAATTTAGTAAAAATAATATTTTAACTATTCTAATTTTAAAATTATATTGATGGAGTGATATGTGGTCATGACTTCTCAAAAACATGATGAGAGTTAGGCTGAGGCCGACGATCAAACCACTTGTACATCAAAATTTAATGATGAAACATGGATACTAGATATTCAATACACATTTGAGAAAGGCTGAGTTATTGGTATCAGCTCTTGATTGATGCCTGATATTTACTATAGAACCACTATGATGTCAAAATCTATGTCAAGGGGATATCATTATGATTCATCATCATATATTGAACAGTATTTGGAGAAACTGTGAGATCATGGTGAGCTTATAGGGACCGTGCGTAGGGAGTAGGGGGAGCTCTGCTGACAACAATAACTGTAGCAGTAGAAGATGCATTAATGGCAGTCATAGCAGCACAAGCGGATGATTTTGTACATGCAACATATGTCTCATTGTTAAGGGACAAAGTTCTCTCTACAATGTATTCTGTCTCCTTTAGCTCTTCCAGCTTCTCCATATGACCCTTCCCCTCAGTGATTTATGTACTTTTTCTTATAAACATTTGAATGTTAATTTTTTTGTATTTCATTTATTAATCTATATAATTAAAAATATTATATAGGGTATTTTATATATTACAAATATTAATTTTTTGTAATTTTTTATTAATATTTTTTTTAATTGTTTTTAAAGTGATGTGAATATTTTGATTTTTATTAGTTTATTATTTTTATTCATTTTACTATTATTTTATATTTTAATTATATTTGTATAAATTTTATTAATTATCATTATTATTGTTGTTATATTAATAGTATTATTATTTTAATAATTTTTTTGTAATAACAATAATAATAATATTACTGTTTTATTTAATTATATTAACATTATTTTTATTATGTTATTATTTTTATGTTATTGTAAATGGGTGGAAAATCTCATTACTAATACGTATTTGTGATGGGTACATCCACCTATCGCAAAAGAGTTTTTAAAAATCTCAAATAATCTATTTGCAACACTGTCTTATGCAATGAGCTATTTGCGATAGGACCCCATCACAAATATTTCAATTTTTTGTTGTGAACAAATGAGATACATAAATATAACACGAGCATATTGGCATGAGAATAAGAGCATAACATTAAAAAACCATACCCTATATATCATAGATCCTAATAGCGAGTAATGGAATAAATATTGGAAGTTTATAAGACATTTATCAAAAAAATAATCAAAAAAAATCTCTATGATATCATAACTTTGGAATAAGACATAGAATTATGGAATACAAATTAACATATATGATCTCATCACTGAATTAATATCATAAATAGTCATAATAAATAGTCATAATAAATAATGAGATGATAATATTAAACATTTACCAATTTAGAATCTTTTGAATTGTAATCCCCGTGAATGAATGTAAATTTTATGGATAGTTATATCCAAAAAATTATATTGATAAGGATTATAAAATACCTTCCTTGGAAGTATTTACACCATAAAAAAAGAAACAAGTGGTGTATAAAGTAGGTGTCCCGTGGAAATAAATTGAGACAAAAAATACCTTACTACTTTGGTATGGTTTGAATCGTAAGCCCCATTAAAGAATAAAATCAAATGAAACATTAAATACCATGAAAATAAATATATTAAAGATATAAAGTATGAAAGTGTCCGTATATAGTACATAAATGAAGATACCTGTATAACATAAGCATACATCCCAAGGAAGTAAAAATTAAGATGAAATCCTTTACCAGAAGTCTCAAATTCTATCAAACATGTTATAAACTCCATTATAGTAAATATAGGTTAATTATTAATATATTAAATAACCATAACCATATGTATAATACAATATATTATTTATTTATGGCCTTTTATTACCCGTTTATTAAAATTCATTCTTAAAATCACTTTTTAGGTAATAACATCATCATTTCTACGGATGTTTTGGTTTGGTATTTTTTTCCACTTATATTGATAATGGTTACATAGTATTCATAATTTTAAAAATGATATAAATATCATATATATTCATTATATATGTATTTTTAGTAATCTATTATAGTTAGATATAGAAAATGAATTACACCATTCATGAAGACAGTAGCTCGTACGTACACATGGATGATATTTTAATTTTATTAACATAAGAAATGGAAGAAAGGTAAATAATTCATTAACTTTAAAAAATATTTTTTATGAAATATATATCACATATATTCATTAAATATACCCTTACTAACTTTGTGTAATGATTATGTGAATGAAGAATCAATTTTCTTAGTCAGGCAGTAGGCCACCATCCCACAAGCGACGTTATTTTGTTCCCAAGAAATGGAAAATTATAATTAAAATACGATGTTTAATTTTTAGAACTATAATAACGTCATAAATATAATATTTGAATATTAAATCTATCATTATATCCTATCATGAGATTTTTTGAAAGAAAATAAATAAAATTGTTTTGCGAAGTAGTAGTTCACCATACACATGATCAGTAATTTATTTTCCCTTTTCATGGAAGAGAAGATAGATATTGGTAATTCTATAAATTTAGTAAAATATTATTCTATTTTAGATAATAATATTTTTATAATTTAATTTTTAGGAAATTAATGTAGGAGGTAAGTGAAAATGTAAAAAAGGAAAAATCGTAGTGAAGACAATTAACTTCTCTTAGAAAGACATCCTTTGGATATATTATTATAGACCCTAAAGTAAGATTTTTTAAAATTATAGAAGATTTATAACATTTATAAGGATGATGGTGAAGGATTGTTTCAGGTTTTGTCTATTAATAATGGATTAGGAGATGTGAAGAAATTGGGGGACCTTTAATAACTGAGGAGGAGTGAAATTTTTGTAAATACCCAATATTAATCAATAATTGGATGTAGATATCATCCGAGTGCCTCCAAAATTGATAAATAAGTTATTATAGGGAATATATGATCAATACACACCTCCTACACATAAAAAATGCATGTTTTAGTCATGTTGTTCCTTAACATTTAGGATTCCATACTTTTACCATTTTAGTTTTAATTACACTAACTTGTCTTGATCTATGTAATTTGTCATTTAAGATGAGAAATAAATTTTAATAATTATATAATTTGTATCGAATGGTTATAAATATGAAATAAATTTTTTAAAAAATACTTTGTGTATGTAAAATTATTTCTTACACTAGTGTGTGTAGTGTGAAATATGTCATTTTTCCCTTTCTATGGAAACATAGTTTTTATTATTTAGTAGTCAGTATAGTTATTATAAAAGGAAAATTGGTCCATGAATGAAATATGTTTGATATTTTTAATCATATACTAATAACATGTAATAGTATATTAATTTTTTAATTTTAAATAATTTAATAAAATAATATTTATTATTAAATAACATTAATTCCATTTTTGTATGTATTTATTTAATTTGGCATTTAAAACATCAAAAAGGTGTAATTATAATATATTATTATTTAAACCAGTTAATAATGTAATATTTACCTAAAAATATCATGTAATATAATAAATAATCCAATTTATACCACATTTAATATTTTTAGTATCTTTTATTTTATTTTTCTATTAATTATATTATTATTGTACAAGCAGTGCTTAGGTATTTAATGTAAATATATAATTACTAAAAAATTAAAATAAATTACCCTCATGAAATAAATTTCATTATTGTTATAATTATGTTCAATATTTTTTCAAATATTACTTTTTCCCTTATGTGAACAAATAATAGAAATTTAAAAGTAGCTGATTTTTTTTCTTTTTCTCTACATAAATTATTACATTGGTCAAATTCATGGAAAACTGTCCCAAAATAACTTAAAAAGAGATATTGTGATAATAATTGTTAAAATATATCCATTAAATATGTTTTCTACAAATGTTTTGTTTATTTTAACCTTTATCTTTTTAGTTTAACCACCAGAAAATACATTTTGACATTTACCACAATAATTAACTTTTAAATTTTTAGTATTAATTTTTACCAAAAATTAAATTGAAATTATTATATATTATAAATTATTATAATAAAAATATATTTAATTCTTTTTTATAAATTCCATTAATAGAAGTGGAATTTGTTAATTTAAAATTATGTCCACAGATGTGATAAAAAAATAGGTTTCAAAAGAGAACATTTTCAGAAGTACCAAAAGGTTTAGTATAAAAACTCAAAATAAAATTGATCCTAAAGATCTAAATTGTATAAATAAATATATAATTAATATAATGTTACATTTAAAACATTTTTAAAAAATATGGGACTTTGTAAACTCTTTAATCAATAAGAGATTTTATAATAAAAATCATTATTTTTCACTATGAATCAGAAATATTAATCATTTTATAAAATTTGGAAAAATTCACCCTAAGACAATTTCTCTTTTTTATTCCAAAAATTATTATTTTTGAAGATAATTTTTCAAAATTTTTCAATTTTTTTATTTTTTCACAAAAAGTAATACAAATGATTTTTTTAGAAAAAATCATTTTAAAATTAAATAAATAATTTACTAAAAATTTAGAAATTTTTTATAAATATATTTTATTTATCTAAAAACTATATAATTAATTTTAACAGTGTAGTTATTATTATTCACAGCACCATATTTAACATATTGGTTATAACGATCAATTTTAAATAATAATATTAATAGTATATCACAGTTCATTAAAACTTGATGTTTCATGTTACACAACATATCAAAGAAACTAAATTTAATTGAAAAAATATTTCATGAAACCTAATTTTTTTATTTCTTTATTTTTAAATTTTATGGATTCAATAATTTTTTAAAATAAAATAAGGATTTTTTTTCGAAATGTTATCTTAGCTAAAGACTCTTCCATAATGAAGGAGAGTATTGTTGATATTATTGATATTCTTTTTATCACACTATATAAAGAGGATAATTTCATTAGCATTAAATAAATTAGAAGGAACATATATATAACTTGTTTCTATGATGGTCTTCAACTATCCATTTTCCCCCACATTGAGGAGGAGACTACAAATTCAATCTTCTGCAATGGAAACGTCAATGTCTAAGAGGGAAACCCCTACGGGCTATTTTTAAGAATGATATATAATTCTTAGTATATTCGTTAATTAAAACTAAAAAATTGCATGAACCCAAAATAATTTTAACCCAATGAGAAAACCTCTATTAAAAATCACTATTGATATAAACCTTACCAATAATTCCCCACTCCATAGTGCCAACATATTTTTTAATATCAATCTTCAAGGAAATATTATCCCTCATGGTATATATCTTAAGAAAGATAACACTTTCTAAAGTAGTGATGTGTAAATATTGAATGGTTATTCCTTTAATAAAGATAAATTGATCAATTAAATGATCTTATTTGATATTATAGAAATCCTATCCACAAGTATTTCACCATGATTTAAAATAATGTTAACAAGCTAAACTAGTCTAAAAATAATTATTTCACATGATTTTTTTTATCTTTGCGATTTGTGAGATGAATTTAGAATTGGTTCCATATGTTAGATAACCAACCTCGATGAATTGAATAACCAAACTCTATACTTCATATTGAATTATTTCCCAAATGTTCTGAAATAATTAAGAGGTGATATCCTAACATTAACAATAAAAACATCCACCTTTAACGCAAAATGAAGAGGAATTGAGGTTTACATGATGTTTTTCTCGTCATTCACCAATCTGTGTATGATGATATACACTAATTATAAGCTATTAGTGGGACCATTAAATAGGTTCATAGATTTGGAAACTACATGACTAGTAAGGGTTTCTTCATCATCCAAGATATTCCCACCATCATTGAGAAGTGGTAAAAAACTATATACCTTTCTACCCTTATGAAGAGATTAGATTTTTTTTAATTTTTTTTCACCATTATTAATCCATTTAGTTTGTAATGTTTCCCTTTGAATTATCTCTTTTTTAGTAAGGTTATTAAGATATCTTGAAACCTTTTATCTATGCTCGTAGTTTCTTGAGACGAACATTCCAATGTGGAATTCTTGGAGGAGATTCAATGAGTTTTTAGTGGAGTTAATTTCATTGTCGATTGCACTGATATAAAGTTTTCTAAATTCATTAATTTTCTTCTTGTCCAGTTTGAGTTTTAGAGTGTAAGATAAATCATAACAATTTTATTCAACTGAGGTCCAATTTTATGGAAACTATTACCAAATTTAGGATGAAGAACCAAATAATTATTAAATTTTATGGGGAATGATGGTTTGACCTCTTTAAGAACAATTCTCAAGAGGATGGGATAATGGTAATAATTAATGCTTTCCAATGTAGCACAAGATATGGATTCCCATGAAATCATAGTAGGATTTATCAAATTTTACTTGTAAAATTATATTGATATTTTTCTTGTACAAGGTTTATTTGGCTGCCCCCACGTTAGGTTCGATCAGATCACTACCTTTAATGCACATTTTCAACTCTCTAGAAGAATTAGAGTTTCTCATTGGACTTAACTTATCATCATAGTGTAGGATAGAGTTGAATTCACAAATTAGAGTCCAAATATAGTTAATAAAATGTGAATGGGATATGATATCAAGCCAAAGGTCCTATAGATCTTAATAACTGTTGAAATAAAAGGAAATAGAAATGTAATGATGTCTTCTAGAAACATAAATCAGAAAATGATGAGTTGATCCCTAGAGATGAAAAATTATTGAAATTGTATGAACCCAGGTTTTGAGACTATGAGACTTTGAAATTTTCTTGATGTTATTCCAGAGCAGGGCGTTTAGACGGCGTGTGATTCCGAGACCCGGTGTGGCCAGAATTAAAAATTAAGTGCATTCAAACTAAACATGACAAATAAAAAGAATAAATCCTAAAAGGTTGCTCAGAAAAGAATAATGAGGGCACCGTTGAGTCCGGAGCATGCTGTTTACTATAGTTGGGCTGTAACTTTCGCGGGCGCAACCCATCTGTGGAAATCTCCACCAGGGCCATTTTCATAATTTAGCGACTTTGGGTGTAAACTTTATAAATTATAAACGGAGGCTCAGATTAAAATTATGATACCACCGTAGTTCTCAGGACATGGATTTTACCCTAGGAGCGACTTAACCTCCACCGCATCAAGAGTTCAGGTACGAGCCTACTGGTGGGTGTTTACGTATTAATTATTTTTTTATTTATTAATTTTCCCTACTTAAACACATCCACCACCTCCTACTTCCCCCTTAAAATATCCCTGAAGGAAGCTCTCCCAACAAAGGATCCAACTTCTTCAAGCTCCTCTCCCTACCTCTCCAAGGTGGTTGAGGCTTCGGCGGATCGTTTGTGAAGCGACGGGCTACACCCTCCGAGGTAGGATAGTTGCGCTTTCATATTAAATTTCCACAACTTCTTTGAACACAAATTATAGCCTCCAAATAATGTTTAATTGCTAAGAGAGGGCCATATATGCATAGGGGTTGATCTGAGATTTCCAACTCTTTTTCTGGATCGAAACTCCGAGTCCCGGGGCGTCTGGGGTGGCCCCAGGAAGTTTTCCGGCCAAAACCCCTGTTTTCCAGTGGTTCCAAGGTGGTCCGGCGGCTCCGCACGGTGGTTTAGCGAGTTCCAGTGGAGGTGGCTCCTTAGGAATTCCGAAATGGTGGCAGTGAAGCATGTATCATGTGGTGGCACGACCGGCTTCGGGCATCGGTGACACATGCGGGAGGCCAGGGGCGCACTGGCCGGCTTCACCGGTCGGCGTGCGGCGCGAGACAGGGGTCGGAGCGACCCAGAGAGCAGACAGAGACCCGCGAAGCACGGGTCTCATGGAAAAGAGACAGACCAGCTTAAGCCATCCTAGGTGACGTGGTACATACCACATGGTGAACCATGGGCTGTGGTGGACTGTGCGGCCGAGCTGTTGTCCGCTGATCTAAAAAGGGGTGGACCGGCCGAACCAGTCCAGCCCACCCCGTCTCCGTCCGTTGGCATTAAAACATCTCTAACTTGCAAACCAAGTGTCAGATTCATGTTCCATCTATGGTGAAATGATCATCAGATCGAGACAGTGGTTTTGAGATGGTCTCGGAGATTTTTAATTCTCAAGACGGGAGCTCAGTGGCGCGACATGCTCGTTAAGTGTTACTTAGCGCCTCTCTAGGATTCTTCTTTCGGATGGCGCGAGCACATCCAAAAGTCCATTTTAGGAACTTTTAGTGGTGTTGTGACCCTGGAATTGTGACGATGTAGTCTATAGTTGTTTCAGGCATTGAAGCCGGAGTTGAGTCGTGGGCCCCATGGGCCGTCTTTTAAGCTGTGTGCAGTGTATTGCGACTTTTTTTTTCAGACGATCGTTCGGGGCATATGAATAGTTGATTTGGCATGTTATTCCAAGAGCATCGCGATTGAGCAGTTTGGCCAACCTTTTTAGGGACTGAGGTGTGGGCCCCACCCGATGCCATATGGTCCTATAGCGGTGTTGAACAACATTTTTGTCTGGATTCTATTTCAAGCGAGTAAATATTCTATCTCGTGTGTTTTTCCGTGTGGATTTCAACAGTGTAATCTATTTGGTCTTGCAGAGCCTAATTAGAGATATCATTAAATGTGGAAAAATAAAAGGTCATTGGTTGGAGGTTCCTTTAATGCACTCCGAACCAACGTACGATAGCGATGTTAGTGACACCCAGTGATGGAACGAGCAGTGCAAAGTTATCAGACCAGTTTTGTGTTTAGCCTCTAGTGGGGTTGGGCAATGGGTTACCCATCAGTGCATTAGGGTTTACCCTCCAGCGGGGCTAGGAAGTGGGTTATCCCTTAACCTTAGGGTTTACCCTCTAGAAGGTCTAGGCAGTGGGTTACCTTCTAACCTTAGGGTTTACGTTCTAACCTTAGGGTTTACCCTCTAGCGGGGCTGGGCAGTGGGATACCCAATGACCTCTTAGGGTTTTTCCTCCAGCTGGGCTGGGTAGTGGGTTACTCGATGACTTCTATCAGACTCAACCATTTCTCTGAGGCTATTTAGTGACTTTTCTCTGTGATTACCGGAGCATGACCCTTGGTTCTACAGTTCAATGATGAGACAACTTTGGAATGCAAGACTTTTGGGAATCAGTGATGGATGTCCTTAGAAGTATTGGAGACTTTTCCTGGGATGAGTTTGGAGATAGAGATTCCCTTACACACTCGTTCGGGTTTCTTATTGAGAACATATATATACACCCTACTTTTGTTCCCACTGCTTGGGTTCAGTTACTCTCCTTCATGGAGGGGCGAAGACATGCGAGGTATGCCACATGCTTTTTGTGTCTAGATCCTCTTGGTTTGGACGAGTCCACTTCCATTATTTTATTGGTTTGAGATGCACTCACTCTATTGTACTCTTACACTGTTCTTTGTTATGTATACTTCTCACCGTTCTAGTACCTCTTTTGTTGCTCCCTCGAGCATTTGGGGCATCCTACTGAGTATCTTAATACTCACCCCTGCTTGGGCTTTTCCCTCACATGGTGTGCCCTTGCAGATGATGGACATGTCGATCAGGACTACGGAGGAGCGTAGAGGACACAGGAGCTTGGGATGAATTCAGTGGTCATAGTAGGAATTTTAGGTGTGAGAATCTCCAATTGTTTACTTTCATTTATCTATTTCCGGGTTGTGGAACCTTTCTGGTTGGGCGCTTGTTTTTCCCTTTATTGTTCAGTTTCCTTGTCAGTACTTTTCAATACATTACTTGTTATATTTAGAAGTTGATGCATGACTATGGTTGGGTTATAGTTGTTTGTACTTTGGTTTTCTTTTTTACTCTTAACTTCTGCACCAAGTGCGATGTGTTTATGTATAGTTACTTAAGTGAAGGCCTCCCCAAGATCATTACGCATTCGGCGCTTGTCTCCAGCCCCTGGTCTATGGAGTCGTGCTTGGGTTAGTTGCGGATCGAGACAGGTAGGGTCGGGTCGTGACAAAGTGGTATCAAAGGATGGTTCGTTCCTTGGGGCGTGGTTTGGACATACCTAAAAAGGAATTGGTTGGGATTTAGGGAAATAATGTTGACGTGTCTCGAGAGAGGATCTCAGGCCAGGGATTCCAGTGATGGTATGGGTGGGCGACGTATCCATTCACCAGGACCCTGATTACTCGCTTTTCGACTCGGCACGCTGTGAAACTTGTTGTAGGGTACTTTGGAACATGCATCTGGTAGGATTGAGTCTTCGAATGTCCTTCTTCAGTTAGATCCCCTTTGTTATTACTAATATATATATATATATATATATATATATATATATATATATTCCCATCTGATCATGGTAATCCTTGATAATTTTTAGGATGCACCCACGATAGCATTCAGCTAGGTTACCCTCTCCAATTTGTGACGATGACTTAGAGAGAGATGAGGCATCAGTTCAAGGACCATCATGTGATCCCATTCCACCTAGTGGTTTATCAGTAGCCCCTCCATATAGAGAGCTGTGGTTAGTACTTTCAACACTTTCTGAGGTTGAGCGTAGGCTGAGTGCGCTTCGAGACATCCACCGTAAGTGGCCACAGAAGTTCCGCAGGGACCATAATCCCCATGAAGCGGAAGAATGCATAGAGTTCGTGGAAAATATTTTCAGGCTGGTAAAGAAACTGGCGGACTAGATGGTAGCCCTAGCTTCCAGCCATTTCCTCAAGACAGCCGGGCGTTGTTGGGGGTTGGTTACACAGACCCACGATGAGTCGTCTCTCACGTGGGATAGCTTCTAGAAGCTCTTTCGGGAGGAGTAATCCTCCTCTTGTTTACGCACTATTTAGATTTAGGAGCTTCTGGAGCTTAAGCAGGGGGATGACTGTGGTGCAGTACATGACCCAGTTTACCGATATGACACGCTACTCGCAGGATATAATCGACGATAGTTACTTTCAGGCATAGAAGTTTGAGCAGGGTCTTCACAGGGAGATCTGTGCTAGTGTAGTGCCCATGTGCATCCCTACTTATGAATGGTTTCTAGAGAGGGTTTTCATGATAGATATCTAATTTTACGAGGGATTCCAGCTGGCAGGGCCAGGTAGTGGCCGCTTTATAGTAGAGTCTTCGATAGCAGGCATACAGTAGAGGGAAGAGCCTCAATCGAGGAGACCCTTCGGTGAATAGACTCAGGGGAAGGGTCGTACACCTAAGTGGCACCGTAGATAACTAGGTTAGTTAGGAGAGAGCTGGTGATATGCTTGGGATGGATGGAATCACCTAGCACGAGACTACCCGACCCAGAGTACTGAGCAGTCATGGTAGGTAGTGGGCGCACCATAGCGGCAGAGGTAGCGCTGTGACCATGGAGCTCCCAGGCGAAGAAAGGGTGGTCCTCAGGTAGGTGGAACAGTGTGAGCAGATGGACCTGGAGGTGGGGACGATGTTTTGAGGTCCTTCTACCACCACCACTAGAAGACCCATGCTAGGGGAAAGGAGCTAGTGGTAGGGGCCGCAAGTAGCTTCTGGCTATGGGTGTTCGTGACCCCCCAACACATGAGATGGTACGAGGTAAGATTTTTGTTTTCTCTAAGCTTGATTCGGTACTAGTAAACACAGGCTCCAACCGCTCTTTTATATCGCTGCTTTTGGTACGAGTGTTGGAGCTCCCAGTAGAGGCACTGACACCTGCGCTTAGCCTCGAGGTTTCTACAGGAACTGTCTCGTTAGTGACCTTTTCTTGCAGACAGTGTGGACTGTCATTTGGAGGAAAGAATTTCATGTGGGACATAATGGTCATCACTATGGAACTTTATGACGTCATCCAAGGCATGTATTGGCTTTATATGGTTTACACCCAGATCGACTGTTGTCACTAATGAGTCAGATGCGTGCATTCTGATGGGATGAGGTTCACCAAACTCTGTGAGCCAGACCTCTTGGCAGAGTAGACGGGTACTCTGAGTAGGAGACCACAACCTTTTTCTCACTAATTGTCAAGAATTGATCTTAGAGAAGCAGGAACTATAGGCACATAAAATCCCTCACATTGTAGAGGACTATATAGACATTTTTCTCGAGGATGTCCTGAGACTACCTCCGATGAAAGAGATGGTGTTCGGCATTGACATGCAGTCGGGGACTACCTCGAAATCATGTGCGGCTTATCGGATGGAACCCATAAAGAATTGGGAGCTATGAATTCAGTTGGATGACTTTCATGAGAAGGGATTCATCAAACCTAATGTGTCCCCCTGGGCAGCTCCTATTTTATATGTGATGAGGGAAGATGGGAGCCTACGACTTTGTGTGGATTATCATCGCCTGAATCTATCCACGATAAAGTACAAGTACCTTTTTCCGAGGAATGATAACCTATTCGACCAGTTGATAGGTGAAAAGTGGTTCTCCAAGATTGATCTTCGATCTGGCTACCGCCAATTGTGGGTTTGTGAGGCTAACATCCCGAAGTTGTCTTTCCATTGTCGTTATGCACATTACGAGTTTCTGGTGATGCCCTTTGGCATGAAAAATTACCCCACCATTTTCATGGCTTTGATGAACCAAATCTTCCATCCGTACTTGGAAAAGTTTGTGTTTGTCTTTATTGACATCAAACTCATCTACTCTGTGACATAGGTGGAGAACGCGAATCATTTTAGGATGGTCCTAGACTTACATTGGGATCACTAGCTGTATGGGAATCTATCAGTGTGTCAGTTATAGATTCATGAGTTTCACTTTTGGGGGCATGTCATTTCATAACAAGGTTTAGCGGTAGATCCCACAATGATAGAGGAAGTGCTTTCTTGGGATCCACCCAAAAATGCATCTAAGCTGCAGAGCTTCCTTGGCTTGGAAGGGTACAACAAGAGGTTCATGGAAGACTTCCCCAGGATTTATGCCCCTTTGACTGCATTGATGCGGAAGGGATGACCGTTCACCTGGAATAATCAATGGCATAAGGCCTTCAAGGAGTTGAGGTAGAGGCTGACTACTACTCCAGTGTTGAGGTTACTGTAGGAGGGTGTTGAGTTCGTGGTATACTGTGACGCTTCATGAGTTGGAATCAGGTGTTTGCTGATGCAGCAATGGGTAGTGATTGCATATGGCTTGATGAAATTGAGTCCCCATGAGCAGAATTATTTAACTCATGATTTGGATCTGGCAGTGGTGGTCTCCAACTTGAGGTTATGGAGACACTACCTTCTGGGTGATAGTTTTGTGGTCTACTCAGACCACCAGAGCCTCAACTACATCTTAACTCAGAGGGATCTGAATCTAAGGTTGACGCACTAGATATAGTTTCTATAGCACTATTATTTTGAGATAGTCTACAATCCATGGAAGGGAAACGTAGTAGCAGATTCCCTTAGTAGGAAGTCCGAGGCTCCTCTAGTCTGGGATGCTTCTGAGTAGTTGGCTTCCCTATGTCTGACATTGGTGGAGCAGGAGGGTATGGATTTTCTACAGTCGATGATTCTGACTCCTTCGCTCCTAGAGCATGTGAGAGTGTCCCAGTTTGTTTATATTGACAGTGAGGTACAACGTGATCAGACATCCACGGGTGATGCACCCGATGGGTATTCCAAATAAGGGACTCATGAGATCCTATTATAGGAGAGATCTATAGTACCAGTGGAGATGCGAGAGGAGGTGATGTGAGAATTCCACACTTATCCCTTGGTTATACATCCCAATGTGGGGAAGATGTATAGAGACCTTTAGCGGATGTTTTGGTGGTCTGGCATGAAGCAGAGTGTAACTGAGTTTGTTTCTCAGTGTCTTACCTGTCCGTAGGTGAAGACCAAGCATCATGTTCCGATAGGGTTTTTGGAGCCCCATGATATCCCAAAGTGTATGTGGGATGGATTATCTATGGACATCATCATAGTAATTCCATGCACACCGAAGGGCCATGATTCCATTTGGGTGATAGTGGAATGACTCACGAAGTCGGCGCACTTCCTTTCCATCAGGGAGAATAGCTCGGTGGAGGTTCTAGGGCAGCTGTATGTTCGAGATATCGTTATCCTTCATAGAGTACCCACGATGATCGAATCCGACCGTGAAACGCAATTTACATCGTGATTGTGGCGAGGCCTGTAGGAAGCATTCTGGACTCAATTGTGGATGAGTACAACTTTTCACCTCTTGACGGATGGGCAGACGGAGCGCACTATCCATGTGTTGGAGGATATGATCAGGGCGTGCGTGTTAGACTTTGGCCTATGCTGGGAGAATCGCCTACCCTTGGTGGAGTTTGCATACAAAAACAATTACAACTCTACTATCGGCATGGAACCTTTTGAAGCCCTCTATGGGAGAACTGGCAGGTCACCGTTGTGCTCGACAGAGGTTGGTGAGACCTCCCTTGTGGGACCAGAGTTGGTGCGGGTGACGACAGAGAAGGTGTATGTCATTCATGAGCAGAAGAGGATGGCTCAGACTAGAAATAATTCCTTCACAGACCGTCATCGCAGGCCTTTGGAGTTCGAGTAGAGGGGACCATGCTTTTTGAGGGTCTCACTGCGTTGTGGAACACAGAGTTTTGGCCGAGGAGGAAAGTCATCCCCAAGGTTAATTGGGCCCTTTGAGATCGTGCGTAGGGTTGGTGAGGTTTCCTACCATATTGCTTTACCCCCACAGATGGAGAGGGAGCATGAAGTCTTCCACATGTCGTAACTGAGGAAATATGTGCAAGACCCCATGCACGTTATCGACTGGGGAGAGATGGAAATTGAGAATGGAGCCACCTTTGCGAAGAACCTGGTGGCGATTGAGGACTATTAGGAAAGGGCTCTGCGTGGATGGACCATTCCTTTGGTTTGTGTGCTGTGGCGGCACATGAGGGTGCTAGAGAGCACCTAGGAACAAGAGAACCAGATGCAGGCTCAGTATCCCAAGTTGTTTATTTAATTTTGTATTTTTTGGGATTAAAACCACAGAGGGAATGATATAATAACCCGAGTTTTGAGATTGGGAGACTTTGAAATTTTCATGATGTTATTCCAGAGCAGGGTGTTCAGACGGCATGTGATTCTGAGCCCCGGTGTGGCCGAAATAAAATTTTAAGTGTGTTCACACTAGACATGCCAAATAAAAATAATAACTCCTAAACAGTTGCTTGGATGGGAAAACCTAGAGCACTATTGATTCTGGAGCATTCTGTTCACCCTAGGAGGGGTGTAACTTTTGCGGGTGTGAACCTTCTGTAGAAAATGCTACCTGGGTCATTTTCGTAATTTAGCAGCCTCGGGCATAAATTTTATAACATCTGAACAAATGCTCGGATTAAAATTACGAGACCACCGTTGCACTAAGAACATGGATTTTACCCTGGGAGTGGCTTAACCTTGAACCCATCGAGAGTTCGGGTACGACCCTACTTGTGGGTACGTCCACCCCCCTTTGTTCCCCTTAAAATCTCCCTAGAGGAAGATCTCCCAAAAAAGGATCCACCTTTTTCACGATCATGTTCTTACCTCACCAAGGTGGTTGTGGCTTTGGCGGATTGCTTGTGAACTGACGGGCTACACCCACCGATGTAGGATCATTGTGCTTTCATTTTAAATTTCCAAAAAAAATTTGAACTCAAATTATCGCATATAAATATTGTTTAATTGTCAAGAGAGTTCCATAGATGTGTATTAATCAATCCAAGCTTTCCAATTCTCTTTTTGGATCGAAAATCCGAGTCCCGAGGCGTTTGGGGTGGCCCCGGGAAGTGTTCTGGCCAAAACCCCTGTTTTCCGGTGGTTCCAGTGCGGTCTGGCGGCTCCGCACAGCCATCCGACAAGTTTTGGTTGTGGGGGATCCTCAAGAAGTCCGGGACGGCGACGACGCGGTTGGTCGTCGATGCACACGGAAGGCCAGTGGTGCATGCTGGCCGGCTTCGCCAGTCAACGTGCGGTGCGAGACCAGGGTTGTCGCGACCTGAGGAGCAGACAAAGATCCATGAAGCGCGAGTCACATGGAAAAGAGCCAGATCGGCTTAATCCAGTTCTGGTGAAGCGGTGCAGCCCACATAGTGAACCATGGACCATGGTGGATCGGGTGGTCTGGGTGGCCGAGCCCTGGACCACCGGTCTAAAATGGGTTGGACCAGCCGAACCGGTCTAGCCCACCCCATCTCCATCCATTGGCGTTAAAACGCATCTAACGTGCCAACCAATTGTCTGATTTTTATGACATCTGCAGTGATGTGATCCATGGATCGATACGAAGGTTTTGAGATGCTATCAGAGACTTTTAATTCCCGATATGGGAGCTCAGTGGCGTGACATGCTCGTTACGTGTTACTTAGCACCTCGCCGGGATTATTCTTTTGGAAGGCGCGAGCACATACAGAGTCCGTTTTAGGCACCGTCAGTGGTGTTGTGACCCTAGAGTTGTGAAAGAGCAGTCGAAGGTGGTTTCAGTCATTGATGCTGGAGTTGAGGTGTGGGACCCATAGGTTTTCCTTTAAGCCGTGTGTAGCGTATTATAACTTTATCATCAGATTTCCATTCGAGGCATATAAATTATTGATTTGGCGTGTTTTTCCTAGAGCATCACGATGGAACAGTTTCCCTGAACTTTCTTAGGATCTATGTATAGGCCCCATGAGATGCCGTTTGGGCATAAAGTGGTGTTGAACAACTTTTTTTTCGGGAGTCATTTTCAAGTGAGTAAATAGTCTATCTTGCGTGTTTTTCCACAAGGATTGCAACAATGTAATATGTCTGGGCATGAAGAGCCTCATTAAAGATATCATTAAATGTGAAAACATGAAAGGGCATTAGTCCTAGGTTCTTTTGATGCACTCTGAACCAATGCACGTTAGCGATGACAGTGACACCCAGGTATGGCACAGGCAGTGCAGAGTTATCAGACGAATTTCAGGTTTACCCTCTAGTGGGGCTGGGTAGTGGGTTACCCACCAGCGTATTCGTGTTTACCCTCCAGCGGGCCTAGACAGTGGGTTACCAATTGACCTTAGGTTTCACCCTCCAGCGTGGCTGGGCAGTGGGATACCCGTTAACCTTAGGGTTTACCCTCTACCGGGGCTGGGCAGTGGGTTACCCGATGACCTCTTAGGGTTTACCCTCAAGCTCGGATGGGCAGTGGGTTACCTAAAAACTTCTTTCAGACTCATCCCTTTCTATGAGGCAAGTGAATGATTTTTCTGCATGATTACTGAAGTGGGACCCTTAGTTTTATGGTTCAACAATGAGACAACTTTGGCATGAAAAACATTTGGGAATCAATGATGGATATCCTTATAACTGTAGGAAACATTTCCAGGGATGATCTTGGATATAGATATACTCTTACACACTCGTTCGGGTTTCATGTTGAGAATATATATATACACCCTACTTTTGTTCCCACTCCATGGGTCCAGCTAGTCTCCATCTAGGAGGGGAGAAGACGCGTGGGGTATGCCACGTGCTTTCCATGTCAAGCTTCTCTTGGTTTGGACAAGTCTACTGCCTTTCTTTTGTTGGGTTGAGCTGAACTCCCTCTATTGTACTCTTACCCTATTCTTTGTTCTGTCTACTGCTCACTATTTTAGTACCTCCTTTGTTTCTCACTCGAGCTTTCAGGGCATCCTACTGAGTATCTTTATACTCATCCTTACTTGGGAGTTGCACACACTTGGTTTGACCTTGAAGATGACTGACAGGTCGATTAAGACTACGGAGGAGAGTATAGGAAATAAGAGCTTTGGCTGCATTTAGTGGTCGTATTAGGACTTTCAGGTGTGATACTCTCCAACTATTTACTTTCATTTACCTGTTGCAGAGTTGTGGCACCTTTCGGGCTGGGTGCGTGTTTTTCCCTTTACTGTCCAGTTTCCTTGTCAGTACTTTTCAGCACATTACCTGTTCTATTTATAAGTTGATGAATGACTGTAGTTGGGTTATAGTTATTTGGCCTTTGGTTTTATTTTTTACTCTACGCTTCTGCATCGAGTGGGCTGTGTGTTTGTGTATAGGTACTTAGGTGAAGGCCTCCCCAAGATTGTTATGCCTTCGACGCTTGTCGCCAGCCCCTGGCCAAAAGAGGTGGGCTTAGGGTAGTTATGGCTAGAGACTGGTAGGGTCGGGTCATGACAGAAATATCCAATCCCAAGTGAGTAAGAACCCACATACTCTTAATTAATGAGGGATATTGATTCATTCCCCGAAATGAAAACCCCTATTATAATGTGAATCAATTATAGAAAATAATGTTCATTTTTTTCAAATAACCAAATAAAATTAGGTTTATATTTAAGAATGTGAAGCCTTGGGGAATTAATTATTTTAATACTTTCAAATTATGAATAGTTATAGAAGAGTAACTTCATTTTGATTTGGATTTGGTGGTTCCTCCCTATTTGACTTCTTTATCATATTTGACAAGCTGGGAAACATTGATTTATTAGAATCTGGTGATATGGAATTATCCTCTATATTCTCAAAAGATAAGGGATTTTTATTTAGATTTATAAAATATATTTCTTCCTGTAATAGGGTAAAAATGTTATCACTTATTTCAGAATCTTGGAAAATAAATATCTAATATCAGTTATTGAACATGTGTATCCTTTCACATGTTTTCCTCATAAGATCCCAAATGATGTTCATTTAAAATTCTAGTGTATTATATAGATTTTATAATAGTGACAAGAGTATCCAATGTTATAGAGACTTGGGAATTTGAGATATCAAATATCTACACACGAGCAAGTTTATCCTTTTAGGTTTTCCTTCATTGATCCAAAATGCTTTTGTCAGACTAAATTGCAATATCAATCTTAGTTTGTGTGATTTTAGCATGAAAATCCTCATATTAGAGTGTGGTAATATTTTCTTTGATTTCTTTGGGAATATCCAGATCTAAAACTGGGTCATATAAATCCACTAAATATGTTTCCTCTTTACAATTTATATCATCCACATTTCTTGTGTCTTCAATGACATGATTGGGAATATTATATTTCCCTTTCTCTTTAACAAGAGAATCCCATGAGATCCTAGTTTCATCATAGGGCTGGAACCATTTTACATATACAAATTTCTTTGAAGGATGACATTTTTCTCATATAGGGGCCTTATTCATCCTAGTTTTTACAACCATTTCCATGAATTGGAATTATTCTTAGGAATCATGTGCGTAAGAATCAACTGAAAATTGGGAATTTCAATCCATACCTCCATGAACACTTCATAGAAAGGTGTTATGTACACACAATCCACCTTAACCTCAATTTAATGATATATTAAATGTGGTTTATAAAAAATAAAAGGTTTTTTTCAAATTATAGTCAACTAGGACTCTATCATAGAGACCATATCACCATTCAATGTGCACTGATATAGTTATAAAAGTATACCAATAAATGATGCAAAATCATTGAGTATTAATGGATGCCAAAAAACCCATGAAATTACCTGAATCCTAAAATAAATTTGGGTAGTATAGTGATTATAATTGAGTTTATTAATGTTTTCATCCCATTCAGTGATTCTATAGAGCTCTATTTTCCTATTTACATTACCATAATTCCACACAAAATTGAGAGTACCTTTATTTTATAAGATGGTATGAAAGTATAATTTCATGATTTGGATCAACCCCCAGATGATAGAACTCTAGAATTGTGAAATTCAGTATATTACCTCTGCATTATTCTTGGATTTCTTATCCTTTAAAAAGAAATGTGGTTGTGAAGATATAATTCACTCAAATAGATCCTTTTTTACAAACCTATCAGGTTTCCCATAATAAAAAGATCCATATTTCCATTTTTTACTTTGGGGGTTTTAAAAGATCATCCTTCATGAGATATGATCTAGAGAGATATTCCAAAATGGGTATCACTTTGTTTTTATGAAGATTATTTTTATGAAGATACTCATTACACCACTACAAATAGGGCTTATAATATCGCTAGAAACCACCTTTAACAACGCTAAAAAAGCCCTGTTAATCTCTGCGATGATAAAGGGGGACCTTTATCAGTTCTAAAAAATGCACTGAAAATGGTGTGCCTTTATCAGCGCTTGCTTAGCGTTGAAAAAGGTTGTCTTTATCAGTGATATTTTCAGAGTTGATAAATGTATAATATACCACCGCTAAAAATAGCACTAATAAACACTACCTTTATCAGCACTATTTTGAGAACTGGTAAACACTAATTTTATCAGCTCTATTTTGAGCACTGATATATTATCCATTTATCAGTGCTTAACTAGCACTGATAAAGTCCAATGTTCCTGTGAAAAACCTGAACCTGCACAGAACCTTCACACATATGACATCACCTTCACACAACACAAAAAACACCCACACAAAAATCACCGAAGAAAAAAAATGCTACATATATTGACTTGAAATCATGAATACAAAAAAACTCACTACTATATACATTTCAAACAATGTTTAATTTGGTTACAGATAAAATTATCCAAAAAATAGTTAAAAAACATTGATGTTTCATCCCTTTTGAATCCATGATCCGCTCTAAAAAATTGTCGTCCATGGTGGCGGTTTCGAAAAAAAATCATTCAAACTCAGGAAAATGATTTCACCTATATATGAAAACAAATAATATGTTGGTAATACAATAATGAAAAAAATTAAATATTAATATGAAAGAATACATTAATAAAATGTCAATTGTTACCTGTTACAACATTTATTTTCTTTAGTTCATAGGTCTAAGAGAGATGACTATAGAGCGAGAGTTCCTTTCTTATTGTGATGTGATGACCTAGGTAGGTAAATATTTGTGGGATGGTTTGTGGATTGTGGTACTTTCATGAAGAACTTAGGCTATGATGACAGATATGGGACCCAAGAACATTCCCAAGATATATGCGCTCATGTTAGTCTATATAAGAAATGAAAAACACCCATGAAATGGTCTTGATACATTTGAATATCATGTACATTCTCCAAGGGTTTTGTTGATGATACCTACTGGACTGCCATGGATTTGAAGTTTGGATGTTTTAGGCTCCTACCATGTTATATCTATTGGTGCTTATAATGGGGGGCCCGATGTGGTACCTTATATCTTCCATAGTAAGGGGTGTGGGAATGAGAAATTCTTATAATACCTGAGGTTATCCATTGGGGGTTATGGAAATGGTAGGTCCACAGAGCAGATGTTGGATTAATCATTTTTTTCTCATTTTAAAATCTTGATTATGGGTTTTCGGTACCACAATCAAGGTTCAAGGCAAGTCCAGAACAAAATACATGCACCTCCACAACCAACACTAGCAATATAGCAGTAGAAAACTCACCGCGATGGTGTCATTAAGCACATAACAGAGGTGCGTTCATGGTATAGGAGAGATGCACAACAGAGGAGATTTACAACTGAAAAGAAAACATAAAATAGGGGAAAGCCATGAGAATAAAATAATCTAAAACTGAGTACACTATTTACCACATCCCACAAACCCCAAGAACCCACTAAAACCAAAATCAACCCACACCATGGTCAAACACACATTAATATCACAAGAAATTATAGAACCCACCTTCGATAGAATGATTTCAAAAGACTTTTAAAATATAAAATATGAGCATACAATTGGTTTTCCTTGAACAATAAGTCCCCTTTACTAGGTATAATTTCAAAGTTTATTCTAGATAGTATATCCCAAATGAGTACGCCCTGATCAATCATCTGTTTTCACACCTTTCATGACATGTCCTATCCTAATGATGGTCATTATTAAGAACACCACAATCCCACCCTGATGGTGGTTGTTATCCTTAGATAATGCAATGTCCCAACCAAATTGTTTGACATAATTAGATAACACATAACCCTTGCATGGAATTCTTCTACCTCATCCTATATATGATAGATTCTTGATCCATTCATGTTCTACAGGTAATTCAATTGCATAAAAAATATACACTATATAAAGGAATAATCTGGAATATCAAGAATAGTTCACAAGGGGATATAAACTAACCATTAGATCATATATAAAGAACGTGTTTTAAGGTCTACTTACACTCTTGGAAGCAATAACATCATGAAAGGGAATCAAGAATAAACCATTAATCATGGAAACATCATATACACAGACTTATTTTTTAAGGAACTACCTACCGCAATTTTAACATTAACATCAATGTTCATCAGGTGTTTTGTATCCAAAAACATTTTCACACAAAAACTAGAATAATATATCTCTCTAATAACTTCCAGAACAAATTCCATATAAATAAATTGTTTTAGATAATGGAACATAGATGAAAAATCCAAGAGGTAGAAAAAAATTTACCTGAAAATGAATATCAATAATAGAATAATCCAATATTATTTGAATTACGAAGAAAATCTCACTCTTGGATAGTGATAAGAAGAGAATTCACCAATAGAAAACCTATGAGACATCATAGAACTCCACTGGTATCCAAGAATATTGTTGCTACACCAACACTAGAATTACCTTTCTAGATGACAAAAGGCATCATAATCTAAGACATAATAACTAGATTCCATGAAAAAATAAGAAAAAATTTAAAAAAATTCTCTAAATAAGAAGACTCACCAAACCGATTCACTAAATTAACCAAATTTGGAATCACCAGTGAAAAAGGATGAATGAATACCTTCTATCAACGACGGAGGCAGCAACAGCGGTAGAGGCAGTGGCAGAGGCTGCAGTGGTGGCAGAGGCAGTGGCCGTCACTGTAGTGGGGACGGAGGCAGCGACACTGGCAGAGGCAGTGGCGGTCGCAGCAGTAGGGGCAGAGGTAGTGGCGATGGTGGAGGAGGAGGATAATGATGAGGAGGAGGAGGACAATGAGGAGAATGATGAGGCGATGAGGTCGTGGTGGATGAGGGGCCTAGTTCAGCTTATGTGAAAGCTTCACCGCGTGCGAGCGAGGAGGTCCTGTTAGGGTTATTAAATAAAAACCACTGGAACCTTTATCAGTTCTTGTTAAAAGCACTGATAAAGGTATGTTTTATCAGTGCTAAAATAAAATCACTGATAAAACATTCATTTATAAGTACTTTTTTAGCACTGATAATGGTAACATTTATCAGCGCTTTTAGCTAGCGCTGATAAAGGCATACCCCTTTATCAGTGCTTTTTGTTTAGCACTGATAAGGGGCATTACTTCCCCTGCCCTGTTTTGTGGTAGTGTTATGATTTAAATAAAAACTTCTCACTATCAACCTTCTATTTTTTGAGGATTCCTACACCAAAAACTTGAAGGATATCTCCCAATATGGATGAAATGAGTCCATATATTCATAAGAAATTCAAAGGATCGAGGGATCAATATCTCCTTCTTAATGAATACCTTCTCCCATGATCTCCACTTTCACAAAATAATTGTTTCTATTGATATCAATTAAATTGTATCTGAAATTGATTATTTTACTATATATTATTTTTAACGTCAAGGAATAATTTTATACTGGATTAATAATTTTATAAAGTAAATAAATATTTTTTTAAAGTTAATTATTAAATTACTTTGATATAATATTTATTTATTTTTTGAATGAGTATTTATTTAACTTATGCAGGTATTAAATAATTTTATGGAGGACTAGAAGACCAATATTGAGTGTGAGGATAAATATTAATTTAAAATATGATAAAATAATATTTATTATCACTTTAGTTAGAAAATTTTATGGAATAAAAATAATAAAATTGATTTTAATACATGGAATGAGGTTATACATGGGTTTAAAAATTTATTAATGGAACATAAAAAATTAATTAAATTACAAACCCTAACCCTAGATCAATAAATAGACTACTAATAAATTCTAATACATGTTAATTGAGAATAATTATGTACAAAAAATTTCTCTGAAGTATCTACCTCGTCCTTCCAAAATCCTCTGAATAAAAATAAGATAAAAATAATTTCTTCAACATGAAAGAAACAGATGTGATCAATACAAACAACGAAATATGTTCAATTGGTCATGATATCACTCGATGATTCATCAATATTGTTTGGAGATCATAGGATCACATGTAGATATCCGCTAGAGAAATTTTAAACCTAGATCATATAAATGCATGTATTAATAGTGGAAAAGTGTTTTAGATGACTAACATCTTCTATGAATAAATATCTCAGGAATAAGTTAATATTTATTCTGAATAAATTAATTTTTTTTAAATTAAATATGAAAAATATGTTCTCTTAGATCTAGCATCCTTTCATGTTAGTATTCAATTGGAAAATTTTCATTTGTCATGATATTTATGTATTGTAAAATAAAAAAACTATCGATTGAATCTAATATTTACTAAGTCGATATAATCCCTGATAACAACTTTTACTATACTCAAATCCTTCAAGTAGTATTAGAATAGCCATATCCAAATATATAATTATTTATTTTATTACAGATCATTTCTAATTTAAATTTTAAAATTAATTTCTTGTTTTAAATTATTTTGAACTATCATCAAAATATATTGTTTTTATTCTTAATTTCATTATCATATTACCAATAATGGTTTATAATAGTTGAATATCACATTTGTAGAACCCAACCAATTTTTCAATGAATTCTAAATCTGTAATATAAGACAACATAACATGTACTCCTTTTTTATATGTCATGTATCCTTATTAATTACACAAGGAAAACCCCATGGATTTTGGTTCATCATGAAATTAGTACACATCACATGTAATAAATGCACCATGTGTGGAAAATCCTAGGTGGTACATGAATTTTAGAATGTACACACTCTATAGAGTGACTAAACACTATGTTAACCATGTGTTTTCAAGTTATAAAACATAGGTTAAAACCACATCATCTAATGAATGCACTGTGTGTATTTAATACATGACACTTAATGATAGGAAACCATGTAACATGAAGTACACTACATTTTTTATTTCTATACACTACATACTTTGTAAATGTCTACAAGAAGTATATTTCATGTCACTAGGTAATTATTGGAGATATCCAGCAATGATAAGAACACACAGTGGTTCTAGATTACACATGTAGTGTACTTTTCCTTTATATAAGGAAATATTAAATTAAATTTGTAGCATTAAACCTTATCGACTTGAGTTATATGGATAATTAATTTTTAACTATAATCAGTTCATTATTATTTATATTATGTTAAATTATTATTTAGTTTACTATAATATTCAAAACAAAGTTATTGAATGGTTATTTTATACTAAAGGCTAAATAAATTAAATAGGATTAGCTATGTAATTTGTGGATATTTTACAAGGAATTAAATTAGGAATACAAAATGTGAATATTATCTCACATACTATTTACACAATGTGTTGTATATGTGTATTTATACAATTAAAACCATAAAAAATTGTTTGAGCAGGTACTCACTAAGTTTCTTCCAAGAACAAGTTTATGTACTAATTTGATTGATGCAAAAGAAATAAAATAATTTTAATTAAACTGATAAAAACAATTAAATAACCTATAAACTTGACTAAATATTATTTTTAGATTATATATAGACCAAAACCATTTAAGGGTAGAGTTATTGACCATTTGGAGGTATATAGAAAATATTATGACTTACATAATATTATATTTAAAGTGATGTTAAAGTTACAACATTCCGATTTTATTAAATATATGTTTTCTAAAATCTATGTTCGAATATAGGTATCATTATGAAACTTATATGATTTATCTTCATCATAATATTTTTTGTTTAATTTTTATTAGACATATAAGAATATTAAATAATTACACAGACATGATATAGTTATTATTTTATAAATGGAAATATCAAACAAATGTTATTAAAAATATTAAAATAAATATTATTTTGGATAATTAATATATCCAATTAATTTTATATATTATCATGAATCCATATGAATATAATAATTTTTTAACGATAAAATTTTATCTTGAGATTTTTAAAAATCCATGAAAAGAAAAATGTCAAAATCAACATTATTGATATTTTGTCAAAATAATGTTAATATTAAATTATTCAAAAATCATAATACATTTATAAAAGTATAACATAATTATTATTTGGTCTAAAATGTTATATATTGTTCATTTATGCTCTATTTTATTCTTAATAATTAAAAATTACACTATTTTAATATTGAATCTTTTGTTACCTTAGTTAAAATTAAAATTGAATAACTAAGGGTTAATTAATATGATAAGGTTTAACTTGAAAGAAAAACTTATATAAAATTTATTAGTTTATTATATTAAAAACATACCTCATATAATATTTTAAAATATGACATTTTTTATGTTTCTAGATGTGGTTTTATTTTTTTATATATGAATATTTTTGGATATTCCATATGTGCCCATCACCTCAATTATAAATGGGAACATCCTACTTCACAAATTCACATCACATAAAGCATTAAATCTCAGATATACCCTATAATTTTACCTCATCATCTTCCTTTTTCTCACTTTAGAGGTTCTGGTCTTCTCAAAATACCAACTGTAGTTCTTTTAAGTGGAGATCCAAATGATGATCATTGAAGGTGATATAATCTTCTTTATCGATTATTTCAAACTTATTTATTATTATACATTCTCTTCATGAGTATTTTCCATCCCAAAATAATAAATATAGTATAAATTATATTATAATATGTTATTACTTTTATTTAAAAACCATATAGAACCTTCTATCTATCCTATGAAAAACGAAATCCGAACGCGTGCATACATACGACATACCATCTCCACACAGTGGTGTGATCACCATTTTACTTGGATGGGTTTAATGATGGAAATAATAACTATATATGATTATTATAACAATATATTGACTCAAAAATATTATATACACCATCCACATCATTACCATTATATAGTTATGGAAATTATACTGTTGCTCATGCGTATGTATGGCCTACCGTCTCCATGATGTAAAGAGATTAATTCTACATGAAATTAATTAAACCATTATTATATAAATTAACAGAACTAATAAATATGATATATGTTATAATAAAATTATTATGGAAATTATATAACTATATCCTAAGAATAGGAACAAGGGCTGGTCTAAAAATCATGTGTACTAAAATAAAGCAGTTAAGACCTCATGGATGAGTAACAATGTTACTAATAAAAATGTAATAATATGATCACTTATGATATTATAAAAATTAATATGATTACAAAACAAGTTAATGACATTATTTAAACCCTTATTTAGGAGGTTAGGACACATATGAAAGAACCCATATCTATTTTAATGGATAATTTTGAAATCTCATTGTTATCCAAGATCATTTATACGTAAGTATTTACTATGGATTATTTATCATCCATGTCCATGTTTTTTTAAAAAATAATTCATAAAATATTATAAAATTATCTTATGGATATTTTAAGTCATATTTATCCATTTTTTACTTTTTAATACATGGTTTGAAGGGAATATTTCTTTCATTTTCCATAAGAGGTAATTTTTAACATTTCGAGAAACATTATGAGAATAATTTTTTTTAAAATATATGACATGAATGGATTATTATGATTTATAAAAATATTTTTTTACATGAATATTACCTTAAAATATTTCATTTTTATTTTTGAGAAATTTTTTTTTTTAAAATATCATAGTATATTATGTAAAGTGTTTTTTTAAAAGAAAGGATATTATCCTTAAGAATTAATTTCATGTGTTTAATCAAAATTATTTTTCTTCTATGATGGAATTATTTAATAGGGTTGTGTTTCAAGTATTGTTTACCTATTATTTCTATGGTTTAGTTATGTTTATTATGGAATGATATTTATAAAATACTCTTGTTTTAAATGGATTATGTTACGAATGATGTTTGATAAACTGATTTTATTACATGGGTTATGCTATGATGTATTATTTATGTTTCTTTGGCACATGTAATAATGATTTAATTATGAGATGGGTGGGACATATATCTCCCTATAATTCTTTGGGTATTGATTTATATCTCATGATATAGAAATGTTTGGAATGGAAAATGATATCGGTTTAGTAATACAGGGATGGAATGGTAATTAAACCTAGTTCAGTAATACAGGGATGGAATGAGGAGTGAACTCAGTTCATCAATGGACGTTGTCTACTATGATGGTCTTTGCAATGAGCCTGGACAAATATGAAATTAATTTCTATGCTTATTTCTTTTCCATAAATCCCTATTTTATGTCAATGATATTTTATAAGGGCTCATATTAATTTATGTTATATTCCTTATGAACTACCAAGATTTATTTCATGTTTGAAGATTTTGATATATGTTATGCATTGTAAAATTTTCAAATGTTTTTTTCCATGTTATTACATTTTTTTGTTTATTTTTTGTTAAATATTTTCCTTGTTCATTATTAATAAGCATATGAGCACACCCCTTTCATATGGTTTCTTTTCCAAAGGATATAATGAATGTATTTAGTAAGGAAAACTAAAGGGTATGATCTTTATGAGAGATGTTGAAGATCATTCACTAAATTAGGATAATGTGTTCCATGTTTCCATAGGAACTAAAGTAACATGGTCATTGGGTGAATTTTTGTGTAATGTATTATGTATTCTGGAAAGGTAATGTTATGTACATATACATTAATATTGTTTCGTTATATTTATTTCATTCTTTTATAAAGAGATATTATTGAATTAAATTTGATGTCATCGGAGTCATCCCTCCCACTTTTATTATATATGAACTTCTTGTACATGTTTGTTTTATGTAATTACCCTTAACCAACAGTTTGGTTCCCCTCACATGTATATGAGTTATAAAATATATTTAATTAATGGTGTTTCAGATGGTTCATGGAGTCAGTTTAAGATGGATCTGAGATAGAGAATGTTCAAGATGAAGCTAAGAATATACCAACATGAGAGATACATAAGTGTCTACTTGAGATAGTGAAAATCATTTAAGAACATCCCAAGGAGTTTATCCCTATGTTCATGGGTTTATTTATTAGTCTCTCAAAAAATCAACCATTAGATAATGTTCATGGCATTTTTATTAATTTTTTTACTTATTTGTATCTTATTAACGATTTATACTCTGGATTCAAGGCCGTAATCACATAAATAAATATAAAAATATGGAATGATATATTTAAAATAAATGAATTTTTAATATACATTTTATTAAATAATTTTAAATCACTTATATAAAATAAAATTAGTATTAACATGACATGTAAATGAAAAAACAAGGAAAATTTATGAATTATAAAGAAAAATCCCTCACGTTAGTATTATGTATTTACACCATACATTATATGAATTAAGATAAAACCATAGTTAAAGTGTTTGTTTAGGCCATAGTTGGGGGTAATTTTAATTATCAAGGAGTCTTAACTATGGTGGTGGGTTGGCATAACAGAAGTTGTATTGAATTTAACTATCATAGACTATTCAATACAAATTTGGAGGTAAGTGTTGATGAAATACCAGCTAGGATTTCTGGATCGGGGAGCCCACTCAACGGTTTTAGGTTCTACCAGTACAATGTTGGTAATGATTCCTATTTAAATAAATTCGTAAGGTTTTCATGGATATATTCTAGACCAGAAAGGAAGTGAAATATGGTTCCTTTTCTCTTGAATGTCTTCAGTGACGTGAAATTCTGAGTTAAATGGTTATGGTAGTTGATAATTGATAACATAGTGGGAGACTTAGTAACATTAAATTTATTATTTTTTCTTTCATTAAATTTAATCATGTGATGTGATTAAAATATTCTATTTTATAATTTTGAATAATGAATATATTGATAACCAACTTATCCATGTGATCAATTTTGAATACAGACCATTTGCCAACTTAAAGTAATTTCAAAGAATGGTTCAGATGCTGATAGGAAGTATTGCTACATGAATGGAAGTATTAGATGATAAAATCATTAAATATTTATCCTACTATAAAGGATTCATGTTATGAGGAGTTTTTTTCTATGATAAACATTTTCGAGATACAATTGATGTTTAGTGCTGAATGATTTCATCTAAGCCTAATGAAATCATGAAATTACATTAATAAAAGGATTATTATATCATGATAAAACATATCAATAATATATATTAGGAGAGAGATAAATATGAGTGGTTTGATATAACCATGGAATGTTTTTTGAGAAATCATAGAGTAGATGAACTACCAGGTGTATATGACCCCAGCCTTAAACATTACATAACATTGAGTTTTAAGTAAAAAATTCTTTATATTACATTTTAGGACCATTTAATATTTAGATATTTATATAATTATGATATAATTCATCTATAAAAAAAATATCTTTCATAGAGTGGTAACTTTTTATCAATATCTATTTTTCCTACAAAATAAAACTTTTATGATATAACAAGTTTTCTTTCCCTAAAATTTCTTCAAAATTTTCATCTTAATGTTATCCTCATTCCTAATTATACTTAAATAAATATGAAAAAAAATCAATGTTATGGGAACAAATATATCTTTAAGGGACATTAATATTTATAAATAAACCATTAGTCTATGAATAGTTAAAAAAATTTCCCTTTTCATAATAAACATTGGGTTCAAAACAAATTCTTATATTAGAAATCAACCTTTCGACCAAAATATTTTCACAAAACATTTCACAATAAATAATTAAGGAAAAAACACTTAATGGTATCTTTGAAATATTGAAAAACTCATGAAAACATTTTCTTAAATTTACACTTTCCACCTTATAAGTTAGTGAATAATTTTATGTAAACATAAGATCATTATCTTACCTTGTGAAATCATATTATTTCTTTAATAACCATAGAAAGAATAAATAATAATAATTTTGGTAACAAGAGGCATACTTTTTATATCAATCATAAATATATAATAACCATGATAGTAACAAATGGAAAATCTCTCACAGTTACTAATGAAATATCCTACCCAGTTAGAAATGGAATAACATTCATGATAAAATTCCTAATAAATCTTAAACCAATACATTTGATATATATCAAGGACCCCTGCATCATGGGTTTATAATGGAACCACCTATCATAACAAAAAATTACAAAGAATTAGAACATAATCATAACACATAAAATCATTCAATTTCAAACATTATACTCCTAAAAAAATTCTTTTCAACCAAAAGAAAATAATATTGGATACTGATATATCCGTTACAATTTAAAACCCCGTTTTAAAAATAACCACAACATATATAATAAGAGTTTTATTAAAAGAAAACAATAAAAATTACAAATTAACTGATATAAAAATAATGTTTACAACTATAAAAAAATATGTTGTCACTATATACATTAAAATATATAATTTATTTTGTCTTTCGGAATGAAAGTCAAAAAATTCTATATAAAATAAATAAAAATTTTCTTTTTTAAAACATTTTTAAGATTGTAAAAATGTGATATAAAAAAGAATTTATTATTAATTAATTTCTTTGTAAATACATCCAAAAAATAAAATAAAAAATACAGACCTAGTAGAAAAAGGGTTCGAATAGAAGCTTTAATACAATTTTTTTAAAAGTCTCTTACCTTGACTCCAAATCATCACACACATTTCAAATCTTCCTCGATAATAAACTTGTGTTTATTATTTAATTTCATAAGAACCATTTTCATTTTCATTATTTATTTTATTTTATTTAATACCATGTTATATAAAGTTTCTTAATAATTTAAGTACATATCAAATTTCTATACAATATTTTCTTCATCAGTCAAAAATGACTTTGGTAGGATTACTATGGTCAATGATTTCATTATTCCATAATCTATAGTATAATTGTCATCTAGTAATTATCATTATCATAAATCTATTATAATTTTAAAAACAATCATGAAATATTGTTATGAAAAATGAAATATATTATAATGATGAAGATGATGGGTTGTAAGTACATGTGAGTAAATATTACATTTTGCAATGATCATTATGGAATTAAGGTAAGTAATATTTTATATTTATAAAATAATCATAAAATCATAAATACCACATTTATATTTAAATTTAAACACACAAAAACATATATATATTCCATTTGATTTTGTGGTGAAAAATGAATCACATCGCATCATGGAGGAGCTATTCGACACATATGGATGAACGACATTATCATTTTTCAATGATTAAAAAATGAATTATAGTAGTTCGTGAGGTGATAGTCCACCATACACATGGAAAATGGCTTCACTCACATTTTTTGGAATACGAGAAGGTTATAGGTCATAAAATAAATATAAAAAATATATGTACGTGGAAGATACTTATGTTTTTATTTAATGATGTTGAAATAAGGTTTTTAAGAGATAATTGAAAATAATGTTTGAAAAAACTTGGTTAAGAACTATATTACTTCTTCAAAAAACCTCTTAATGTTTACACCAAAATATTTAGGAGATGGGTTTTGATGAAAATAGGACTCTAGAATGTGGATATGGATGTAAGGAATAGATTTTCTTAGGTAATTTATAATCAATTTTTTTTTATTAAAAAAAGTGAACAGGGGGTTCAATTTTAAAAGATAGTGGAGGGGCCCTTTGTATTTTTTGAAGTATGAATTTAATATACAATATTTTTAATATTAAAATGTTCAAAAATTGATAATATTATAAAATATGATGAAGTTATATTTGAATCCTCTCATATAATAAAATTTTTATCGGTTCATGTGACATTTTCACCCATATATTTTTCTTTTAAACCACATTAACCTTTTTATCAAAATTATTGGGTAATTAAATTTTTTATATTTTAGGGGTCAAGGTATTTTATGTAAACGAAATAAATTATAAAAAATGAATAATATTAGATATAATAAACCATATACCATTTAATTGGCTTATTTTAGGGTTTCTAGTAATTTTATATAATTTAGTAAATCAGTATTTATAACAAAATATAATTTCTATAAAATTTAACACTATTAATTTTATCTGAATTTTAAAAAATAAAAAATAATATGTAATTAGAATATAAAACATTAAAATAAATAAAATCTATTATAATTATTTTTTTTCCATTATTCATAATGATCCATTCAAATTATATTACTTTTAATATTTTTTAAGTCATTTGTTATATTTTCCTCCTAATTAAAAAAATATTATATCGACATTACGTAAAATTATAGGGTAATTATATAATTACTAAAAAAGATAAATTAATCACCATCATCAAAATAGTTTCATTATTATAAAAATATCCATTAATATTCATTACAGACATGATTTTGTTCCTTTGTGAACAAATAATATACTTTTTAAATAATGAGGGTTTCATTTTTCCATGTTCGTTACTTTAAAAATATTGTATAGGTCACTTTAATGAAAAATATTCCCATAAATTGATTAATATATAGTGTAAGAAGATAATAATAAAAATAAAATAAAATAATAATATTTAATATTAACTTTGATTTCATGATCACTTAGTTTTATCCTAGGTTAATCTGATTTACCCTTTTATCATATTAATGTTTTTTACTCTTTCTTATTGTTCATTATGATAAACATTTAAATTTAAATAATTAAATAATAATAATTATGAAGATTTCAATTATGGTAAAAGCTAACCAAATTTATTCTCTAGAGGTGGTAAAAAATTCTTTTATAATAATCCAAAAAAGCATGATGAAAAGTATGTTTTTCGATTTTTTTTTCAGGAAACAAATGATCTTTTATTAACTCTAGGACTCTAAATAATAATTATATTAATTAAAATAATATATGATTATATATATATATATATAATATTAATTCAATTTAAATAATTCCCCTCTAGTGCTTTTTTTAACTAATTAAAATTGATAAACTCTATACACTTAAAAACAGTTTTCTAGATACTGGGTTTTTATGAATAAAAATAATCATATACCTAAATCTTGAAAATTATTGATTAAAATGAGATTAGTTATATTATAATAAATAAAATGGTCCATATTTAACTTTAATACCAAACAAAAAATATAATGGTACATAAAAATTAGTTTATTTAATTAAATGAAATGATAGTATTTGAAAAATCCGTATTTTTCCAAATTTACTGAAAATTGATATTTTTCAAAAAATCTGAAATTTGAATATTAATATATTTTTTACATTATTTATTAAAAAAATTAAATAATTTTTATAAAAAAATATTTTTAAATGTTCCATAAAATAATTATAATATCTTCACAGAAAAATCAATAATTTTATTTGATGAAAATATATTTTCGAAGAATCAAATTTCTTCAATAAAAATTGATTGATTATTTCGTATGTATTTATGAATAAATTTATATTGAGGAGAATCCTTAAATATGTTTTATAAATTATTTATTCAATTTCATACCCTCCATTTTAACTACTCGATTATAATTATCATATTTGAATAATAATTTTTTAGGGTTTGTTTAGGCTCAGTATTGCATGTCATATAAAATATTGAACATATTTATTTATTTAATATCATTGGGTGTTAAATTATCTAAAATATTAATAAATTATATTCTCATAATGTCAATTTATCTGTATAATCAAGTGTTTGATATCTAAAAATACAATTTTTGAAAACTTATATCGTAAAAGGGTTAATAAAACAACCTCTTGAAAAGTGGGTTATAACGTATCAGATTTTATATGTATTATTTTTAAATATTATATTGATTATTAATGATACTGATAAATGAGAAGACACATGATTATGTGGCTGGATATTCCCGGAATAAATTTTTTAAATATATTGATGTATTAAATAGAACACGTACATGATTTTACTAGAAAAGGGAAATAACTCATAAAGGGTACTTGGATTCAAAATATCTGGGCGACATTTAGTTTAGAATAATGGTTTTACACTAGGCGTGACTTAAAATTAGTTGGTGTGTGTTATTTTTGAAAACGTTGCTGAGGGCGTAAAATGAATAAAATAATTTAATAAAAGATTTTTTATGTGCTTCATTGAAGCATCGACTGTTTCGTATTTAAATATATGGTTATTTTGGATATTCGGGGTGAGATTTATAACCCTAAAGGCTTTGAAGGATCACTAGGGATATATTTAGAGAACCCTCCAAATAAAACGATAACAGATCGTGGATCGATCGATCGATGCAACCTCCGATTCGATGGATCTCACCAAAAAACATGATGTGAAAATACTTCTTCTTCAACGATTGAACTGAATCGAGGTCAGAAATTTATTTTAGTTATATTATTCCCTATTATTAATTTGTAAGATGATAGAAAATAAATTGACAAAAAGATTGATTTTTGGATCGATTGTCATGCAGTACAAGATTTATTTTGCAAGGATTTAACAGGAATATTATTTGACTTATTTTATTGACAGATTTATTTACTATTAAATGGAATCAAACTAAGATCTACATGAACATTGATCTTGGTTTAAAGCTCTTGATTGATTGTGCTTTTCTCCACCAATTCTGCGTTTCACCATGGTTGTTCTTCATTGCCCTAGGGTGCGAGTATTCCCGATTGATCGATTGTTGTGCAAGAGTTTCTTTTCACAAGGAAATTTATTTTAGGTATGTTTTTCCCTATTATTAATTTCTAGGATGAAAAAAAATAAATCGACAAACAAATTGATTTATGGATCGATTGCCTTGTAGGACGAGATTTATTTTGAAGGGATTTAACTGGAAAATTATTTGACTTACTTTATTGATGTATTTATTTACTATTAAATGGAAACAAACTAAGATCTAAATTAACATTGATCGTGGTTTAAAGATCTTGATTTATTGTGCTTTTCTCCACCAATTTTTCATTTCACCATCAGTGTTCTTCATTGCCCTCGGGTTCGAGTATTCCTGATTAATCGACTGTTGTGCAAGCGTTTCTTTTCACAATGATGTGATATCGCATATCGGGAATCAAAAGGACGTGAGAGAGGTAAGATGATGGTTACAAAATTGAATTGATTGATGAAAGATTATCAAAATCATGTTATTCTTTTATTATTTGATGAGAAATGAAGAATTATGTTTTGATCTGATATGTGAGAATATTCGGTGACAAAACAAATTTTTTGATGAAAAAAGGCTCGCACAAACTTAATTATCTTGTTTCTCAGTGAGTCTATCCAAAAAATGAAGGTTAGAGTTGCAGAGGAGGTGCATAACCACAGATCTAGTATTCTATAAAATCCAATAATAGATGGAATGAAATCCATTATTACATAGAATATGGACCCCCTTCAAAGGAAGTTTAGGTATCAGTATAAAGATGAAGATCACATGTTGTGGGACACATGTGAGATGACATGTTGCCCTTCCTAGTTGAATCAGAATGTACATCATTGTAAAAAAACACAAATTAGATTACATAGGCACAAACAAATCTTGTACTCCCACACAGATATGGAATTTCATACACATACCGGTACAAGGGCACAAATTTAGTACACATACATATACAGGAAACACATGTAGTATATTATGTGTCTCTACACACCATGTAACCATTATACACAATATTCATATATATACTACATGCCATATGAGTCTCTTCCATACGGGAAAGACTTGGGATATATTGACACGCCATGTACCCCATGTGACATGTTGTGTACTCCCATAAAGAGTGTTTTCAACACATAATTTTCATAGTTTGGACCCATATAGGCTGTGTGCGCCCCCTTGGTCCTTTTCCTTTAGATAACATTGTGGAATTACATCCACATAACTAAATCGTAATACCTTCTAGATATTGACTCTCAAATGGAGTTATGGTGTGCCTCCATGGGAATGATGTGTGATCCTCTATCATCCCTAGTTTTAGTTTGTGAAATCATCATGACCTCCCAATATTGGGAGTTGATACTCTATTTAGAAGGATGTATTGGTAGGGTTGGTGGAATTATTAACATACGATCTCCTATCTAGTAGTTTGATCCAAACTGGGTTCATGGTGTCCCCTAAAGGTACTAGGCATGACCCCCTCTCTATGTATCATGGTACTGTTAGACTAGTGATCTTCATTAAGGAGGGCCAAATATCCAGGACCTCTTCGTCACGTGTCTCTGTTAGTAGCATGTATCATGGAGGGGGTTCTCCTTGAATGACTGTCTCCTTGAACATAATCCTATAGAAGCTAGTTATTTTTTATCATCTTATGGAGTGGTATATTTCCTAAGTATATCTGGGTTCTTATTTTATTTTTCCATACATTTATTTTTATATCATATATTGAGATGAACATAGTTTGTTCTTCATGTTTATTATTTTCATGGTGTCCTACTGAGTATTGTTATACTCACCCATGCACAAGATTTTCCTGAATGTGTCATGTCTTGTGTAGACGATGACCATTTTGACAGTGTACTTAGATGAGTGGAATAGGTGGAGCGTAGTTGGAGTTTGTTAGACTGAGGTGTTTTACGGGAGCTTGCATTTGACTCAGTACTAACCCATATTGAATATTGTACACTTTCTAGTTTTTTCGATGGGCTTGTATTTGGAACCCTTTTGCTCGTTTTTTACTTTACAATCATACACAATTATAGGGTCTTTGATGTATGCATGAGTTGTTTTAGATTTTTACATTTCAGCATTGCGTGGTCTTGGAGATGTGTGTGTGTGTGTTCATGAACTTCAAGAAAATTCCTCCCTTTTGTTGGATATGCATACATAGTGCTGTTCGCTAGCCCCTGGCCAATTAGAGGTTGCCTTAGGGTAGTCAGAGGTCCGAACATGGCTGTTCGAGTTGTGATAGAGTGGTATCAGAGGGGTTGGTTCAAACTTAGCACCTTAATTTGTGAGATTTTTTTGGTAATAGTTTTATGTGTTTTGAGGTCAGCTTTCAGGCCAAGGACTCTAGTGTTAGTGCGTCAACTGACGTATTGATACAAAAAGGTTCTGATCATTAGAACACTATTTGGATGAAAATAATGGCACATGCATCATATATAAATGGTTGTGTTTTCCACATGATTCTTGAGTCAACTCCCCAAATATACTATATTCACTATGGTACATCTTGTCTTACTTAAAGATGCCCCTACATAGAAATCTTACTAGGATTCCACCATGTGATCCTAAAAATGATCCTCTTAGTGACGAGGCCTTGATACATGGGCTTGTACTAGAGATACCACCACCGAGTGGTTTACTAGATATACCATAACCCATTGAGAAGAAGATCATACCAATACTACTAGATGAGGATGCACAAAGGCTAAGTGGATTGCATAAGTTTTGGAGGAAGTGACCTCACAAGTTTTAGGGTTATCCAAAACCCCATCTAGTTGAGGACTGGATAGAGGCAATCAACCTTATTTCTTACCTTGTGAGGATGCCAACTAACTAGATGGAAGTCCTTGCAGAGAGTATTATTCAGGGATCTGTGGGGTAACGGTAGACCTTGGTGACTTAGTCACATACTGAGATAGCTCTCTCATTAAAATACATTGACAGTATCTTCAGAGAGAGGTTCTATCCTCAATGTTGTTATTAGTATGAATATAATAGTTTTTTCATCAGTAGTAGGGTAGTATGAAATTGGAGGAGTACTCAAAAAAGTTTAATAATATCTCACAGTACTCCTTGAAAATGAAATGGGACCAGTTCTTCGAGGCTCAGACCTTTGAGTAGTTATTTCACTAGGGAATAAAGGCATCAGTGGTATCCCTTAAAATTTACACCCATGATTGGTACTTGAGTGAGACCTATTGGTAGTAAGGTTTTTTGAAGAGAAGACACCATTAGTGAGAACTTGTAGTGGGAACCCAAAAGATGAGACATTGGAACTAGGTAGCCGAAAGCAGTCATAAGGATCCAAGTGGGTACGATGCTTTAGGAGGTGATCCTAGGACTCAAGGTAAATGGTTCATGGCTCTCAGGGTGGCTCAATCTAAACAAGTTACATGCAATGTTTCTCTTACATTGCTTAAGGACATCTGGATTGAGATTTCCTAATCTGTCATGATGTTGATCAAGAGATAGTTTAGGGACCAACATGATAGATATAGAGGTAGTATCACGGTGTTTTTTTTGGTGGAAGACATAAAAGATGAGTTTATGTGTATTAGTAGGCAGCCATAGGTTCTCTAATTACCACCACCACCCCTAGGTGGTCCACACTCGGTCTAGGGAGATGGTTGGTAGGGACAAGGCCTGCTGTAGGATATGGAGGCCTATGACCTAGAGGCTCTAGGGATTAAATGAGGTACGATCAATGTCTTTTATAATTTATCCATAGTATTGAAAGAAATAGGTGCTAGACATTACTTCTATTACACTTCTCTGGTTTGAAACATAGAGATTCCGATCGAGATTTTGACTCGCCCCTTGTAGTTATATACTCTAACAGGTAGTGAATCAGTTATTTTACCCTTTTGGTGATAGTGAGACTTGATTCTTTGAGGTGAGAGTTTTTATGAGATATATTTTTTGCAGTAATGAGGCCTTATGAATTAATATTAGCTATGGAATTTCTATCTATAGTTCACGCCTAGATTGGCTGTTTTGGGTGGAGGATGCAGTGTGTTCAATGTGATGGAACTAGGTTTTCCTTTATCAAAGAAAAAGAGACCCATGCAACATATGATGGAGTCATACATAGGAGGGTGTAATAGATTACTCTTCAGTTGGCTAGCCCAACCCATGGTTTGAGCGATTTTACAAGTTCTCAGTTTTCTATAGTGGTGGATTATGAGGATGTATTTTTTTACGATGTTCTAGGTTTACCTCTCTACCGAGAGATAGACTTCATCATTGATCTACACTCTAGGATGACACTGATATCTACATTGAAATATTGGATGGATCTCACAGAGCATTGTGAGTTGAGGGTGAAGTTTGATAACTTACAGAGGAATGTATTCATTAGACCCGGTGTTTCACCCTCAACAACCTTGATTTTTTTTGACAAGAAGACAATTAATAGGTTGATGTTATGTGTGAATTATAGGTTCTTCAACCTTGTGACCATGAAGAACAAGTATCCACTACCGAGGGCTGAGGATCTCTTTGATTAGTTTAAAGGGGCATAGTGGTTTTCAAATATTGGCCTCAGATCAAGATGTCAACAACATTGAGTATGAGATGAGAATATACTAAAGAGAACACTTAAATTCCATTATAGACACTAGGACTATTTTTTATGCAGTTTTTCATGAAAAACTCCCCCATAGTGTTCATAGGGCTCATAAACGAAATAGTTAATTCTTTTTTAGATCAGTTCATGTTAGTCCTTATTGATGACATCCTAGTGTATTTTTCATCCAAGGAGGAGCACATGAAACAGTTGAGGATGGTCCTTGACACACTCTGAGAGCACCAAATTTATGAGGATCCACTGAAGTGTCAGTTTTTTATTTGAGAGGGCCAGTATTTTGGGCCACAACATCTCAAAGGCTGGAGTTGCAGTGGATCTAGCAAAGGATGAGGTAGTGATTTCTTGGGATCCACCTTAGAGTTCTACTGAGGTTCTGATTTTCCTTGGTTTAGCTAGTTACTATCATAGAATTTTACCCAACTTCTCTATAGTGGAAGCACCTTTGATAGCATTTCCCAGGGAAGGGAATCCTTTTTTCTAGATGGAAAGGTACTAGTAAAGCTTTCAAAAGCTAAGGCAGTGGTTGATGAGCACTGCCACCTTGAGGTTACCGGAGGAGGGTGTTGAGTATTTTGTGTTTTATGATTCATCAAGGACCTGACATGGTTTTGTTCTAATGTAGAGGAAAGAGTTTATTGCCTATGGTTAATTCTAGTTGAGACCACATGAGAGGAACTATGCATTCCCTGAACTTGAGTTAGCATTAGTAGTTTTAACAATTAATATCTGGATACACTACATGATGGGCAAGTGATATATCTTGTACTATGACCACAAGAGTATGAAGTATATATTCTCTCCATAGGATATTAACATGAGACATAGGTGATGGTTAAAGTTCCTCCAAGAATATGAATTTTAGATTTTCTATAATCTTGGGAAGGGGAATATGGTAAAAGATACTCTCAGTAGAAGTTCTAGTTCACAGTTGTTGAATTAGAGATCAGAGTAGTTGGACTCATTTAGTTATAATTTGTGGATGGAGATGTAGAATCTTTCTCCAAATCAATGGTTGTTACCCCACCAATCATACAACGAGTCAGGAAGGTACATCATGGCGATACAGACTGTGATACCCTACATGCTCCTATGTCCACATGGTGTGATCTTGATGCATTTTATAATGGTGGGGAGAATCTCATTCATTTAATTGAATTCATGATGGTACCAGTGATGTTGTGGAATGATGTTTTTTTATATTTTAATAAATATCCCTTGGAGATGCATACAGGTGTGGAAAAGATGTACCAGGACTTCCAATGTTAGTTTTGGTGGCCATGGATGAAGAATGGAGTGATAGAGTTTGTATCTTGATGATTTACGTGTCAAAAAGTGATGGATGGGCACCAAGTCATTGCAGGGTTAGGTCAATAACATGATCTTCTAGAATGAAATTGGGATGGGTTATCCATGGTTTTAATGATGGTATTACCATGTATGTCTGGGGGGGGTATGATGTTATATAGGTGATCGTTGAATAACTCACCACGTCAGCCCACATCCTAGCTATTTGAGAGAAGAGTTCAGTAGAGGGATTGGGAAGGTTATGCGTTAAATAGATAGTTTGAATCCATTTAGTTTAATTTAATACTGTTTTCAGATCATGGTGATCTCTTTACATCCTGGTTATGGAAGTGATTAAAGGAGGCGTTTGGGACCCAGTTACGCTTGAGTACAAGGTTTCACCAAAAAACTGATTTCCAGACTGAGCAGACCTTTCAAGTTTTGAATTACATTCAATGAGATTTCATGTTAGACATTGGCTATAGTTTGGAGGATCATCTACCATAAGTGGAGTTTTTATACAAAAAGAGCTACCATTCCAAAATTTGTATGACAGAATTCAAGTCGCAGTACAGGTGACCCTATAGGTCACCACTTTTCCTGAATGACCTAGGAGAGTCAGCACTCATGGGATCAGAGTAGGTGGTATCTAAAAAGAGATGGTAACGATCATCCCATACTATATTAAGACTAAAAATACACATCATAAGTCTTATGCTGATAGGCAACATAGGAATTTAGATTTCTATGATGGAGACCATGTGTTCCTATAGGTTTCAACTTTATCTACATTATAGATAATTGGAAGAGGGGGAAATATATTTCTATGGTTCATTGGACCATTCTAGATACTAAATATATTTGGATAGGTGGTGTACCACTTATAACTACCTCCATAGTTATACTAGGTACTTTATGTCTTCCACGTGTCATAGTTGAGGATCTACATGCATGACTGATCACATGTTATTTACATGGGTGAGCTACACTTCGAGGATGGAGTTACTATTGATAAGTACCTAGTGGGGATTGATAATTGGTAGGATATGATCCTTCATGGGTGATTTATTCCTTTTTTCATGTTTTTTGGTGACACTTGAATCTCTTAGAGAGCATCTCGGATAAGGAGGCTTAGATTCGGGTTTAGTACCTTCATCTTTTTGGGTATCCATTGTTTGAGATTTTTGGGTACATAAAGACAAAATATGAGGAAAATGTAATGCCTCATACCTTTTTTATATTATTTTTAAATACTATATGGATTATTTCAAGACCATGAACTAAGACAAAGTTCGATTTCGAGGTCCAGTGTGTCCCAAATAAATGTTTAAAATATATTAAAATATTACATAGAATGCCCAAAAAATTTTCTTAAAAAAGTAAAATAACTCATAAATGTGTGCCCTGATTATAAATTCAACAGAATATTTTAGTTCATAATAGAAATTTTACCCTAGGTGTGACTTAACATTAGTTGGAATAGTTTGTTTGTGGAAAAGTTATTGTAGGTGTTAAACGAATAAAATAATTTAATAAAATTATTTTTATGCATTTTTTTGATGTAGCGATGGTTTCATATTTAAATAGATGGTTATGATATAAATCTAGGGTTATCCACATAACCTTGGACACACTGAAGGATAACTAGGTAAAGATTTTGAGAACTCTCTCAAGTGGAAAGTGACAAATTTTGGATCAATCGATCAGCACAACCTTTGATTTCGTGGATCTAACCAATGAAAATGATGTGACATATATTATTCATTATTAATCGAACCTAATTGATTTATTGAATTTATCTTATGTGGATTATTCCCCATTCATCATTTTCATAAAAACACATATCAATAAACGAAAGGATTTATTTTTAGATCAATTTCATTGTAGGATGGTATTTAATTTGGGTGGATTTAATGAGATAAACTCATTGATTTAATTAATTGATGGACTCTCTTATGTTTATAACAATAATGAAAAAAGATCGACATGAACACCGATCAAGGTTATTTATTCATCATTGATTGTGATTTACTCCCCCAATTCTGTATTTAACCATGGTTATTCTTATTTTCCATTAGGTTTGACTATTTTTAATCAATTGATCGTTGAAAACCCGTTTCATGGTGTAAATATATGATATCGTAGATCTGGAATTGGCACAACATGATGGAGGTGAAATAGTGGTTGTGAAATTTAATCAAACAATGAACAATTATCAAAATCGCATTCTTCAATATGAAAAAAATAATAATATTTTGATATGATATTCAAGAAGATCTAGTGACAAAATATGTTGTTCGATGACAACAAGAACCGAAAGACCTTGAATCTCGAGTTTTCTAGTGAGGCGGGGAAAGAAACCAATGTAAAGAGCAGTGGAGGATCCACAGAAACATGGATCTAGGATTTTTTAAAATCCCGTAACATATGAAGTGAAATCCATGATTACATGATGTGTGGGCCCCCTCCAGTGTCGTCTAATGTTTTGGGATGATGTTTATGATCAAACACAGTGTAAAAAATGTAACATGATGAGTGACCCTTCATAGTTGGCATGGCATGTACTTCGGAAGTACACAATCATATGGTGGATGTAGATACCCCAAAATTGACGTACATGGACATTACATAACTTTTTTAGATTACTTAATACATTACAAAAAACAACAGACAAGGACCGTAATAGTTTAGTGTCTTTGGAAACTCGGAACATAATCTTCTAATCATGGTGAAAGATCTTCAACATCTCCTATATATATATATACTCCCCTTTTCTTTTCTTACCGAAAACCTGAATTTATATCCTGGAAAAAAACATATAAAGGGTGATCTCAAATTCTAAGTAAGGGTATGTATGGAGAAAACAAAACAAACCATATACATTTGAACTTAAAAACATGAACATAATATTTAAACATCAAAATCTTGATCAATGACATACAACAGGGCAGCATGTAAGGAATTGATCATAATGGAACATCAATCATGACAAAATAGCATTGGAATAAAACATGTAATTGTGGAAAATCATTAATCACATGATATTATTTCCATAGTAGCCAAGGTATTGCTGCCAAGACCATCTTTGTGGACAAAGTACCTTTCTGAAATGAGTTCACTGCTCGTTCCAGTTCTGTATCACTAAACCAGATTAACATACCATTCCAACCATGTCTATCTCGTTAGATATAAATCTTTACCCAATTCATTTGAGGGAGATATATGTCCCACCCATCTCATAATGAAATAATTCTTACTTGTTCCACAACATAAACATAAATCATTCATCATAACACAAATAATAAAAATGGGTTTCATAAACATCATCCAATCATAACATAATACATATAAAACAAATGGATATCATTTCATAATAATAAAAGTGAATCAATTTAAATCATAGAGATATAATAATTGAAACATATACATAAATAATACTATCATCTTAGATGGAAAATGGTTTTGATAAAACAGTTGAAAATAATTCTTGAGGAAAATATCCTTTCTTCTCAAAAATCATTTTTTTTCACAAAATTCCACACAAATTTTAAAAGAAAAGGATTTTATTGAAAAAAACCATGAAATATTGTATATTAAAATTCATGAAAATAAGGCATTATGAAACCTTAAAAATCCATTTATACCGAATAAGTTAAAAAAACATTATTCTCATACTTTTTCCAGAAAAGTAAAAAAGTACCTTTTATGGTAAACAAAAGAAAGATTCTTTACATACCATGTAGTAAAAGTCAAAAATGGGTAAAAAGGACTCTAAAAATATATTAAACCATTTTTATAGAACATGTACATGGATGATAAATATAACCCCAGTAAATACTTACGAATAAACAATCTTGGATAAAAACGAGAATGGAAAAGTTATCCCTTACCTTAGGTCCGATATGCTTCGTACGTATCTAAAACTCCTGTATAATGATTTAAATAATGTCATTTAGTTATTAATGAATCATATTCATTGTTATGATATCATATATGGTTTACTTATGAATTTATATTACCAGTTATTTTGTAAATTCCATGTTAAAGCAGCGTTTTGGGTAAAATCGTTTTATTTGTCGTACATGTTTGGACTTGTTGTTCTTGATATTATTATTACTTATATCATGTTATAATTACTCATAGAATTTAAATCATGATTTATATATCATATATATTTAGTATATATATATATATAATAGTTAGATAAATGAAATGAAATACAACGTTCATGGAGACGGTAGGTCGTACGTACGCATGAATGCTGTTTTCCGTTCCTTATTGAGTTGGATGGATGTAAGTAGATAAAATATATACATAAATAAAGTAGATTTATCATGTCATATATTTTATTATTATTCATTATATATACTTTATAATAATTCTTGAATGGTTGACATGGAGACTGAATCTCATCGCATCGTGGAGATGGTAATCCTTACGTACGCACGAGCGATGATATCATTCCCATAATTATTGAATTGAATTGGAGTGGATGATATAATATCTCAGAATCAGTATTATGTTATAATAACTATATATAGTTATTACATACACCATTATACCCATCCAAGTAAGGTGGTGGGGGAAAAACAGATTACACCATAGCGTGGAGACAGTATTCCGTATGTACGCACACGTGGTGATTTCATTTTTCGTAGGATGGATAGAAATAGAAATGGGGTTGTTTCATATTTATAATAACATATCATTATATTAGTGATACTGATGTTATTACTTTATAATGAAACAACTATAGAATAAGAAGTTGAAGAAGAAAGAAAACCTGAAAGAATCGGTAGAAGAGATTACATCTTCTTCGACACACCTCTTTTAAGCCTCCTCTTAAGGCACTAGAGTTTGTCTTTTGAGGATAACAGAGCCACTATAATGTTTCAATGGAAGTTTATAAGAGAAATGCGTATAGTTTGGCCGAAATTTAAAGTTCAAAATTGTGTAAAGTGAAGGGGGCGGAGGTGCCCTTTTATAGGGGAGGAGAGGGGCACCATAGGAAAAACTTAAAATATTATTTTATAATAAAGTCATATTCGGTTTATAATATCTACAAATTGATTTATTTCGAAGATAAAGTGGGTATGGGGATAAATCCTCTCAACCAATAGATTTTATACAAGTTTAGGTTACTATTTTAACCTTATCATTTAGATTTAACTCTAAGTTAAATAATTTAACTTTTACCATGTATTCTTGTTTTCTTAAACAATATGGTTAATAAACATACTATAACAAGCCAAAAAAACCCTGATTAGTTCATTATTAATATATATATCCATATCTATGTCATTTTTACAATCATTATATTTTTATGAATAGAATAAAAATTAATAATATAATATTTTTTTTAAAAACTATTTTATGTCAATTTTGACACTATTTGGTAATTGATTTTTGTGAATATCATAACAACATGATTAGTTCTAAAAAAATTAATTAAATCAATATTTACATGTCATATTAACCTATAAAATTAGCGTAATTCATATAAATTCTTAAATTAAATTTATTTGGGTATTTATAACACCAATTATGTTAATATATCATTAATAAGTTAATTACAGCATCATCATTGTGTCATAAATAAATTCAATTATTTAATGTCTAAAAATTATAAATAAGATACCATTATGTAGGAAATGTTTTTATCTTTATAATGAATATTTATAGTCTAATTTATCTTATGTATAACCCCATATTAAAAATATTTTAGTTATTAAACATTGATTTTAACTCATTTAACTCTTCTTTAAATAAAATAATAATCACTGCCCTAATCTAATCCATGTGGTCCTAAAGGGTAATATTTTATTCCAAAGGTTGTTTTTGGTCGAATTACACTTTTCAAATAGAATTAGGACATGTTTTAGGGTAATAATAATATCATTTTTACCCTTAATTACCCAATTTACTTATTACCGTGGTAAATAAAAGAAAAACTTTTCTTTTCACCAAAAATTATTTTTATCTTATCGAACCACATTTTATTTATCGATATTAACCGTGTTTCTCGGATTTTCTAAATTACACTCATAGAAGCAGTAAAATTAAGTTTTATGTAAATTTTCAAATTCTTCCAGGAGGTGGGTAAAAGACGGTGAAAAGTTCAATAAATTTTTTATATATCTAAAATTATTATAAAATGACTCCAATGAATTAAATTGAATTTATATAGGTATTATGTATCAATTTTGACCTCAATTAAATTTAACTAAAATAAATAATTATTTAAATAAAAATTCGGTTTTTAAATAGTAACCTAGTGTTTTCACTATTCATCAAAAAATGAATGTTTTAAAAAAAATACCAAAAATTCACCGTAGGCTAATTTCGATATTCCAAATCCAAAAATGAAGTCCATTTTGAAAGATAAAATTTATAAAATTTCAAAAAGTGGGTATTATTATTCAGAATGGCTAGTTTATATAATATTTAAACAACATATCGCTGTTTAGTGAAACTTGGTATTGCGTACAACACACGCTATCGTGGAAGGTCATGATTGCGTGTAAAGAAAGCCAAGTCAGGGTTGTGTATAGTGCAAGATTCCTCTATTGTAGTGTATAACAGAATCCAACCATATTTCATTTATACGTTGAATATATATATATATACACTAAATATTGTGTAGAATAACTTCTATCAAACGATCTTGAAATTTTGTGTAACACGATCCGAGAATAGTGTTGCATATACTGCAAGATAATATGGTGTTGCGTATAGAGCAAGATAATCTTGGTGTATCATACAACAAAAGACATCAAATAAATTAAAAAGAATACTTCTTATAAAATATCGGGGCGTTATATTCTACCCCCCTTAAAATGAATTTCCCCCTCAAAATTCGTTGGGGTTATAAATGGATTACTAATTGAAAGTTTCTTCAATAAAAACCCACATTGTAAAAAGGACTACCAAAACTTAAATTTGAAAACTAAATTATAAAACACAACGGTTACCAAAATTAACTAATCATTGGGTTTCCACATAGGAGAACATAAGTGAAAATATGGGTATGGAAGAAAAATATAACTATCAAGTTCTAAGGGAGAGTGGTAGAGGACATGACTATAAAAAATCCAACAATCACAAATCCATAAATTTGTTATGATATAAGGTACTATCTGATTCATCAGATATGAGGGAAATAGGACAACATTTTTGGTTTTCAAGATCATTTCCCTGGTGTTGAAAAATTGGAATTATAAGAAATACTTTCTTGATTTTGGTACAATCTCACCATTGGGTGTTCCTTGAACAATTTTCACTTCATATCTTAAAGAAATGAAGTTGAATTTGTCATTCGTGATGTTTTAGCAGATCATGAGATAGAATGATAGGTCATTCCATCTCTCTTAAAAAAAGGTTAGAAAAAGTTATAAAATATACATAAGTCCATCTATAGTGAGATTAATCGTATATAGTTCATAAAATGAACTTATACTTCATCTATCATCATGATTAACAAAATAAAACTTGTTTCTACTAATCAGGGACTTCTTGTAGGATAGTGGTAGGCGATAACGGCCTGCCACACTTCAGTTGTGGGTTCGATTACCGCAACCTTGTCTGACATGATGGTTTGTAGCCCGTCCTGTAGGTTGTCCCTTTTTCTAAAACTAAATTATTATAACAATCCTGTAATAATATCGAAAAATGTTCTAGACTTAAACAATACTATATTATGTCTATCTTAATTCATTCCAATCTTTAGGCTTATCTAAAATTATTTGGTCCAAGATAATAGTATAAAGAAAATGATTACTTGAAAGGTTACATAACTAGCACGTGAATACCATCATTTATCCCCCATATATCATAATATATATCTTGTTTTTCACATCCCAAACATGTGAATACCCTAATCATGTATTATTTTAAAACATGAATTACCATATAACATTAGTGAAAACATAAGTGGTGTCAAAAGTTAACTCCTTCCACATACTAAAATCCCAAAATTTCTATATACTCAAACCATGATATCATTTTGTCCTTATATCAGTCATGGGTTAATTAATACTATCAAACATCTCATTATCTCCTTATCATTTCATTATTAACATATCATCTACCTTCCAAAAATATTTGAATATCCTTTCATGGTTACTAGTACCATTCATCATATACTTTCAAAAACTCAAGGAAATACAACAGTGTAACAATACATAGATTTTTCTTTATTCCATAGTACCATACATTATTGTTAATAAACATATAATCATTCCACTACCTTCTTAAACCACTAACTGAGCTTCATCATCTATTTAATCTCATATATCATTTGTAGTCTCTTCATCATAATCCAGATAAATACTACCCATATGACCATGATGATTCTCTTCATGAGATTTTCCCTTAGGGCATTGGTTTTCATAATGCCCGTACATTCTACATTTAAGACATTTAACCATTATTGATGTATTAGCAATACCATTATCCTTATCCATGGTGTTAACTAGAACTTTTCCTTTATAATTGCAGGCTTTGTGTTCTTCGTTTCCACACCCAAAGCATCTTCTAGTTCCTTTGAAACATTCTCCCTGATGCCTCTTCCCACATGATTTACTTGAGGGAAATTGATCTTTATTTCCTCTATAATCATCATGAAACTCCATATTTCTCTTATTAGGTGAGTCGGGGAACTTAACAAAGTTGATCTTATTGATCATATTATGAGATTGATTATTATGCATAAAAACAATATGTGGACTTCCAGATCCAATTTCATTTGGATGCTAATGAAGAATATCATTCCATTGTCCATCATTTCCTCCATTATCGCGAATCTTCCGATTTCCATCCATTTTCTAAAACCCAAAAAGAATAGTGTAAGAGGAAAAAATCATAATCAAGGGGGAGTAACTTCAATATCTAACATCTTAGGTTTAATTCTAACATCATTTCTATAATTATAGGACTATAACCTATACTTATACTTAACCATAGGGACATCCCTAGACATAACTTATATATATCTATACAGATTTCACTATAGTTTTCGCATCCTAGTTTCCAAAGGTTAACTAAACCATTGCTCTGATACCAACTGTAGTGACCCCAAACTTAACGTACATGTACATTAAATTACTTTTGCAGAATACTTAATACATAACAAAAACCAACACACAAGGACCGTAATAGTTTAGAGTCTTTGGAAACTCAGAACATAATCTTCTAATCATAGTGAAAGATCTTTAACATCTCCCATTAATATATTCCCATTTTGTTTTCTTACTTAAAAACTTTCTTTATATCCTAGGGAAAAGAAAACATATAAAGGGTGAGCTCAAATGCTCAGTAAGGGTATGTATGGAGAAAATAAAAAAAACCATATACATTTGAACTTAAAAACATGAACATAATATTTAAACATCAAAATCCTGTGCAATGACATAAAAAATGGTAGAACGTAAGGAATTGATCATAATGGATCATAAATTATGATAAAATAGAATGGTAATAAAATATGTAATTGTGGAAAATCATTAATCACATGATATGATTTCAATAGTAGCCAAGGCATTGCTTCCAAGACCATCTTAGTGGACAAAGTCCCTTTCTGAATCGAGTTCATTCATCGTTCCAGTCCTGTATCACTTAACCAAATTAACTTACCATTCCAGCAATATCTATCTCATGAGATATAAATATTTACCCAATTCATTGGAGGGAGATATAGGTCCCACCCATCTCATAATGAAATCATTATTACTTGTGCCACAACATAAACATAAATCATTCATCATAACCCAAAAAATAAAAATGGGTTTCATAAACATCATCCCATCATATCATAATCCATATAAAACAATGGGTATCATTTCATAATAATAAAATTGAAGCAATTTAAATCATAGATATATTATACTTGAAACATATACATATGAAACAATGTCATTTAAGATGGAAAATGGTTTTGATAAAACACTTGAAAATAATTCTTGAGGAAAATATCCATTCTTCTTAAAAATAATTTTATTTTTACAAAATGCGACAAAAATTTTAAAAGAAAGGGATTTTATTGAAAATAAACATGAAATCATGTAGAATAAACTTCATGAAAATAAGGCGTTATGAAACCGTAAAAATCCATTCATGCCATATAAGTTACAAAACATTATTCTCGTACTTTTGCCAGAAAAGAAAAAAAAGTACCTTGTATGGTAAAAAAAGAAAGATTATTTACATACCCTGTAGTAAAAGTAAAAAATGTATAAAATGGAATTTAAAAATACATGAAACCATTTTTAGAGAACATGGACATGGATTATAAATATAACCCTAGTATATACTTACGAATAAACAATCTCGGATAAAAATGAGATTGGAAAAGTTATCCCTTACCTTAGGTCTGATATGCTTTGTACGTATCCGAACCTCTTGTATAATGATTTAAATAATGTCATTGACTTATTACATAATCATATCCATTTTATGAGATCATATATGGTTCACTTATGACTTTATATTACCCGTTCTTCTGTAAATTCAATATTAAAGCAGTGTTTTGGGTAAAATTGTTTTATTTATCGTACGTGTTTGGACGTGTTGTTCTTGGTATTATTATTACTTATATCATGTTTTACTTACCTGAAGAATGTAAATCATGATTTATATGTCATTTATATTCAATATATATATATATAATAGAGAGATAAATGAAATGAAATACACCGTTCATGGAGACGGTAGGCCGTACGTACACATGAACGTTGTTTTCCTTTCCTTATTGACTTGAATGGAAGTAATTAGATGAAATATATAAATAAATCCAATAGATTTATCATGTAATATATTTTATTATTGTTAATTATATATACTTTATAATCATTCTTGAATTGTTAACATGGAGATTGAATCTCATCACGTCGTGGAGAGGGTAATCCATACGTACGCACGAGCGATGATATCGCTACCATAATTATTGAGTTGAATTGGAGTGGATGATATAATATCTCAGAATCAGTATGATTTTATAATAACTATATATAGTTATTATTTACACCATTATACCCATCCATGTAAGGTGGTGGTGGAAAAAAAGACTACACCACGGCATGGAGACGACATTCCGTACGTACGCACGTGTGGTGATTTCATTTTCCATAGGATGGATAGAAGGTGAAATGAGGTTGTTTCATATTTATAAAAACATATCAGTATATTAGTTATACTGATGTTATTACTTTATAATGAAACATATAAATAAGAATATGTTGAAGAAGAAAGAATACTTGAAAGAATCGGTAGAACATATTACCTCTTCTTCGACACACCTCTTTTAAGCTTCCTCTTATGGCACTAGAGTTGGTCTTTTGAGGAGACAAGAACCTCTATAATGTTTCTAGAGAAGTTGATAAGGGAAATGGTCAGTGTTTGGCCGAGATTAAAAGCTCAAAATTGTGTAAAGAGAAGAGGGAGGAGGTTCCCTTTTATAAGAGAGGAGAGGGGCACCTTAGGAAAGACTTAAAATACTATTTTATAATAAAGTCATATTCAGTTTATAATAGCTCCAAATTGATTTAATTCGAAGATAAAGTAGGTATGGGTTGAAATAATCTTAACCAATAGGTTTTTGACAATTTTAGGTTACTATTTTAACCTTATCATTTAGATTTAACTCTAAGTTAAATAATTTAACTTTTACCGTGTCTTCTTGTTTTCTTACACTATATGGTTAATAAACTTACTATAAAAAGAAAAACGGACCCCAAGTTGTTTATTATTAATATATATAACCCTATATAAGTCATTTTTTTCAAATGGTATATTTTTAAGAATCGAATAACAATTAATAATATAATATTTATTTTAAAAACTATTTTATGTCAAATTTGACACTATTTGGTAATTAATTTTTGTAAAAACCATAACAACATGATTAGTTCAAAAAAAATTACATAAATCAATAATAACATGTCATATTAACCTATAAAATTATTTTAATTCATAGAAAGTCTCAAATTAAATTTATTTGGTTATTCATAACTTCAATTATGTTAATATTTCATTAAAAAGGTAATTACTACATCATCATTGTGTCATAAATAAATTAAATTATTTAAGGTCTATAAATTATAAATAAAATAACATTATTTAGGAAATATTTTTATCTTTTTAATTAATATTTATAGTCTAATTTATCTCATGTATAACCCTATATTAAATATGTTTTAGTTATTAAAATTTGATTTTAACTCTTTTCACTCTTCTATTATTAAAATAATAATAAGTGTCGTAATCTAATCCAAGTGGGACTAAAGGGTAATATTTTATTGCTAAGGTTTTTTTGGTCGAATTACACTTACACAATATAATTATGACATGTTTTAGGGTAACAATAATATCATTTTTAACCATAATTACCCTATTTACTTTTAACCGTGGTAAATAAAAGTAAAAAGTTACTATTCACCATAAATTATTTTTATCTTATTGAACAACATTTTACTCCACAATATTAACCATGTGTCTCATAATTTCTAAATTCCACTCACAGTAGCGGTAAAATTAAGTTTTATGTAAATTTTCAAAATCTCATAGGAGGTGGGTAAAGGACGGTGAAAAGTTCAATAGAATTTTTATATATATAAAATTATTATAAAATGACTCCAATGAATTAAATTGAAATTATATAGGTATTCTGTATAAATTTTGATCTAAAATAAATTTAAATAAAATAAATAATTATTTAAATAAAAAGTCGATTTTTATATAGTAACTTAGTGTTTTCACTATTCATTTAGAAATGAATGTTTTTAGAAAAATACCAAAAATTCACCCTAGGATAATTTCGAAATTATGAATCCAAAAATGAAGTCCATTTTGAAAGATAAAATTAATAAAACTTCAGAACGTGGGTATTATTATTCAGAACAACTAGTTTATAAAACATTTTAATAACATATAGTTGTTTAGTGAAACTCGGTATTGCGTACAACACACGCTATCGTGGAAGGTCGCGATTGCATGTAAAGCAAGACAAGTCAGGGTTGTGCGTAGTGCAAGATTCCTTTGTTGTTGTATATAATTGAATCCAAACATATTTCATTTATACATTGAATATATATATATATACACTCAATGTTGCATAGAATAACTTCTATCAAATGATATTGAAATTTTATGTAACACGATCCAAGAATAGTGTTGCATATACTGCCAGCTAATACGGTATTCCATATAGAGCAAGATAATCTTGGGGTATCATACAATATAATAAATCAAATAAATTAAAAATAATACTTCTCATAAGATATTGGGGTGTTACAGTGGAGTACACAACCACACACATGCCATGTACTCCCACACATACACAAATTCAAAAACACGAACCGATACACAGACACCTATTTGGTTTAGAGACACAACCATGAAACACGGGTAAGATAACATGTATCTTTACATGTTGTGTAATAATTCTACATGCTGGGTATATGAAGACTATAATCCATGTGAGGCGCTTCTACATGATCAAGGATTGGGATAACTGGACACGCCGTATACCAAAGGGGACACACAGTTTACTCCCATCAAGAGTTCTTGTGGATCTTAATATTTCTAGTTTGGGCCAGTATAGGTTGAGTGTGTTCCCTTGATATTTTCTTCTAGGGTGAAGTGTGAAATTTCATCCACATCACTAGATTGTAATCCCCTCTAGAAGATGAGTCTCAAATAGAGTTGTATTGTTTCTCTTTGAGACTAGAGTGCAATCCTCTATCATACCTAGTTGATGTTTTAGAAAGAAACATGAACATACTGAGAAGGGATTTGATCTTCCATCTAGCATGCCATATCGGTAGGGTTTGCAAAATTGTTGACATACAATCCCCAACATTACAAGTTGATCTAGACTAGGTTCATGGTGTACCTCGACAGTCATGGGCATGGACCAAATCTATGTATCATGACCCCCCTTAAAATAGTGAGCTTCCATATGTAGGGACAAATGACCTAGAACTCTTTGTCGAGTGTCTCTAATGGTATCATGACTCATGGAGTGGGTTCTCCCAAAACTAGCATTACTTCAAATAGAATCCTGTGGATGCTAGTTGGTTTTTTCCACCTTATAGAGTGTTATAATTCTTGAGTATATTTGGTTCTTCTTTTCTTCAATCATACATTGATTTCAATATATTGTAATGAGATGATTATAGACAGTGATTTATGATTATTGATTTTTGGGTGTCCTACTGAGTATTGTTGTACTCACCCCTACACGAGCTTTTCCCACATGTATCGTGACTATTGTAGATGAGAACCATTTTGACGGAGGATCTGGAAAAATGAGAGAGTGTGGAGTATAGATGGATCTTTCTAGACTGTGGTATTTCCTAGAGCCTTTCATTTTACTTAGTCCTCAACCTTGTAGTAGATTTGAATCTTTTCAGTTTTTTTGTGCTTGTATTTACCCTTTTTAGCCATTTTTGTACTTTATTGTTGTACACTATTGTTGGATCTTAAATGTATGAATTAATTTTTTCAGTATTTTACATTTCCAATGTTTGTGGGCTTGGATATTTGTGCATGTGTATTGGTACTTTAGGATAATGCCTCTCATTTGTGGGATATGCCTACTCATCACTGGCTTCTAACACTAGGAATATGGGAGGTGGGCTTGGGGTAGTCACTGGTCTGACCTTATTAGGTCGGGGCACAACATGGGTAAAGGAAATAAAAATTTATTCTATAATAACATATAACTAGGTTTTAAACTAACAATACATTAATGGGAAGTGAAAATTCATATAAGGATAAATTGTTTTCCAAATAATTAGGGATAGTGACTAAAATAATTGATCACAAGAAAGTGAATGTCAAAAGATGGTTAATGACCAAAAATCCATAAACCTTTATGGAGTGAATGTGACCATAGATTCATAAGTTATGAAGGTAATACGTTAAAATGTTTATTTCAAGATACTTTTCTAGGGATTGAGTTGTTTACATACCTTATAGACTAGGAATATAATGAAATAAACTTACTTGAAAAGTAAAATTTCACCCTTTAATCAATGTCTACCACAATCCCAGCACCTTTTCCAAATGATGAATATTCAATATTAATTTTTTGAAGTTTGAATCCGTAAAATAAAATTCCAACGGATCACATAATCCACCAAAAGATAATAAGATATTCCTCATATTCTTATACATTAATAAAAACCAAAATGGTTTGAATATGGTGAGATATTTAACCGAATAAATAATCCTTCATATGAATAAATACAACATTAATACCAAAAGACTCAATAATAACACCCAATTTTCAAACTATGTTATTATATAAATTATTTTCCTTAAAATGGGTCAAAATATATCTCACTAAAATTGAATCATAAAGATTAAAATATTAGAGATTATTCCAAGATAAATTTAACAGTTATCTCTAAATAACATCAATCAATGTTAATGTCTCATACAAAAAATGTTTATTCCAAAGTTATATAACCTCCAAGATATGATAATATTTATCTTAATCATATAAGGTTACAAAAATAGTAAAATTTCTCCACAGTAACTTTAATAACATCATAACTAAATCTGTTTTAAATATCATAGTCATATATTTAATAAAACATATATTCCAAAAATCAAATTAATCTTTATCTATCACATCTTATTAAAAAATAATTTTCATATGAACCAATACATAACTTAGGTTACTTTTAGGAATTTCACCCTTGTTTCCCTTCCCTTATATATTCAATCCCCACAACCTTTCCAGAAATTATAGGTTTTTTATTTTTTATAAAACTATATGAATACAATTACTATATAATTCCAATAAATATGATTAATAGCCTAAAAATAACATTAATCATTAAATAACTTTTTAACCTCTATGTCCTGGTATATATTTCAGTTTCCACAAAATTAAATAATATAAATTTTATATCATTTTATTAGCATAGAGAACATTTTATCCCAATGGTTTATGTATACCTTTATCATAATTAATTTCATGAACGTCTCCAAAAATTATAACTTTTTCACTACACCACTTTTAAAGGTGTGGATTATATTGAACAAATGTTTCAAAATTTTAAAAAAATACCATACTTATAGAATAATTGTTATGTGTTCTAATATTATCACAATATTTAAAATATATTAGAATACAATTGATAAATAAATACATTATTAATCTACCTTATTAATTCTTTAACCATGATTTTCAATCCTATTTCATAAAACATTTAATCCTATAAATCAAATATATAAGATATTTCCATATGATTTGTGAATATAAAATCTATTGTGTTTCATAAATTGTATGTAAGAAAATAATTTCTACCATAAATATAGACATCAATTATTATTTTAATCTTATTTTTCCTCTTTATCTCCCCACAAGAATCCCATATCTATATAAAAGAAATAATAAATTTCTTTATAGTATTTCTCCTGACAAATTAGTTGGATGATTTTTTACATTGAAAAAAAAAAGATCCAAATAAATTTTCGTGAAATGAAAGGTTGTTGTATAAATCCAATAGTTTCTTGCAGGTGATTTGGATGTTAAAAAATCTTCCCAAATAATTTAAATAATATTTTCCCATGATAGTGATGATTAAATAATCTGGAAGGGATAAGAAGGTTATGTGAGATCCTTTTTCATTCAAAATGATAAATGATAATAAATATATTTAAAATTTCATCTTTAAAACATGAATCTACTTCTCTAATGAAAAATAATTCATAATGGAAAATCCAATATCACAATTTATTTAACACTATAATCATTAAAACACATTATATATCAGTTTATTTAAGTGCTATCCAATCCCCATAGATTGAAATTATTATCTCTAATGTTCTGACATTTTGGTTATATATGTCTTTTAAAAATTTCTCAAATAACATCCTAACCCATAATGTTATATAAACATGCCTCTAATAAAAAATATAAGGACATGGCCTTAAAAATTACTAAATATTGATTTTTAAGTAAAAAATTCATTCCCATAGACTAAAGGATATTTTTTTGGTTTATAGTTTTGAATAATTAACTTATTACTAATTCATAAGAATCTATATTTTACATAGTGGTTACTTCAACAAGTATCTGATTTTCCCACAAATAGAACATTTATGATATAATAAAATTTCTTTTCATGACATTCAATTAAAATTTTCAAATAGTCCTCATCATTGGACCTAATCATCCTAAAAAAACCCATAGAATGAATTTTAAAACATTTCATGAGAATAAAAATATTATTGAGGGACATAATAAAATGAAATAGTTATCCCATTAATAATTATAAAAATGATCTTTTTAAAAATTCAATAGGGGTTCAAAATAAATAGTTTATTTTATAACAAATAAACTTCTATTCAGAAATATTTCTATAAAACATTTCATAAGAAAAAAAAGTAAAAACAAAAACCAATACAGTTTCATTTCAATAATGAAAAAATCATTAATTATTTCATAAATTTATACTTTTTACACTTATGAAGTAAAAAAAATGTTACTTTTAACATATACTCATTAGATTACTTTTCAAAATCATAATATGTTTATAAAATAGATAGAAAGTATAAATAAATCAAGTAGGTAACGTGTGGAATAATTTTAATATTTCTTTTATATATAGAATAACCTACATGTTTACAAATTGAATAACCCTCATGGATACCAACTCAATAAACTTCACAAGTAAAAATAAAACAACCTTCAGAGTTAACATCCAACATAAATCTTACCCAATGTATCCGAAGGATATCATAGGACTACATATCCTTAGTTAATAATGGAATAATCCATAATCATAAAAAATTAATATGAAATATAAACAAATAATAACACATAAAATATTTCAGTTTCATTCATTATATTAATAAAAAATTTCATTGTAAAGATAATAAAACAATTCAAGATATAGAAATATCTATTCTTTAAAAAACATTTTGGAAAATAACTAGAACATAAGTAAGGATGGTTTTTATTTTATGAAAATATAGAAACTTATAAATAAATTGAAATATAAAAAATTGGTTAAAATGGAAGAAAAATTTAGTGTCCCTATATAATTAAAAACATGACATTTTATTTCTCATTTTTTAAATAAATTCTAAACAATTATATATGAAATATGTAAATAGATTCATTTTGGAAACCGTTGGAACAATATAAAAAGTGACATAATATTTCTTTTATTATTAACTTATGTACATATAAATACATTCATAAAATAATTTTAAAAAATTGGGAGTAGAAATAAAAATTGTTAAAAGGGAAACATTGAAAAATCATTCTTTAAATAAAGCCCCTTACCTTGAGTCTAAATCATTACGCAAGTAAATTATATTTATAAATAATAGCCTTATATTAATTATTAACATTATTAAGAACATTTTTAATAATTACCCTTTAATTTATATTTTTTAATACCATTTTATACACAATTACATAAGTAAATAATTTCATGTTGGATTTTCTTGATGATATTCAGCTCATATGTCAAACATTACATTGGTGGGATGACTATTGTCAAAGGGGTCATTAGTTAATCATCTCAAAAATATAATTTAGGAAATAATTATAATTTTTATACATCAATTATAATTTTAAAACTAATATTTAAATATGGTTATAAAAACAATACTATGTAACAATCAGGGAGGTGGCAGGCCATATGTACAAATGAGGAACATTCCCATTTTTCAATGATTACTGTGGAAAGAATTTAAATGTTACTTTATCTTTATATAATTATAATAATATTGAAAATTAAATATTATTTATTTAAATATATAGATACATATATCATCCAGGTGATGTGTTGGTAAAAAATTAATCACATCGCTTCATGGAGGTGGTAATCCATACGTTACACGAACAATGTTATCAATTTTCAATGAACTAAAAGATAAGATAATAGAGAAATTTTACTACTATATATTTATAATTATGTAATAAATAACGTGTTTATATATATATATATTAACTCCATCATTATGACCCGTTGTGAGAGGTGGTGATGGAAAATGAATTACATCGGTTTACAAGGTTGTAGTCTGCCATACACAAGAATGATGATTTTGTTTCACATTTTATGGAATAGGAAATAGATATAGGTTATAACCTCAATATAAAAACATATAATTATATTTAAGAAACTAATTATATTATTTTAGTTGTATTTAATGAGCTTTTAAGGAGGAAAAAAAAAAATTAAAATGCTTGGTTAAGAAGTGTAACTCTTCTTTAGAAATCTTCTTAAAATTTTCACCAAAAGAATCCAAAAGATTTTGATATGATCAAGAACATGCCCATTTTATACATGGAGGTATTCAAGGAATGTATCATGGTAGGGATTGTCCAAACCATGTTTTTAATGTGTGATGAAATGAGGAGAGGAGCTTCCTATTTAAAAGAGACTAGAGGGAACTCATGGAATCTCATAAATTATTACAATAATATAAATTAATTTTTATATTAAATTAGATCTCAATTGATAATGTTAAATATAAAAATAGGTTTAGTAAAAATACCTTCATATATTAATTATTTGAAATGTTTAGGTGTTATTTTTACCCTAAAATGTTTTTAACTTATTTTTACCCTTTTTGATAAATACCGCAATATTAAAGTTTTTTATACTTAGGGTAAAAAAGATACTATTAAAGTAAAAAGGAATTCAAAATTAGCCATTTTAGATATCTAAAACCATATGAATTTTAATTTCCTAGAGATAATATATTTATTAATTTAAAATCATTTAACAATACAATTTTTATTATAAAATATCATTAATCTTAATTTTGAAAATATTAATTTATTCCACACCAAAAATTTTCATTACATTATTTTTTATTTTCTTTTTTATTTGATTCTGGATCTACTATGTCATTGTTTGGGCTAGTTATTAGTTTAATATTTTTGACATTTAATAATTGAACTAGTTTTCAGAACTGTATGATTTCACCACACTGTTGGCGGTAGCCGCGCAGTCGGCTCAGGTGTCGTGAAATTTTTTAATGATCAAAACAAATAAAATTACATGTAAATAACATTTTGGAAACATTTAAATTAATGCTATTACTTCAAAGTAAATGTGTAAAATAATTATTTTTCATTATTACTATTTTTATTATCATTATTATTATTAATATCATTACTGTATTATTATTGTTATTTATATTATTATTATTATTATTTGTATTATTATATTATTTAAATTATTATTATTTATATTTTGTGTTTTATAAATATTTATATTATTATAATAAAATGGAAAAAACCCTAACTTAACCTCTACGCAAGCCACCTCTCCTCTCACCCCCTCCACGCACTCGACCTCACCCATGATTCACAATCAACCTTGGCTCTGGTAGCCAGGCCACCTCCGGCCTCCCATGCTCTAGCCTCCCTCACACTAACTAGGCCTCTTCCAGCCTCCCGCACTCCAACCTACCTCCACTCCTACATCCATGCTGCATCCGACCTTCCACCTCCGGCCTCTGGTACTATTGCCGGGACACCTCCTACCACCCATGTTTCATCCATCTGGACCTTCCGTGATCCTACCTCACCCTTTTATGCTCCGGACCACCGTACTTATTCCCAGCACGCCTCCTTGCATGATTTACCCTGATGACCTATTTCTGACAAACTCTAACCCCTTTACAGTGCCTCCGCCTCCTCTACAGCTTGTTCATTTCCCCCTTCCGGTGCTCCATCCCATTTAATTTTTGTTTTCCTTCAGTTTAGCCAAACCCTAATGTTGTGGTTGGTAATTCACAAATTTTTCTCATTATTTAGGTGTGTGTTTGGTCTGTAGTGGGTTGTCCTTCCTTCCATTAAAGAGGTGTTTCATTCAAACACCATTGTAGTTTGTGTTTTATGGATTTTCCACTTTCCCCCACAATCCTTGACACTTGTGTGTTTCAAAATAATTTTTAAAGACCATTCACACCTCTATAATTATTGTAGATAACCCATTTTAGTGTTTTTTATATTAGTTTATATTTTTAAAAATATATTTTTAAATAATTGTTATATTATGTATAGGTAGTTTTGGGTATAAATATTACTTGATAAATGTTTTTCCTAGGTAATTAATTTAACATGTTTCTAATTTAATTTATTTAGTGAAAACCTATATTTCAAGGATGCTTAATATGCATAATTTATCTTTGAAGCATGTTATGTGATATGAAGTGCATTATTTTACGAAAAACCATAGTGTGTCCTCTACTAGTGTTTTTATAAACTGTTAAATTGGAGTATTTAACTATGAATGGACTGGAAACTATTTTTTGGTGTGTTATCGATGTGCATTTAGTCACCAATGAAAAATTGAGTATGTTTTTGTGTTTTAGACCATGGGTTTGTTCATAAAATTGTATAATAATTTTTTGTAATGGTTTATTTAATGGTGAAAATTATTTCCTTAGTTTTGAAAATAGTTCATTTAGTTTTTCAAGTGGCTTGAGATTGTTTTTGAAAGCTACAAAATATGATTTTTCTTAGTGTTTGGGTATGAATTTTATTTTGAAATGGAATTTTCATGTGATTTGGTGAGATCGTGATGTATGTTTTTTTGGTCCCTTTGAAATGTTCTAAAAAAAGAATTATTGATTTATTAAATGAGGTTTGAAATGATAATCATGGGTGAAAAGTGTTTTTGTTTGTGTTTGGGTTTTGTTTAACGTGAATGCTATTTTATTGAAAATGATTCTTGTTTTCCAAATGACATTTGGTTCTTTTATGGATTCTAAAAAGGTTTGAAATGAAATATTTGAGAATAATATCGTTTGAATTTTTAAAGGAAGAAGTGGTGTCTATGTAATGTTTTGGGTAATACATTTAGATATTTCATGATAAAGGTCCATTTGGATCTATTAGTTTTAGTGTAGTTTTTGTGTTAATTTCTTGAAAGGATGGTCTTTTGATAACTATGTGCCCGTTTGGAAACCAAATTGCCTTGAAAAAAAAGCTTTAAACGGTTCTAATGATTGTATTGTGTGAGGTCCCTATTGACACATTTGATGATATATTATGAGTGTATATGTATATATATATATATATGGGGAACCACTATTGGGGGATATCCATTTATGGGTTTTCATATAGTGTCTGTGTTTGGGGTAGACATGTACGCTGATGATTTTTGAGTTGATTAACACGTGTGAGGGCCAACTACTTACACAGATATATAACCACCATGGATTCTTGGGTGTCCTTTAGTTTACCGAGTGATGGTCTCTTAGCAACCCTGATTAGGCATGTTGGTACCCACTGGTATATACAAAGAGGCCAGATGGGGAGTACCGCTTGTTTTGTCATGAGGGAAATTAGTTGGTTATAAACTATTAGGCTTCAACATATGCCAACAAGTGGTTCTAAATGGAATATGCCTAGGGGTCTTCTAGGGATGCTTAGTATCACCCATGGTAACATAATTACTTATGTGGTTTGTTCACATTCACCTATACATGGTTTCCAACTTATACTATTTTTTGTTTCTTTTTAGCACAATCATGATATATCTTATCTTGGGACTTATATGTAAAATGTAAAATGGTTTTGGAAATGATATGTAGGGTGTTTTTTAGTTTCAACTAGGAGGATCATGTATCTTATTTAAAATGTAAAAAGCCAGATTTTATATTTGTATTTCAGAATTGGGTTAATTGTGTTTCAGAAAGGAAATAATTTGATTCAGTGGTTATATTTGGCATTTATATTCAGAATCTTAGTACTCATGAATATCCTATCTTTTTATTTTTAGTTTTTGTATCCTGATCGAGTCACATTAGTACTGGATCGCTCTTGGAGCGAATACGGTTCTGATTTACCCTTTTACGATGGTGATATTTTTTTCTATTTCTTACTATTCCCCATGACAAAAAATTATGTTGAAATAATTAAATAATATTAATTATTATGATCATAAATTTGAATAAATTTTAATACATTAAATATATTTAAGTGGAATAAATTCTTTTTATAATAATCCCCCAATGAGGGATGGAAAATACTTTATTAGTAAAATGAATTTTCAAGAAATATATGATTATATATTAAATCTATTAAATAGAATCATCATTATATGAATTTAAAATCATATAAATAGAAATATAATATATATATATTTAATCTAAATTAGTCCTTATTTTAAGGTTATTTTAACTAATTAAAATAGACAGACATTATGACCTTAAAATAGTTTTAAGAATTCTACATTTTAAAGCATGAAAATAAAATTATATGAAAATCATGAAACATTATGATTCAAATAAAATTAGTTAGAATACTATAAATAAAATTTTATATATTCAAAATTAAATAGAAATACAAAATATTATGGTCATTTTAAAATAATTTATTTAATGAAATGAAAAGTCAGTACTTGAAAAAAAGTATTTTTCACTATTCACTGTAAAATCAAAATTTGCAGAAAAAGAAAAAAATTTATCTTAATATAATTTTTAAATGATTATTTTAATAAATATAAATTTTATTAGTTATTTTTTTTAAAATTTCCATAAATTATTTATAACATTTTCTCTCAAAATGTAACCAAAACGAATTTTGATGGGAATATATTCTTGAAGGGAAAAATGTCTTCATTAAAAATTGAGTTCTTATTTACTAATAATGTAACAATAAATATATATTCATTAGGATATTTGTATATTTTTAAGAAATAAATTAGTCATTTTCATAACTTATAATTTAACCATTGGGTTATAATGATCATATTTAAATACTAATATTTCATGATTCGTTTAGGCTCGGTGTTGTCTATCATACATGATAATGAAAAAAATTATATTTTTGAAATCTTGAGGTGTTACATATTTACAATGTAGTTATTGTCATTGGATTCATTGAGCACTAAGAGGTTTTTGTATTTTAAATACCTTAGTAATTGCAACAATATTCTCATTATTTCATCACTCCCTCAAAGCTTCTCTAACATTATTGTCAGCATCATTATAAGCATTTTTGAGAATTCAAATCCATATCTTATTACTCTATTATTCGAAGATGAAATGGGAATGAGGAATGAAAATACTTATTTCTTTATAGTGAATAATAGTTAATTATAGTCTAATATCTCCAAGTTAAATATTTCTTTGTAACACCCTTTTGAGAAGACAATGATCACGGTGAAATAAAGGGAACACAACGCAATATGATTCGCATGTGGTGAAAAGGGCTATTGGAAGAAAATTTATACCTAAGAGAAGAATAAAGGGGTTTCTTCATGTTATATTTTTATATAGGTCAATTTATCAATTAATACGAAATAGTTATTAGAAACATCATTTTGTGCTTACATATGCATTGAAATATAAGAACCAAGTAGATTCAAGAAGGTTTACCACACTGAGGTAGACCAAAGAGCATCCTATAAATCTAGAAATTATTTTCAGAATATTGTGGAATCCTACCTTACATTATTTATTGGAATGATCTTAGTTTTAAAATATTTTTATTATGTGCATCTATTACCAAAAACATTATTTTTTTATCCAGATATGATAGATATTCATTTATTTTAAATTTTGGGAATAAATATTTATTATTTTAAAATTGTAAAATTTATTATGGTAATAAAAATTTAAATAATTGTCTTTATCTGTTATATTACAAATATTTAGTAATGTAAATTGATTATGAAAATATTTCAAGTGAATCGTACCACACCAAATAATATAATCACTCACTAGGTCATGTAAATGAAGTGTTTGACTAAATTAAAAAAAATCAATATTTGGATTCATTTGAATAAAAACCACATGGTGTATGTCATGTTTTTTATAATGTAATTTGACAAAAGAACAATTCAGTGGAAAAGTGAAAGGGTTAAGGTAATTATTGTATCAGTTCGTATATATGTTTGTAGAATATTTCATGTTGAAGAAATGAGTGGATACTAATTCTTCATAAATTTTATTGTCGATTTAAGTAGATATATATGTATACATAATGCGGAATAAGTCTGATTAATTTGGTAGATTCATTAAATATAATATTGATGTTGAGAATTATCACTATAATAATACTGTGAAATTTCTCACAAACCAAGGTGGATAATATATTAATCCCGACTTCATTGATTATATATGGGAGTTTTAGATTCTATCCCAACTCACTCCTCCTTATACACCATAGTGTAATTGGTTAAGATAAAGGAGGAACCCCATATTATTAGACATCGAGAGATCAAAGTTGAGTCATGCATGTATTTCATTATTTTTGGGGGGATTTACATTATATACAACCAGATATAAACTAAACATTGTTCTAAATAAAGTAGAAACTGGTATTCCATTTCAGATTTTGTATGGAAATAAATACATTCTTTCATGTATAAGAGTGTGGGGGTATGAATAGTTTTTAATTCCATTTTTGGAAGCCACCTTTCACCTCGAGGCACTAAGTGTATCATTATAGGGTTTTATAAGAAAATTAATGGATATTATATATATTATCCTAGAGACATAAAAGTATTGGTTAATATAAATCCCACATTTCTTAAAGGGGATCACATTATAAAAAAGTTACTGGGATATAAATAAGCTTTTATGATGTCTAGGACAAGATACCTAAGATTTGGAATTAGAACATATACCATAAATCCCCATTGAAGAGAACTCCCTAAATACACAAGTACAATATCAGAGTAAACGATAGGTTAGATAAAAAAATGACATTTTATTCTATTCATCAAGGATGGAAACTCATTATTATATGGTAATAGTGATCCTCTAAACATCATTTAAATATGAAGTGGAATTGATATTTCCAAATAGAAGGAAGCTATGAATGCTAAAATGTATTCCTTGTACAAAAAACAAGTCGATATTTTAGTTGATCTTCTAGTGGATGTAGATAATATTAGTTGTAAATGGTTATTCATGATTAAAGTGGACATATATGAATAATGCTTCACTTGTAACACATTATTTTTTGTAAAAGTGTTCAAACAACATCAAGATACATACAATGATGAAATATTGTCACCAATTTCTCTGCTGAAATCCATCATAATTATACATTCCATAACATATTTCCATGACTATGAGATTTTTAAAATGGATTTTAAAATATCATTATTTAAAGGGAACAATTATAAATATGTCTATATGAAACATCTTGAAGGGTTTGTTACTCTAAATAATTCCAAAAAACGTATTGAAGTTATAGTGATTCATTTATGGATTAAATAAATAATCCCAATCATGAAACATTCAATTTTATAAATACATAATATAATATGGGTCCACAAATAATGAATGTGATACTTGTGTCTAAAAGTGGTTAATTTAGAGTGTGGTTATTTTCTAAATAGTTAATGTCGATGAAATAATAATAATTAAAAATGAGACACTAGTTTTACTATATATTAATTCTCCATTAAACACATGATTCTACATGAAGGACTTAGTATAATAGAAATATATTTTTGGGATATATATCCATTATGATAGATCCAATATATAACTAAGAATATTTTAATGTAAAAAAATCAATAAGATACTGAAGATATTTGATATAAATATATATAGGATGAGATTATTTTCATTGTCACATATAATTCATATTGTTAAGAAAAGGTTTCCCTAGACACATGAAGAACTAAAAAGGATGTAAAATATTCCATACATGTTTGGGATTGGGATGATCATGTATGTTATGTAATGTACTAATCTAGATGTATCCTATTATTTATGTATGATAAGAAGATATCAAACTAACATAGAGGGCTGACATTGGATGATAATCAAGACAATCCTTATGTATCTAAAATTAAATAAGGATATGTTCTTGGTATCTGGAGGAGTCAAGGAACTCATCATTAGAGGATCTGCAGATGATCATTCCCAAACAGATCTAGATAATATGAAATTAGTGATAGGAAACATCTTCACTCTCAAAGGAGGTTTTGTGAGACAAAATTGCTCAATAAAATCTATGGTAATATATTCTACAAGATAGTAAAAGTATATTATGGATTATGTGGTAGCAAAAGAAGCTAGTTGTTTGATAAAATTCATAAAAGAGGATGTTGTTATTCCTATATGTAATGATCCTATAAAGATATCTGGTGATAAAATTGCATCTGTGTTTATTGCAAAATAGCCAATATCACATCAACAAATGAAGAACATACTTCAGAAATATGACCTCCTGAGGGATTTTTCTTGGAGAGGTGAAGTCACCTTGAGTATAATATCATGAAATAAAATATGGTGGAACCCTTTAGTAAATCATTTACTTAGTTGAAAAATGATCATTATGTGAGGTCTAGAAGATTTAAAGCCATTTAAATTTATCTCTAGTACTACAGGGAGACTATTGTAGTTTGTGTCAAAGAACAAACTATTGTTTACTTTGGATTAAAATTATATTAAAACAAGTGAATATCAATATAAATATCTTATAACATACAATTTTATTTCTATGGGATATTAATGTTAAAATGTCACAGAGTACCTGTCACATTAAAAGGGAATAATAGTTCCCCATTGTGATGAGAACCTTGAGATTCTTTGAATATATTCTTAAACATAGCGTAGTAGTTTGATACAATTATATGATAATAAACATATTTTATTTATTATTTTCAGTTGATATTACTCATATATAAATGGATTTTTTTCTCATAAATTTTTCACTTGGTAATATCTATGATGAGAGATTATGAAAATAGACCATCTAGTAGGAATTCTACATGGTTATGTGTCATTATATATTCCTATATATGTTTATGTGTTATGGTCTCTATATTTTTTATATTTTTATAAATGTATTTCAAAACTAACACACTTAAATGTATTCTAATAAACCATGATGATAACAATTCATGATGAAGTTTGGTATATTGGGTGCGTCATGAATGACATGTTATTAATGAATAAGTTGAGGAAGGATTTTTCCATACATATTAATAGAAGTTTATATCTCATCCCATCGATTGATATATAATTGTGACATTAAATTCCATATCTATTGTGTAATGATGATTTTTTAGATATTCAAAGAAATATGTATCAAGCATTTATATAGGTGACATGGGGGTGAAGCATTCTTGATGAGATATTATGAGAAATCGATAATTTTACACCGAGTGTTCATATGTGTTGGTATAATTTGAAACATTAACTCTTTTCTTCGGGGTTCCATAACCCTTTCTATTCATTACTCTTTGTCTTTAGGTGAGCCCCATTAATGATAACGAATATGAATCCATGAGGGCCACACATTAAGAATTTCAATTGATATCTATTAAATTCTATTTGAAATTAATTATTAGAATTACTATTATTATCACGCCAAATTTTTAATTTTAATAAGGATTAATGACCAAATAAATTAAAAAAATATTTAATTTTTTTGATATTTTATATTACGTGGATATATAATATTTATTTATTTATAAATTAAATAAATAAATATAAAATTTATACAAGTCATTATCAACTTTCAATAAGGAATATCAGATATATATTTATTCTAGCGATAAATAAAAATTTATAAGATATGAAAATAATATTTATAATAATAATTATTAGATAAATCCATAGAAAAAAATAAAAATATCATTTTTAGTACATATCATGGGGTCAAATATGTGTTTACCATTTTATGAAGGGAACTTAAGAAACTAATTCATTTAAAAACACTAACCCTATGTCTATAAAAATGAAATTATATATATTTTGAAAGGGGTTAATTAATAATCATGGTTCAAAACATATTTTCATATATAATCCTCTTCTTTTGTAACAAATACTGTCAAAAACAAGAAGATCAAGAGAATTTATTCATGAATGAAGATAAATAAAGTGATCACGAAAAAATATTCAAGATGATCTATCAAACATGATGGACCTGTAAAATCACTAGTGTAATGAATAGATCATATTAGTTTTTTTGAATAACCAATAGATGTATTATACAATTTGATCATACAATCTCAATAATGAATAACTGAAAAGGGCTTCAGATCATAAATTTATACTAAGATGAAATATATAAAGAATGAGTTTATATTTATTCCAATTTATGTTAAATATTTTTAAATTGAACATGAAAAATATATTCTCTTGGTTCTGACATCTCTTCTTTTTAATATTCTAATAGAAAAATTTCATTGGTCATGATTTTTATGTATTTCACAATATGTGAATGATTTGTCAAATCAGAAATCTATTGATCTAGGATCGGTCTCAATAAGTTCTTCCACTATGCCCAAAACTAGCATATATTAATATATATTTGGGGGGTTTCATTATTGATGTGATTCATAGACTATGATCCTTCAACTACCTTAATAAAATGGGATTTGTGTTCTAGTTTTTGAATGAAAACCTATGTTATAACATGCAATGTGCATAAAGATGTTTTAAAAAGTGTTAAGATATATAGTATTGATGGTTTGATGGATTATACCACTTTGATAGTGGTTGAATATGTGAATTCAATGTTGGAGAGCATCAAATCAAAATTCAGTAACCAGTCTTTATGGTTGTGAGTTTGATAAGACTTAGGAATTGTTTTATTTTTTATTTTTTGGAATAGATATAGACATTGGTTCACTACATAGTGTCTTGTTAGTGGTTTCTATATTGAAAGTATAATTTTTTGGGTTTTTATTTTTTTATTTTTGGGACATCTGATATTATTGGGATTATTTTTTTGGGTAAAAAGATTAAGTTAAAATAGATGGGAAAAATGTTTGTGAATTTTTAAATCATTTAGTGTTGGAAAGAAGTAGAAAGACACCACTGGATCTCTGGTGGTGTACAAAAATTTCCCAATGAGTGAAAAATATATCCTAAATATGGTCTATTTACCCCCATAATTTTGATAGATAGTCCCAAAAATTAAAATGGGATTAACACCCCGAATTATTAAAGAGGATATGTTTATCTATTTATGGGTTAGGATTTTGTAATTAAATATATAATTTTGGATTTAATTGAAGACTAATATGATATTTTATATTATGGAATTTGAGGTGCTCTCCTAATAATTGAAAATTAGTAATACTAGTTCTCTTAATTAGTGGAAAATAAGCCGAAAAAGTAGGTCTATATTCTAGTATACAATTCCCATTGAGTTTAGTGTTCCATAATTTGGAAGTAAATTCTCTCTATCCATGACACTATGTCAAAACACACTCCCATGAAAACAATGATTACCAACAAATGATGAATAGTGCATGACACCTCTAAATTACTATAATGACTTTGATTAATCTCTATTTACCTTTTTAAAAGAAATAATTCAAAGATCATTTTTTATATGACAAGGACCTCCTAAAATTTCACACCTCAATAAACTACTATGGACTTCCATTTGGATAATGGACGCTTCCCGTTTAGGCAACCTTTGTCCTATGAAACGATGAACACTAACCAGAGTACGCACATTAAAATAGACTCCCTAAAATTTCTACAATCGGAATCCATTGTGATCCATATTCTGGGACGATTATATAACACCCCATTATTTTATACTCATTTCATTTGAAATAAAAATGTAGTATTAGATAACTTTTTTTACACATAATACTAATTTTAAATGAACTGAGTTATAATATTGAATTATTATTATTTAATGTGAAAATTATTTCTACTTAATTTTTTATATGTGTTAATATGAATAAATTAATTAAACAAATATATTTTTTTACACATGTAAAAAACAATATCATTGGTTATCAAGTGATAATATCATTTAAAACAAAAAGTGATATCTTTTATGAAAAACAGTTTTTATGAATGCAATATTTTATTAAATTAAAAATTTAATTATTCACTATTGTAAATTTAATTTCATAAACTTTTTATATTATATTATAAATAATATTTTTAACATTCATCTAATGGGTTTTACTAAGAATTGTATTAGAATAAATTATGTTTTATTCTTAAAATACATTTATCTTAAAATGATTCTCATTGTGTTTTGAATGATTATTTTAAAAAATAATTCTACCACTCCAAGATATTTAATCATTAAAAATGGATTAAATATTTATAATAATTATTTGAAAATTTTTATATATATAAAAATAATTTTTTGGCTATTATGAATAGATTCTATGGTAAATATTTTTCACCTCAGTAAGGGTAAATATGGTAAGTAAGATTAAAAATAATGTGATAAAGAATTAAAAGTATATAGAAAACCTAAATTATTTATATTGTATGAGTTTATTTCAACCATAATCATTAAATATTATATGATATAAAAACTTTTTTCCATTTTTCATTGGTAATCACCAAAATATTATTTTATTTAAATAATATTTCCAAAATGTCACTCATTTTATTTTAAAAACTATAGTACTATTTTCATAGGGATAAAATGAGTTCATGTTATTTTTTAATTCTTTTTTAAAATATGAATGATTTTTTTTACCATGGTAATTTATTTTCAATTTTTAGTTATGTGATAATCATTTTAAATTCTTACACAATACTGTTATGGTACTTTTCATGTTAAATATAAATCAAATAATTAATTTAAAAATTATTATAAGTTATAAAATATGGATTAATTATTTTTTATATGAATTATTTATATATATATACCATATTAGCGATATTTTAATAGTTTTGAATAAAATTACAATACTATATTTTTGACATTAAAGTAAAACTATGTGAATAATCCCAAAAATGACTTTACTGGTATCATATATTAAATACTATAGTATTGAATTCTTTAAAATTAAAAAATATAATATCATTAAAAAATAAAATGAGATATGGTCGATAAAATCAAACATTTTTGTATTATTTTTAACCTTTATTTTTATATTAGTTTTGATGACCACTAAATATAAAAAACATTGATGTGGAGGTAATCCTCAAAATTGTCAGTGAGGGGTTAAAACTACGATATAAGGGTTAAACCCCCTAAAAATGTCTAATTTTTTTTGTATTATATTATTTATAATTATCCTCATAATATATGTGAAATTAATTAATTTGGGGATGCAATAAATTAAATTAAATTAATATTAATTTAATAATTTATGTAATTTCAATGGTTCTCCACCCCTCAATTATAAAATGAACCATCATTTTATACCTTATTTAAATAGGATAAGACTTATATGTTGAAATTTTACTCAAATAAAACCATAAAATAATACATTCCCATTTCCTAGTGTACCTGGTTTGATCATAATATTATCATTTTAAGGATTAAGGTGTAAGACAGTAGATGTTTCTCAAAAAAGTGTTATAACTATTAAAGTAGTACTATCAATATTATATCATCTTAAAAATTATTTAAATTTTTTTTATACATTATAAAATTACATATATATTTTAATAAATATACTAATAAATTATTTTTTATTATTTTAGAACAATTTCCCCCTTCCTTTCCATCAAATGGGGAATGGAAGTATCGGTCTTGTGTATGTGTGTACCACTGCATCGACATTGGGATATGATTCATTTTTCATCACCATTTAATGGATATTTTTGTTAATGAATATAATACATATATATATAATTTAAGACCTAATAATTATTTTTTAATTATAAAATATTATTTAAATTTATTTCCTTCTATTCATAAAAAATGGAAACCTAGTTTTTGTGTACGTAAGAACAACCATCTATATGAATAATGTAGTTCATCGTTTAATATGTACCTATTATGAATGATATAAAATTTTAATGTAATGATCATATATGATATTTATATTATTATTAATGTTATATTGATTATTCAACCATGATCCATGTATAAGGACTGGAATTACAAAATTAAAACTTTTATAAAACAAGAAAGTTAACACCATAAAGTGATATTTTGAAATAGAATTATTACTAAATGGATGTTTAAATGTTATAATTGGATAATATGAAATATTATAATTATGCATATGGTTATATTATAGATTATAAATAAATATAAATTTTTTATATAAGAGGGTATAGAGCTTATGAAGCAAGTGAAACTTGAGGTAACCGTTTGACATTACAATAAAATTTTTACCAGTTTTTTTTTATGATTAAATTTATGATGATTGAATTATATGATATTTTACAAAAAAATATTATAAATTTTACTCTCCTCTATTTATTTTTATATATTACATGTTTTTCTTCATTTTCCTCATTTTTTGTACTCAAGAGACAGAATGAATGTTTTTAAGGAAAACCAAATTTGTTTTACTACTCGGTCGAGAAGATTTTTCTTCCATTCCTTTGTTTTATTTAAAATGGTTTCAATATTTTTTTAATATTATCTAATTATTGTTTTTATTATTTTTTACCCATGATATACTTTATATAAAATATTTAAATGGAATTTTTCTTATGAAAGCGGTAATTTTGAATTTTTCTTCAAAATGTTAAAGGAAACATAGTTTTAATATACATAGTTGAATGAAACTGTCCATCATCATGACTATGAAATGATTTGAAGAATAATTTTGAAGTTTCCACATTTTTTTTTAATTTTTTTTTTTCACAAATATAGAATTTTTTATATTTTGAAAAAGTAATTTCAAAAGGAAATGGGTACTTCCTTCAAGAAATTTAATAGAGATATTTAAAATGTTTTTATTATATAATAACATTATTTGATGTTACTGATAGTTCACTAGGGATATGATTCATTGATAAAATACATATTATTTATTGGGATGTTTTATATTTATGATGATAATATATGGATGAAACCAGTTCTTTTTATCTAGTTAATTTATAATGGAATGAAAAATATTTTTATGATCTTGTGGAATACCTATGAATAGATTATAATTAAATTATAGGTGGGTATGTTAAAACCCTCCAATGTATTTGTAAATATAATTTTTGTTGATCTCAAATGGTACACAATAGGTCATCCCAATCCCAATTTATGGTACACAGTTGGTTATCCAAATCCTATAAGAGGGTACGTAAGAGGTTATCCCAAGACCAAAGTCGGTACAAAAGTTTTTTTGAAGACTATCATGTGATCATTATCTTAGTGGGCCTCCATGATATAATATTTATATGATTATGATAATTCCATAATTTATTTTACTCTTTTATGAATTTATATTATGCCAATGTTAATCCATCATAAATCATTTTATTTTATTTCTGTAAGATTTATGTCTTAGGAACTAAAAATACTATTATGATGACTCATGATTGTAATATTTGAATTTATGGGCATGATTTTAAAATGTTATGTTACTATTCTCAAACCTTTCTACTCATTTTATTCTTAAATGATGATTTATATATCCCTTCCTTACCTTTATCAGGAATAAGAGATCACCCTTTATTATGTTTGCTTTTCCCCAAGAAAGGATGAATGGTTTTTAGTATGATATGTATTAGAAGGGTGGTAGTTTTGAATAAAAAAGTGATAGATATGGTATATATTTTAAGTTCTAGTTTTCTCAAATCTATTTTTCCTACGAGTCTATAAAAGTATGGTTATGGAGAGGTTCATATTATATATGTAATAAATATTCCTATAATAAGATATAATATTTATTTATGAAAATTTTAGGTAGACTATGTTGGTATCAGATAAATTTTTTGTTATTTTTGGAAACTAGGATTTTAAATATTTAGTGAGAACCTTTGTATAATCCTATGTATATGTGAAAATATTATGATATGGTAATGAATGGAGTGTTGTTTTCCAAAATAATACATCCTTTTCGTGATAATGATATGTCGATTAAATTATAAAATAGAAAAATATAAGGGTAAAAACTCTGAATGGGGTATATTTAAAGTAAAATTGACCATCCCTGGTTTAGGATGAGTCGGTCTAAGACTTTACACCTACATAGACACTCCTATGGGATGTGCGCGGGTAACATAAATTTTTTTATCAACCATTATGATTTTTTTAATTGATGATGATCATTAATTCTATAGGTTAAACCAAAGGTATTATATTCTAAAAATGTTTCACGGCTTAGATATCCCATGAGTTATTTTTCATAATTATATGGGTTCTAACTATGATTATTATTGCTTACAATATACTTTTTTGGTTTTAGTCAATGGCTGTAACTCGAAGGAAGAATGTTAAGGCAAAAAGTGAGGAAAAAGGAAATGATCTTACTCATGAGAAACTAAATGTTATGGGATATTGAATTAAAAATATCATTATTATACTTACACAACATTCATAAGATATGAATTATATTATGCTTAAAAAATAAGTGAAGGTGGGAAAATGTTATATGAAGTCATTCACGATGGAACATTAACATTGTTTTTTGGGTCTACTCATCAAATAGTTACATAAAAATTGATCAACACCACTAATAATATATATATATATATATATATATATCATTTTTTAGAGAAAAGAATATTAATTATGGTGTTTAATCATTTGGATGGAGAAACAGATCAGTGGTTGACTCTAATTAAGAACACAAGGAAAACATATGATGATAAATCTATAGGGTGAGACGAGTTTAGAAGTTTATATTTCTATAATTAATTTCCTAATTTTCTTATTATAAAATATTAGAAGTAATTCCCTGGGCTATAGTAGATGGATGATTATTTGATTAGTACTTTTGAGGTACATTTTTTAATATTTAAGAGGTATACTTATGGTATTATTATTGAACAAGATTTTAGGATTGATTAATTATTCAGGGGATTAAAACCAATTCTATAAAGGGATTTATCCATAATAGACATTATTAGATATGAATAAACCGTTTGATGTGTTATCATGGTAAAAATGGAGGTTGGAGTTACCCACCAATATCATAGCTCGGATAAGAAATGAAATATATAATTAAATGGAAATTATAATAATAAAAACCGAGAGGGAATAATTAAAGTCTCTCTTTATGTATTAATTGTTGAATGGAACATGGACAACATTTCCATAAGGGAACTAGTAAATACTTCAATTGTGGAGAAGAATTTCATTAGATTATCAAATTTTAAAAAAATTGGAAAAAGTTATCTAATGATGTGAATAGATAAAATTCTCCATATAATACACCACCAAATCTCCAGTGTTTCAAATACATGGAGTACAAGAGTTATGATAACCAATGATTGAATCCAATGGTTAATGGAGATGATCAATATAAAAACAACTTAAACTAAACAACTATAGTAAATCTCATGAGATCATTTTTAATGATGTGGGTGTATGTTAATGAAGCGGTTTAAGGTAAACATTATATCCACTATAGAACTGCTAATTTGTTTTTTTATTATAGATATACACCTATTTTATATATGAAGTATTTACTAAGGTTATCACAATACAACCTCAATTATTTTATGTTAAATTAGAATTGAAATCTATTAATTCTACAATGACCTCTTCACAACAATATAATTACTATTTAATTGAATTTTGTCTGAATGTGCTTCTAGAAGATATAATTGTTCCATCTCTAGATGAATTTAATGTTATTTTGTGAATTTATTGGATTTATTTATGTAAATCCCATATCAATTTTTAATAAAGCGTATTAAAATTTGATGTTATAATCCAACCTAGAATTATATATAAATTCTATGATAAATATGAAATTTTAATTGAAATTAAATCCATTTAATGGGTATAGATTGATATTAAAAGAGTGTATTTATCTTTGATTATTGGAATGAAACTCAACATAGAAGATATTAATATTTTAAGGGATTTATTTGAAGTATTTCTTGAATATTTTCAATGTCTTCCTCTAAACTATGAAGTAGAGTTTTTAATGGAACTCATACCAAGTGGTACATCTATTTCAAAGGATCTACATAGAATAAATGAAACTGAGTTGTAGAAATTAAAGAAGAAACTCTAGGATAATTAGGATAAGGGATTCATTCAATTACGTGCATCACCATAGGGTGGACATATTGTTATTTTTTAGAAGGAAGATGGATAAATGAGACTCTATATCGATTATAAAAAACTTAATAAGATAAAAATATTTATTAAGTATCATCTTCCACATATTTATGATTTTTTTGATCAATTACGGGGAGCTTAATATTTATCCAAGATCAATATTAAATGTAGATACTATCAATTTATGGTAAAAAGATAAGACATAACCTAGAAAATTTTTAGTAAAAGGTATGGAAACAATAAATATATAGTGATTTTATTTGAATTTAATAATTCCCCTAGTATCTTCATTGATTTAATGAATAGAGTCTTTACATATTACCTTGCACTCTTTGTGGCATTATTTATAAATGATATTCTTATATATTAAAAAATCAAGGAAAAGAATTAATATCACTTGATGATTGAACTAAAGAACCAAATTAATGTGAAACTATATTCAAAATTTACCATGTGTGAATTTTTGATACAAAAGGTTTCATTTTTGGGTCATACAATCTCATGCCTGGGTATATTTCTAGATCCATCAATGAATGATGTTATTGAAAATCGGACTAGTAAAACTGTGGTGAGTGAGATATATATTTTTCTATGTTTGGAAGATATTATTAAAAACTTTTGATAAATGTTTAATGGATATATTATCCAATCACAAGGATAAATCAGAAGGGATTTATATTTCATTAGACGAATAAATCTGAGTAAAATTTAAGGGAAAAAAATACAAATTTGGTAGTGAACCTGTTATCACAATACCCTATAGTTGAGAATGGTTTTAATTCTATATTAACTCATAAAATATGGTAATGATATGCATCCTCATGAACAATGATATGTTGATAGCTTACATATCAGGTAAATTGAAGGATCATAATTAAAATTAATCCACTCTATATTTTGAGTGAGTTATCATAATTTTTTCATTAAAGATATGGAGAAATTATCTTTACATAAACATGTTTTACATATACACTAATCATAAAATTATAATGTACATATTCACTCACATTATGTTTAATATGTTCTAGAGAATATGGTTGGTTTTGATTAATGATTTTCTCTATTCAATACATCACCACCTTGAGAAGGAGAAAAAGGTTACTAATTCTCATAGTTGAAAGGATCATTCTATCTTATCTATGATGAGGATTATTAAAAATTAAATATTTTGTGATTTTTAAAGGATGGAAATAGGAGTATTGATGGAAGGGGAGGAATATTTTCATTCCAAAATAATTTTTTAAACATCTATCCACATGATGAATAAATATTCATATCAAATAGATGTATTACTATGAAATATGTTAAGAAATGTTTCTGTATTCAACCATGATTGTAATGTATTTTCAAGGATTAGGAATAGGGTATGTGTCCTATCAATATCATATGTGAATAAGTTATTTGGTAAAGCTCATTTCTCATTATTCTCCATTCATTATGGAAGTATAAATAAGTACAATGATTTTAGAGATTATTCTTTATGGGAATAATTGAAAATAGATATTTTAAAATGTATCTCAGTGATTAGTATATCACCATGATAAGGATAGAAGATATAATTCAAAGGGTATGGTAAAATAATTATCCATACATGAATGAAAAAGAGAAATAATCACTGTGGATTTCTTCGTTGAACTCACCAAAACATCAAAAGGAAATAATAATATTTGGTTTTTAGTTGAGTTCCTTATAAAGTATCACATTTAATTAATATTAGGGAATATTTATGACACATTTCATTAATAGTATGAAAGATTTATCTCTTGATTATATTTCCAAATTATATATATAAAAAGTGGTCACATTTCAGGGAGAACAACATTCTGTTGTATCTAATCGAGATGTGAAGCATTTTTCAAAGATATAGGGAAGACATAAAAAAAATCTAGATATATAATTGTGTTTTAGTATTGTTTATAATAATTATATAAATTTATTATCTAAGAGAACAATTAAAATCCTAGGGGATATGTTGAAACACATTTTTATGGATTGTAAATTTTGTTGGGATCAACAACTCCCACTATTTGTGTTTTCAAATAATAATATCTTTCACTCGAGCATTTAGATATATCATTATGAATCCCTATATGGAATTAAGTGGAGTAATATAATATGTTGGGATGAATTTCTAGAAAAAAATCTATTGGGACATGATCTAGTTAAGGAAATGATAGATAATGATAGATCCATTCAAAAGTACATTAGGATAACTAAATGTTGATATAAGAGTTATGATGAAAATCATCAATGTGATATGGAATTTGATATTTTTGAGAAAGTGATCCACTAAATTTATATATATAATAAGGTTATTAGATTCATAAATAAGGTAAATTTCAGATGTAGTTATATTGGTCCCTTCAATATTATTGATCAACTAGGGACTATTTCTTATCACTTGATGCATCCACTGAACTTCTCAAGTTCACAATTTGTTCCATTCATCTCTCTAGGAGACGTACATTCATGATGATTCATATGTACTAAACATAAAGGTTGTTCTAATTGATCAAGATATTTCCTATTATCAAGAACTTTTATAAATATATTATCATATATATAATGTTATATTTAACAAGACTACCCACATATTTAAGGTTCTTTAGATGAATTATATATTCAATGAAGCTATATGGGAACCTAGAGACATGATAATATAAATATACCCACATTTTTATATCAAAGTGACAAAATTTAAATGGATAAATTCATTATAATTTGGTTGAATTTGAATCTATAATATTTTATATGTATTTACTTTGAAATATATAAAATGTTTTTGTTATCTTACTTTAAATAAGTGAGTTTAAACAAACCACATTATATTGTTGAATTAATATTTTTATTTAATGAGATAATTATCGCATACTCATGGGGTTTGTGGGTAAGCATTATAATAGATAAAAAAATAAAAAAATATGGTTTACTCTTTTATATAATTAATTAATTGGTTATCAATTTATAATATCATTTGAAAGGAAAACAATGATAATTTTCAGAGTTGTTTTATGTGCATAATGTGTTTTTAACATAATAAATTAAATTAAAAACTATTTATGAATGAATTTATTGAAATATAATGATTATATAGTGAATAAAATATTTTAGCAATCATCTAATAGTTTTTACTAGGCATGAGATAGAAATTATTAATTTTTTTTCTTTGAAAATAATTTGTATGAAAATATCTTTATTGAGTTTTTCAGACTTATTTTTAAACGAGTTTATAACATTTCAAGAAATTTAATCATTAAAAATAGATTAAATTTTTTGAATAATCACTTATTTCCATAAATATCTAAACATTAATTTTGGTTCCTATGAATAATAACTGTGGTAAATATTCATCACCTCGCTAAGGTTAAATTAGTTACTTAAAGTTAAACTAATGTGACACGGCTTTAAAAATCCATATTAAATCTTTCTTATTTGTATTGGATGAGTTTCTCTAATCCAAAATTATCCAGTATTAAAATATATGGAAACTTGGTGACATTTTTATTTGATACCAACCTTAATATTATTTTACTTAAACAATAAATCCAAAATTTCACTCTATTTGTTTTAATAATTATAATAATTTTTTATAGGGATAAGAAGAGTTTATTTTTGAATATAAATAGATTTTGAAATATGAAATGTTTTTTTCTCAGTAATTTATTTTTAAATTTTTAGTGATAAAATAATTATCATAAATGATTATGCAATGCATACCCAATACGTCTTTAAGTAATAGAAAAATATAATAAATAATATTAAATAAAGAAAAATTAATACAATAGGGTTGAATTACTGTGTTTAATTTTTTATATAACTATAAAAAATTAGCTACCTATAAATTGTTTTTATTGAAAATCAATTTATATCTTTTTTTATTAACATCAAACAATCTCAATAGTCTCGAAAATGTATTTAATGTTATATTATATTAAATAAACTTTTATTAAATGATTTTATATGCCTAAAAATATTATAATTAGAAAATTTAATGAGAAAAGGTATATAATATCAAAAATTGTCTACTTGTGTCACAATTTACTATTAATGATAAATTTAATGACCACCAATGAGTAAAAAATATTAATATCATGATAATCATCAAAAGGGATAACATGAGATTAAAACTAAGAGATAATAGTTAAAACCCCATAAATATTTTAAATTTTATTTTATTAGATTATTTAGACTCATTATAACCCTATAATATATATACATAAATTCAGAGACACTTGGTCATTGAAATTAGTTTATATTAATTTAATACTTTAAGTAATTCCAACGGTGCCCCTTCCTTAACTTGTTAAAGGGAACCTCCAATTTTAGCTTATTTAAAAATTTAGAGCCTTACATACTGAAATATTATAAACTTAATACCTTATAAACATATATTCCCATATATTAGAGTTTCTAGTTTTATCATAATAGCATCCTTTTAAATCTAAGGGAATGAGCGAAAGGTGGCTTCTGAAATAAGAGGTATAAAAATTGACAGAGTACTTTTATTTTATCTTCCTCTTCCACCATACCTAGACTTATAGTATATATAACAACATAATTAATATATTATAATAAATATAATGAGATTTTATTATAATGTTTTCATAACCATTTTTCAAATACTTTCAATCAAATGATAAATGAAAGTATTGCTCATGCATATGCGTGGACTATTGCCTCCATGTAGTGATATAATTCATTTTCTATCATTATATTTCATGGTTGTTTAAAATAATGGATTTAATAAATACATATGATATTTATTATGTAATAATTATTATTTAATGATAATATTTTATTTATCTTTTGTTCAATCTTTTCTTAAGAAAATGGAAACATCATTTGTGCATACGTATGGACTACCATTTATATGAACAATGTAATACATTTTTTATATGTAATTTTAATGGATGATTATAAATATATATATAAGGAATATATATGAAATCAATATTATGATTATAATTATAGTTATAATGTAACTATGATCAAAGTACAGGTATCAGAACTTTTGAATTGAAATTTCCATGAAAAATGAAAGAGTTAACACTCAAAAAATGATACATTAAATAAATAATTATTGATAAATGGTTTTGAAATGTTACAAGTGGATCATATATGATATTATAAGTATTAATATTGTTATATTGTTGAATTATAATTAATATAAAATTTATATATTGGTGGTTTGGTGGCTTACATATAAGTCAATTTAGCAATAAGAGTTTTACCTTAAAATTTTATTTTTATCTGGATTGATTATAGTTAAATTTTCAATGATGAAATTATATAATATATATTTATAATATATTATTTATTGTACTATAATATATATATTTTTAGATATCACATGTTTCATTTCATTTTCCACTCTTTAATTACTTAGGAAAATGAAATAATTTTTTTAAAGAAAACTAACTTTGTTTACTAATTGGCGAAGAATACTCTTCCACAATGTACATATTTTAATAAAAATATTTTCAAGAATGTTTTTAATAATATCAAATATATTTTAATTAAAATATTCTTATGTTTAAATTTCAATGAAATTCATGAAATGAAATCTTATTGTCATCTTCTAAACAATGTAATTCTGACTTTTTACTAAAAATGTAAAAGTAATATTTGTTTTAACAAACAAGAAAAGAATAGATCTTCATTAAATCATAAAAAATAAATTATTTTAGATAATTATTTTAAGATATTCATTATTATTTTAAAATAAAATATATTCTTTTATATTTTAGAAAATTTTATATTTTAAATAAGCTATTTTAAAATGAAAAGGTTATTGTTATCAAAAAACATTTTTGCGATCATTAAAATTATTTTTTCATCCATTTTAAAATACTTCGATGTTAATTATTCTTAAATAAGTATATAATTATATGTTACCACCCATATTAATTTTTCTCGAGGGTTTGTGGTTATGATGACGAAATATTGATTGAACATGTTTTGTTTTCCATGGGTTATGTTATGATGGAATGATAAATGTTTTCATGATATTGTGGCATAAATATTAATGGATTATGATTATATGACTAGTTGTTTCATTATATATATCCAATAAATTATTTAAGGGTTAATGCTTTATGATCTCAATTGTTACACATATGTTTATAATAATTCCACAATAGGTTATATATGTGGTTATCCCAATCCCAATATTAGGTACATAGGAGGTCATACTGAGACGAAAGTAGTTATGTGGGTGGTTATACAAATACTAACATACAATAAATGTTTTAGTGGGTACATTTGACATAATATTTAAATTATTGTGATTATAAAACACTTTATACCAGTCTTTTATGACATGTTTTTTTGATAATTATTTTCTCTTACGAAGCAGGTTCTTTAATTTTTTTAAGATTCATATTTTTTGAACTATAAATATTTATTCCATGAAACAATATTATGATCAATGAATTGATGGGTATGATTTAAAAATGTTATGATTATTTTGGAATACCCTTATTCTCTCTCTATCCTTAAATAATCATTTATATCTCCCTTTTTTCCCAAACCATGTATTTATTCTCACCATTTATTTTGTTTGATTTTACCCTGGATATGAAGAAGGGTTTTATGTGATATATTTTTAAGAAGGTTTCTTATTGTAAATAATGAAGTTGAACCTGAGGTATATATTTTATGTTCCGATTATTTATGAAACCATGTTTCACAGTCACTAAAAATTTATTATTCTTGAATGGATCATCATGATTGTTATAAATATTCATCTTCTTTGGAGAAATATTTATGTATGAATTGTTTGGAATGCCTCATATTACTACTAGTTACTAAAATTTGTCTTTCTGGGAATAAAATCATCTAACATGCCTTCAACTAATCTTTAGGTGAAGGAATAACCAATACACATCCAATGAATTCAATGTCCAGATTCATTCATCGGGTTCCATGATATTATCAGTCTCTAGTAAATCCTCCATTAAACTAGTGTTAATAATTATTATGAACCATAAAATCAACTATCTAATCTTATAGTGAAGTTAATTTAACTTCCAGAATCAGAAAATCCATGATTTTTGGGTGGTTTTCTTCATAAATGTTCTCCCACATGTAACATCTAGTGAATGATCTTTCAGAGCATCCAAAAATGGGCCTAGAAAACATTTTCACACTAAATCCGAACAATATCACAATTGAGAATTGTTTAAAATTTTAAAAACATGGATAATGAAATAATTAATTATGGTGTTGGAAAATATGCATAAGAAAACAACATCATTGAAAAAAGAGTTCATGATATGAATTTTGTTCATCCTATGGTAATTAGAAAGAACACCAGTGGTAAATAAAGTGAATGATTTCAACATGATGTAGTGGGAGCTCGAATAAGTGACAGTCATGTAAAAAAATTATTTATCAGATATATTTTTATAATCATTTCTATAAGGTAGTTTAGATTTCATGGTCACTATGGTGAGTTAATATTCTTGAAAAAATTGATTTATATTCATTGATATCAAAAATTTTATACTAAATGAAAAACATTGGTGGAGGGAAGTACACGATCCTTTGAGTAATGATAATAATGCATATGGATGATGATATTTACCTTATTAGAACAAGTATATTATAAGAATCCATCAGAATATAAAGAATGTGGGAAGATCCAACGTATGTATTCTAGTACTAGTCTAGCATAATAAATGTGTTAAAATAAAGGACAATTTGAGGAAAAAAAGAGTCATAAAGAAATATCTAAAACACCATTAAAATTTTAATGATCAAATTCATATGGTATAATGGAATGAGGTATTGAATTTTTTTGGGCGACATTTTGGTTTATTCTTAGGTAATTGACTAAGGAACATCATTTCATTTAGTGAGTGAGTATACATGAATTGAAAATTATGTATATATATGTTTTTTAAAGTAAATTTGGTGGGAGATGAATATTGGGTATAAATAGAGAGAATCAAGAGTTGATATGACTACAATACAGAAATTATGGTGGTACACAAGACACAATATTCAAAACTTTTATACTATAAGTGGATAAGGAATGAGAATATTGTTCCTATACCTCTACATTAAAATAGAGTAACTCAAAGTATTAATAAAATATTTATAATGCAGTCTATAAACATGAGGCTTCACTATCTAATGTCTAGGGGGACTTGGGTGGGAGGTCTAACACCATTTTTTGGAGAATAGAACTTTATTTCCTTATCACCTATAATTATTATTATTGGTTCTATTAAAAAGCATAAATTCAAACTTTGGTTGTAGGTGTAGATTTGGAAAGAACAACCCCCTTGTTCTTAATGTACAAGATGTTGAAATTTGATGAACCATACCCACATAACTATGTCAAACCATAATTCTAAAGAAGAATCAGACTTCCAACACAGTGGAAAAAATACAAATCATATCCACTTCACTTAAATTAATTTAGTAAATCTAACTTATATATTTTCTAGGAAAGACTTCCTTGAACCATTATTAGAGTTATTGTAACTCTATATCTTTCATACATCCATCAATTTTTTCAAATGTTCATTCGTCTATATAAAGATCTCCACTTTACCAACCCCACTTTTCCAATCTAGAACAATTAACACTACTTATAGTTCATGAAACATAAGTTACTCTTTATAATTCATAAACTATGTCTCCATTATTATCCATTGAATAAACTATATCCACCCATATTATGTAACAATGATTCTGGTGAACTCACATTATTCGGTATATTGATGTTGATCTTCTAGTGAAGGAAATCTTAGTGAAATTATATTGAACACAATTTCCAAATACCATTATCTAGTTCCATACCATTATATGGATCTATTAAATATTTTATTTACCTCAGTATTTATTCTTAATTTGAACTAACTATTCCACCTACTAAACTTCTGATGAACAGAATTCAACTTCCTAAATATCGGTATATATGGTGATGGTTTATTTTTCTCCATCCAGGTTCTCCAAATTATATCTTATGGGGAATAAACATTCAGATCTTTTAAAACATGACTTAGAAAACATTTCTCATAAGAAAGATGAATCATTTATTCACTTTATCTTTCTCTATAATCTATTAATATCCATCTAGTGATTTCATATTCATTTATTTATAGACCAAGGATCAATTTGTTATGTTATGACTAGTATGGTTGGTATATCATTTTTCATATGTTATTTTTGAAGGGTACATGGATTTGTTTCTAATATTTTTCATGATTCATTAATTTCTTCTAAATCTTGTAATGATAATTAACATTTCATGTGGTAGGTGGTCTCAACCATCTTCAGGGTTCTAAATCACTATTTTAGTCTATTTTTATTAATGTGATTGTTGAAATTAATCATATTATTATTATTTGACATTGATTTTAATATTAAATCTAGAATAAATTTATGAAGTAATAATTATTAATTAATTTAATTAAAAAATGATAAGTTATTCAATGAATTTTTGTTCAAATGTTGAGGGATTTCATAAGACATGGATTCAAAATAGGTAAATGGTAGGTTAATGTTCCTATGTTGAAATAGAATACAAATTAGTGATAAATTATATTTAATTAAAGATATGAACATATGATTATTATTAAATTATCAATCATTCATTCTCATTAATGGGGAATAAATGAGAAAAATTAATGACATAATATTGTAGTAAAATATAGATTTTTTAATTAAAACATTAAAATTTACAAGGACAGCGTAAAAGTAGACCACCAAAGTGATGTGGGGGGGGGGGTTGAATTGATTATTACTATAACATAAACTCTCAAAACCATGAACCCTTCATTTATTAGTGTGATTGGATATTCAATAAAAGAATGTGATGATGAGAGATAGATTAAGAGAGACAAATATGGGAACAATGGGTTTATAAGTTTCACCCACTCTTGATATCGAGTATCCAATCCATAGTGAAGAACAATTGATATCCAAATCAATATTTTATTATCTAATTATAAATAAAAATAGATAAAGTAGTATGAATATGGGTCACAATTCTAAAAATAAAAAATAATGAAATGATTTAATATATTTATCAATTTTAAAATCCCAACTAGAAGTGAATGTATAATTTGGATAACATTTTAACCTTGTTCTAATCATTAGTCATAAGAAAAAAATTTCTTGGAATTATCCTAAGAATTTTCCACCAGTTATCTCAATTATACATTACAATAGATGAGGGAAATACATCATTTATCTATAGGAATGGACCACCATAATATGGATGTGTTGAACATGAAATTGTCTGTCCAATCTAGGACATATGAAAATTCTATGCCCATACCTCCACTATATCTATCCATTTACTCAAGACGTTTCAACCATTTATCTTTATATTCATTCAGATTATCACATTTTAGTGAAGGAAATATTCCAAAATCCTTCTAATTTTAAGAAAATATTCTAAAAAAGGCCCATTTATACCACATATCCCATTGGTTTACCTATATCATTTCCCAATACATTAAAGATCCATTATGATCAGTTTATTTTTTTGACCACAACACTGACCTCTTAAATATTAGCCTGAATGAAAAAATTTCTGAGACTATTTCTTTCCATAGGACTGGTATGCAAGAATTTTTATTCAACAATATGGAATAGAAATTATCCTTTCTAATCTTGTCTCCATAGTCATTTATCTTTTTGTTATTTGAGTCTTTAAAGATGAATCTAATGTAATATCCCGACTCCAGTAACATAAATCTGAAGCCCAATTTGTTATATCAGTGTATATTACATAGATAAAAGGGTTAAATAGTCTTATAGTATCTAAAAACCAAATTCATAACAAAAAATTACATTGAATTGAAAATGTAAGATATATCATATTAAAATATGAAAAATTAATTATTTATACATGAAACTCAATACATAAATTTTATTATTTATCTTTGTTTCTAAGGGAATTGATAAAAAATATAAAGGGGTGATATCAAACACTCAATATTGGGTAGTAAAGAGAGTAATATATTATACATAAGCATATAATCAACAATAAATAGGGAAAAAATAAATTTCAGGAAAAATTATTTATACATAGATTACATAACAGAAAATAAATGCATGGATATGAATAAGTAATCATGTAGTAATGGAATGCATAATAATAGACATCATAAATATTCCAATAAGGCCTAATAAAAGTAATCATACATGAATAAGTAAAGATTATACTAAATACCCAACTAGTTTTTCTCAAAAGACGTACTGATGCATCAAAGTGCGATAAAATTTCAAGCCTCATCGATCACATAATAAATCCAATGCATTTGTCACATAGAGAGAATTGATAAATGATACATATAATAATTTTCCATAAGTAACCTCATAAATTATTTATCCTATGTAATCTATAATTTTCATATATTAATAATGGATATAAGGAATATTATATTACCCCATTTTATAGAACAATATACATATCTTGGTGAATATCTGACAGCCAAATTAAACAAATAGGATATTTATTGGGTATTAGAAAATAAAATTATTAAATTAATGATAAAAATAAAGTAGTTATGAGTAAATTCATATTGTGGGGATATAAATTGGAATCAATCCTTTATTATAGATCATAAAGAGTACATGGATTTTCTAAAGTATGTCCCCTATGAGTTTCAAACCAGATGTGTAGTTAAGATATATTATCATACACCAAGTGATGTTAGAGTTAATAACCATCCAAATTTTTCAGGGTTGTTACCCATAGGTTAATGAGACATCGATCTTACATTAAATTGTTTGATTCTAGACCAAATTTTAATTACAAGGAAACCAGATAGTCTTTACCAAAACATTAGTATATTTTACTGCTACATGGGTGTATGATAATTATGACATATTTGTAATGTGTTATAATGAAATTGAATAGTGTAATATAATTGATAAAATAACATGTTATAAATAAGAAATAATTTGAATATAATTTATTATTAAAATGGAAAAGGAAATAGAAGGATTAAAAATATAAAGGTACAGAAGGGGTTATGGGCCCTTACCATGAAAATTATCTTCTAAATGCTTGATAGGAACACCTTAAATCCTTAAAACACCTAGGGAGACTCTTGGGAAGGGAAATTATAGTTATTGTATGACCTTCATCTTTATAGTAGAGAGGAATTGGATAATTATTGGTTATATGTATTTGAGGTGGGGGAATTTTGGTGTTAAAATATTGACTATTATTATATTTAAGTAATCTATTTTGGGAGGTAATTATACTAATGAAATTATTCATATAATTATAAAAATGTGTTATTTTAGATTTAAATGAAGATTAAATTTAATGGATCTTACCAACCAAGCCATTAAATAAAAATAATTAATAGGAATTTTTATTAGGATAAAATGTAATTTAGGTTTTTGAAAATGTCAAATATATGTATATAAATTAAAATTTAATTTTAAATATTTATTATACTAAACATTAAATATGTTTTTGGTCAAAAAAAATATAAATTTTCAATTCATTATTACATAATTATGATTCCTTAAAATTTGTGGTATTTATAAAAATTGGTTTTTTTCCATTCACCAAAAATGATCTTTTTCCAAAATTCAAAAATAGTCACTGAAGAATATTTTTGATGTTATGATCCAAAAAATATATTATATTAAATCAAAATAATTATCTATAAATTTGAAATTTAATTATTATATAAATAAACCAATGTATTTTCAAATAATTCATTTTGGAATCCAAAATTAAAAATCTCATCTTATAGTAAGTGTCATTTTTTATTTAAAGATATATGTATCTAATTAAAATTAATTTATTAATATATATTTTTAATAATTAATAATTACCTAAATATACAATTATTTTATGATATTTAGTTTACACCTTAATAAATATTACTTACATTAACATAGCTGAATCTTAGGTCTTACATCCCCACTTAAAAAATGTCATCCTAAAAATTTGGGGTGTACATCACTGCATAAAAAATTGAGGAAATTCCTCTTCTTTTCTTTCTTAGGATCCATTTTTTCTTCTTATATCTATTTATTCCTCTGAATAAATTTTACAATTTTGATTTTTTTGATCCAATTATAGTGTAATAAATCTAAACAAGCTCTTCATTATAAGGAAATTCAGGCTCAAGATCTACTAATATAGTAGTGAGTATATCTTTTCAGTCTCATATGTACATCCATCACATTGAGATGTGCAAGAAGTCATGTAAATTATGGAGGTTTGGTGGGAATTAAAAATGATTATACACATATCCAACTCTCTCAAAAATCTAAAAAGGTCCAATATACCTTATAATTATATTTCCATTTTATAAAAACCGTGAATAAATCCTTCAATGATGATACTTTCATGAAAAAATCATCTCATACATGGAATTTCAGTCCCTTTGATTTATTATCAGTATATATATTCTCTATACTCTATGAATTCGAGAAAAGATTCATAATATCTAAATCCTTCTTAATTGATTCCTCAATTAGTTCTGGACCAATTAGTATAATTTTCCAAATTTTACCCCAACAAGTTGGAGTATGAAATCTTTTCCCACACAAGGACTTTTAAGGTACCATTTTTATACATGAATGGAATCTATTTTTTCACAAACATTCTCTATGATCAAGGTATCAGTCCCCTTTTCATTTAAAGTCATGTGATAACGTTTTCAAAATTTTATATATGGTCTGGATCATCCTTTTATACTACCCATATGTTTTAGGATAGTACTTGGTGCTGAAGTGCATCATTTTTTTCAAACTGTTTTAAAGAATCTTTTAAAATTTGGACATGAAGTGATGATCATGATAAGATAAAATTGATAAATTTAACACATTAATTATCATAACATAATTTATATGAATCCATGGAATAAATTCATTGTGTTTTATATTACCCTATTTCAAGAAAATATACCAACTCAGTATAGTGGTAGACATTGATACATATAATTTTGTTTCATTAATATAGTAGGAAGTCTAGAAACAATTCTATTATGATATCTTCCCTCATCCATATTGGCAATGGAGAGGCTTAATCACACCCTTTGAGAGTTATCTATCAATGATTACTTATTGGAAAATCGAGCATCATGACACATAGTAAAAAACTCCCTACTTTATTTTCCCCAATAGAAGTACTCCATTAGATACCATGTAAAAAAATATTAAATATTAATAGTAAATAAATTTCATATATTATATTAATGTTCATAATTAGTTTTTATTGTTTAATATTCAATATAATAATTTTCTAGGTGAAAAATTAATAAAATTATTCAAACTAAATTTTTTCCATGAATTATTTAATTTTATTTAAATAAAATTTAAAAATTTCAAATTTTAATTTAATTAAATGGAATTAATTTGAGGATTCATCATTTCATAAATTTATTAGGATTTTTTTTTTCAAAATGGTGACTTCTTTCGAATAGTGGAAATACTTTTTAAACATGTATCATAACATTTATTATAAAAATCATGTTATAAGCATGAATTAAATATTTATGAAACAATTTTGTATGCCAAATATGCATTTAAAAAGTAAAATGCATCATTTAAAAGAATTATTTTGAATTTATAAACCCTAGTAGAATTTTATGAACTTATGTTATATTTCATTCAAATTAATAACTATTTTTGGTTATTTTTATTTATTTAAGTATTTGAATGGTTAAATTAACTATTTTATTGAAATAAATTGAAAATAAATATCATTTTCTACTCTTAAACAATTTTTTTATGTTTATAAGTTATATAAATGATTTAATTTATTGTCGTTTTTATGTTAGAGAAGCATTTATTTTAAAAATAGTTTTTCATTGTGTTCTCTAAAAAAATATTGGAATCAGTTTTTACCACCTATAAAAATTGAATAATTTAATGTAGATTTCATATTTTGGATACAATTGTTTAAATTAGTTAATAAGACCCATTTTTTATTTATTTATATAATTAAGATATGAATATAAAAATTTAGTCACCATAGTTAATGTTAAATGTTTTAATGGTTACATTATGGGATACAACCACTAAATTCTCTAAAATATTTCAAAAACTTATTGTATTATTGTATTTAGACTCAAAATGGTTCTATCTTATAAATTGGAATAACTTTAGTGCCACCTTACCGTGAGAAAGACATTTATTTTATTATAATATTAAGTGTATTTAGGGAACCATTTTATGACCCCTTTTATACTAGTCAACACACCGAAGATGTTTTTGAATGATCAACCACAAAATATTAAACATGAACATTACTGATTAAGAAATTAAATAATATATGATTATAATTGAAAAAATTAATAAATATTTAAAATGATAATAATTTCATTAATACTTAATATAAGTTTATTTTTATAGAAATGAAAAGATATACATGGGGAGTTAGGACTCAAGGATGGGGATTCTTCTTTTAAACCTTATTTAAAATATTTTAATGTTTTCTTTTAATATCTCTTTACATTATGTATATAAGAATAATTTTATTCTAATAAAGTCAATGAAATATTATTTTAACCAATGAATGACATTATACATGATTAATAATTTATATTTTTATTGTTTTCTATATGGTTTATTTTTTAGTTAATTTATAATAGTGAAAAAATGGGTTTTTAACTTTTACCACATGAATGTCTTCACCCAACAACATGTTCACTCTTGCTTATGATTCTTACCATTCAATATTACATGGTTTAATATATAAAATTCAATCCCCATTGTTTTATTAATTTTTTATTTTTTATAATTATCAAGAAAAGAAATTTTCTTTTATTTTTATAGGTCAATTATAAGTGCTTATGCTTATGAGTTTGAATGAATGATTTTATGATATTTGTAATGAAAGTGAAATAACCCAAGTGTTATATTAAATTTATAGTTAATGAAATTATATTTTATTATGGGTTAGTCTGATATATCTTTCTAATTATTTGGGTAATGATATTTTCTCCAAAGGTGATATGTTTGAATTAACTGACTAGGTTATTCCATTAGAAGGTTTTTTATAAGAGAGATTATATGGATAATGTTTCAATATGACAAGATGTTTTTTTCTATGTTTTCTATTATAATTATTTGGAAAATTTTCCATATGTTAAGAAAATGATCTTATATTTAAAAAAAAATGTGTGACCTTTTAATTTTAAGGGTTTGTTTTTAAAGGAAACATTTTCACGAGTTCTAATGTATTACCATGTAACTTAAATGATTATGAATTTTACTTTATTAGTTATTGATTTATTATGAATATATTTTTTAAATGAATATTATTTCTTAAATAATTTAATGATTTGGAGCTACATATTTGTTATTTTAAAAAGAAAAACGTTCTTATAGATTATATTATTTTTTAATAGACTAACAAGTTTTGTTTATTTTTTATATCCATTACTAATATTTTTATACTGAAATGTCTTCATAGTTATTAAGGATATATATACACACAATAAAAATTTATAATAGTTAATTAAGATATAATCTATTCAAATAAAATAAGTTTCAATGATGGAATAAGAGTTTAAACATAAGAACTTAATTTTGGGAAAAATGTATACTATTTAAAATTGATCATTCTTATGTATTTTTTCTTCATTCTCTAAAACACATAACACAATAAATCCGCGAAATATATGATAGTGAAACCCTTGCTTTAATTATTTTCATTATTCGTTAATTATGTTATATATTGTTATAGTTGGTATCAAAGTAGGGTTTAGATAAATTTTGATGTCAGAATGTTCTTAATAAATGAAATTTTAAGGCTGATAATTTTTGGTTATAATATCATTAGAGAGAATTTTAGGGTTTAGATGTTTGATTATTTTAGTATATGCCTATTTAAGAATTATTTTCCATCACGGAAATAATGTGAATAAGAATGTACGTAAATAGATGGATAATATTATTATAAATTACTGACCTAGAATAGTTTGAGTTTGAGTTGAATAGTTTTTGGTTTTGTTAAATTTATTGACACATGATATTAATGGTTGAACTCATTTAAGGTAGAAAATAAATTATCCACGGAAGAACAAGCATATAATTAAAATTTCATGAATAAACCCCCTTTATTTAGTGGAACCTCATACGTAATGGTTACTATGGGATGAATTAGTTATTTGGAGAAGATATTTAATGTTTTATAATGTTCATAGTATCATAAGACGAATCTTACTATTTATCAATTTAAAGGTGAAGAAGATCTACAGTGGTTGTTGATAAAGAATATAAAGGAAAATGTTGATATTGATTCTATGAAATAGAAAAAATTAATAGATGTTTCCTTTGAAAATATTTTCCTATATTTACTTTACTTAGAATTGAAAAGAAATTATTTGAGTTGAGAAAAAACTGTAATTTTCTAGACCCTCATGGTCATTTAATTTGCCAAATTCTGGTGTTTGTAGTGTCCTGGGGACCATCGATGACTCAATAAAGAATTTTCAAAATTTTAGGATTGAGCGTCGGTGTCACTGAGGGGCATTGGTGGCACTGATCAGTATTGGTGGCACGAATTAGCATCTGTGGAACCGATGAATCCCAATGGATCCAATTGGCATCGGTTTCACCGATCAGTATTAGTGGAACATATGAGCATCGATGGCACTAATGAGAGTCGGTGGCACTGATGGGTCATCCATAGCAATAATCTTCATTTTTTCCAGGGTGATGGTGCTAGAACGTCAAAGCCGTTGTGAGGATGCTAGGGAGACGGTGATTCACCCAATGGTGAGTCCTTCCCTATTTTTCCCGAACCATCCAGTTTCACCCCAGTAAAGTAAATTTTCACAAATAACCATTTAATACCCATTACAAATCCATTTAAGGACATTAAAAGATGTTTTAAACCCCCATTAATTTGGTGACCCTTCAATTATCAAAACGTCTGGCATTTTACCTTAGTGTCACACCTTGTCATGTTTTACTGTTTTCCCTGTTAAACTTTCTTCTTAGATTAAAATATATCTATTAACTCTTGGATGTTATCTCTACCTTCTAAATAGAGAATTATTAAATCTCAATTAATACCAATGTGTGAAACTTCCTAACCCTGTGGTTGAGCAGCGATCTGACTTTTAAGTAAATCGAAATCATCTCCCTAATTTTAGGATCTTGTCTTTCCTTAAACTGAGATAAGATCTTTGTATTTTCCTTTAAATTCCCTAATGTAAACCCAAGATAATTACACTAGAGATGAACCATGAACCTGTACTAGATCCCTTATTTCTTAGATTTGAAGCCACTGAGTTTCCCTTTCCTGTAAGTCATGCATCCCCATTTCTGGGTGTGGGGAGAGAACTTCGATTATTGATCATCCAAGTAGTGGTTTTCTTTCATCTCCCTTATTGTGTCTCATGTGGGGTGGGTATGATAATTTTTTCTCAGGGAATATATGAAACAAAATCTTAAAAAAGATAATAAAAGGAATTTAATTAATGAAGGGGTGTGTTTGATGTTGATGCTTTTATACTCTTTTATCTTCATGTATATGTTGTGAATTTTATGGGCTTATGCCCATTGAAAATACTGGTCACTGGTGGTCCTTTCTTTCACACTAATGAACGATTATTTTTTTTGGAAAATCTTCTGATTAAATGGATGTAACATGGAAACCGGTTAATAACAAAAACATGGTTTATTAAATGGATGTACGATGAATAAGAACCCTTGTGTGATCACTCCAGTTATCCAAATGTAAGGATGAAACTTAATCAATGGTGTTGGTTGAATCTAAAAAATCTATTGCTCGGTTCCACTATTAATCACATCTATTATTCTTGAATATTGTGGGGTGATACAGATGGGGATGGAACACCCTATTGTTCATTTGTTGGCTTGTGGATCTATGTCCATATGTTGGGGCTCGGTTTTGTTCATGTTCATTGAGGGATCTCATGGATCAGTTTTGGTTCTGTGACTATACAAGAGAACCGGATGTCAATGCTTAATTTTTTGTTTGGCTATCTCCTTTTTCAATCCAGAGTTGTAATGAGTTTTTAATTTTTTTGATAGTTTTCTAGTAGTGGAGAATTAAATTTTTCTAATGAAACCATATTAACATGATAATAAGAATGGGTGGTGCTCTAGTTGTGGCTATTATTCTTTGTCCATGAATGAATAGTAACTAGGGTGTTTCTGTATGGGATGGTTTTGGGACCCTTAGGTTGGGATGATTTCTTGTTTACCTATATGTATAAATTTAGATCTTATGTTTATTTTTTGCACCACACCCATGATGAGATCTTCGTGCCGAACACCCCCATTTCATGGGAGAGGGTGTTTTTACCGACATCCTATAGAGTGGTTGGTCATTAGATCCTTTCTACTCCCTCTCCCGGGTATCCCCAGACTCATAGGGGAGGATTTGATTTCTTGAAGTCCATTATAGCCAAAGACTCTTCGGATTGGGTATCTTGTGGTGGTTGGCCCAGTTTTGCGTGGGATGGTTTGTTTCCTAAGTGTCTTCGGAATGAGGCCCCTGTGTCATTGGGCATGGTAGTAGTTGTTCTCGCCAAGGATTCTACCAGCATGGTTATGTGTGGCTATGGTGGACCAGGTGTCTGTAGGTGGGATATATAGTTGTTGGGGCCCAGGTGTCTGCGGATGTGATACGTGGTTGTGGTGGCCCATAAGGTTGTTGTTGGGGTGGTAGTGGGAATGTAGGGAAAATGGTGAGGGAGGTATGACATGCATTATGTCTTCAATAACCAGGGAGAAGTGGTGTGGGATACCCAAATATTGATGTTCTATTACTATTATATATCTGACTTGTGTTATTTGGGGAGTGTGCCTTTGTGATGATGGGTTGATAGTCTTTTTGCTAGGGGTTTTGGTTACCTCTACATCCACCCAAGGAATTTGAATCCACCGCACTTGTGGAAGATAGATTTTGGTTTTCCCTACAGAGTATACTTGTATACTCATCCTACATATATAAAACTTCTTTTTGGTTTCCATGAGTCCTTCAGAATCATTGTCGGGCCATACTAGCTTTCATGTTGGGATAGTTTCTTTTGACATTTTCTTTTTTTCATTGGGTACTTTCCCTTTGATGTTTTTTTGTACTTTTTTTGGGTTTATCTTTGAACATGCATATGGTATTAGGTTTTGGCATTACATTGACCTTCTGTTTGGGAGTTGTTTGGGATTTTAATAATCTTATCTTTCAATCCAACTAAATAGAATGAGTAATTCCTTCCATATTATGTGTAATTATATACCCTTGTTCCTAGTTTCCACGTTGGGGAAAATTGAAGGTGGGACATATGGGTCATTATCTCTCCTTCAACATGAGAAAGAACGGGCCTGACAGGTTGCTGTCCCTGACCTTATCTTGGTGAAGGTGGTTTGTGGAAGAATAATATCAGAGGTAAGGGTTTGAGAGATAGGATGGTGCTCAGGGATAGGAAAAATAATGATTACTTGGGATGGTAGGGAAACAGTTTTAGGCAGTCTTGGTGCGGGAAATAGGTTAGGGAAGACCGGCTAGGGCACGAGAATTTAGGCCCCCATGACCTGATGCAAGGAACCTAGACCTACCAAATGACCAAGTAAGGCGACACTAATTTCAGGGTATAGACCCTAGAAAAAGCACCTGCATCATAATGACTTGTGTTCTTATGTGTTCTGAGAATTTAAATAAATAACAATTTTAATAAAAATTTAAAATAAATCTTCTACTAGACTCAGGATTAGGCATTCTTTGTTTACCTTACAGCTATGGAAGCTTGACAATAACCACGAGTAGTGAAGGAGATCAAGGCCCAAAAGGATGATCTGGATGATCAAATGAGGATAGATCAATAGTAGGTGGATGACCGGTTATAGAAGATGATTTGTTCCTTTTAGTGGTATACCCTCATCTAGTATGAGGGAAGCACCTTAGACTGGGAGACTGAAAGCTAGATCAAGGAGTTTGTGATAGATTTCTGCTTGATCTGGGATTTGGCAGAGTACTGGGTTCTGTCGGAAGTCAGTCAAATGAGGAGAGAAGTGGGTTAGTGGTGGAAACTCTACCTCAAAGAGAGGATGGAGAGTGAGATTTTGTGGGCTGACTTCGAGATGGTGTTCTGGGTGGAATTCATTTCATCCATGATGAAGGGTGAGAAGAAGAAGGAGTTACTCTCCCTTCAGTAGGGGAGTATGTTGGTGATGGAGTTCAGGATCAATTTCAAGGATTTACTTTTCTTTTCTCCAGACCTCTTTTTGGATGAGGAGTCTCAGGAAAGATGTTTAGAGGAGGCACTCTGACCTTCTATTCAGTATGTTGTTACTCCATTCACTCTATCAATGTAACTAGAGGTTTAGAAGAAGTATGAAGTGGTGGATAGGATGCACATGATGGGGGGTGTGCCATGAGTGAGGATCCAATTGGGTTTTTCAAAGTAAAAGGATGTTATAAACAAACCTCCAACATCATGGCCATCCAGGTTTCGGTGGGTGGGGAGCAAGCCTCAACAATTGAATTTTTGATCTTCTGGTCCTCTCCCTTTCTATGCGAGCCTATGACCGAGGTGCTTCATCTTTGGAAACCATGACCACATTAATAATCAGTTTCCGGAATGAGTGAAATATAGTGGAGGTGGGAAAGTAAAATTCTCCCCTCCACAATAGTAGTTTACAACAATTCCTTTTCAGAAACCGCAACATGGACAGTGAGCTCCAGCTCCTCTGAGAGCAGATGTTGTGGAAGAGGCCAACCTTAGGGTTCATCCCAGGGACCTCAACCAGAGAATGGTAGGGGAGGTGGCCGATAGCTAAGTGGTAGAGGAGCTATGCATGGGAAGTTTCACATTGTAGAGGCATAAGTTCTAGCTGGTCCAGAGTTCATTCGAGGTACGATAAGATTGTTTAGTTCTCTTACTTATTCCTCATTTGATTCTGGTGATTTTCACTCTATTTTTGCACCCAGTATATCCCATGATATGGGTCTATACAGATAGATAATTCCTAGCCCCTGGTATTATGTACGCCTATCAGAGGTCAGACCAACTTGTCTTATGTATGATGGGGATGTATAATGATGGTAAGGAAACATCAGTCTAGTGGGGACCTTGTTATGATACATATAAAACCATATGATGTCATCTAAGTCATAAACTAGCCATTATTTGTGTGTGCCATTATCGACTACTTCTGGAGAAGGTTCATGTTTTTAGATATGGGCGTCCATCTTGTGATGTTCTTCAGTGATTAGGTTTTCTTGGAGGGCAGCTGGTGAGTGGAGTCCTTTATTTCCTTGTAGCTAGGCTGCCAGTGTAGTCAGAAAATCTATAGATAGTGCAAGGCCTAGGGGTCATCAGTGAGTTCCTAGACATATTCCTTGAAGAGGTGGGGACTCTACCCCCTCAATGTGATGTTGAGTTAGGGATAGATTTTCAACCCGGTTCCAATCCAATTTAGATGGATATCTATTTGATTGTGCCTTTTATGTTCTGGGAGATAAAGATTCAGATTGATGATATGAAAGAAATTGGGTTTTATACGACCGGGCATGTCACCATGGGGTTCTCCGATCTTGTTCATAAAGAAAGAAAATGGTCGTATTAGGCTTTGTATAGACTACCAAATCATGAATCAAGTGATAGTCAAGACCGGTTACCACTTCCAAGGATCGATGACCTTTTTGAAAATTTAAAGGGAGCAGTTTGGTTCTCTAAGATCGAACTGTGAACATGGTATCACCTGTTGAGAGTGAAAGAGGGTGACATCTCCAATAATGCTTTCAGGTGCAGATCTGGTCACTTTGAGTTCGTGGTCATGTCGTTCAGCATTACAAACACACTATCTATGTTCATGGGGCTCATGAACTCAGTTTTCTGTGAGTATCTATACCGGTTTGTAGTCATGTTTATCGACAACATCCTGATATACTAAAGATTTGAGGTGGATCTTGTCAAGCATATGAGGACTTTTTTAGTGGTCATCTGAAAACACCATCTATATGGGAAGTTTTCTAAGTGAATGTATTGGACATGAGAGGTGAACATCATAGGACACATGATATCTCAACAAGGAATAATAGTGGACCCATCGATGTTCTAGGTAGTTGTTTCTTTGGAATCCCCCAGGAATATAGAAGAGGTTTGTAGTTTCCTAGGTCTTATAGGTTACTACTAGAGGTTCATTCCCAAGTTCTATCAAGTTGCATCACCTTTGATAGCCTTGACAAATAAAGACCATACTTATATGTGATGTGAGGAGTTCCAGGAAACCTTAAGCTATCTAAAGAGGGTGTTGTTCATTGCCCCACTGTTGAGGTTTCCATAAGAAGGGGTTGCGTTTAAAGCATTCTATGATTCTTTATGCCTATGATTGGGGTGTGTGCTGATGCAGTAGTGGGGAGTGATCTCCTAAGGGACTAGGAAGTTAAGTCCTCACTAATATAACTATACCACTAGTGGACTGGAGCATGAAGAGGTAGTGTTCACGCTGAATTTGTGGTTACATTACCTCCTCAGGGAGCACTTCGTTGTCTTCATAGATCATAAGAGATTAGGGTATATCTTCTCCCAGAATGACCTGAACATGAGATAGTAGAGGTGGTTGGAATTCCTTCAGGACTACAACATTGAGTTTTCCTACACCTCAAGATAGGGGAATGTGGTGGCTGATTCCCTGAGTAGGAAGTCATTGAAGGATGTGGTTCGAGAATTAGTAGATTCTTGGATGGCGATGGAGGAGTTACCTACCTTGCACTTAGATGCAAGGGTGGAGGATGATAGGGGCTACCTATTCCAGATAACAGTGTAGTCAACCTTAGTACAGTAGGTGGATGAGTCTCATTGAGGGAACCTAGAGGCTGATGTGATGCACGATCGTGTTATCCAAGGCAATGTTCCAATCATATATTATTATTATGCTTAGAATTTGATGCTATTTTGTAGGAAGATGATTGTTCTATCGATAATTCATGAGAAAATTATTGATGGGTTCCATAAATCACCACTGGAGGGACACCCAAGAGTTTCCAAGATGTACTGAGGATTGAGGAGTCAACTTTGGTGGCCTGGGGTGAAACGTGCATTGGTGGGGTTCGTCGAAAAGTTCCTCATGTGTTAGCTGGTAATGGCTGAGCACCGTGTTCCAGGCGGTCTATTATAGCCTTTAGACTTCCCAGAGTGGAAGTGGGATTACATCATAATATATTTCTTCATGTTAATACCTAGGGTTGAAGGAGGTTGCGATGCTATATGGGTGTTGGTAGACCAGCTGATGATATCAGATCACTTTTTGGTAATCAAGGAGTTGAGTGAGGTGGATGCCTTAACACAGAGGTATGTGGATGAGGTGGTGCAGTTGCATGGAGTTCCAATGTACATTGTCTTGTATTGAGATACAAAATTTACCTCATGAGTCTGGAAAGGAATGAAACATGATTTTGGAACCCAAAAATGACTCAAAACTACTTTCCACCCTCAGACAGATGGGCAGAGAGAGTGGACTATCCAGTTGTTAGAGTACATGTTGTGGGTATGTGTTATAGTCTTCAGAGGATCATGGGTGCGACACTTACTACTGGTGAAGTTTTCCCACAACAATAACTATCACTCTACCATAGGTATGGATATGTTCGAAGCCTTGGATGGAAGAACCTGTCATTCACATGTGTGCTAGATAGCGATTGGGGAGGCAAGAGTTCTTGGCCTAGAGCTGGTGTAGGGAATGATAGAGAAGTTTTATCTTTTTCATGAGTGGATAAAGGTGGATTAGGACCAGTAGACATTATATGCCAACCATAGGAGGAGACCCTTGGAAATAGTAGTTGGAGACCATGCGTTTTAAAGGTCTCCCCAAAAATGGGAAATGGAGGTTCGACATGGGGAGTAAGATTTATCTCAGGTGTGTTGGACCCTTCGAGGTGTTGAGGTTGGTCAGTGATGTTTCTTATCAGCTGGGGCTACCATTTCCACTACTGAGGGTGCATGATTTCGTCCATGTGTATTAGCTCTTTTGGTATCTACACGATCATTCACACGTCCTCAACCGGGGAGATCTGGATACCAAGGACCATGAAATGCTCATGCAACGACTAGTGAGGAATAAATATCATTAGGAGAAGGTTCTTCATGGGAAAACCATTTCCTTGTTTTTTCGACTATAGATACATGGTAGCCTCGAGGAGTGTACCTGAGAATAGAAGATTTATATGTGCACCGATTACCCAGAGCTTTTTTGAGTTTTGTTTAATTTTGTTTTGTACTTTATTATTATGTAATGCTTGACCTTGTTAACTATGGGATGTGTTTTTCCCTTTTTATCTGAATGTGTCTGAAGAGAGTCCTAAATTTGGGGAGGGTAGAACCAAATACCTACTCAAGACGCAATAATGTGGATGTGATTGAACCTGTGCGGGTGAGTCAGCATCACCCAAAGTGGATAGTAACTTGACATAGGGTAAGGGATTCCCTAATACATATTCCTGGACAGTGATGCCTTTTTATGTTTTGTGTTTTATTGGGGGAGAAGATCAGTAGTGTATCTGTGGTTTTTAATAATATTGGTGAGGGGAAGGTGTTCCTATATATCGAGGTTGTTCCAGATTTTGAACAAATCTAGGTTGGTTTTTCTCTGAGAGGTAATTTACGAGGTGATTGTTCAGACACCTCTCATTTCTTCGGGGTTATCCTAAATGTTAGAGGACAATAATAGTTTATGAGTTATCTAATGTAATGACCAAGACCCTAAGGGTCCTTTAATTTTACAAATTATAGTGTTTGGAGTGTCATGAGGACCATCAGTGACCCATTAAGAAGTATTCAAAATTTCATGTTTGAGTGTCAATGGCACCGATGGGCATCGGTGGAACCGATGAGTGTCGGTGGAACCCATGGGCATCGGTGGAACTGATCGACATCGGTGGCACTGAGAGGCGTCGGCGACACCAATGGGAATAAGTGGCATCAGTGGGCATTAGTGGAACCTATCGACATTCGTGGCACTGATGAGCGTCCGCGGAACCAAGGAGCATCGGTGGCACCGATGGGAGTCAGTGGCACCGAGGGGAGTCAGTGGCACTGATGGGAGTCAGTGGCACTGATGGGTCATCCAAAGCTCCCATTGACATCATTTCCAGGGAGACAGTGCCTGGGCGTTGGTGCCAGGGTGACGGTGCCAGGGCGACTGTGCCATGGTGATGATTCTGGGGTGATGATGTCGGGGAAACGGTGCTAGGGTGATGATGACCCACGTAACTGTGTGTCCTTCTCTGTTTTCCCAAGACCCTATAGTTTCACCCAGTAACATAACTTTTTATGTAAAACCATTTTAATACCCCAATGAAATCCATTTAACTGCACTAAAATAAGTTTTAAACCCCCATTAATTGTGTTCCCCTTCATGTATAAAAACATGTGGCCTTTTTTCCCAGGGTCACACCATGTTGTGTTTTACAGTTTCACCCCGTTATAATTTCTTCTCAGTTTAAAAGATATCTATTAACTCACGACCATTATCTACACCATATCTATATAGAATTATTAAATCTCAATTAATCCCAATGTGTGAAACCACCAAACTGCATGGTCGAGCCATGATCTGACTTTTATGTACATAGAAATAGTCTCTAGGATTTTAGGATATTGTATTTCCTTAAACTAAGATCCTCTTATAGTATTTTCGTTTTAATTCTCTAAAATACTCCCCAGTGATTTACAAAAGAGATGAGTCGAATGCCTGTTCAAGAGCCCTTCTTTCTCATCTTTGAATCATTTGAGTTTTCCATTCCAATAATTCACACATCCCAGTTCTCAGTGCGAGGAGATAACTTCAATCATTGTTCATACAAGTAATGTTATTCCTTCATCTCTCTTACTCTGTATCATATGGGGTGGGTATGATACTATTTCTTCATGGAATGGATGAAACCAAATCTTAACAAAGATAATAAATAGACTTTAAGTAATAAAGGGGTGTGTTTAGTGGTGATGATACATTACTCATTTATCTTCACCTATATGTTGTGAATTGTATAGGCTTACACCCACTAAAAATAGTTGTTGTTGGAGGTCCCTTATTGCATACTAATGAACCACTCTTTTTCTGGTATGTTTTATGATTGAATAGATATAACAAGGAAACTATATAATCATGAAAAAATGGTCGATTAAATAGATGTCTGATGAATAAGAACCCTTGTGTGATCACCCCAGTTAACTAAATAGAAGGAAAGAACTTAATGAATGGTGTGGGTTAAATTTGGAATCTCTCTTGCTCTATTCTTCGGTTAATCATAGTTGTTCTACTTGATTTTTTCGGTGAAAAGGATGGGGATGGGATCCCCTATTGTTCAATTATTGTCTTGTGGATCTATGCCCATAGGCTGGGGCTTGGTTTTCTTCAGTACATTGAGGGATTTCAAAAATCTCTTTTGTTTTTGTGACTTTACATGAGAACTGGGTGTGGATGTTTAAATTGTTGTTTGGCTATTTCCTTCTTCAGTATAGGGTTATAATGACTTGTGAATGTTCCAGATACTTTCCCGGTAGTGGATAATTATTTATTTCTAATGAAACCACTTAAACATGATAACAATTATGGGTGGTTCTCTAGTTGTGGTTGTTACGATTTTTCATAAATTAATTGTAATGAGGGATTTTTTCTATTGGCTTCTTTTGGGACCCTTAGGTTGGGATGCATACATGTTTACCAATTTTATAAATTTAGTTCTTATGTTTCATATTCTCACCCCACCCATGTTGAGAACTTTGTGCTGAACATTCCCATTACATGGGGGAGGATTTTTTCCAACATCTTATCAGGTGACTGGTCATTAGCTACTTTCTTATCCCTCTCTTGAGTAGCCCAATACTCCTTGGGTAGGTTGTGACAACCTAATGTCTATTATAGAATATGACTATTCAGAAAAGGTATGTTGTGGTGGTTGGCGCAGGTGTGTGCGAGAAGTTTTGTTTCCCATGTGTCTTCAGGATGAGGCCCCGGTTTCTTCCGGCATGGCGGTAGTTCTTCTGGTCTAGGTGTTTGGGGGCATGGTTTTGCATGGATGTGGTGGACATGTTTTTGGTAGGTGAGATACATGGTTGTGGTGGCCCATAAGTTTGTTGTTGGAGTGGTAGTGGGACTACAGGGAAAATGACTGGGAGGTCTGACACGTAGGATGTATTTAATATCAGTGGGAAGCGGTGCAGGTTACCCAAATATCGATGTGCTATTGCTATTAGTTACATGAGTTGTGTTATTTAGGGAGTGTGACTTTGTAAGGCAGCGTGGATAGTTTCTTTCTAGGTGTTTTGGTTACTTTTACTTCCTCACGGGGCATTAGAATTCCTCCCCACCTGTGCACTAGAGCTTTCGGTTTTTCCCTACTTAGTATACCTATATACTCATCCTATGTATATAAAACTGCTATTAGGATTCCATGAGGACTTCAGAGACCATTCGGGGCTGTACTAGCTTGGACATTGGGACATTTTATATTTTTGATTTCTTTACTTATTTTACTTTCCCTTTGGAGTTATCCTATACATTGTACGGATTTACCTTTGAACACGCATATGGGAATGGGTTTTGGATTTACCATTACATTCGGTTTTGGAGTTGTTTGAGATTTTAACATTTTATCACCTAATCATACTAAATAAAAAGGGTAATGCCTTCCATATTACATGTGATTATATACCCTCGGTGATAGTCTCTACTCCGGGGCCAATTAAATGTGAGACTCAGGGGGTCATTATCTCTCCCTAAACCTAAGGATGGATGGTTCTTATAGGTTTCTATCCCATACAACATCTTGGAGAAAGTGGTTCTTGTCAAAAATGAAGAGGATTATGTTTTCAACTAGGAATAAAATTATAACATATTGAAATAGTGTACACAATAATTTATTTTGGACCACTATAGTTGAATTGATATATTTCAATAAATATTGAAGAAAAATTTATATAGATATTTGTTAACTAATTATTTTGAAAGTTATAAGTGAATTATTCAATGTGATAAGAAGGATGATTTGGAGAGAGTTGAATTTTATAAAAATAAATAGAAGAAGAAATTGAGGTTGGAAATAATTAGAAAATATCCACTGAGAAAATATATAGGTAAGAAAATTAAACATATTTCTTGTGATAGGTGTAGTAAATATTATTTTAGTGAATGTATTATGATATTTGGAAATTTTTATCAGTGTGGTTAGTTGGTGCATCTGAATTATGGCTATAAAGAATGGAGAAATTATAATAGTTATTCAAATGATAATAATATAACAGGGTTGTGTTTTAATATTAATGATATGATCCATTATGAAATTCCGTGTTTGAGGAAAAGTGTGAATGGTGGAGATCATTAAAAGAATAAGGAAATGTGTGTGGAAAAATTATTTTCTGTTGACTCAGAAAATACTAGGCCAAAAAATAATGAGGTGATAGGTAAATTACTTGTTTACTCAAATTGAGTAAATTAATTGTTTGATTTCAGATCTACACATTATTTTATTTTTAGTAAACTTACATGTATAATAGAAATATCCCCATAAGAAGTGGATAAAAATATTTAGGTAAAAAATCATAGTGTCAGTATTAAAGAAAAAAATATTTATAAAACTTCTTATTATCATATGTTTAATATATTATAATATAAATATTATTGTCTAAAATGTAGTATATTTTGAAGATATTCCATCATATTCTAAACATTACAATGATCTTGAGAAATATTTAAGGATTACTCTATTTTCCTTAAAACAAAATAAGTTCTATGGAATATTCAGACAATGTGAATTTTGGTTATAGATTATTTTATTCCATATACTTATTATATCTAAATATGAAATAACCATGGATTATGTTAAGACTAATTTGATCGAATAATTCCCAATACCTACTAATGTTATGTATATTTGTCATTTTCTTGAACTAATGTGACATTATCAATGGTTTATTATAAAATTGGTTCAGTTAACTAATCCAATAACCATGTTAACTAAAATTGAAGTTAACTTTATTTAGAAAAAAGAGTATGATTGATTTTTTTAAAAATTAAAATAATATTTATAAATACTACATTTTTATCCATGTTATCAAGAAATTGTGATTTTTTTAATTAAAGTGATTATTTGTTGGTGATCCTTGGTTTTGTTTTAATGCAATAAAATCTAGTAATTTCATATGAATCATGCCCATTAAAGCCCTATAAAAATAATTATCCAATATATGCCCCCTATCTGGAAGTGGTTGTTTTTGTTTAAAATATTTGTATTCATTATAAATATGATGATAAATGTAATACATATAAATATCATACATGTTTGAAATATGCATAAATTCAAAATAATTTTAACATGAAACAAAGAAGATGAATCTATCTGATAATGGATTGTGATTTTTTTATTAACTATCATCTAAGTATATAAAAAATGTTTTAAAATTCTTTTAGTGAAAGTATAACACATCATTAACCATGATATGTTTAAAACATGATCCAATAGTTAATTATTTATTAAATTTGGGTTTCGATGTTGTTTATAGGGAAGATTTTTTTGTTTGGACTAGGTGTTATAGAAATCAACCCTATTTGAAAAAATTTAGAAGGTTGAAAAGGGATATAATTATTCATAATGAAAGATATATTTTGTGAGGGAAGGAAATTTATCTGATTTTAATGTTTATAAAAAATTTTCTATAATTTTTTTAGTATTTAATTTTATATTAATTATATTTCAATTGAAATAATAATTTATGAATTAATCTCATAGATCTTATTATTATGTTCATTTGTGTAGATCCATGATTTATAGATTCCTATTGGAATATTAATGTTGGGATGGAATAAAAAAAGATATTAAAATTTTTACAATGAAATGTTTGATTTGTTAATAGGTTAAATCTAAATGATAACTATTAAAGGGGATTGCTAAACCATTTCCGTAACCCAAACTGGAATGGGATAATATATCCATGGATTTCATGGTGGGTTTACCAAATATATCTTGATGTAATAATATGATATGCGTTATTTTTGATTATTTGACTAAATATACACATTTTATTCTTATTTGATATGTTATGTATATGGATCATGTTTCTAGCCACTATATTAATGAAATAGATAGGTTTCAAGGAGTCCTCTATCTATTATATTTTATCTTGTTTCAAAATTTTCATACAAATTTTTAATGGACATTATAATTCTTTAAAAACATTATTATCTTTTTTTTAGAACTATTCACTCACAATATGACATCGAATCATAGAAGAAAATTTAAAATTTGGAGGATATGATCTGGGGAGGATAATTATATTATTATAGATGTTGGGGCTATGAAATCTCATTATTTTATGTTTTTTATAAAAATATATTCATTATACTATAGAGATGAAACCATTTAAAGCATTATTATAATGTGTTGTTAGAATATATCTTGTTGGAAAAAATTCTAGGAGTGGAACTTATTGGGGCCTAAATTGGTAAAAGGGATGGAAAAATGTTGAAGAAAATTAAGCACCATATTAGAGAATATAATAGTCAGAAGAAAATAAATCCAGATAATTAGAGGAAATAAATTTTTTTTATGATAGATGACCATGTTTTATTAAAATATCTCTATAAAATGGGGTAATGTGTTTTGGTAGAAAATGAAAATTACGTCGATGGATTATTTTTCTATATGAAATTATATATAAAGTGGGATCAATTTATTATCAATAATAATTTCCTATTACTATATCTCAAGAACACAATGTGTTTCATGTTTCATTGTTAAGGAAATATGTACCTGATGCATATCACACATTAATCCATGAAGTAGTTCAGTTGGGGGAGAATGTTGATTATAAGGAAAGGATATTTTCTATTTTTTATTGAAGAAAAAAAGTTATTGTGGAACATTTTTAATTCCATGGTTATGTTTTTATGGAAGAACCATGTGATTGCAGAATAAATATGGGAATCTAAAAAGGTTATGAAATAAAAATATCTTCAACTATTTATTAATGAATAAAATCATGAAGAAAAAATTTATTTAAGGGGAAGAATGTGAAAACCCAGTTAATGTTAATAATAAATAAATTCTATATCTTATTAATTATTATAATTATAAATTATGGATTTAAATTCAATATAATAAATTTTCTAGAGAAAGATAATTTCATTAACTAATTTTATTCCATGAATAATGTGGTCCAATTTAAAAGTTAAATTTTTAAAATTAGGAAATTTTAATCAATAAAATGGAAATAATTTTTCAATTCATCATATTAGAACTATCTTTTTTTTAGTTTCTTGATATTTCTGAAATGGTTGAATTTTAGGTGAATAGTGAATATACTATTTTTATAAATACACAAAATTTTATGACATTATCATGATATAAACATGGATAAATAATTTATTAATCATTTTTATCAACCAAATATCAAATTAAAGTTCAATATATATCATATAAATAAATTAATTTTGAATTTTTGAAATCCATGAATAACTTTTTGAAACCTAAGTAATGTTATATTGTAATAAATAATAATTTTTGGTTACTTTTATTTAATTGAGTGGTTGGAAGGTTCCATTAAGATTAGGATTGATCTAAAAGTTAAATAAATCTATTTTTTATCATGAACCAATAAATTTCATGTGAATAAATTCAATAAATAATGATGGTGTAAATTCATTTTTATGACAAAAAGTAAGGCCAATAAAAATGTTTTTTCATTTCCTTTTGTGTACTTATATTAAAATTAATTTTTAACAACTTTATAAATTATATCATAGAAAATTAACTCTTTATTTTGAATCACAATATTCAAATTATATAATAATATTCATTTTATTTTTGTTCATAAAAGTAATTTACCAAGAATTTTTTTAGTCAAATGGTCAATGTAAGGGATAAAGCCAATAATATCACTAAAAGATTTGTAAACTGGATTATATGAGTAAATTAAAACCCCAAAAAATAATATTATTAAAATTCAGATAATTATGTTCATTTTTATTCTTTAAATAAATTTATATTATATTATTTTAAAGTTTGTTTAGATGAGTACCACTCATCTCACCTACGAAATGACATATACCCTCCTCAATTATACACATACTTTGACACTAAAATAATAGGTTGATTAGAGGGATTTTGGGGGGGGGGGGTTATACACAATCTCTTGTAAAATAATTTTCTATATAAATTAAAGGCAGTTATGAACATCTCCTGTTGATCATTGAATATAGAGAAGGTTAACATCCCCTCTAATTTTTTTTGCATTTTTTTAATATTTGGTTATATTTTAGAGGCTGTTTTGTCAAAACCAGCACTAATTTAATAATTAGTGATGCTATATATTCTTTTGGATTATTAAAGAGATTTATATAGAATATTTATTTGTTTTTTAGAGCATATATATAATATTATCTTGGATATTAGAGGCTATATTTATTAATATTTTGATTTTTTATAAAATTGTGGGCGTTTGGAACCACCTCAAATATAAGAAATTAGAGGGAATTTTTAATCCCCTTTGTTTTATGGGATTAAAGGGGATTAATGAACCACTTCTAGTCATTTTGATTAGAAGGGGTTTTTGAATCCCCTATAATTTATGACATTAGAGGGGTTCGTAAACCACAACTATTTTCATAGAAAATATTCTTTAATATATATATGTGTATATATATATATATTTACAAAACAATATAGAAAAGTATTTAAATACATTTTATATACATTTTATATAAATATATTTATATAAATATTTTATGTGATTATATTTAATCTTGTTTATATGTATACAGAAATATAATTCTAAAACTTGTACAATAATACAAATTTATTTATATAAAATGATAATAATATAATATTAATTATAATATTAAAACACAAATATATTATATAAATATATACATAAAAATTATTTACATAAAAAATATATCATATAAAAAAATTTAGATTTTATAGTTCATATAATAATAATTATAATAATGGATTATATACTCTGAATGGACCAAATACCTTTATTTTATTTTATTATAGATAATCCCCTTTTTAAGGGTTGAAGGGGAACCCTTAATGACCTGTAGGCCCAAGGCCCAAGGCCTGACACAACCTAAAAGATAATACATCACCCGAAGGCCTAGAGGCATACTATGCCCATTACATGACCCATTGGCCCAACCCACTAGAACTGCCCCTACCCATCTTCTGCATTATTAATCTCTTAGCTCCCCACCCTTTGTTGATGATCAGCTAGAATTTCCCCGTACAAAGTTGCATGGTGCCTGGTCCCGATGGATTTTTCCATACCCTCTTATTCTTCCAATCTGGTTAGCTCTGCTTCTGGTGACTGCTACTCATTGCTCTGATCCTTTTCTGGGGCTTGCTCTGTGGGAGCTGGGCTACTCCATGGTCTCTGTAGCCCAGAGGCCCTGAGACCTGAAGGCCTTTGGTGACCCAAAGGCACAGAGACCCATAGTATATAAATAATTTATTTACATTCTTTATATTATATATACATGTTTAAACAATGTATAATATAAATTAATTTAATTATACACATAAACGCGTAGTATATTGCCTATATATAAACATATACATACAAATAAATATAATTTTTTTTAATAAATAAATAATTACAAATAAACAATTAAATTTTTATTAATATATATATAAGTATTTATATTAATATATTAAATATATATTTTATAAATAATATAACTATATATATAAATATAACTGAATGTTTAAATATATTTAATATGTTTAATATATTTACATATAAATATTCATAAAAAATCATCTATATATAAAAATTATATTATATTACAAGAATTTATATAATATAATATTATATATATCATTATTAATTTAAATATATATTATTTTAATTGTATGTATATTAAATATAGTATAAAAAACTTTATTAAGTTGGATACATATATTAATGTATATTATATATTTGTAAACATTAAAATGTGTTTATAAAATATAAAATATATATTTTTATTCATATAAATATTTAATATATATATATATATTATTTTAAATTTATATGTACAAATATACTATATATATTTACTTATATAATATTTTTGATTAATATATAAATATACAATATAGAGGATATATAATTGCATGTACATGCAAATATAGTAAATAATCACTTGTAATATTACACATTCATTACTAGAAATTCACTAAAACTACCTATAATAGGATGTTGTAAGCACATTATTGGCTCTTTTTTACAACAACCACTAATATCATTAACGGGGGTCTTAAACCCCCCCATTTAAAAAATAAATGCTTTTAACCTACTGATTTTTTTATTGTGTGAGAACATTAGATTAACCATGTCCTTCAAAAATATATCCCAAAGACCCTTCACCATTCTTTATAGATTATGGTCTTCCAAAATTAAAAATATATGAATCCTTAATGTGTTTTTTAAGTATATTATCCATGAAATAGGTATATGTTCTAAACTTGATCTTTCAAGGTTCATTCTTCTTAATCATTCTCCAAAATATCTATAACCATATTAATATATTGAAATCATTATAATTAATATTATTAAATTCTATAATTTTGATGTAACAACCATTATCTACATTCATTCCATACATATAAAAATGAAAACATTGTCTGAGTGTATGTATAGACAACCACCTCTATGTATGACATATTTTATTTTCCATCACCGCATTACAAGGATAATTATAATAATGCGAAAATTAATAATTATGATATTTTTAAAATAATTTGGATTTTTGAAGGATAAATTACTTTCTATATTCTTTCTCTTCAACCCATTGGAAATTAAAAATGTTGATTATATGTATGTGGGAACTATCGACATTAGGAATGAAATGTTTAATTTTACCCCACCACCAAAAAATGATAGTTTTAAAAGTATATTTTGTTAACAAAAATGATGTTTATGATATTTTTATGATTTTATAATGATCATGTAACCTTTTTTTCAACCATTTTTCCTTCTTAAACATTCCAAAAACGTTTTATGTATATTGACTCCAAAATCCCATACATGAACTTAATTGATTTATAAATTAAAAAAAATGATATTAAATGAATTAAATGAAATAATAATAAAGGAATAAAAAATAAAAATGGTCCTTAAACACATAAATAAATAACAATTTTTTTATCATTCATGAATGTAAAATACGTAGGTGGTGATTCATGACTTGTGGTAGGGGATTTTTTTTATAGATCGTATTTTTAATATTTAATTGTTTTCCATTAACATTTCCCTCAATGTCATTATAATTTAAGGAATGAAATTATCTAAAGATAAATTATATACTATAATCATATTTGAATTAATTTAAAAAGGTTTAATGTGGTATCTTTAAAAAAGTTTTCACACGGTCCATTTTGAATTTCATTATAAATTGTTGAAATAATATGCTTTAACATTTACTAAAAGACTATATTTTCCCACTAGTAGGTCCAATCATTATTAAAACATATTTTATTTTTGTTTTAGTTATATTAAATATTAAATTAAAGTCATATTTTTGATGAATTTTTCTTGTTAAATAATTACCAAAGAAAAATTAATAAATATATATTTTTATGGGATAACTACATCTGTTTATGACTATGAGATAAATTTAATGTTTTTATGAGTTTTATATTGGATGTAAAAACTTATATGTATTTCATTAAAGATATGGTTATTGTATATTATATACTATGATGGTGGGGTTTGATATATCCACCCAATTAAATGGTTAACAATATGTTAACTAAAGGAGGAATTATGGGTTAAACTAGGAATGTTATTCCATTGTATGGGATCTTCTATGTGTACTTATAAGGTTGATTGTGTGTATAATATCATAATATGAGTAAATTTTGTTTCTATTATAGATATTAATTTTATTAGAATTTTTTTATTTTATATTCTATTAAAAATATTTAATGATTAAAGGAATGTTTATAAAATTTTAATGGTGAATGATTTGTTTTTCATGATAATAGTTTTAATGAGTTCTCATGTAATAAAAAGTAACATTCATGTTTTTTATTTTATTTTTCATTATTTTGTTTAAAATATGTTTTATGAAAACCATTGTTAATGTATTTGATTTCATGAATAAGTAAATTATTTTTTAGCTCATTGTTTGTTATATAAAAACAAAAACATTCTTATTGATTCCATGTTTTTCAGTGGAATCATGAAGTTCCTTTATTTTTTATATTCATTCTGGATATTTTTGTTATCATAGTACATTTTTTAATGGATATCATATGGTATATTGATATATAATATTAATAAAAAGGATTAACATGAATTAAGGAATACTTGTCTAGAAAGAATAAAATATTTGATGAATTAAACAAATAGTTTAATTATAAAAACATATTTTTTTGGAACAAATGTTCACCATGTGTATGTGTCCACATTTTTATGATATGTTTTACCTAATTCTATAAAAATATAAACCTAAAATAAATTTGAAATATAAGAATGTGAAATATATTTTATAAATATTTTAATTGTGGGTAGATTATGTTATGGATTTTAATTTTCCTATACCTCTTGGTTCAACTATAATTAATAAAGAAACTCATGATATAAACTACATCAAAAAATTACCTCTTCTATTTGTGTACTTATGGTACAACAAGTATCTTTATAGGATTCAATATTCCATATTCATAGATAATGAATTTCACTCTCTCCTCTTCCGTGGATTTAATATTATTTTGTAGACCATTTCTATATTGATGATAATTATTTATCTTCTTTATAAACATGGTTGGGAAATTAATTGGAAACTAAATGATTGTTTCCATTACATAATAATTTTTATATCCGATTTTTCTATATAATATAATATTTTTTCCTTTTCAAACATATTCATAGATAAGACTCCATGCTCTTTCCAACATAATGCATCCCTAAACTTTTTTTCATTCCTAGGATAGATATGTATTACATAATAATAATCCATGAGTTCTAATAATCTCCTCTATAAAAAGTTGATCTCATTCCAGGTGAACATATACATAAAACTTTTATGATTTGTATATATGAAACATCATTCTCTATAAATATAGTTTCTCCATATTATTACTAAAAAAATTTATAACACTTAGTTAAATATAATGGGTCTAATATGTTTTTGTAGGTCTTTTATTACCCTGATGTATCAGAAAACACTATACCATTTTTCATAAGGACACAACCATGTCCTTTCTTTGATACATCAATGTATATAAATACTATTTCCTTATATGATAGAAAGGTAAATACTCAAGCAGTGATCAATCTATTCTATAGTTTCTAAAAACATTCTTCACATTCCGTAAAAAATTTCAATTTGAACCCTCTACATGTCAACTTGGTTAACAGATTATAAAATCAAGAAAAATATTAAACAAAACACCCATAGTTATTTGCTAAAAAAGGAATCTATGTATCTTAGTTATATACATTATTATTTTACATTATTTAAAAATATTTTTCTTTGAGGGGTCGACTAATATTCAATCATTTTATACAAAGTGGAGATGAAAATAAAATTTTTGATGTTATAATTCAAATATAATGAATTCCCCATATAAATCATAATTTCTTAGAGTGTTAAGGATAATTAATAAGTGGTATTCATTATCTTCATATAACTTTGAGTATATCAAGAAATCACCAATAAAAGCCTGAAAAAATTAATCAATACAGTCCTTGAATCCTATATTAATTAAGTCCACAAAAACCATGGGTTAAATTTTTTAACTGAAAGGTCATTATTATGAACTCATTTTTCCCATACATCATATGAAAATATTTATTTAGTATATCATTATTCTTGAATTTTAATTTGTAATAACCTGGATAGATATTAATCCTTGATTACAATGATGCCCCTTAAAGTTGACCCAAGAGATCATCAGTTCTATGTAATGGAAACTTTTTCATTATAATAATGGATTTATTTTACCTATAGTGACTGAAAACCCCAAATACCCATCCTTCTTCGTTTAAAATAAGGTTGTTTATTTCATAGGTGAAAATATAGTTTGAATGATTTTTTATCGTAAAATTCATATAATTGATTATTTAATTCAACTAATTCCACAAAATCTATTTTCTAGGGAGTCTTAGATATGGTCTTTGAATTAGAGATATAATTGAAATATAGTTTTACAACATTATCAGGTTGATATCATTTTAATTATTTAGGAAATAAATGAATATATTCCCTCAAAATAGATACATAATCTATTTTAAGGATAAAATTTTAATGAAGTGATTCAAATTCTCCAATAATTTTATTAATATATGCCACCATATTTAGTTTCAAGAAAGACTTGGGAAATAAAGTCTGTCCACTAAAAAAGGTATTATTTTCTAGAAATATATATTAAAATTTCTTTCTCATGATTATAAATTGTTTTATTATACATTGAGAGATAATTCATACCAATGATTTTGTCAAAGATAACCATAGATATAAAAACCCTATTTTCTACAACAGAACCTCCATTCATTTTAATAGTGATAGAAAAATATAATTACATTAATATAATACTTCCAAAATGGGTTTTATCAGATAAATATTTTCTCATTTCCATGGTGGATGATTTAATGTTATTAAAAAATTCCCATGAAATGAATAAATGTGTTAACCTCGAATAAAATAATAGTTTTTAAAATTTGAGTTTACTATAAATGTACCTACAATAACATAATTTAGAAAATAAAATTATATTCTCTTGAAACACATGTAAGACATTTCTACAATGGATTATTATACGGTTGATTCCCATGAATCATGTGAAATTTATTAGAATAGTTTTTATATCCTAAAAATATACAGTTGGAAATTTATGGCTTATTTCATTCCTCTAGCCTCATGATCTTGGTGACCCTTATATTTATAATTATAATAGACTCTTATTCCCTTATTCTCCATTTTCCATGTTCTTTTCAACATGTAACTTGACCAACTTCTTCACATATTTATTATCTTTTAATTTAAAATACCCGGAGAAGTGTTGATGGAAGAAGTAATTATCTCTTTGTGTGAGGAAAATGTTTGAGGGATAAATTCCATTCAAATTCTTGTCTTTAACTCATAAAATAAGAATTCAATATTTCTTTGTGTATTACGTATATATTATTAACCATATATTACTAACATTTTAGTGTTATACTCATACATAGAAACATTTTCCTATTTTGTTTTCATAAATTTAGGAATTTACATTCCATGCTAGCTCATTACTCACAAGGAAATTAATTACAAATGAATATCACCCTAAAAGACGTCGATTCCATATAATATATCTCTTATTATTTATTGGGGGGTTTTTAACAAAGGACAAAAAATATCAATATATAATTTTATATGGTATATGAAAATCATAAAAATCTTTGTTTCACTATATCCCAATGTATGGAATTATTTATCGAAGGATATGAACCATTATTTAGCTACTAATGTATTTATTGTTACATTGAAGTATATTGGTTTTTTTCTAATGAAGTAGTTTAACATTATCACACCATGTCTTGGAGTAATAAGTTTTTACATACAGTAAGGGTTATTAGTAAAAAATGGAGTCAATTTACCCAATAGAGTGATAATATACATTGATCCAACACTAGAAACATTGAAAATATTTAGAGGTAAATCCAATCATTGAATATGGGCATTGACATGATTTCTCTACTTTCCATTATGCACAATTTCTAAAAAATATAATATACTTATTTTTTAATGAATAAAACAATGAATTATAAATCATATCATAAGACTGTTATTCATTTATTATAATTTCATGCCTCTTAATCTAGAAATATTTCAAGAATATTCTATTGGTTTTTCATAGAGTTATGTTCTCTAACATTTGATACACTAACTCTAGTCTATAAGGATTCTCCAATAGTTTATTTGATACCATCTATACCAAACCGACACTAGTAACCCAGATCCATATGTTATTTTACTACATTGGAATAAAATTAATAGATCATAGGATCCAATAGTTTTATAGTCATAGGAAACTAGATACCGAATATGATGTTTTAGGGAATTAAAAAATGAAGATACAACCTAGGAATATTTGAAAACGTTGTTATTTCACATTGAAAATAAAAATTTCAGGGGTCACAACCCTCTTGGTTTCCAATGTAAATGATAAAATATATAAATAGGTGATCATAAATTCTTAGTTAGGGGTGAATTATATGATAATATACCATTCATCATTAAGGAATAAAAAATATTTTTGGAATATAGAAATTACAATTTTTATAATATATCAATTTATTACATAATAGTAAATAAATTAATAGATAATAATAAATGACAAAATGGTGATGGAATACATAATTACAAACATAATAAACCTACCTTCAAGGAAAATACCAAGAATTGATACACAAATAGATAGGGATTATACTAAATACCAAAATTATTTATCCCATGAGACCTACTAATACATCAAGGGGTATAAATTTGACTCCCCACACATAAGATAATAAGTCCAATGAATCTATCATATGTAGAAAATGGATAAAGAATAAATACAATAATTTTATATAGTAACATCATATATAATTATTCATAAATAATAAATAGTTTTCCATATAGTTATAATGGATATAAAGAATAAAAATGTTTCTCTAATCAATAAAACAATAAGTATATCTAGGATAATATCACACACTTAACAAATAACGATATCCCCAAGATAAATGGAGCTACCCCTATTAAAGTAATGATAAAAAGGTTATAGAGAAGAGTACTTACATGATTAGGGATATCAAAAGTAAATAGTCTTTCACTATGGTATATAAAGTGTTAATTAATTTTCATAATCATATCCCTCGATAGTTCGAAAAAAAGTGTGTGGTTACGATCTCTTATCATACACCATGTGAAGGTTTAGATCATACTGAATCAAAAATATTCAGGGTTAATACTCAAAGGTGCATCCTATCCCAAGCCTAAATCAACTTGTTTTTATACATAGAGGGATACTATTTGTAGGAAACAATACAATCTTCAGTTTAACAAAATTCTAAGATGTTTTATGGATATTAGGGTGATTAAGATTTACAATGGATAATAAATGTTTTATAGTTAGAGGTAATTGTGATATATCATTTATAATAAAATAAAAAATTTACGACAAAAAATCCTAAATAAATTTCACATTGAAAAGGAAAGTAATTTGAAGGATTTTGAAAAATGTATAATAAGATTAAGGATCCTTACCATAAAATGTAGCATCATAAACCCTAGTAGGAACACCTTATAAACTTATAAACTCCACAGAGACACTCTTGAGAGGGTAAATGAGAGATACTTTTTCATGAATAGATTTAGAGTGGAGATGAATGGGAGAATGGGTGGGTATTTTTAGTAAAGGAGGGGGGAATTTTTGTGGTGAAATATTGATTTTATTATTTATGAAAACTAATTTTAGTTGTAATTTATACACATGATGTTAGTCATATTATTACTAAACAAATGATGGTTAATTTTAATTTAAATCAATATTAAACATAATATATCCTTGTATGTGGAGTCCCTGATGTTATTAGTTTGGATCTGGAACCTGGATTATTACATTAGCATAAGATAAAAGGAATTTAATCATGAAGGACTGAAATGTTTAGTATTAATGGTAAACTAGACGCATACTTGAGTCTTATATTATATTCGAAAACAAAAATTACCGCGAAATTATATTTTAATGGATATCATAATTATCAATAAAATTTCATTTAATGTTATAAATAGTACACTTCTTGGATTCCTAGCAAAAGGTAATAAAACTAGGGTGAGCTCGAATAATTATTTTGGGTTAATTATTATAGAATCAGTCATGAATCAATAATGAGTAATCAATATGACATGGTAAATAAGTGGATTCAAATTATATTTAATCAATAATCTATAAAGTAAGTTCATCTAGTGAAAATATCATTGAAAACATATAATGTATAATAATTATTATATAATGGTAAATAACTCAACATACTTTCAATGTAATAAATAAACTGAGAAGAAAATGAATCAAGAGATAATATCAATGTGAAAGTGTCAAGGGTAACCTATTTCTATTTGCACAAAATCATTAGAAGGATAGATTTATTTCCAAGATTAGAGATTATTAGATGAACCTAATGGACTTGGTAAGTTATTTGGGTAGGTATTGGTGGATCCAATGGGTTTAAAGGTTTTCAAAATAGAAGAGAGTGCTTGTGATTTTTTAGTAAGGCGAGTGGCACACTTGTAATTCATTAAACGAAAACATGGTACCCATATTATTCAAACAATAAAATGATAAAAAATGAATTATTCTAGAGACTTATATATTATAGTGTTTAAAAATATCTATAAAATATATCTTATAAAGTTTTTATGATGTTTTAATACTTATATACTTATTTTAACCCTAGATAAATCTGTTTTACCCTAATCATGGTAAATAATATTTAATGCTTTAAATATTAATGTTATTTAAAAATTAAGTTGAAATTATTAGATAATATAAATTATATTCATTTTAGATATATAATATATTTTAAAATTTTTAATTCATATAATTGAAAATTTTTAATTTAAAATTAATCTAATATACATGGAAAGAAAATGGTGTTTTAAAGAGAAAGTGTTCAAAAGCATAAGAAGTTTTTATATCAATATTCAATATGAAAATCAATCCAATGACCTAAATTGGATTAATATATAAATATTTTAAATTATTAATATTTAAAACAAATTAAAAATATAACTTATCTTTGTAAATTATTTAAACAAAAATAATATTTTCAATTAAAATTCATTATTTTTGACTATTTATAAAAAATGAAATATTTTATAAAAATCCTAAAAAATTACCGTAAACTAATTTTTATATTATTATTTAAAAAACTAATTATATTTTATCCAATATCTTTTTATATTTTTTAAAACATAGTTTTAAATTATGGTAAAAAGAGAGACTAAGCTTCCATTTAGAATAATAGATTTTTTCAAAATGAATTTCATATTTTAAATGATTTTTATTTTATATACAATCATCAAATAACCATAAATTTTATAATTAAGTATTAATATTCATTAACTCTCATTTAATAATAAGGTATACTATATTATGGTTCACATTAACTTGGGGTTTCACATCTACAAACTATCAAAGAGATTTAATATAAATAAATATATTTCATGGGTTGTTGAATATTTGTGTTGTGTGTATCATATGCTATTGAATAAAATGTTATTATATTATATATTTTTGGTGTTATATTCTCCTTATGTTAAATAAATTTCTTTCTTAAAATTTATACATGATATTAGTAATCAAGTGTGAGATATTTGTAAACTCTTTTGTTGAAAACCCACATTTTAATAAGAGAACATAAAACATCCTCTTAAAAATGAAAAAAGGGAAGAACTAAGGTCATATGTAATAATATATAACTAGGTTTAAATATAATAGAATGTTTTTGGAAAGAGGTGATATGTTCATAGAAAAAAATTTAAATAATTATAGAGAGTTTTTGAGGTTATTGATCAAAATAAAGTGAATAAGAAATGAAATGTTGAGGAATTCAAAACCATAAATATGTAATTATTTAAAATCCCATTTTACTCATCAAATATTAAGGTAACAAGATAAATTATTGTTTCATGATCATTCTTCAAAATATTTGTAATTATATCATTATATAATAATATAAAAAAATATACTTATCTGATATATTTTTATTTTATAAGAACAATTTCACAATTGGTTTTTTCTTTGATTAATTTCATTTTAATAATTTACTCCATGATATGAATTTAAAATATTTTTATTCTTGAAGAAAGAAAATTCAATTCTAATGGATCTTAAGACTTAGAAAAGAGGTAAAAGTCTTTCCATACGTCTCAAATTATTTTCAAAAACCAATTTTGTAATTCAAGTTATCAAAGATAATAAATTAATCTCTAAACATCAATGTAACACCGTTGGTTCATCATTAATATAATTCATTTATGTAAAAAAATGACATATTATTCCAAACATTTTGTAGGCTAGTAGTAGGTGCTAAACACCAATTGTCCTTTGGTTAGGGATTCAATCCTTGATTTCTTACTCGATATGACAGTTTGTCTCCCAGTTTTATGGGTTTTCCTTTTATAATCTATATTACTATAATTTTTATACCATTGAATAATAATACTATGTACATCCTTGAATTATATTTAATAATTAAATAACTTTTCTAGTAAGGTTTTTAATACAACTTTTTTTTTCCGAAAATGTATAATAATTATATTTTATTGCTATTACTTTCTCACAAGTGATCATAATAAAAAACACGTTATCAAAACCTATAAACTTATTTCTATAAAATAAAACTGAATTATTTCACAAATTAATTTTTAACTGAAATATATAGTAAACTAATGGGTTGTATTGCCACAAATCTATCCCAAAATATCCACAGTCATGGTAGACGCTCATCACATAAAACATAAAAAGGGTGTTTTAATACTTTTAACAAAAATCTTAAAATCATAAACACATGATGGTATCCATAAATCTTCTCTTAATCAAGACACATATTCTTCAAAGATATAATAAAACCTTAGATATATCTTAATGAATATCACTAAAATTCCATTGGTAAGAAAAATACTTCTATTACTTTATTCCTGAACAATATATAAATTTTTCATCCATTTCATTTCCATAAAGATCATTCCTTATTCTGTATTTATTTCCTTATATAGTACTCTTTATTTTTACTCAAAATTTCATTGATTTCTTCCCTTCATTTTCACATATAATGAATTTTACCATTCCATGAGGACACTATCATGGGTGTCTCCTTCCACCTTTATTACATGATTATAATTGATCCTTATTTACTCCAGTGTAACCATCACTCAAGATCTTGGAGAAATCCATAATTCTATTCCTTTTTGATTCTATGAGTTAGTTGATGTATATGTTGTTAATCATATTTTAAGAAAAAAAATATTAGTTAAAAATATATATTTCTCGACATTCATGATCTCATTTTCTTTCTCATATTCACCACCTTGTACATTAAATTAAATTATAGAATTATTTCTTTTTCTTGAAACCATTAACTAAAATAAAAAACCATATTGCGAGAGACAATAATAATATTCAAAAAACCAAAAAATAATTTATAGAATGTTTAAATTAGGACACATATTTTTTAATCTATGACACTGGGGGTTTATCTTAGTTCATTCATTGTCATCATATATTAAATTTTTTATAATTATTTGAAATTAAAAATTGAATTATCAAAATCATATCCACTAGAAGTTTCAAACTAGGTCTGTAGAAAGGCCCATTATTGAGCATTAGGTGATGATCGAGTCTATACCAATGCACCTTTTTTATATTTATTACCCTTATTTAAATATTTTATAGAACCATTCCTACTTATAAAATCCAGAAATTCTTTATTGATGTGAATCAAAACACAATATCTCCATTACCACAACTTTATGATGTTCTTCTACACTTATCATCAAATTATATAATAGGGTTAGGATCCCTAATCTATATTCTCCTAAACCTATTTCCAAAGGTTTCTAATAAACTCTATTTGTTACTAACTGTTTAGATGCCAACCTTAGTAGCCCATATTCAATGTCTGATTTATTACATTCAAGTAAGATACAAGTAGTCACATCCTAAAGGGGAGAATAGTTTAGTAGTCTTGGTAAACTATAAATATATTTGATCCTTTTATTACATTGAAAAACAAAAATTCAAAAAAATAATATTTCCCCATAAGAATATCATTATTCCTTGTAGAATATCATTTTATATCATTTGTATTAGACTTTATAGATTCCCCAGGAAATTGAAAAAATAAGGGTGGGCTCAAATTCTTAACAACTGTAAATTTCAATAGAAGATATTTTTAATGAACAAGGAATAATTAATATAGAATTGTAAAAAACATAACATGCATGCTATTTAATGAATAAACTATGATTTAATCATACCCATAGATAAGATAAACATGAAAATTTAATTTATAAAAATATATATGGGAAGTAAAATAAAATAACATTAATTCCATGTAATCAATAAACTGAGAATAAGTGCATCCATTTACAATATCTATGTTAACGTCTAACAAATATAAATCAACATGGAAAGGTAAAAATCAGAGAAAAAAATCATAATTTATCAATAACTTGAATATTTTTACATCCAATGATTCTTTTAAAGGTATTCTTCATTTAATTTCTATAATTTATTTATTTTTGGAGGTTTCCCAAACATTTTGAGAGGATTGGGTGAGTTTTCTTGATTTCGGCCAAACAGTCAGCCCATTTACATTTTCAAAAACAGTTTTTTTCTTTTATAAATCATTAATTTTTCAACCTTTATCACCCATTACACATCCAAGATGGACTCCACTAAACTATTAACACCACCATATCAATTTGGAACCTCTAGGAATTCATAAACATGGTGGATTTGGGTTTTTATTTAATGAATTGGGTCATCCAGTAAGCCATTTCCAGTTTTTTTTTTAAAATTATTTATTTAATATCTTATTCAGTTTTTATACCTTTCTAGTGATTCTACCTTCCAATCGAATCCAAAGTCCCTAGGCGTTCCCCCATATTTGTGTCTCCCTTTTGGGGCTCATTTATATATCAGATTTACATGAATCTTCTAAATATTTCTCAAATAGTCTAGAATTAATGATTTTATTTGTTTCCTTTATAAGTCCTTCATTTTTCAATCATTTCCACCATTATAGTTCTTACATGTACTCCTCATTATTATTAAAACCTCATTTTCATTTTTGGTTGTTCTGATATTTAGCTACTGGTGTGTTTGTGGCGTTTTATTCAAGATATCTCATGTAAGTGGGTTTCTTCTCATGTTTCTCTTATTTTATTAGGATTTATTCCATATATAATGAGGTTTTAAAATGTCCATTATCTAGGGTTCATACGTAGGGTTTTATTTTATTTCATTTTGGTGAAATATTTTCGATTAGGGATTAATTACACTTCCTTGTGGTGTGGTGGTGGTGCGATTGAACTTCACACAATGATTTGAAGGTTTTAGCCCAAATGGTAGGTGATTCCACATGTAAGAATTATTGGATATGTTATTTTTTCAAGATTTATATGTTTAGTATGATTCTCTTCCACTGTGTTTCATGAAAAACTATATTTGGTAGCATTTGTTAACTAATAGGTTTTTAAGTGGAATTTTTGTGCAAACATGGATATTTTTGGTGTGTATTCCATGTTGTATTCATTGGGGTTGTTTTATGATTCATGGAATAGTTTTATTTAATGATTTTATGTCTACCAATTATTGTCTTATGTGATATTGGTATGCTTTCGGTCTTAAAAATGTTTTTAGAATGATTCTGCATGCAATACATGGAAACACTCCTTGGAATTGTTTTTTGAATGTTTTAAATGGTTTCCTGATTTATGTAAGAGGTGAAACTATGTTTCCTAACGTTTTTGCTAGTATTTTACTTTTGAAATGGAATATTATAATGTGAAATGAATTTTATGGTAAGTATACTACCTTGGAATGGTTTTTTAAAACTATTTAAAGGATTTGTTGAAGTGTGAATGATTGGTGAAATGTGTTGTGGGATGTTTTGGTGTGAGTATGATTTGCAAAAATGAATTTAAATAAGAAAGGGGATATTATAACATGTTTGTGGGATTTTTGGTATGTTTATTTGAATTGGAAGTGGTACTTTCATGTGCAAATTATATTTAATGGCTTGTGGAACTTGTTTTAGCATAAGAGGGAAAACCCGAGAATCTTTGTGGGTGGATGTGTACTAGTATTCTAGTAATCCCGTAGGGTTTGGCCCTTATTTCATGTTGCATGTTTGACAATGATAGAACTACCTAAACTTTGATGATGATGATATTGGTGGACCACTAGTTTATAGTTGTGATCCCTACAATGCCTCATTTTCACGATAACAAATATTTGTAAGGTTACTTTCACCGAGTATGAGGTACTTGAGACCCACAGTGAGTTTGTGCCTATTGTTGTTTTCCCCTTGCTAGTGCTCATTGGATATTTTATACATACTGTTGGCATACAATATGTTTGGATGGGTAAATTTAGTAACTTTTTCATTATATTTAAATTGTTGATTTATTTTAAAGTATCCCACTTGAAAATTAATTTTATTTAAATTTTTATCTCCTAATTATTTTTACTATAATTTCTTGTTAACAAAACATGCAAGTTTTTTTATTATAATTCATATCACAAGGAATATTTTTTTTGTTGGAATCTAATTGGGATTTGGATCCCACTCTTCATACACCCTAGGCTGTATGTAGACATGGTTATTTTATTGCAGTTTTGGGTAAAGCTTTTAGTACTAGTGGTTTGGGTTTTTAGCCGTCCTTCTTAGAGTAATGTCATGGGGATGGATTTAAGGGGGTGTCCCTTAACATGAAGAGGTTATTTGGATGTCATTTTTGATACTTTTCCTTTTTATAGTCTTTGATTTTTGTTCTAGATTATGTAATTCAATTCTGAATTTTGGTAAAAGATGTTTTTGTTCGAAAAATCCACATTTAGTTTATTTGATTATTTTGTGGTTATATGTTTACAAGCTCAGGTAAATCATTCCAAAATTTCATTTTTTGATACCCATGAAGTTTTTGAAGCCTGTGGGGATCAAGAATTCCCTTTAGGCCTATCCACGGGCTACGTCGGGTGCTAATTTTGATGCGAAGAAATTTGGTTCATGACCAAATGGTATCAAAGGGGACATGTTCTATCTCTTGGATTATGTTATTTGGGGAAGAGTCAGGATAGTCTAGAGATAGGGTTGTCGGGACATGAAATTTTTATTATGGGTTGGGTGCCTGGATAGCACACCTCGTGACAAGATTCATGTTACTAGATGAATTCAGGATTTATCTGATTCCTATGGTTTTCATGGGTCATCAATGATTGAGGAAATTAAAAGAGAGGCGGGTCAATGGTCTCAGTGAACTCATAGGGCCTGGAAATCCATGTGGAGCTGAGGATATTATATTATAACACTCTCCATGATGGTGAAGTTATTGTTGAATGACCTTTAACCATATGTTCAAGTCACCCACCAAAACTAGTTTCCCCTTGCATTTACTTGTGTCCTTTGTTTTGGAATCTTGAATGCTTTGTTTTAAAATTATAAATTAGACTTAATTTGAGAAATGTGAAATTTTATGAAAATACATTTCAGTAATTTGTATGTGGATTGATTTTTAAAATGGTAGAAACTAATTTTCAAAACTATTTTGAAATGGTTAATGGTGTGTTTACACCTCTTTTAGATGTATGAATTATGATAGAGTGGGTTTTGAAAATCTATTCCAGATAGACTTTGAGGAATTATTGACATGTGTTTTGGATTGAATAATGTTTTTTTGGGAATTTATACATGGGGTTTTGAGATTAATTTTTATTTGGGAACTAGTAGGAACTTGAAATGTCTTATGAATCATTTGAATCTTGTTTAAATAAGTAGATATGGGGTTTTAAATAGATGGGAGTTGATGAAAGGTAGATCTTTTCATAAAACCGGGAGTGTTTTGAAATGAGATGAAATGTATTGAAATAAATATATGGTTTGAAAGTGAGTATTTATTTTAATGATAGGGTATTTATGAAATGTTTTGTAATATGTAAATAAGGATTTCATCTTGTGGTTAGCAGTTTTGAGAAAAAGGGATGTGTCAGTTGAATGTTTTGGTTTTGAAAATTTGATGTACTTTTGGTTTTAACCATTTTTCTTTTAGTGAGAACCCACAAGAATGGGGTTATATGGGATGATGTATGGTCAATGGAATGAATGAATGTGTTTTGGGATGGATATGAGGAGGGTGCCCGGTTTGTCATTGAAACATGCATGTGTGAGGCCCATAAGATAACATTGGTTGGTACGCTAACCACCGACCCATTTATTTTCAATGAAGTGACTTCATTTAAAAGATAACTTGACCTCTTGATGACCAGTTTGGGAGGTGTGTCTTATGTGTTTTTGGAAATATTGTTGTTGTGGGATGTTTTGAGTTCAAGATCCCCTCCTGTCTGAATGCAGTTTTGGGTTTGTGTTTGGTAAGTATTTTTGGTTGAAGGGATGGTTGGTGGTATCTTCTGCGAAAAGTTCAGGAATCCTTTACGGTGGTCACCCTCATGGGTTCAGTTTTAGTTTGTGGCATATTTTTACTAATGGACCATCTTGGTCAGGTCATTGGGTTTTCTCGTTGGATAAGTTGCGCCCCTATTAAGAGTTAATGCCAGACTGAAGTGAATCCCAAATTATTTCTTCATTATAATATGCTCCTTTTGATCAATATAAGGAATATTTTTCTCGATATTTGGATATTGAGTGAACACCATTTTTTTTATTGGTTTTGAAGATCGTCTTATAGAGGGAGATTTATCATGGAAGGTTGAAAGAGACCTTAATTTCTTAAGTTACATGTTTTTTCAATGGTCAAAGTAGTCTGGGTTTGTTAGTGTGGATGGTGTCTAAGAGGGCCTCTAGGTCCTTCGTAGTATCTTAAAATCATGGGTTCATGTTAAACCACCAGCATAAGAAATTCTGCCATGTGAGGATGTTATGGAAACTTCATGTAATTGTGTGTTGTTTTGGGATTTGTCATAACATCCCTTTCCTGGTATTTTTTCTATAAGTCACAATGGTCATGTTCGGTGACGCCTTGTGATTTCATGTGCTTGTTTTAATATAAAAGTAAAGATGTACAATCTTTTTTGAGTTTTTGTTTTTTCATAGGTGTGTCCCCTTTCAGGAAGTCTCTATATCCTATGTTTTTAAGAAGGTGTTTCCATATATCCTTTTCTCTTTATGTTTCTCATCCGAAGAAACAAGGGGTGATGTATGTGCATCCTCTATGAACTTCTTTTAGTGAAATACCAGGTTTTGTTAAAGTGAGTTTGGAGTGTGTTGTGTCTCGTTGATCCCATCTAAGATCATGGTATAGTTTTCATGGCACCGAAAGGAGAAGTTACGTTTGAGGGGTTTACAAAGTCTAACTATGAGGCCACATATGCTTAAATAATTTGAGATCCAACCATAGGTCTTGGAGTGAAGCTGACACGTAGTAAAGGTGAAATCTTATGGTCATTAGAACCCTTAGTGAATGAACTATCCCCAGTATGAATGATGGTAATAGTTTAAACCTCCTGTGCCATTGCCTTATTCCTTCTATTTCGGTGGTAGAGGTAGGATAAACTCTTTTCCTTGTTATAACCTAATTTCATGTTATTCCCTTGTATTTTGTTTTGATCTTTTAGAGAAAAAGATGAACTTTGGGCTTGAGTGATTGAATAGAATGGTTCGCGCATGCTTAATAGTAACCGTGTGCCAACCTAGGAAATCATTTGATAAAAGATAGTAGCTACAAAACTATATACACACGACTATGCACCTTGATCCATGTAGATGTGTAATGTTTCCCCTTTGTAAAGAATGCTTCACATGGTTAGCCCACAGTTTCGGAAACTATGTTGAATAATCATCCAGTCAGGCTAACTCTTTAAATTTTGGGGTCTTTTCATGCCGAATCGTTATAGTCGGTTAAGATGGTTGATTCTTATATTGGGGAGACCTACTATTGGTGTCTTGTATGTTCTTTTGGAAATGTATAATTAATGTATACCCATGATTCCAAGGTGTCCATTCTGGTCTCCCTTTATTAGTGTCCTGACTCTGTCTTGGAAAAATATAAGTAGTCTCTTACGGTGGGGAGACCAATTTTCTCTCCACGTATCTGTAACTCAGTTATGTCCTTAGTATTGTATTGGAAATAGATTGTTTCATTCTGGTCTATTTAACAGCCAAATTCATCCTTGGGTAAACAGTTGGATTGGAGTACGCCCAACAGTTTTGGTGAAGTGAGACTGTGGTAACCCTATTCGATGTTGTTTTTCGTTTGGGTAAATTTCATTAGTCTTGTTTGGATAGTATTTGATGCATTTTTGTGTGGACGAAGTTTGAATTTGATTGATCATTTTATTAAGTAGTTTATGTTTTGTTTGGATAGAGTCTTACTTCCTTTATTGATCAATTGGAGGTGTTTTGGTCTTTTTTGGGGTAGCAGAAACATGGTGAAAGCGTCCATTTCGGCCTTTCGATTGGGTTTGTTTTTTTTTCATTTGGCCTTGCTATTGCTTTCCGTGGGCGGAATGTTTTATGATTGGTATAATTTTCACATCCATGGATTCTTTTTAAGGAATTTTTCATTTAATTTCCTTTATTTCATTGTTTTCTGGGGTTTCCCATTCATTTTTGGAGTAAAGGGTGAGTTTTTAGGATTTGGGCCAAACCATGATCCCATTTCGAGATTTAAAAAATAATTTTGTTTCTTTTATTAATAATTAAATTTCAACATTTTTGACCCCTTTTACTTCCAAAATGTCCTAACCAAACCCATAAACACCAAAATATCAATTTGGACCCTCTAGGAATCCGTAAACATGCTTTATTTGGGTTTTTTATTTAAGGAATTAGGACACCTATAATCCAATTACTTGTTTAAAAAACAATTTTTTATTTAATATATTATCATTTATTATTATTTTACTATTATTCCACCTAAAAAATTAATCTAGGATCACTAGTCACACCCCCCCATCTTCACATCTCCCGCTTTGGATTTCATTTCAATTGCAAATTTGGGAAAAACACCCAAAGCTTCCTCAAATCTTCCAGATTTGAAGAGGTAATTTGTTTCCTTAATAAATCATTCACTTTTTACACTTTTTCACCCCATTACATTTCTTACATGACCTCCTCAGCTTTATTAGAACCTCACTTTCATTTTTTTTATATTTGGAAATTCATCTATTGGTGTATTTGGGGAGTTTTATTCAATATATCTCAAGTAAGTGATTTTCCTATCATGTTCCTCCCATTTTCATTGGGTTTATCCGAACTTTCTTGAAGTTATAAAATTTCTAGCAGATATGGTTCATACCTATGGTTTTATTTTGTGTCATTTTGGTGAAAACTTGTGGATTAGGTCTTCATTTCACTTACTTGTGTTGTGACAACAGTACGATTGATGTTTCACACAATAGTTTAGAGTTTTGGGCCTAAATAGTAGGTGATTTCATGTTTAAGCATTATTAGGTGAGTTAGTTTTGATTAATTTATATTATTATCATGATTATATTACATTGAGTTTGGTAAAACAAATATTTTTTATCATTTGTTAAGTGGTTGGTTTTTATGTGGAAATTTTGTGCAGAAATTAATATATTTTTTGTGTTTTCCATGTTGTATTCATTGAGGTTATTTTATTATTCTTGAAGTAGTTTTATTAAATTATGTTAAGGATTATAATTCAAATTTTATGTGATATTTTTATGATTTTGGTCTTCAATGAGGGTTTTTAGAGGGATTTACTATGCAAACAAATATTGCAATCCTTAGAATTATTTGGTGAAGGTTATAAATGGTTTTTTGATTTATATAAGAGGTGAAACAATGTTTCCCAATTATTTTGGTAGGAGTGTACTTTTTAATTGGTATATTTGATTATGAATGGGATGTTATGTTATGTGTTCTATCTTGGAAAGGTTTCGTAAAATTTTTTAAAGGACCTTTTGAAGTGCGAATGAGAGGTGAAACGTGTTGTGGGCTATTATGATGTGAGTATAATTTCCAAAAATAAAATTTGATGAAAAAGGGGATCATGTGACATGTGTGTGGGAAGTTTTTTGTGCGTGTGACTTAAATTTGTATTTTCATGTGAAAATTTCATTTCATATCTTGTGGAACTTGTTTGAGCATAAAACAGAAAACCCAGGTATCTTGATGGGTGGACGTGTACTAGTATGCATGCGTTCTCAAGAGGTTTGGACCCTATTTTACATTGCAAGCTTAAAGATGAAAAAACTAACTAAAATATGATGATAATGATGTTTAGGGACCACTAGGTTATGGGTATGATCCCTACTAGTGGCTCGTGTTCACGAGAATGAATGGTTGTATGGTTACTTTCACTGAGTATGAGGTACCTGAGACCCACAATGAGTTAGTTCTTAGAGTCGATTTTCCATTGATAGTTATCATAAGATATTTTATACATACCATCGGTATACAAAATTCTTGGCCAGATAAATTCCTTATATTTTTCATTCTATTTAAAATTGTTTATTTCTTTTAAAATATTCCACTTGAAAACTAATTTTATTTAAAGTTGCATCTCTTAACGATTTTTACATGCATTTCTTGATTACAAAACTTACAATATTTTTTTTATTATAATGATTATCACATTGAATATTTTTGTGGTGGAATTATACTGGGATTCTCTATACACCACACTTACACCCTTGGGTGCATGTAGAATTGGTTATTTTGTCACAGGTTTGGGTAATGCTTTTAGTGCCAGTGGTTTAGGTTCTTAGCTGTCCTTCTTATCTTAGTGTCATGGAGATGGCTTGAGGGCGGTTCCCCTTTCCATGAGGAGGTTGTTGGGATATAAATTTTAAATTTTTTCCTTTTTTATAGTCTTTGAGTTTTGTTCTAGAATATTTAATTCAATTCTGAATTTTTATAAAAGGTTTTTTGGTTTGAAAAATACAGATTTGGTTTAAGGGATTTGATTGCTGTTCTATATTTATAAACTCGGGTAAATCATTCCCAAATTCCATTTTTTTTTATACCCGAGAGCTTGTTCTAGTCCATAGGGATCGGTAATGACCGTAGGGGCTTTCCAAGGTCCAGGCTAGGTGCTGGTTTTTAGGGTGACCTGATTCAATTTGTGAAATATATCATAACTGGATAAGGAATCTTCAATATGGGATAGTAAATAATTGAAAACACATTCCATTTAATCAATAATTGAGAATGGAATGAATCCAAAGATAATATCATTATAAAACTATCATGGATAATAATAAATAAGAAAAGGTAAATGACTAAAAACACATTAAATTTAATCAATTAAAAGAATATAAAAACTGGATAATTCATAATCAACATGGAAATGTAAATAACTTATCATGCATGTCATGTAATTAACAACTGAGAATTAAATGCATTCCTAAATAATATCATTAAAAAATTATCTAGGATAAGAATAAATGAATTCAAAATAAAGAAAATAATTAATTATTGGATTCTATTTATCACGATCTTGATACCTTTTCCATCAAGATTTATCTTCAATATATTTTAATACTACTGGTTACAAACCCAATGTGTTCGAGAACTGATTTTATACTAGAATATTGATTCTCCTTTTGAGACTACCAATTCATTGAAGAGATATATATAATTGGGACCCACCTATGTCTACATATCAATATAATTTATCATATACAAAATAATTTTTTTTAATTCGTGAACATTGTGCCTTTCCAAGAAATATATGTGTTGAGTAATGTATGCATTTTTATAAGGATTTCCCCAGTGAATCAATTAACATTCAATGTAAAAACTGTATATAAAAATATTATAAATTCTAGGAAATAATTATATCCATAATGAAATAATATGGATCTTTAAAATAATTTTATTTTCAAATGAGAAATTTATATAAGAAATGTACTTTTTTAGGAGAAAGTTATAAATAAAAAATTTTAGATTGTATAATAACTTTTACCACTTGGTAATTTAATGTAAAATGAATTTAGATGACATAATTCAAAATGAAATAAAAATTATATGTTATAAAATTTAATAATTATATTAAATGTAAAAGGGGTTTTCTATACACCACATAAATGTGAATTGGTGAATAAAAACAAATAAGTCTCAATGGAATGTAAATTCATTCAAAATCAATTACATCACACTTAAATTTAGTTGAACATGACATATGCTCTTGAGAAGAAGGTTTAAATATGTTATTGACTTATACAGTTTTCATATTAATATTTATAATATATTATATTATCATTTTATATCATATTATCAACCTTTCATTAATTATCTTTCATTATTTTTATTGTTTTTGAGTGTTAATTGCCTTATTTTCTCATTTATGTTTCATCATGAAAGATTTGATTCTTGCACATATTATATTGTTATATGATTATAAAATAATAATAATGAAATAAAAATATTATTTTTAAATTAATTATTCTTTTAAAACCACTCATGAAATATGATTATGGAAAATGGACTTTGTTACAATCATGGAGACGGTGGGTCATACGTACGCATGAGTAACATTTCCATTCTTCATTGATCATTATATAAAGTAGGTATGTAATATTTTTATTTAAAAGATGATAATAAAATCATTTAATCCATTATGTATCTTAATTATACTTATATATATCATCCATGAGGTGTGGTTATTGAAAGTAGAGTCACATCACTTTGTGATAGCGGTAGTCCACTTTTACATGAATGATGTTATAATTTTTCATTCTAGGATATTATATGATATGTTATGTTTTAATGATGATAAATATTTCATTAATATAATAATTATTTCATGTATACCACATATAATCATTAATATTATCCATATTACATTCCATATAAAGCATTAGTGAATAATGAATTACATCACTTCGCATAGCGGTTGTCCGCATTAATCACGAGTGACATTATCGTGCGCCCTATGGTGTGGAACATAATATATATATATGTGATATAATGATTCTATATGTTTAATTATCTTATAAATACCCTATAAATAATTTATATTGATCACCACTTACAACCGTTAATGATTTCAATGGATCAATGAATGACTTCAGTTAACGAGGTGATACTCTACTGTACACATGAATTATTATTTCATAGTACATTATATGGTAGTGGTAAAGGTTAATTATTATGATCCTTACATGAAAAAATATAATTATTTATATTATAATGAGGTTTTTATATCAATATGGTTTTATAATAATTTATGGAGGTGAAAGAAGAAATAAAATAAAAATGCTAATTCCGGAACATTACCTCCTCTTCAGGTGACCAATTTATTTTTTCAACAAATCCTTCCAAGGATGGATATAAAATAATAGAATTATAATAAAATGATATTTGGGGATTTTAGAAGTTATAGTTTCAGGTATTGGCTGATCCAAATAGTTTTTAAAGTGTGAATAAGATTGGAGAGTGGGTGGACTTTTATATGTCTGGTGAGTGGCACACTTGAAATTTTTGAAAATAAAAATGTGTAACCACATTTTCCACATGGAAAAAGGGTTTTAATGTGTCCAAAAAAGATTATTATAGATCTATTGACATTTTGGATTGTAATACGTTTATAAAATAGATTTTAAAAATGTTAATTCATTCTAACTCTAATCATTTTAGTTTAACTCTCCGTAAATCTGTTTTTTTACCAAAAATGTGGTATATAATATTTACTATATTTACTATTAGTTTTTGTAAAAAATTAGGTTAAAAATATTAGATAATATAAATTATTATTATTCAAAATATTTAATCAATTTTATAAAATTCAATTAACATTAGCGGAAAGTTATAATTTAAAATCAATCATGGAGATGTAAAGAGAAAGAAGGCTTTTAAAGAGTGAGTGTTCAGAAGTTTATAATGTTTTTATATTAAAAGTAAAAAAATTAAATTACAAAAATGACAAAATTGTATTAATAAATACATTATTTAAATATTTTTACTTCAAAAAACAAAAACAAAAAAATAGTCTTAATAAATAATTTTTTAAAAGGTAGTTTTTAATTTAAATTTAGTACTTTTCACCATTCATTGAAAAATAAAATATTTCATAAGAATCCAAAAAATTTGCCATTAGATAATATTTATATTCTGAATTATGAAACTATGTTCTTTTATAAAATAAATTTTATTATAGTGGTACAAATTAGTTGTAAATTATATTCCCAATGAGTGACTAAACCCTCGTTTATAAAAATAAAATTTCAAAAAAAAATTTATTTTCTTGCTTTTATGTTATTCTAATTTTATTTCTAATTAGTAGATAACTATAATTTTTATAATTTAGTTATTAATATTTATAACCACTAATATATTGAATATATAGACTATATTATGGTTCAAATAGACTCGAGGTTGGATGTTCCTTGAGCTATTGATGAGATTAAATTTAAATAAATACATTTTGTGGGGTATTTAAGCTCATAGTTTCATGTCACCTATGCTATCAAATAAAATGTTCTTATTTTATAACTTCATTGTTTCACATTACAACCACCAATTTAAATTCAATGAACCAAAATAGATTTTATTTGGATAAAATACATTTTATGTTTACAAAATGTGAAATATAAGTTTCTAAATTCATCATAAAATTTATGAATTCATTATTTTAATCATTAAAATAAAATTTGGTTTGAATGTATTTTTCAGAAATTTTTATGTCATGATTAAATCATAATTTTTCCATAGAATTTGTGGTATTTATTAAAACTACTTTTTGCATTACTCACAAATACAATTCTTCATTAAAATCATAGAACCTCGTCATTAGATTGTTTTTATTTAGCCATCTGAACTCTATGTTCATTTTTATTAAAATAATTTCTAATCTATATGCTATTTAACTATTAAATAAAAACACATGTTTATTTTAAAAATTTAAATTTGGGGAGTAATATTCAAAAAAAGTAATTCTAATTAATATAGTATTTTATTCTTTGATATATGTTGGAATACTATTTTTTGATTAATATGTATATATTTTATAACTAACAATTATATTTATATAAAAATATTTTATACATTTTATTGGGAACTTGAATAAATATAATTTAAATTACCTTAGTTAAATATTTTCATTTATATTATTACAATATAAAATGAAATTATTTAGGTGTTATCAAAATAGTCCATGAGTTTATGGCTTGGAAAAAATATTTTTTCCGATCCTTATATTGTTCTACAATTAAATCACCTAAATTACATGACCAATTAAATGATATTTTTTAATTGGAATTATTTTTATATTATTTTGGATGTTCATTGGTGATTATTTTTATTTAATAACAATATAATATACCAAAATACCAAAATATAGTAATTCCACTACATTAAAATAATCTCTAAATAACCAATCAAAAATCAAGAAGAATAATTTAAATAAAAAAACAGGGAAATTCATTCCAAACTCATGAATTAATTTTCAAAATATGTATCTAATTTTAATAACCAAATATAGAATTTATTTTACCAACACCCTATATGAAGAAAGAATAATTTTGAAGATATGAGATGTCTTTTAATAAAGATAAATACTATATTTATTAGGTCCCAATTGGGATCAACTTACAACTAACCCTTTATCAATGTGAATAAGTAGGTGTCTCTCTCTAATTTACTAACCAAATCTCCATGAGAACATTAATCATCACCATTTTTTATTTATTTAAAAATTTCAATTAATATATAAGATATTTTTCAATCTATAACAACCAACACCTCATGTCCCCCCATAAAAGAGTTATTCTCTTATCCCATTTTTTATTATCCTATAGAAATAAGTAGATTAACAACCCCTTTCTAAATTATTAACCACATACATGACTACCACATAATTATATGACTCAATGAAAATATTCCATTATAATATATTCTAATTTTCTTTTCAACCCATAGTATTATATAATTATTGAAAAATATTTTCTAATAGATTCTATGTATTTCCATATAATGTAAATTGTTTCTCACAATATAAGAAACTACATAATCCATAAAAAGTCCTCAACATATCTTATAAATTATCCACATAATATATTCTTTTAGAAACACCATAAATTTTAATTTTCTCAAAAAAATGAAGAAATGTAAACTCTAAAAAAGTGGGTGATCTCATATACCTAGTAAGGGTAATCATACGAGATAATAATAAAAGATCATTAGTGAACATAATAAGACCATAAGGATATAATAATGATACAAAATAGAGTCATTACCAATAAAACATAGGAAAAAATAATTAGTCTTGAAAAAATGTTTAGAATAAAATGAAACATGAATAAAAATACTGTTTAAATATTAGTTAATTAACATGATACAAGAGTGTATAAAATTAGTATACATTATAAATTTGTAAAAAACAATATAAAAGGTAAATTAAATGTTTTTGAGTTAAAAAATTTCACAAAAAATTGTGAGAAACTAAATTGTTCCCAAAAATTCATGTTTTTTGAGGTATAAACAATTAAATAATGCATTAAAGGGTGATATTGGACCCCAACCATCAGTCAAACATACATATGTGTTCTAAATAAAATAAATTATTCATCTATACATAACAAACCAATGATATGAAAATTGGTTTCATATCCATTTGAAAAAATTCATAATTTCATTAAAAATTAAAACACAATAAACCCATATAAAAGAAATAGGTATGCAATGATTTTAAAAAACATTATATGTAAATATATTTCAAATGTGATAATGAGGTATATGGTAGATAAAAGTTACATTTTTTAGTTTATAATTTCCCAAATCTTTGTACGTAAGTAATCTAAGTGAATACCCTTTAATCAATGAAATTGAGAACAAGGTACTCACGAAGTAAATTCAATGGAATAAAAGTTGTTATATTTCACAAAGGATGAATATGAAAGATAATGTAAGTCAAGGATCAATCGTGTGATAGAAAATATCATTTAATAATACATATAAAGGAAAAAACTATTATTATAACAATCTATTAATATACTTTTCGAAGTATAAAATTTGTCAATATGTGTTAATGTAGGTGAAAAACACATTTACGGAGAAACAAGGAAAAATCACTTTAGAAAAAATAAATGTCCTTGATCATTTAAAAACGTTTATTAAATTGAAATATTATTGAAAATATTTTTTATTATAATATATTTTAGTAAACAAGATTTTGTAGAGAGGATGTTTCCTCGAAAAATACAAAATGGTGGAAATATGTGTTTACATGAAAAATATTATAAAGTGGTTTATTTAAAAATTTGTGAAAAAAATCCAAATTGGAACATTGAAAATATTATTAAAACCTTTTAATCAAATTAAAATTAGTATAAAATTACCATAATCAATTATTGGGGAAAATATAAGGACTTTCAAAAAATAATCCAATGAATAAATACATTTAAAAAGGGATGTTCGAAAAAAATAACAGACAAGGTTTATTGTAGTTACCAAAAACACTTTAGGAAAAATATGATTTAAGGGGAAATTAAATTACGGGGGAAAATGTAAAAAACAATGATTATACAATTAAAATTTTGAGTTATTTTATATGGAAAAAATATTTACAATATTTATTATAATTCAGAAAAAAATCTCGATTTGATGATTATATTGGAAAAAATGGTTATGGATTGAGTGAAATTTTAATCAATACCCCTTTAAAGAGATAACATGAAATTGAACATATAAGACCATTAATAATACGTAATTATTGATATAAAATATTAAATAAAAAATACATACAAAATATAAAAAAAGGTTTTTAAAAATCCATCATGTCTAATGAATTTGTAAAGAAGTTAAGGTAAATACTATAACCTTGATATCCTTTGAGTCATAATAGATTTAAATATATAACCTGATATGGATATTTAAAATGCATGAATTAAATTAATATGTATTTATAAATTAATTTGGTATTTATCAAAATATATCAAATATATCATGTTGTATAATATGAAGCATGTCTCTAAAAATTATATTTGAGGAAATGAACTCCTTATAATTATTTATGACATCCACTAAAGAACCTGATTTAATTTTATGATATAATAAACATCCATATCAACTATTTATAACATTATTAATTTATATAACCTTTCATAAAATTTATTTATAATTATTATATACATTTATATCTGTTAGTTATTATATATTTTCAATATCAGGTGATAGTAATATTTTTCATTTTAAACTAGTTTTGTAATATCCAAGTTATTCCTTATTATTTTTCAATTGTTCATCATTTCTAGATAATACATGAAAATTGAAAATCCTCATTATAATTATTTATAATTTTATAATATTCTTCAATTTTATTTCTAGTTAGGTTTTTTAAATATGAAATCATTTATGAACATGTTTCCATGAATTTTAACAAATAAAATCCGGTATCATAATTAATGATTTTAATATTAATGATAACATTGAAGAACTGAAATCATAATAATTACCTACTTATTAATATCATATATTATTTTTAATAAATTTAAAAAACTAATACATGGTATTATTTTATATAATTTTTTGGTATGTGGTTTGACTAACCTAAACATAAAAATACCAAAATTAATGGATGAGTTTTTCAACAAAAGTAGTTTATTTTGAAATAATATCATTATTATAAAATAATAATGATAATTTTCGATATATTAGATATCTTTAATTATATTTTAAGGTACTTTAAATAGTAATAATGAAATTATATGCAATGTGAGATATGTTACTTCATGGGGACGGTAGTCCATACATATAGGCAGTTACCATTTTTATTTCTATGAAAATGAATTTCAATGAAGGTGGATTATTATTCTTAAATCAATAATCATAATTATATTATATAATACCCATTTAATAATGAAATCCACCATTTTAATCATCTAATATAGAGGGTGTTAAAAAATAGAAGAAGTCACGTTATAGAAGTGGTAGATAGTAAAAATAAATGAATGATGTTTTCATTTTTATTAATGGGGAATGATAAAAGTGGCTAATGGATATTAAAAAAATATAAAAACATAAATTATATATTTAATATTTAATTCATAATACAAAATATCAGAAAATTAATTTTCAATAAAATTTTTTAAATTAAATAATGATAGGGAAACGTTTGTACTTACATTGAAAACTTTTAATTATACTGGGAGGATTCCTTGAAAATGGAAGATTTAAGACAAATTAAAATTATAGTAATGTTAAGGTAGTGAAATTAAAGTCTATTGTATTTATACTAGGCATATTTTTATGTGGACCTAAAATCGGGGCTTGTCTTGAAGTGGGGATGAGAGACCCCTTTTATAAGTGGTGATCATGATATTCATGAAAACATTGTATATTAATATAAATAGATATCATTTTCACATATAAATAAGAATTATAAATGTTAAAAAATTTAGTGGAGATAATATTGGTATTCATAAATCAATAAAATCAATTAGAAACATGTTTTCCCCTCTATATATTTGGTTAACCCTTTTACCATTTTGGATTTTACTACATTAGCTTGTTTTAACAAAAATGATTCATTTTTTATGGCTAAAAATAATGGGTCCCTTATAAATAATTTATAAATTATAACTCAAAATTTTATATCCATTTTATTTGATTCAATTTATAAAATATAAAAAAATTTATTTGATAATAATGAATTTATAATTGATTAAAAACTATTTAGAGAATATTATACATTATGTATAAAAATATCAAATATAGTTTTCTAAAATAAAATAGCTATATTTAAATTTAGAATCTATATTATAAATTAAATATTTTATTTATGAAATGTATTTAGAAATTTCAAATTCAAACTTTTGTACTCATAATTTCAAAATAGTGATGGTAATTGTTAAAATAGAATTTCACATTATTCACCAAACAAACAATATTTCTAGAAACAATCACAAAAAATTACAATATGATAATTAGATTGGGGTCAAAAAAATATTTATATAAACCTTATGTCATATATAATGTACATTTAGATTCATATAATTATGAATATAAAAATAAAATTCTAGAAAAAATACATTTTTAAAAGTAAAAATGTCATAATTAATCTTATCAATGTTAGTTAGTAAAAAATTTATTTAATTAAAAGTAAAAATATGAAATATATAAAATATAAGTGATAAATAAATTATAAACATAAAAATTGAAATTTTATATCAGCATAATTTCTTGTTATAAAACCCCTCATGATCTCTATGTAAGATATAAGCATAAGGTAATCTATTGGGGCATTTGAAGTTAGTGATTCCACTAACATGAATATTATTGAAATTTCCATGAGTTCAAAATTCCATTGAATTCAATATTTATCATATCAAAATTTTGGGAGTTTATATTTGGATTTTTCTTAGGAAACCCCAAATGAAGACACCTGCTTTCCATGCTCATACATTTGATCTTTTCAAGGGATACATATTCTATCTGATGTCATTTCCCTTCATTTTAATCATATATTTCATAATATGGTCACATCCTTTTATAGTAGTGATGTTATAGATGTAAAATTTTAACTTAATTTTTGGATATTTGGTTAATGTTATCTTTTTTATATAGAACAATCTATTGACATAATATTTATTGAAGGAAAATTCATAGTAAAATTTTGGTCGTTATATACTTACCATTAAATAAATTACATCATTGTAAATTTAATTATTCATAACTAATTAAATATTTAAGGGCTTGAATATGATTGAAATTTCTATGATTTTTATTTCTAATTAAGTTCCATCCTCACTATCATTATAATGACTAGTGAACTAATCCATTCCCAAATAATATGAAAATAAATAATGTCGAGTTTTTCTACAACCATTTGTGCTAAATACCCCAATATGATTGGAGTAATTATTCATAGGGAGTCTACAACATCCCTTGTAATAATATGTGATCATGAGTTTATTTTTTGATGTTATTTTACTATCTTGGAAATTATCCTTACATGATTTCAAACCCATTACTCATTCCACATAAAATTTGATTAAATCAATTAAAATATAATTCTATTGGTAGAAGATTCCAATAAACATCTATTAGATAGAATTTATAAACTTTTGAAACAATAATCAAAACACTATATGTTTTTTAACAATTCGAAATCTATTCCTCAATGTTGTGATTTTATATTTTTATTAAACACTCGTATTCACCCATGCATTTGTAAGATGATATTAATAAATGATTATTTTCAATAAGACAATACTATTCTTAAAATATAGTAAATAATATTAATATATAATATATTGAAATAAATAATTATTTCTACATAATATTAGAATAATTGTGGAGAAAATATGGATACATTATTAAAAGAGTAGAAAACAGTAAGGATAAATTTAAAGGAATAATGTTTTTTTGGATGTAGATCTCAATTACAGGAATGGTATACATTTTAAATAACATTAAAAAACATTGTTTGTATATTTAAATACAAATTGATATAAAAAAATAGAAGAAAATGGTTTTAATAAAAATAATAGAAATAGTAAATGATAAATTTAAATAGAAAATGAAATACTTGTTCAATAATTACTACAAAAATTTTGATGTTGAAATTTTTAGAAGATTATCAATTAATGATATTCACTGGAAGTTTCATAATGAACCAATCACATTAATACCTTATAATGAATCTTCACATTAAAAATCCCTCAATGCGTTTATCTAAATAAAAAATAATTTATAAAAATAAAAATAAATATTTATGAATAACTAAATCTCAAAATCCAAATATTGAATGACACATAAGAGATAATAATAAATATTAATTATTACTAAAATTTAAAAATTGGTATTTTGAATGAAATATAACATATATTTCAGTTTCAAAAATAGATTTGGTTATGAAACATGTTCAAATAACATTTATGAAAACATTATAGATACACTATTAATTATTGTGTTAATCAATTATGATTTAAGGATTATTTCCTAGGTTTTTCATTGTGTGCACTATTCGGAGCAACTGTTTTTGAATACTATTAGAGGAAATTAAGGAAAAAGGTGGATCAGTATTACATGTTATTTAATAATGGTTCCAAAAATGTGACGATTGAGCCATAATTTTTTGAATTCATGTTCTGTACCCCCTTCCCATTTTCACTCATTTTATACTCAAAACTTCAATTGAATGAAGGCTTCAGAATTTATTCATTTATAAAAATTTGATAGATTTATTCAGTTTTGTGGTACAATAATGTATTTTACTACATAAATGACTGTTTATGTATGATTATTATCATTTTAATGATGTTGACATATGAAATGGAAAAATAGACAATTTTTGGAACACAGAAAAGAAATAAAAAATCAAAGGGATAAATAGAATTATTCAAAAAGTAGATTAAAATTAAGAAAGAGAATGGTGTGAAAACATATGATTGAATAAAAAATGTCAGTAAAAAACCTAAATATAGTACATAAAATAGATTATGTGGACCATCTATGATAGAGGGTCCTTGAGAGAACATTGTAACATGGCAAAATATGCAGTGATTTTTTAATTCTTATTCCAAAATTGAAATATATGGAAAAAACATATTATAATGAGGTTTTAGTTAATTTGAATGATTAATTCAATTATTTACCTTCTATTTATGTATGATGATAATAATTTTTTTTGTAGGATACATATGAAATGTAATTTTCAAATAGTTTCTAGAACATAAAAAACACAGAAACATAAAAAAGGATTCATGGAATAATTTTTGGAGTAGATCAAAATTGACATAGATAATGTAGTCAAAACACATGAGAGTAGAAAAAAAGTATGTATAAAACCTAAATAGAGTACATAGAACATAAATTGTCAAAAATCAATATAAGAGAATCCTTAAAAAAATTGAATAAATTGGGTAAACTTTCATGTTGTTATATAATTCATATTACAAACCTATAATCAATGGAAAAAAATGTTTAAATATTGTTTTGTTAAAATGGAATGTCTAATTCAATTGTTATTGTAAATAAAAATTCCTAAAAAAGTTATAAAATAAAAGAAAAAAAATCAAAATTTCGTACTACTATGCTATTTCACCAAAAAAATACATTCATATTTTTCATTCCTCTTTTTTATGTTTCCCTTTGTTTAGGTGTGCAGTTCAGTAGCATGTGTTATTGTATCCTAAATGTATCATGACATTATAAGATTATGTTTCCCATAATACACACTATTAAAATCATGAAACATGTTTTTTAGACATATAATTCAGTTAATATAACAATTTTTTAAAATTGGCTACAACTAAAATCATTGAATTATAAATATTAATGTTATCAATAGAAAATTTATAATATGAAAAGAATTTTATGTTATAAAAATATAAAATATGAGAGAAACTAGAAAAAATGCATATTTTTTTATTTTATATTATATATCTAATGTAATATTCAACCAAATATATATATATATATATATATATATATGATTTGATGAAATATCGATGGATTATGTAACAAATCACTTGTCATTATTCGAACATAGTAAGAAATATCCACCCCTTTCATATTCGTATGATGCATGGATAATAGGAATATTAAAATATATTGATATTTATTTCATAAAAAACCAAATTAGAGAAATTTAAAACAATTATACTTGGTTATGTTCAACTCTACTAATGAATCATGAGGATCTACTTCTATAATGATCCAATATATCAATGATAAATAGTGTAATGTTTTTCAGTTGATGTTTGGAATGAAATTTTAGAATTTATAATTAGTAGTACTTGATTTTTTTCCAATCTATCAAAAAACATTCTCAGGTAATTTCGATTTTAGTTGATGAAATTATCTTTTTAGGTGTTTTGTTAGGAATAATGGTGATATTTTTTAATGTTTTAATTTTATAAATAAAATGATAATAATTTTTATGGTTTTAAAAGCTTTAACTTTGGAGGAAAACCAAACTCATTATTTTTATAATTAAAAAAATGAACAATAATATTAGTTTAAATGAAATTAAAATTTATTAATATGATATAAATAGTTGTATAGTTTTACCTCCCTCAAAAAATCTCAAAACATTACAACTATTTTACTTATAAATTCAATTACTTTCATGTCGAAAAGAATAACTAAAATGGATTGAATTCTATAAATCACAATCAATTAGACTATAAATATACTGGATTTAATATTTGGACTACACAATGATTGATATAGAATAATAGAGTTGAATACTGATAAAATATCAAATTAATAACAAGTAGTAATGAAAAATAAAAAATTAATACCTAGGAGTAGTGGTATTATGTTATTTTTCACAATTACAGCACTAAATTATTCCATCTAAATTGTTTTATTTTTTCATGGAAGAGTTGCCTGATTCATAAATCCAATTATGGGTGATTTGAAAATTTTTAGTTGTAGATATAACTATGTACCTCATAGGATATGGAATATTAAGTTCACATTAAAATCTAAATTATACTTGGATATAATTTAAGATTACATAATACTACATGAAGAAAAAAAAATTTAATGATATATTACTAACCTCTTGAAATTTTCTACATAAGAAATTGATTTCTTTATTCCAATTCAATATAGTTTTAGAAGGACTATTGGAATGTGTTGGTGGTAGACTATGATAATGTGAGGGAATTATCAACCCAGACCTAATAATTGAAGAATATGAGACAATATAACTAAAATATTGTGGATATTTCTCCTCATATATAGAGTGAATGAAACATTTAAAACTCACAAGTAATTTTAGGTAAAATGACACTTGATTCTAAAGCTATCAACTATTTGAGTATCTATGTTGAAAAGTATGTTTGATGCATTAATGGTTGTTGTGACAACAAAAGAGGCTAAAGAAGTTAAAAAATAGAATCAGAAAGTATAGTGATTATGTAAAAGTAAAAAAAAATATTTAATACCAATTGAAAAAGGGTACAATGTAGGAAGAAACAATATTGATCAATCCATTCCCCATTACAAGTTGTAATATCAAAATAATAAATGAGGCATTTTTCTATGTATCGTGTCATTTAATTTACAAATTCATCCCATAAATTGTAGTTAATTTGTAACCTTATGAAGTAAAATAAAAAATAGTATGGTTAAACTTAATCTATTTCTCATGTATCTATAATAAAAAATTTCTGACCTGTCATCCTCTAAATTTTTTTTCATTTATTGGTTTGAATTACCCATAGATTGAACATGATAAAAGTAACATAGATTCTCAATAATTTCTAAAACATATAAGAATAATAGAAATATTGTTTAATAAAAATTATAATTATTCTAAATAGACTATAATTCTTAAAAGAATTTGATGAGGAGAATATAATTCTAACTGTGGATTGTTTGTAGAGATTTTATTTTTTGTATAAGATTGATTATTTATTTAAAAGTAGTTAATATTTTCAAAAAATTTACAAAAATATATAAATTGAAGTTGTAATAAAATATACTTATGATAGGTTCTTATGGAACCCTTATTTGAATAATGTTATCCAATAAAGTAAAATAAAAATTTAATTTTTACAATTGTGCATCACATGGACGAATATATATTGTTGATGTGAACATTATTCAGGAGACATTTCTATTTTCTATGTACCTTCAATGATTGGAATCTATTTGGAAATACTGTATAATATAGAAAATCCTTCATGCAACAAATGTTTGTACTGGGTGATTAGGTAAAAACTACTAATTTTACATTGAATTATTATTCTCTATTTAAGGTATTTTAGAAGGTTAAATAAAACTAAATAAATATAGATATAAAATGTAATTATTATAGAATATTGTAACTATATATGTATACATGAGAGCATAATAATGAAAAATAAAATCAAATAGATATATTCTCATAAGGTAAACTCACACATTCATCTCCAAGAAGAAGATAAATAGAAACAAGGTCATTGGAGTACTTGGATGATGAATTGAACAACTTATTGAATACAAGAACTTATATCTTTATTATTTCATCATTCTCAAGCGTAATCTGCTTTAATTGAGTCATTGACTAAGAAATTTGGGTAACTTTTTATAGTAAGAAATTATTGTACAAATAAAACATAGTAAAAAGTAATGAAAATCATGGAAGTATACATATCTACACAATAAATTTAAAAAAATATATTTAAAAGATACCCAAGACAAGTTATGAAATATTTACAAATAAAAAATATTTGTTGTGGAATTAGAGGTCGTGTTATTTTTATCATCATAAACTAATTTCCAAACTTTTTTTGATGTGAACCCAGATATTGAAACATATAGGTAACTATGAAAAAACACATCATTTCAATGATATAACCTAATTGAATAAATTTATTGGAATTAACTTTTTATATTAGTCATTGAATATGAAACAATCAAAAGATATTGTATTCTTTTTAATTTGAAAGGATATCCATAATCAGTGTTTGTAATATTTATTCCTAAAATGAATGAAAGATACCCATAATTACATCCACAAAAATTTTATGCTCCAATGAAATGGTCACACAAGTGCACAATAATCATATGAGTACCTTCACAAAAATAAATAGTTTGACCTAAATTTTTATGTAACATAATAGGTACCACATTATTAAATGTAATTTTTGGGAAACTAACCCAGATATGTTGATACCATTTGACATGTCAGTTGTGTATTTGTATTCTGGACTATCATTATCAAAAAATTCATTGAAAAAGAATCATAGCTGATGTAATATCGTCTTTCATAAGTTGTGACTGATCACATGTATTAATTTACATCCTAAACATGATCATGGGTTAGAGATAAAATTGGGAAGTCTAACAAATAACAAAAATAAATATATTTATCATTGAAATTAGGGTATGTATAGTCAATAAATAAAGTCATTGGATTTTTATTGGTGGTAAGAAGATACGGTAATTGAATTTTAATGACTCATTCACCATCATTTGGATCACCACTTTAACCTTCACCAATATCCAATGTCCATTTAGAAAATTTATATACTTCATCTAAATCACCAGTGGAGGAAAATGAATGTAATCCCATGTTATTTTTCAAATAAAAGACCTAACAATGTTTCCACATATATTATGATTTTATACATTCAAACTGAATTTCTTTTATGTTACCTCCTGGAATTATATGTATTATTTTCTTGAAATCCATACACAAGACAACTATTAGACCACCAAATGGTAAAATATAATAACTATCAATTGTTATTAACATTATATCGCTAAATGTATGATATGTATATTCAAAATAGTAATTTGGAATCATAAATGACTCATCCCAAATAATTAGTTTTATAAATTGAATATTTTCTATAACATAACACCCTCTCTGAATATTGAAAAAGGGTTTCTCATTAACAGATATAGAAATAAAAAATTTAGAATGTGTTGTCCTCCCACTAGGAAAGAGTAATGATGATATTACCCTTGATGTAATTTCAAGAACAATATTATATTACGAATGCATTAGAGATGTTATTTCTCTCCCAATGAAAGTCTTATCTGTGCCTCCATATCTATTCAATAAAAAACCCCAACCCTATAAGATAATGAAGTCATAATGACACCCATAACCTCCTTCTATTCGTAGTAATCCTACTCTTTAAATCTCAACATCCCTTCTAAAGGTTTTCATGATTATAATTTAGTTCTTGTATAACACAATGTTTTTGTGGAATATCAATTATAGAATCTCGAATTGGAATAGGAGGATAACAAAGAAGAGACCTACCATTATTCCATTGATTTTTTTTCTATTTCAAGTAAGGAAAAAAATTTCATTAATTATCATTGAGTTTCAAATATATATAAAAAAGATAAATAGTTTTAGGGAGTAGAATAATAATAATAGATTTCTATTGTAATCATCATTCTCAAGTATAATAAAATAATAGGTATGAAGTTACAAAATTAACGAATTTTATTGACATTATTAAGAATTATTTATTAATGTAGGCTACATGTGTGTCCATAACATTATTAAATTAGTATTAGAAAAAAAAATCAGTGAGGGGGGAACCTAAAAATTGTGAAATAATATTAAAAAATAGTATAATAAAATATTTCAACATCCATAGTTCACTATGAAGCATAATAGAATGATAGGAATAATGTTAAATAATGAACCATAGTGATATATGCAAACGATCATTCTTTAGTACTGTAGGCAACAATCATATCCATCATACAAATAGTAAACTATTATAAATAAATAGAATTAATATTTATATTAAAAACTGAGCATGGTAGAGAATGGCCTTGAAGTTATAATAAAGATGCATACTATCTGTGCCCAAAATATCTATACCACTATAAGAAGAAAATGATATATATTTTATATGAGTTGAATAGTGGATTTGTGAAAGAAAAATTAAATGCTACCTTCACAAGGTGTATGTTTTAAATGTTTGCACCATTCATAGTTCAATGTGATGTATAATACAATTATAGGTATAATGTTATATAATTAACCAAAGATATATATTTTATGATAATTTTTATTAATATAGGCTATAAGCATCTCCATTTCTTGAAAAATTAACTATTCTAAATAAAACAAAATAAACTAGTATAGTATAAAATATTCATGAAAGAGAATTATAAGGAAGTTATAATAATGATACATAACACGTATTCCCAAACAACCTATACAACCATAAGAAAAAATTCATATATATTTTATATGACTTCAATAACATACCTGTGCAAGGAATATTAAATGTTACCTTAACGAGGTGTATGTTCAAAAATATTACAAAAATCATACTTCATAGTGAAGTGTAATAAGATTATAAGTATAATGTTATATAATGAATCAAAGTGAAATATGTTTACTAAAATTATTTAGTTTTATAGGCAACATAAATCACACCTACTTGAATAATGAACTATTATAAATAAAATAGAATAAATATGTATAGTATAAACTATTCATGAATGATAATGTCCTTGATGTTATAATAGAGGCACATACCATCTGTTCCGAAACTACTTATACTTCTATAAGAACAGAATAATATATATTTTATTTAATCTGAATTTCATATTTGTGAAAGGAACATTAAATATTACCTTCATAAGTTGTAGGACTAAAAATTATCGAGGATGACTAAAGTAACTAGGAGTTGGGTGATTATATAATATCTTTACATGATAATTGAAAATATTTTAGATGTTTAGAAAACTATTTTATTATGGGTATCAATATTCTCAATAACTTGAAGGCTCTGTTATTATAAATAAGGGACAATAAATCAGTGTACTACATAATGTTCATGGAATAATAGTTTTTTTTAAAATTATAACAAATACCTCTACCATGATTCCCCATGGAACGTATACCACTATAGGAAAATTATCATATAAATTATGTTTCAAAATTCAATGAATTATTTTTTAAATGATGAATAAATAATTCTGTTATAGACTGTATTCTTGGAATGATGCAATATTATTGAAACTGGATGAATGTTTTCCATCATCTTGTCTATCAATTGCATGAATTCATGTTGTTTTATGGATATGATAAGCTTCCATTAAATTTAATTAAATAATAAATACTAATTTTGTAATATATGATGTTAAAAATTTAAGAAATATATTGTTACATTATCTTTCACTGTAAGGTATATTTTTTTTATAAAAGTAGACGTATAGTAAAATATCATACCTTTTATTTTTAGCCACTGTCATTAGGAATATATAATATATTCAGTCATGATATTTTAGGTTTCATGATTGAAAATGTTTGGTTGAAAATTTTAATTTGAGAATAACATGATGGAGAATTGTTTGGGCAGAGACTGCCTCATTCCCCAAGTTGACACATCTTTTATAAATTCAATAAACTCTTAATCATCAGGTAGTAGTCCCAAAGTAGAACATGCCTCTCGAAATGTTCCTTGAGTAAATTTTTTATTATTTCCATATCATCAAAAGAAGTTTAACCAATGATCATTGTAAGAAATATTTGCAAGTAATAGATCACTCTAGTTGTTGGTGGCATGTATTGTAGTCTACCAATATAAAATACTTTATTTTTGGGGATATAATTTTTAACACAAGAGTAAAATAAAAATATCATTGGGAATTCTGAATATGTTAGACTTATTCCTTTCAGGAATGATACATTTTCATCAAATCAATTAGTAAAAATTTATTAAAAAACGTAGCACTTACTCAAGATATCATCAATATTATCACTATCAGTATTGGTTAAACTATCTTGTCATGGTAAATGGAAATAAAACTTGTCTATTAGAGGGTATCAATAATGGATATCATAAAAAATTATCTTCTAGAAAGCATCATGATGAGATAACTACTAATAGTTATAATATATTTTCATTTCATCTACATTGGTTTTGGACATGTGTTTGTTATTTCTCTCAAAGGGTTCTATTGTAACATGATGATCACCCTTTCTAATATACATAAAAATGTAATGGATATAATATGATTGATTGAAACTTTTGATATTAAGATGATATTGATACATTAATTTAAAAACAGGATTTTATATTTCAAAAAAAAATTATTCAGAGAAACATCAATCTTGAGGATCATAATTACCTAATTACTTCTTCTATATATGACATAAAAGTCATCTTCAACTATTGTATGTGTAAAAAGAATTTGGATAAAACTTTGTACATTTTTCGTTTCTCATACAAGGGAATAAATCATTATAATTACTACAAGGTTAGTGGATCATAATGTTTTTAAGCTCTTTATGATGTTTTGGGAAGGTACCATTATATATAATTTCAGCATATGAAATTATGTTAATTTTTTCTGGTGTATTGACATTGTTATTTAGAAAAAGAAATAGTAGAATATTCACATGAGGAAACCAACATTTTTGACACACAATAGTATAAAATAAACAATGGGAGGGAATATTATTAATGAAATGACATAGAAATGTTACAATAAAATGAATATTCATTAATTAAATAATAGTAGAAATAAATATCATTACCTTCTCATGACATTACAAAGAGACATCCTTCTCATAAATAATTCATTAGATAGTCAAACATAATATTGAAAATTCTTGACAGTATCTGAGGTTAGTAAAGAGGATGAATATTGATTTGTATAATAAATCTAAAAATTTCAGGCCATAATGGATTACATGTAAATGTTAGTAACAAATCTAGATAAACATCCCAAATACAAATTGACATTACATCTTGGTAATTCTAAATCATGTAATTTGGACCACTACTAAATGTGGAAGGTTAAATGATATTCTTCTCATATAAAGACCCATAAAAGTCACCTTGAAGATATAGTTCAAGTCCTAAATGATATTTATTAATGAGACTGAATTATGGTCATTGAGACTGAATAATTAAATAATATTTGACAATAAGTTATGGCAACAATATTCTAGAATAATGTAAAGTTTATGCATCATTTTAATAGAATTGTAACTGATAAGAGAATTACTCTCACATTTTTACCTACAAGATTTTAGTTATTATATTTAATGATGTGGCGTGATAGAATCTGTTTTCAAAATATCAATCTTGTCCACTTGTGAGAATCAATGGACATTTCCATGGAAGATATAGTGGGTGAAGCTCATTAATGTATTATGAATAACCACTTTTTCTTTGAATTACTATATCCATTTCCTAGTTCAGATCTTCAATGTCACAACTAATAAGCATTGAATGTTTAGACATATTTGGAATGATATATGTCACTACATCTATTCATCTTATATTTATAAGATTTATCTTTAAAATTAAAATTTCATTACAGTCAATAAAATCCGTTTTATTTCCAAAGTGAAGAGCTAAATAATTTCTCACAAAAATATTTTTTCACAAATTCTCAAAAATTTCATACTAATTAACTGACTTTATATTTGTTCCTTAAAAAATTCATGAAAAAATTCATCATAATAAAAACATAAAAACATTTTGTCAATTATTTTATTACCACTATATTTAACAGTTACCTAATGGTGCAAAATCTGTAGTGAGACTCATTTACAGTGTTGTACATGTATAGTGTTTCAAACCTAGGTAGTTATCTATCAAGAGGACATAAACTATCTATGTTAGTGTTGTTTTCTCCATTTAATCTAAATATATGTGTAGATCGACCATTTTTGACTGACCCATCTTGCTTCCCACCCATTGATGTGAATGCAACCATTGAATTGTAAAAATGCATGTATACTTGGAATACTCATGGATCATCATCAATATGATTGAAAACCAATTTTCAAAGGTAATATAGATATACTAGGATCAAGTCCAAATCAATATTTCCCAGCGAGTATCATAGATTGAAATATCAGTTATGATTGTTACCTCATTTCTTATTTATCTTATCAAAACAGAATATTGAGCCACAATATTGGTAGACATTAAAAGGATCCCTAGTATTTGGGTATTATTTTTTAGAAAAATAACATAATATAAATTGTTCTTAAAAATGTTCGAATGATATCGGGAATAAATTTCCCATTTTTGGTAGCATTAAAATAGTTCAATGAAATAAATTTACCAGTGCCCTCTACAGTTTGATGTTGTAGTGAATTTTTCGCAACATCCCTTGTAACCTAATTTTTAGTGTCAAATATTTTTTAATAGTAATAAATATTTCATATGTCTAATTACCAAAAATAAAATGTATACATTCTCATAGCTATAAATTTTGCAACATGATGTATGACATCATTTCTTTATTACTTGTGATTCTAACATTGTAGGATCCATTTTAGTCTGAATATCTTATTGTTGTCTAAAACCTATATCTTGAGCAGTAATCAATATAAAGAATAAAAAGATATACAAAATATTTATATGTTATATCGAATATAGATATACAGATAAATATAAATATATAAGTAAAATTGTCTATCTAAGTAATAATTTATAACAAAACTATGCATGAAAGTGAATTATATATGCTAGTAACAATATTAGTAAAAAATATTTGTTATTATAAAAATATGTAAGAAATAATATCGAATTAATAAAGAAGAAAATGTGTAATGGTAAAATTCATGCTTACTATGTCATCGAGGAAAGTGATAATCCATAATAAAATTGTCATCATTCATATAAGATATCCAAATTAATGATGAAATAGTCAGTTGGAAAATACAAGGGTTATATAACCAACACTTTTCTCATTAGATTAAATTAACATCATACTTAAAATATTTTATAACATGTTTTACCATGGCATGTGATATTTGTTTTCTCTTGGTTTATCCAATAGATATGGTTGATAAAGTAGAACATTCTTAAGGAACTATAAAGAAAATAAAAGATAAATTAAAAAATTTGTGGTATATTGAATTGAATATTGAAATAAAATAAAATATACTAGTATATTTAAAATGAATTAACCATTTATAGATATAAGTTATAATGGTATGCATATTCCTCTATGCATGATTCCATTTGGTGGTAGTGGTTCAATTATCAGAGTAGAAGATAACTATGTATATATAATATAATAATTTCCAATAGATGTTGAAAATTATATTTGTAGTAATATAGTAAATATATGCACTGAATGAATGATAAGAAATAGAACAACATAATGTAATGGTAATACATAACTCATAATATTTTTGTCATTCCTTTCTTAATCATCCCCTTATAATCCTTGAATCTTGATATCATGATGCGAATTGTATGTTCATATTGTTTTTTTATTTATTCAATTGTCAATGTGTTCTTGAAAACCATACTATGCATGATTTGGAGTTTAGTGAATGTAATATATATTGGAAATGAAAACAACAAGTGGAGTAATCATATAATGAAGCACATTTATAAAAATAGAAATTACAGGTACATATAGTCTGGATGATATATAGTGGAAATGTTCTGTATGAAATAAAATAAGATAATCATACAAGTGTTATATGATATGATGAGGTGGAGTAGAAAGATTCCAATGATCATATATAATGTATATATTGAAACTATCCTAAAATAGTTGAACCATATTTTACAAATTATAAAACTATATATATAGTAGTAACACGTGAAAAAATCATATGAAATTTGGAATACAAAATATTGTAGACAATTAGAAAAATTCATAAAATGGAAATAACAGACTATTTTTAAAGAATAAATCACTGCATGTGAATTGAAATATATCAATTTATATTAAGGAAAAAAACATATAATGTTAATGGATAATGGAGGTTCTAGAAATTCATAATGATAGGATGATTGTAGATGACCAAGTATCTCAATGGTGAAGAAATTAATGAATGGGTTGCAAGATATAGAGGATAGAGCAATAAAAAATGAAGGGGGTGTCCTAGGAAGAGATGGTGGAAATCATTATATGGAGGGGGTTGGAAGAGATTAAATGAGATTAGTTTGAAATAGTGTATGGATTATAAGAATAAAGTCTATGGGATTATGAATTCGGGTGTTTTCTGAGGTAACCCTAGGTAGACTGGAGGGAATTCAGAAGGAGGTGGTGAAAATTGATGGATTATTACTAAAATAGGTGAAAATGGAGAGATTGTTATTGAACATATTTGAAGGAGTTAGAGGAATAATGAAACTGGGTGTGTTCTATGGTAACCGTTTCATGAGTAGAAGAGTATTCTAAGGAGGAACCATAGGAGTAGAGGAGAGAAATTGTGAGTGGGATGTCGGCGGTGTTGTGTAGGAACAACAATACGAGGGGAGTGTATTTGCGGGTGGGATAACTAGGAAATGCCAACTAGAATCATGAGTGATGGTGAGTTTCAAGGGAATAAATTTGAAATTAGTTGATATTGTATATTATTGGTGGTTTAATGAAGATATGAATACAAAACGCATAGTTCAAGAGTAGGTTTTCAATGTTCCACATTACATATTTTTTTTTGATCTAATTTAAATAGTTGGGGTTTCATAGGCTTCCCTTGACTTGTAAATTAATGGTTCCTATGATCCATATTTGAAAATGGACAATGTAATAGTTTTACACTTTTAATAAATTAATATATATATCTTAGGGAAAAATATATTTTATTTTAATATTTTCCATGAGATATTCTGTTTTCCTCAATAATTAGTTTCTCTATGCCCCCATTTTTTACACATAAAACATATATTAGTTCTTTTAAGAAATTTCTCTTGGAGATTATTACCAGAATTTTGAGATGATAAAATTTTAATATTCTATACTTTATCATCTTCCTCCCCTAAATATCCATGATTTTATAACCTTCTATTATTTTTTTATTAACTCAACTTTGTTCACACTATTAAACGTAATGTGTGATATTTAATTTAGAATATTAACGACTTTTATCAATATGAACTTAATCCCAATTGGTTTCTATTTTGGAAAATATTTATATTCTTCATATATTAAATTATTAAATTGGTTCCTTATGATTAATCAATTAAAGAAACCTAAAAGTGTTAATAGTGGGTTATAAACTATTAACACCATAAGGTAATTATTATACGATATAAAAAATTAAATCTCAAAATTTATTACAATTATAAATTATTATTTTTGTTTTTATTTTAACCAAATTTACTATTTTATTAATGTAGTATTATGTATGTTAGGTTCCCTCATATTCGTTAATATAATTCCTTCACATAATAAATCATCCATAGTGGCATGTAATGAAATTTTTTTTAACCAAAATATATCCTCAGGGAGTGTATATTGGGGTTCAGTCTTTGGTATAATAATTATTCACTAGAGTAAAGATTCTATTGACAATCATTCGATATGTTTTATTGGGATTTCACATAGGTGTATATATAACACAACTACATCCACATTATAGTATACATACAGAAATTCAATTTCTAGGATCACCACACATTCACTTTATTCAAAAAATTGAGAGGTTATCCTACACATAAACATACCTTTTAGACATATCACTAGGGTTTTAACTATATTTATCTTATCCAAATCCATAAAATAGTAAATATTACCCCATATTAAATAAAATCTTATTAATACATGTGAAATTATGATCAACCATAAATTAAAAACACTTATATTTTCATTAGATAACAACATTACATCTAGAGAGCAAATGTTATACTAATACCAACTATAAAATCAGTTATACATGTCTGTATTATAATTAATATACTTAAAGTAATTGTTTTAATATAATTCATTCCCAATATATATTTTTAGAGATTTAGAGAATTTAATGAAAAAATTAACTAAATATACCTATGCCTTTTCCAAATAATGAACATTTTGACCATAATAAAAGAAGACTATTAATAAAAAACATGTATTTGAATTCTTAATTTTTTTAACACAAGATACTCCTCTATACACATCATGCATATTGATTTTATATATAGTTTAGGGAAATGGTACCATAGGATAGTTCATGACCATTGAATCTCAGAAAAGGTAATAATAAGTGATGAAAATAAAATATTTCAAGTTGGAATATGATATGAGTATGGGTATGATAATATTATATAATATATTCACTCCAAATAATGTATTTATCAAATATAATTATTCATGGAATAATTATTTTCATATCAGAAGATACGAATCAACAAAGGGTGGAAGCATTATTCAATAAACATGATCCATGAGAATGTAACATTATTATACATTATAAATGTGTCAAAAACATTATAATACAGAAAAACCATCTTCCAAAGTCACACACATTCATCTAAACATGTGAGAAACAAAATTATTCCTATATAAACATGTTTCAAGAGATTTAAACTTTTAACCAATGCATTAGAGTGTGATATAGGACCCAACCTATCATTCATGCATATTTACACGTGTCACTCAAAATAATTCATTCAATTGAACATAAAGAACATGTGGAATGTAGATTAGTTTTATTTCTCTTTCAAATGTAAAGAAATAAAAAATTTATTCATAATTATATCAATAATCATAAAATGATAAACCAATAAAAAATAAATTGGCACCCAATAATAATTTGAAGCATTATAGGTAAACACCCTTCAACTAAGATGATGAGGTATTTGGTATTTACACCACATATATAAAAGTTATATGATCGAGTTAATAATTTCACAATTCATCCAATGTATTAAATCTAGGTAAACAACCATCAGTAAGTAAAATAAAAAATAGTGTATCCACAATGGAAGGAATTTAGAAGAAAATTTATGCCTATTTACAGTGGATGGTAAAGAAATATAATGGTAGCGATGGATCATTCCTCCGATAGAAAAGAAAATCTCATCACACATATAGATAAAAAGGGGGATTTTAAAATTTTCTGAATATATCTAATTATAAATAAAATATTTCAAAATTCATTGACGTTGCTGAAAAGAACATTTTAAGAAAACTAAAAAATCACTTAAAAAAACAACCCTTAAATTTTAATTTTTCTAATGAAACTAATTACTTTATAAAACACAAATGATTATAATTTATTTTATAAACTAAAAATGTGTGGAGGGGATGTTTCATTGAAAAGCCAATAATGTAAGAAAGATGTGTTCACGTGGAAAAAGTTAAATAGATATTGTTTTCACACTTTGATGAAGATAAACAATTCTAAAAATGTTAAAAATGATTTTAAATTTTATTAATTAATGTAATGTTATAATAAAATAGGATTAATCAATTATTGAGTCATATATAAGTATATAATAAAAAACATCCACTAAATACGAATATGAAAAAAATGAGGGTTCCCATCCCAAAATAAGGGACAATGACAATTTCACTAGCAATGAATACTTTTGGTAAAATATGAGTTCATGAGGAATACAACTTTTAAGGGAATTGTAAAACCACATGAATAAACCAAGAAAAATGATTGTATTTATAAAGAAAAAAAGGTACCCTAATGGATTATCATTAAAAACGAATCTAGATTTGAGGATACTATTATCAAATATACCCTTATGTGTTGAGTATCATTTTAATTAAATCCCATATAAAGAGAGGTCATGAAATTATTCTTATAAGACCATTAATAAAATAAAATTCATCATATAATAACATAAATAGGAAGTGTATACACCATATAATATACATGGTACACAAAGTCAATGATGTATTGTGGATATAAAAATGATAAAAAAACCCTTATAACAATGATATACTTGAATCAAAATCCATTTAAATAAATAAATATATATGTCTCTTCAAAACCCATAAATTACATGAATATGATAGTGGAAATTAATTAAAAAGTAATTGTGACAAATGAAGTCGGGATTCCATCCACCCCAAAAACCATCTTGATTCGAGACATGTCCCAAATGGAATTCTTGATCCCCATGGGAAGAAAACTGCTGTCAGACATCAAAGTAATCCCAAAGGGAATGATTTTTAACAAAAAAACTAAAATCAAATAAAAAAACTGAGCAGACAATATAACCAACAATATCTGAGTATTTATAATTACAAAATTGATCTTAATACAATAGCCAAATAATTAAACACAAACTAAATACATAACTATAACCAGAATATTCCAACATGATGTCTATGTGACCTCTAGGTTATAACTATTCATAAAAATAACATGTTCCAAGAGAAACCAATCCAGAAACCATCATTGGTACGAAAAATCTTTTCAACATATGTTGAGTGTCACAAGCAGGGTGTGATCTTAAATAACTCAGTATGTAATAACCCAAGAGTCCATGAATTTCCTTTCCCAAAAGTTCTCAAACACTATTTTGAAATACATTATGAGAACACAATATAAATTGTTTTAAACAACCAAACATGACTTTCCAAAATTTCCCTTTTTGAAAAAACACACACACATAATTAATCTTTAAAAATATTTTTACATTACAAAAACCTATATATAACCCCAATAATAATATCAAAAACCATCCCAATTAGAGAGAAATAATGATGAAAAAATGGAAAAAACACATTTGATGAAGATAAATAATAAAAAATTAGCAAGGATAATATCCAACCATACAAAAGAAATAAATAGAACATATATAGAGAATCCTGGTTATTTTCTTAAACATATTTAGGGGAAATATTTGGACATAATAAATTTAGATGAACCTAGTAACATATGGTACATCTCCGTAGTCAATTACCAACTGGCCACTCTTAACTGGCCAATCCAGTTACACCTCCCACATAGACCCTTCAAGTCAAGGGGGTACCAACCCGTCTAATTAGAGTTGAAAAGAAACTATCTCTCAACCCTCTAGACGATTCCCAAGTATCCCATGATAATAATAATACTTCAAAAAACATGGTATAACAACCTTAACTATAAACATTCTCCTCTATGGGACAATAGAGAGTATCCCATCACAAAAATATGGCGGACTTAACACCAACAAAGTTCCCATACATAATCAACTAAAAAGGATCCCATCCCAAAGATGTAGTGGTTTACAAACATAGGACAAGTCAAAATGAAAAAACATGAAAATCCATTTCATTCAGACGAACGATCATCCAACAAATAAATCCTACATGGAAACCACCATTTTCCAAATCATTTTAAAATACTGACTCGGGCTTTATGCAACCCACATTTTCAATCCATTTTTTTAATAAATTCCAATATGTACACTGATCTCATACATCGCATGTGTTCCAAAGTAAATTTCAAAACATCATGTGTTTTTAATCAGGAATTGTCCTCATTTCATTTCAAACCATCTTTTCATTACAACATAATGTTCCAACAAAGCCTTTAACAAGTCCAGCCTATGTTTATTTACAAATCCATTTCCCCAAAATTTCTATAGCCCATATAAAACACCACATTCACATGAAAAATGGAAAAAAATAAATTTCATTTTAAATCCAAAAATATTCAGAAGAAATGTGAAAATATAAAACAGCACAAGAAGCTTCAAATAGAAATTTATATCTTTTTAGAAACTAAGACACATAATAAAATTTCAAAGAGGCCTTTATGTTAAAATTTCACTGAAATATACCTAAAAATAAAAAATGGAAAAAACCTACAAAATAAATATTAAAACACATTTAAAGACAAATGAGAATCAACACACCATTAATACATCATGTAATATTTTTGGAAAAGAAATATGGAAGGGAAGAGGGGCTTTGGAAAACCATTGTTCAAGGGAGAACACATTTCTATCAATGTTCCAAACAGTCCTCAACAAACCATTCTAAAAACACATATTTATAAAAGAATCCAACACATCATTTACAACCTCAAATCCATTTAGAAACCCATTTAAGATAACCAAACCATAATTTAATGAAACTCATAATGTATCTCTAAAAATCACCAAATCCTTGTTTAAGAAACATAACATGACTTTAAATCAACACTATAAGCCACACAAAATCATAATAATGTAAAATTAATAAATGGACACTTACAAAACCCAAATCACAACCCAAAAACATTTCAAAAACATAAATAAGGAAAAAACTACCCTAAATAACCCAATTTGACTTTAAAAGATGAATTGAAATTTTCTCAATCACCTTGTGTGAATAAAAAAAGAAAATGTAATTAAAGAAACTCTTTGAAAACCATTTCAAACCAATTTAATGTCATGTAAATTAAAAAACATTTTATGATGATACATAAAAAGTTGGGGAAACATATTTATAAATAATTTAAGAAAGCATAAGCTTCAAATAGTATGTGCTAGAAAAGAAAATTAATTGAAATACCTACCTCAATAATGTGAAAACAAAACCAAACTTCAGGATAAGGAATAAGTGTTCCTAATAGAAAATTCACACACCCAAACACCAATGAAATCAATCCGCACATCAAATATTTCCTCTATATTTTTTCCAAGAGAGATACCACATCATGAAAAACATGAAACCAATAGGGGAGGATGGGAAACTGGGAAAATTGACCAAAATCTGAAATAAATTTACCGAGGAACCTTTAGAGAGCTTTTATAGTGGAACGAGAGCAAGGATAAATGGTATTAGAGTGCCACCAAGTGTGCCAAGGTATAAAAAGGGAGAAGAAATATGAAATAGGGTTAAATTAGTGGATGAAAGAATGAGTAATTTCAAAATTTTAATGACATGGAAAACTCACATGGATTTTTTATATAGTATTCCAAACTAAGCACTAACTATGTGCCCATAACTATCCTAGATAGACATATCACATGATTATAATTCATGATTTTCCAATCCATCACCAATATTGATCCCCTAACTATCCAAGAAGAACAAGCCACATGTTTATGCCACACGGTTTCCAAAAACATGCAACAAACATTCAGTCACCACTGTCCAAAAATGAAATTGACCACATGGTTTCCTGGGAAGTGTACACAATTTCCCCAACCATTATCCACCTACATCCAGGCCAAAAATATACCAAAACTAAAACAATTTAATCATTAAACTCAATCCAAACCACATATCATGGATCCAACATCATAGGAATAATAAGATAAATGAACATCCATGGTCTGGGTGTGACAATTCTCCATACCATAAACACTTTTTATCCCAATAAATTTCTCAAGCTAGATGATAAAAAACTCAATCCCAAATCCAAATAAATCTGAAAAAACCATAACCCTTGGGGCGAAAATTCCCTTCACAAGTAACACCAAACCTTTTCTTGAAAAAACCACAACAAGATGAACAATGTGAGAACATGAGAGATTTCTACCCACCATAGGAACCTGACTAACACCTTGGAATGACTTTGGGTCTACCCAACTTGGGATCAACGAACAAAACCACCTTGGGAAGACTCACAAGGGAACTCCCAACAAGATCTTACCCTAACACCTCCACAGAAACTAGAAAACCCAACTACATAGATAGGAAATTCCCCACAAAACAAATCCCCCAACATGGGGGGAATCATTCAAAAGGAACCCTACCCAAGATGAAAACTATAACACAAGATAAAATCATTGATTTATTCATGAAAAAATATATCCAACAAGAACAACTAAAAAATAAAAGCCATTCATTGAAGGATAAAAATTTATAGATCCACATCCTGGGATGAAACAAGTCTATAAGAAAACAATACCATTGAGTCTCTTACCAATAACTCATAACAAGCTAAAAACCAAAATAAGAAATGAAATCCATTTCCAATCCAACACTAGAGACAAAAACCAGGCCCTAGTTTCCCTCACCCCTAGTTATTCCTAACAACGTGTGAGTTTCATTCTGAGGCATGCATCTAGAGATCTGATTTTCGAAGAATCCACTACCTTAAGGTTCGTAGCTAATATCCTCTAATAAAGAATTATTCTTGAGGAAATGATTCCAAAAAAACATATCAAAATTAACCAAAAGTCTTTAATGATGAATGGACTTTAGAAGAATGTGATAATACGTCTTCAAATAACCAAAACGGCTGCTATGAAAGCATCCTAGTGAAAATTCCGATGAATGAGAATTAAGAACCAATGAAATAGAATTTTTAAAAATAGATTCCTCTAACACACAATTCTCGATATATGGTGAACCATCATGATCATAGAGAGATAATATTTCACCAAAATTGACCCATTACACCATAGATAGAAACACTTCACCCACTAATTATTCAAAATGATGATCCTTGGAAGAAAAGGCTCGCTCTATGATCTCTGGATGAAGACCCAAAATGAAAAAGGAGCCTTCAGTAAATCCTTCAAGGACACCTACAAAGAAAAGGAAATGAGATCTTTAAAGTGGTAAACATAGGCCTTCTATATTTTTTTTCCTTACTGAATACTCACGAGATCTTATAATTTCGTTACTTCACCTCCTCAGGTAAAAACCATCAGATTAAGGTTGACTTAAACACCTCCCACATCATCTCAACGTACATTGATGATGGAGAAATCACTTTCCAATGATCCAAAGATTGATAGTCAATCAAAACAAGAACAATATGCACTCTCAAAGCTTCAGAAGATCCCAATGACCTGAATTCACTCTCTACTTTCTCAATCCATTCAGATACCTCTAATAGACCTCAATCCCCATGAATGATGATCAAAAACTGAGAGGAATTCTAAATTGTACAAGACCATCAAGAAGTTGAGGTACCATTATAAGTGGAATACTCGAATCAAAAAAAGGAACACAAAACCAAAATAAATATCAACATATAAATTTGTTGAAAAGAGCTTCTCAAGAAAAAACAACAGGTTCTCAAGCCAAAATCTATAAGAAAAAAAATTACCTTTTTAAAATCAATTGTTTCCAAAACCACATTCTTCTAAATCCACCACAAAATAACTAAATCCATTTTTCATAAAACATTAACACATTTAACAATGAAAAATCAACACCATAATCATTTCCTTTTTAAAACTTTTTTTTGGGAAAACTAAGACAAACCATATATTTTAAATACTCCCCCATGGAATACTATGAATCATCACATATTTTTCAATAACTATTCATTTATATCATCTATGAAAACAATCCAACATGCACTTTCTTAAAATATCCACACATATGTGAACATTCAAAAGGATAACCAAGGGTCAGACATAACACGTTATCATCAAAACTAGGAATTTACCAAATTTTCATTTCACATTTCCTCCACATTTTCCTACACTTTTTCAAAATTATAAATAAATTTTTTGTTTAAAAAATCATTTAAATTATCCATATGAAACCACTCGTAAAAATAATATTTATTTCATAAAGTCAGTTTTTTAAAAATACCTCTCACACCAGTAGAAACAAAAAAAAAACCCACAACAAATTATATTAATTAGAAACTAGTGGTTATGCATTAACTGATGAAATGGTTAGTGGGTAATGACCCAAGTAATCATTAACAACTAATATGACCATGAACTAAGAACATATACAACAGACGAGTCACTACTGTATGTGAGGTCAAAACATAACACTGTCTCTCCTCCATTTTCATTCCTCGTCCACAAAAAAAAAACGAAGGATAAAATCATATAATACTCATAGAAACTCAGGAATAAAAATGAAAAAGGGTTTATGAAATACTTCCCATTCTTATCTATAATTTCCAGACATTCCTAATAATCTATCTACCTTATACCCCTAATTACAATGGGCTTTTTTTGGTAAAATATTGTCACAAACCAAAATGGGATGTCGTACAACCTGACACCCGACCGAGTCTGATTCATGGACCAAAGTCCATTTCTGTTCCCCACGGGCTAGACAGAAGTGCTTGGAATAAATGTAATCAAAATAAATAGGGTTTCTTACCAAACAAATTAGGTCCAAATAGAAAAACTGAGAAAGAAAAATAAATAATAATAAATTAGTATCGATAAATTGGAAAATATTTTAGATACATGAACTCAATAATAAAATAGAAAAAATACACAACTTAAACTTTACCAAACCAACCTGATCACTATGTGACCTATATTTCACCACCATAAAAAAACCAACTTCATCTATGAGGAACCAAACCAGAAACATGCACCTATAAAAAAATTCAGGTCTACCGATGCTGAGTGGCACAAGCAGGGTGTGTGATTAAAAACATCTATTGGTAATCACCATATAGTCCATGAATTTAATTTCCTGGAGTATTCCACAAACACCAGTTTGAATGAAATTTTTATAACATGTTTTAAATAATTTTAAACAACCAAACACCACTTTCCAAAATCTCCCTTTTTAAAACAACAGACAGAAATTTCTTTTTTAAAAATATTTTCAAATTCCAATACCCTATTTATAACCTCAAAAACAATAGTGTAAAACAACCTTAGTAAGAAAAAATCACGAGGAAAATAAAATAAACAATAGATGTTATGAATATAAAGAATACATAATAAGAAAGGATAATATCTAACTAAGTAACAGAAATCTACAAAACAAAGATAGTGAATAATGGTCCTTTCTTATACATATCTTGAGCCATTCCCAGGATGTACTGTGTTCAGACCCACCTACTAGAATATGGTGAATATCCATAGTCAATAACAAACTAGCCATTGTAAAGTACGCAATCTTGTATAATGTCCCACCTAAACCCATATAGTCAATGGGGTACGAAACAGTCTACTTAGGGTAAAAAAATCAACAATCACATGACTCTGTAGACAATTACTAGGAAACCCATGATGATAATAATAATTCTCTGAAAAATTTTTTTTATAAACCATAACCCATAATTTTCTCATTTTTGTTCCACTAGATAGGATCCCAACACAAACATCTAGTGGCCTGCAAACATAATCCATGTAAACAAAAACATACATCAAAATCCATTTATTTCACAAGCATGCTCATCCATAAATTGAATCTTACATTGAATCCACTAATACATCATGCAACCCACATTTTTAATCTATTTTTCCAAAACAAGCCAGCATAACCATCAGGACAATAAATCACATGTGTTCAAAAATGAATTTTAAATCATCACACGGTGCCAATTGGATTATCAACTAATTTTATTTTGAAAAATATTTTTAATGAAAAAAAGTGCCAGATTAACCTTTAACCTTTATAATCCAAATACATTTACAAGTACTTTTTAACATTATTTCCAAAACCCATATAAAACACCACTTTTATATGCACAATACTAAATTATCTTTTCCATTTAAAATTTTAAACTCTTCTTAAACCATGTTAAAATTTAAAAAAATAAAAGAAGATCCAAATGGGGATTTATATCTTATAAGAAAATAAGCAAAATCACAAAATTTCAAATGGCCCTATAATCCAATTATTCAGCAAAACATACCTCAAAATTCAAAATAGGGCTTAATTTTATAAACACTTTTGAAACCACATTTAATTTCACATGAGAACAAACACACCATTTAGAAATTAGTTAACCATTTTGGAAAAGAAATTTTCAAGGGTGGAAAGAACAATGTAAAACCATTGTTCAAGGAAGAAAAAAATTCGATCAAATTCTGAAATGGGCCTCATGAATCCATTAAAAAAACACTTATTTCCAAAATAATCAAACACATCACTAAAACCAAAAAACAATTTAGAATCTAATTTAAGATATCTAAATAAAAATTACATGGAACTCTTCGTGTTTCAATAAAAATAACCCATTTCCCATTTTATGAAACTTAAAATTCCTTTAATCCAACACAACAAGATACACATTAGAATCCTAACAGAAAAGATATAAATTTATATATAAAGCCAATATAAAAACCAAAAAATATTTTTAAAACATTACTCATGTAAAATACAACCCCAAAGTATCCAATTTCAAATTAATTGATCAATTGACATTTTATCAAACACCTTTTGTGAATATAAAAGAAAACATAGTTAAAGAACCCATTTGAAAATAATTTCGCAATAATTTTCCATCATATAAATACCAAAAATAAATTATGCTGAGACAATATTCAAAAGGGAAGTACATTTATAAATCATTTAGGAAAGATAAAAAATAAAATGGAATGTTTCAAAAAGGAAATGGACGCAGAAATCTACCTTAATGGCAGGTGAATGAAACAAAAATTTGGGAAAAGGAATAATTGATCAGGAGATGGAATCATCACACCGTAAAATAATAGAAATCAAGCCATTCATCAACAAATTCATCTGGGGTTTGGCCTAGAGATAACCCTCACCATGAAAAAACATGAAACTAAGAGAGGATGAAGGGAAGAGGGGAAATTGACAAAAATATAAAGAAAATATTTTTTGGAATCATTGGGGAGTTGAAATGCTAGAAGGATAGAAATAAAATAGGGTCTTGGAGAGCCTCTAGTGAATCATCAATGAACAAGGTCGGAGAAACCTAAAATATGGTTAAAACAACAGAGGGGAAAATGTGTAAGTTCAAACTTTTAATGACCTGTGAATATTATATGGTTTGGAAACACTTTTTACTGTACAATGCACCAATATTGTTCCACTTACTATCTAAAATTGGAATAAAACATGGTTATTCCACATAGTTTTCCAAACCATGTACCAACAGTGTTTACTTTACTATCCAAGTTGGAAATTATACATAATTATGCTTCTTGGGTTTTCAAACCGTACAACAACCATGCTGTCTCCATTTACTAAAAATGAAATTGGCCTCATGGATTCCGGGGCAAGGGAGCATAGTTTCCCCTAACTATGTGCCAACCATAAAAAGACTACTACCATGAACAAAATCATAAAAAACGAAAACATTTAAACATTGAACTAAACCTAAACCTCATCCTAAGGATCCAACATCATGTAAAGAAGAAAATCAAAGAAAATACAAGGTCAGGGTGTGAGAGTAATCACCCTATATCAATTATATCATGGTTCACAATATGAAATATGTCAGGGGAATGTAAATTTAAGACAAATAATCCCTTACCGTAATTGTAAACTTCCAATAAAACACTTGAATCTATTATATATAAAATAACAATGTTAATATGGTATTTAAGAACCTCATTGATATATAAATCAATTTATAAATTTCATCATTTTCTATTCTTTATAATTATTTTTTTAGTTTTTAACTATTCTCCATATTTATTATGAGTAATTATTATCATTTTTAAATAATTTAATAATAATGATATTATTATTAATTCTTCTCCAAAATTCATTAATTTAATAATAAAATATTCCACTAGAATTAATTATTTATTATTATTGAAGGTGTCATATTTTTTTCATGTGGGATATTTTTCACAATCCTTTAAGCTGAAATCAATAAAGAGTAAGTCATAGTGATTTTTTACAAATATAAATCAGTATCTTAATTAATGTTTTTAATTTTAATGTTACCCATATAAAAAAATAAAACAATTATATACTTATTTTTATCATATATTATCTGTAATTAATTTATCATATTCATCCATGATATTACATTATATCATTGTTCATGTATGTGTTTATACAGACCCAAAATGAATATACAATAAGTAATATATGAGTATGGCCTTGAAAGTGGTTTCATATGTAATAATATAATTATTAATGGAAAATAATGATATTATATAGATATGTAAATATTTTGAATGATTTTTTGGATAATTTAATAAATTAAAAAAGAAACAAGATGAAAAAATGAGATACATTACTTCTTGGAGGTGGTAGCCAGCACGTAGACATAATTAGAATTTTCATTTCGCAATTAATGGGAGGGGATGAAGGTGAATTATAAATTTTATATTCATAATCAAATTAATATAATTTATTGAAAATTTATTTATCAATTGATCATTATAACTTTCTAATATTGGAAGTTCTAAAAAATTGAAGGTGTCACTTCATGCAGGCGATAGCCTAGGAAAATAATAATAATGTTTTTGTTTTTTCTAATGGAAAATATGAAATATGGTTAATAGTTACGACCAAAATATAAAAAATTAATTATAGTATTAATAATTATGTAATTATATAATATTTGTAAAAATAAATTAGAAGGGAAATAATATAAAATAAATAACATTATGGAAAAGATAGTACTGACGTTGAAATAGGGGAAAATATGATTAATTAATATGGATTAATTACAATTTGAAATTGTTATTTGGGAGTTTCCATTAAGGGGTGGTGAGTGGCCCCTTTTACAAGTTGTGAGAGTGGCATTCTTATAAATATTTCATCGAAATATATAGAGAGAACATATTTAACCTTTATAGAAGAATATAAGATAGGAAATAATGGATTGAGGATATGTTTTTGTCCTTGAAAAAAATAAACCAATCAATTAGAAATTTTTTTTATAATGTTATGCCATTTACCCCTTTGGTTTAACTATTTACCCTTTCAGATATTACCGTAATAACAAGTTTTTACATAATTAATTTATTTTTTGTTTCTAAAAATAAATTGTTAATTTTTAAATAATATATAAATTATAATTACTTATTTTAATCCCATTTTATTATATTATAACCCTGAAACTGATCAAAATTAAATCTAAAATAATAAAATATATAATGTATTAAAAGAAGTTTTGGAGAAAAATGCATATTGTGTTCTAAAATTTAAAACATAGGTTTGTAAAGTAAATTAAATATTATCAAATTTAAAAATTCTATTATTAAATAAATATTTATTCTATAAATTGGTTTCATAAATTTCTAATTCATACTAATATCCTAATAATTTCTTAAAACTCATGGTATTTGGAAACAAGATATTTTACACTATTCTCATAAAAATAATCCTTTATTAGAAAACTTAAATTATATCATAATCTAATGTTGTTATACTAAATCAAAAAATTATGAAATTTTTTACAAATTCAAAATCTATAATTTTATAATTAATCTTTTATATATAAATATAATGAAAATTGTTTCCCTTGTAATATGATTTTTTTAGATTTAACATTCCATATTCTTATTTTTATCAATTAATAATAATAATAATACCAATAAATAATTAATATAAAAAATATATCTTATTTATTACCTATTTAGTTTTGTGAAACAAAGACCATAAAAATTCTATTTTATGGAAATAAAATTTAAGAGTAAATTGATCTTGTTATTAATATTAATGAATTCATAAATTAAAATTATATTACCTTAAAATAAAAAATTTAAATGTATTACATATGTTTGATAAATAAAAAATTTCCTTATAAATTAAATTTTTATATCATTCTAATTTCTATTTATATAACCCCTGAGGGTCTTTGTGTAAGATCTATGTTAAAGTTAATATATTGTAGCATTTAATGGTAGAGATTATACTACCATGGATCACATATAAATTTACATGATTTTACACTTCCATCACTTTTTAAATTTCTCATATCATTTTTTTCTATGTCTCACAACTTATTAGTTTAGGGAAATCCCAGGTGAAGCTACAAATTTTCCATGCTTGGTCATATGAGGTTCATAAGTGATAATTTCACTATCTGATTCTATTTCATTCTACTTTATACATATATTTCTTAATATTTCACTTTCTTGTATACCAGATATATTATAATGGTCAAAATATATTTTAACATTCCATAATTTAACATTATCTTTGGGTTACAAGTTTAAAAATCTATTAAAAATATAATTATTCAAGGAAAACACCTAGTTAAAAATCATGTCATTATTTCCCTACTTTTAAAAAAAATTATCCTTGTAATTTTCATTATTCATAAGTAAATAAATAGTTAATGGTTCCTATAAGATAAAATTGTTTCAATATTTAATTTCTAATTTGGTTCCATGATCACTAGCCTTCATACGACTAGTAAAATCATAATTTCTCTCATAATAAGAATATAAATAATGATTATTTCTTTCTTTAACCACAATTTTTAATACCCAAATTAAATTGGAGTAATTTTTATACAGAATTTTAGTCATCATTATATTAATTGGTGATTATAAGTTGATTGTACATGTGATTTTCCTATGTTTTAAATTATCATTATTAAGGGATCCAATTCGTGCCTATTATCAAAACAAGTTTGAGTAAATTAAGGTTAATAGGATTTCATTGTATTAAAATTCTTATATAAATATTTTAGAGATGAGTTGTATACATGGGATACCAAAATTAGATCATTATAATTTTTTATTAATAATTAATCATTCAGAAATATTGGTGGTGATTTATTTATTTTAGTAAATATGCTATGTATTTTGATCAAAATATGACAAACAATACTCATAGTTCATCAATTGTCGATTAATGTTACTCAGTCAATATCATTTTCAGAACAGAATTCCATTAATTTTATTTCTTATGAATTTCATTTTTCAAGAAATTTCTAGTGCATATCATCATTTCTATACATTTAATTAAATAATTTTCTGGGATAATATCCAAGATCCCCATAACTAGGACATTAAACAATTAATTCCACCTATAGGAGAAATCCATTTATGTTCACTATATTCATAGAGATCAATAGTTTTTATTGAAAATTAGTTTCTCGGTACCATAATTTTCCACACATAAAAAATATCTTAGTTTCATTAATACATTATCCTTGGTGATTCAGAATACATGTTTGACATGAATGAAATTGAATCTTCACTCCTTGAACTTATTCATCACTTAAACTTCCATGAGACTCCATCCTTCTCTTATTTAGTATTTTTGGAAACACAAATAAGTTCAAATTACTAGTAAAAATTCATGATAACACATTAAATTAATCATAAGATATCTCATTCTCTATTTTAATCCATTTTGTTTCTCTTTGGGATAATCTCTATATTGTCCATGCAATCCATTGGTAACATGGATTTGTTGGGCTCTGCTCATTACTAAAACCATATGAAGTTATTCATGAGTGATAAAAAATTATAATCATAATGTAATTATTATATGATATGAAAAATTCAACCTTATATTTTCTTACTCATAATAATTTTTACATTAGCTTTCCATTCAACAAAAATCACTCATAGTTCAATATAGGTTTCTTTAGGATTATTTCCAAAATATATCTTAACCTAATTCCATAACATAATATATCCTACATAATGGTTTTTAATGATAATTTGAATAACCATATCATATACCATGTTGTTTATTTTTAGGTGTGAAATATTAGACCCAATTATTAATAACAGTGGTAAAGATTTAGTTGATATTAAATCATACTTTTTCATGGGGATTAACCCTAGGTTAATATTTGCTACATACACATATACTCGACCATATCCAAACATGATTTTAATTTTTACAGAACTATAAATACCATAATTACAAATATGGCATGTTGTTATCATATAATTATAATTATACCTTATACCTACCCCTATGGGGTGCACCAAAAATCTATTTTCATAATCTTTAAAATATTCAATATTACCTCAACCTACGTAAAGGTTTATTGAAATATTTCTAATTGTGATAAACCATACTTATCAAAACGTAAAATATCATCAACTATTATACATAGCTATTACATTAACTAAAAATTACTCTATTATAAATTATGATAGAATATAAATGATTATGTATTGTAATAACATGAATTAATGAAAATATTTCATTATAATGAATTCTTATGATCTTTTAGGTTTAATGTTTTTGATAATTAACAATAAAATAAAATAAAAAATACCACATCTTTATAAACTATGTGAAAATATTTATAATTTATTAGGAACTAATTAATATAGATAATTTCTTCAAAAAATTTCACAAAATATTCTCACAAGATAGACTTCCAGACACATCATACATTTAATTTTCTTAACACCTACAAACAATTAATGTTTTTATTTATGATTTAATAATAAAGAATAGAGGAGAATTATTATTCTTCTATTTTTTTTTGTAAAAAATATATTAAAACTTTCCAATTTATTCATCAATTCTATCATTAAATCAAGATAAAAGTCTATGTGGTGAATATTAGAATACAAAACTTTTTTGAAGATGTATAGTCCACAGAAACACATGAATGATAGTTTTGATTTTATTTATTGAAAATATGAAGGTTGTTAATTTTTATTAACAAAATATAAAAACATTTAGTATACTATAAATACTTAATTCATAAAATATTTTTGGTATAGATAAATTATAAATATAAATATCAAAAAAATTAATGTTAGTGAAAAGTTACTTCTTATGTTGTGAATTTTGAGCTTCCCTTGTAAAAATGATCCAAAGGGGGGAATTGAGAAAAAAATATTATGTCTAGATGCATAATAAAGTAAAATTGAATTTTATTTAAATTAAATAGGGTATATTTTAAAGACTAAACTAATAGTTGGATGTGTTATTGAAGGGGTGGGGAGAGGACACTATTATAAGTGGGGAGAATGAAAATCTTGTAAATATTTCATCATAACATAAAGAAAGAACATGATTCAATTTCCAAATTACTGAAAAATGGAAAATAATAGAGTGTGGATAAGTTTCAATTAATCTTAACAAAAATAAATCCATTAGAATCATGTTTTTATCGATGTTAGGTCTTTTACCTTTTGGTTAACTCGTTTTTTACAATTTTCGCTTTTACCACGATAACTTTTTTTCACCTATCTAATTATTTTTTTCATAATAATAAAATGATCCTTTATAAATATTTTAGATGTTATAATTATAAATTTTAATTAAATTTTATTATAATACCTTTTTAAAAGTGATAAAATTTGATTTTAATGTAATAAACTTTTAATATATTAAAAATAGTTTTGGTGAATAGTCATCTTTAGTTATAAAATAAGAAACATAGGATTGTAAAAAATATATTTTAAAACATAAAATTTATATTATAAATAGAATATTTTTTATAACTGTTTTATGAATTCTCCTATTTATACTTTTGTAAAACAATTTCATAAGAAGTTATGATCATTGTAAAAACAGTGTTGTTCACAATTCACTTTAAAGTCATTATTCTTAGAAAAAAGTAAAAAAAATTATCCTAAGATAATAATGATATTATAAATCCCAAAATTAATTTAATTTAGTCCAATTAAAAATATAAAATTTGAAAATTAAAAAATTAGACTGAAATATACTGATAACATTTTTTATAGGAAAATAAAATTTAAAATTTGTTACGGTTCTTATTCATATTTAATATTAGTAATTAATTTGGTTAGTGTAAATATATTATTCACAGAAAAATATATATTATCTATTATATATATATTTTTATTATAATAAATCCAAAAATAATTCAATTTTATAAACATAATATATATTTTAGAGTAAAATGAATTTTTTTAATGCATTGATAAATAAACATTCTTTTGTATTTATAATTAAAATGGAAAATTTATTAAATAAATATGATAAATAAACTATTAAATTATTAATTAATTGTTTATATGTTCTGAATTTTTCATTACATGGACCCTCAGGATCTCTTCCCAAGTTGTAACAATATGCTAATCTCTGGTGGCGGTCAAGGATGGTGATTCTGCTAGCATGGAAGTTGCGGAAATTTTCACAAGCGTGAAATTATATCACATTAAAATTTTATCATATCATAATTTTTAATTTTAATCATTATAATTTACTCAGAAGAAACCAAGTGAATCTACCTCCTTTCTACGCACAAACAAATAAGCTTCACAAGGAATAATTTTGCTTCATGATAGAATTTTATTCTTTTTTCTATGTCGATTTCATAATAGAGTTACATACTTTTATACCATTTATATTTCAATGATAAAATTTTATTTTAATGTATTATAGTTTTCTAAGTCTGATGTTTTGTGAAAAATATGCTATTAATATAATATTTATTTGTCTAAACTTAATTCTAAAATTTCATGTCATTAGAATCTCCACCTTAAATAAATTGCATCCTCAGGATTTTAATTATTTTTTTCTAATGAGATAGTAAATGCTGTACATAATATAGAAAATACTCTAAATAAAATTTCTAATGAGGATTTATTTTCACTATCCTAGTATGACTTGTAAAATTATGTTTTCTCTCATGATGTAAATTCAAATAATGTTGGGTTGTTCTTTAACTATTTATGAAAAATACCCCAATATAGTTGGTGTAATATTTCATAGAGTTTATAACTACCCTTGTATTAATAGGTGATCATGGGATTATTTATATATATATTTTTTGAAATATTATCATTTATAATTTCCAAGAGATGAAATCCATTCCTAATATAACATCAAATTTTACTAAAGAAAGGATAATTTGGATTTATACAATGAAAATTCATTCAAAAATCAATTAGATATGAGTCGTATACTAGGGATACAATAACCACACCACTAAAAGTTTTCATTAAAAATAATAAATATATTTATATATGGGTGATTTTATGTTTTGGTAGTCATTATATGTGGGTAAAAAAATATTCTAGTACAACACTCATAGTTCTTGAGTGAGTCTTCAATGTTTCCAATTCTATATAGTTTTTAGAACCCATATCCATGGGTTTTTCATAATATTTCCCTTGTCTTAGATATTATTTGTTTCTATCATCCTTTTGTGAGATTGGATTAGGTAATTGACATGGATAATGTCCATATTTTCTAAATTTAGGATATTGAACTATTTTTGGAACTTCTAGATGAAATATGTTTCTATTAATCTTATCCATGGGGATCTCTAATTTTCCATATAAATTATTTTCCATATTCCCCTGTTTTCAACACAAAAAACACATAATAGTTCATTTGACACATTATATTTGATGACTCTTACCACATTTTTACCCCAAAAGAAATTGAATCTTCTTTCCTCTAACATCTCCAGAACTTGACAATCCATTAGATTACATTATTATATTTTTTTATGTTTTTGAAACTCAACTAGGTTCACATTGTTAATAATAAATTAGGATATATGATTTCACATAAAAATAATATTTCTCAGACTATCTCTTATGAACTTATTTATCTCATTGGGAAAATCTCCCCATTATTCATGATGTCAACAATTAACATGGTTATTTCACGATTAAACCATTAATAAAACCAATATAAATAAATCGTGAGTCATAAATTATTTACACTATAATAGACTTATTATATGGTATGAAAAATTAAACCTCAAAATGACTTAATCTTTAAAATTCTCTTATTATGTTTTAATTCAACCTAAAATTCTCTCGATTCAATCTAGGGTTTTTAGGATCAGTTCTCTCATATACCTTAACTAAATTCTATAACATAATAATTCTTTTCTAATCTACTAGAAATAAATTATGATTAAATAATGAATATAACTCATGAATCCATATCTAGTTGTGGATTCTTATGCAAAATAATGGTGTACAATAGTGAGGATTTAGTTGATACTCATTCCAATTTTTTCATGGTGATTACCCCTAAGTGTATATGAACCAAAACCTCATAAAATTACTAGTATCAAGTAAGGTATGTAATATCCAAGCTATTCATATTGTATCTATATAACAAGAACATTGAGATGTTATCCAATAATTAAATTTATTCTTTAGACCTGTCCCTAGGGTATACAGTAGTGTTATCTTATCCTAATTCCTAAAATATTCAATATTACCAAAAAAAATAAAGGGTTGTCTATGAATTTGAAACTATCCCCAAACATAATTTATCAAACCTTAAAATATCATTAATTAACATGATACCCTCAAAATTTTTCTAAACGCTACTATGATACTAATTATGATAGTCCAAATATGTGCATATGATAATTACATGACTCACATAAAGTATTTTATTATTGGATATTCTATTGAACTTTTAGTTTTAGTGTTTTAGAAAATTAGAAAAAATTATTACCCAAAAAATCACCTATATTTTTAATTAATGTATTTATTTTCACAATATAAGAAAATAATTAAACCAAAATTGGACTTAAATATGTCCCAAAAAATCAAATAAAAATACTCTTACAGACACAACCTACATATAACACTCAATATAATATAAGGAAAACAATGTGTCTGAGACAATATTATGAGTAAGGGTAATAAGAAGTAATAACAATCCATGATCAAAAGTATGATGAAGTGAGGAATATGAGTATAATATTGACAAAAAAATAGCCATATCCATTAAAACATAGATCATAAATCCTGATCCATGGAAAAAGGATTATCATGACATAATACACGAATCAAAATAATGTGAAACAATATTTCAATAAACAAGATCCATGAGAGTGTGACAAAAGGATACCTTTGAAACATGGAATAAACATTATCATAGGGAACCATCACCTTCTTAAGTTAATCAGATTCACCCAACCATTCAACTAACTTCATTGTGCCCACTTATACAAGTCTCATGAGATAAATATATATTTAACTAATGCTTTTAAGGGTGATATTAGACCCCAACTATCCATCATCTATTGTTACACTTTCAACATGAAATCAACAATTCATCATATCAAAAAGGACCTTTATAAATAAAAGGGTTTTAGGTCATTTTCAAATGAAATATCTTAAAGAAATCATTAATAATCCCATAAATAAATATACCAGGACAAAACCATAGAAATGTAATGGATATCAAATGAAATTTATAAACATTATATGTAAATAACCTATAATTAAGATGATAAGGTATATGATATTTATAACAAATAGATAAAAGGTGTATGGTTTAGTCAATTATCCCTAATTCAATCCTTTTATGAAATATATTTTAATACCATTCAATTCAATAAAAATGAAAAATAGGATATTCATAGAGGAAATCAATTGGAATAAAATTTATGCCTATTCATAGTGGATATTGAAGGAAGAAATGTCATTTATCACTCATTAATCGGATAGAAAAGTGCATTTCAAAATCCATCAATTGAAAAATAGGTGTATGTTAAATTTTTTTCAAATATCTTTGATCAAGCATAAAATATTTCAATAAATGTTTGGGAAGTTGGAAAATAATTCCCAGGAGTAGTAGAAAAAAATCACTCTGGAAATAAAAAATTTCCTTGACCTTTAAAAAGTAAGTATTTAAAAAATATTTTTTCTTATATTTTGGATTATAATTTATCTTATAAACCACGAATTTGTAGAGATTATGTTTTACTACGAAATGAAAAATTTCATAATAATGTGCTCAAATAGAAAAATTAGAAAAATATTCTTTTCAAAAATTGATGAAAACAACCCTTATGAGTTTTTCTAAAAAATAATTTAATTTTTTTAAAATTTTATTATTAGAAAATAATCATAATAAATTATTGATGAACAAATAATGATAATTTCAAAAGAATTCAATGAATAATGACAATAAACAAGTGAGTATCTAGACAAAAAATAAGAGGTGGGGTTAGTTTAATTTACAAGAAACATTGTAGGTAAAATAAAAGTGAAGGGGAGAATAAATTTTTAGGGGAAATGTAAAACACCATGAATAAAAAAAATAAATTTATACTATATCTTAGAAATAAAAAAATTCCCATATGTATTGTTTTTAAAAAAAATATTTATTTGAATATAATATTGTAAATGAAACCGCTGACGTTTGAGAAACATTTTAATCAAAACCTATTTAAATAGAGATCTAGAAATTAAACCTATAAAACCATGAATAAAAGATAAGTTTGGATAAAACATCTCAGATGGTTATTGTATACTAAATATAAAAAAATGGGGTGAAAAACCCAAAATTTACCAAGGATTTGAAAAAGAGACAATGGAATATTTATAAGCCAGATATCCTTTAAATCAAAATCCATTTAAATAAAGAACATGATATGGTTTTTCAACCACCATGAACTGCATGAATATGTTAAAATACATTCATTAGTAAGTAATCTCACTATATCAAAGATATCATGGGACATGATTTTAAATATTTCTTATAAAATTCCATTTGAGAAAAAACCCATCACCATAATTCCTCAATTCCACTAATGTGCATGAATATCTTGAAAGAAAAAATAAAAAACATAATCCACTATTTTTGAACATTTTTAATATTTATATCCTTTAATAAAATTAATTACAATTATTATTTATATACATATTACTGTGGTATTATCTATTTTCAATACTAGTCATGAGTAAAATCAATAGTTTTGAACTAGTTTTATAACAGCAGATGTGTTATTCATTATTATCCCAATTTTCATCATTTTATGATTATAAAATGGAATGGAATTGATTAATTTTAATTATTTTTAATTTTATAATTTCATTTTGAGGGATTTTTTATGATATTTAAAGATGAATTCAGTGATGGGAATGTTTTAGTGATTTTCACTGATCAAATAATGATATCATAAATTACGAGTATATTATTATTTCTACCCATCCTGTACTAAAATAAAATCATTATTTACTTATTAATATCCTATAATATTTTTAATTATATTCTCATAGTTATCCAAGATATTATTCTATATAATTATTCAAGTATATGGTTATACTGACCTATACATGAACATATAGTAATAAATGGATTATTATGGGTATGGAAGTTGTTTTTTTAGAATATTATCATTATTATAGAAGAATAATGAAATTATTTATATATTTTCATCATTTTTAATCATATATGAATATAATTTAAGAAATAAGAAATACAATATCATAAAAATGATATACGTTACTTTTTAGAGGTGATAGTCCACACAAACACATAATTTTGAATCATAATATAAAGAGAGAACATGTTTCACAAGTTAGGATGAGTCCAAAATGAAAAAAATGGACAAAGGTTATGTTAGGATTGGTAAAAACATAAAAAAATTAATTATAAAAATGTTTATAGCATCTTAAGATTTTACCCCTTTTGTGTACCATTTTTTACACATTTAGATTTTACCAATATAACTAGTTTTTAACAAAGTAATTAATCTTTATATTAAAAAAGAATCATCACTATTAAATAATATTAACCTTAAAATTCCAAATCATAAATCCATTTTATCAGATCAAATTTTTAGGGGACAAAAAATAATTTTAAAATAATACATTTATAATGTATTAAAAATAGTTTTATAGAATAGTGCAATTTTCGTTCTGAAATATAAAACATCAGTCTGAAAAATAAAGATAATTTTTATAAATTTATAAATTACCATATAAAATAATAATTTTTTTTAATATTGGATTCATAAACTTTAATCACATATTTATATACTAATAATGTCATAAATGTCTCATTATTGGTAAAAAAGGTATATTTGAGGAATCACCTAAAAATATATATTTTATGAAAAAATAAAAAAATTATTCAAATAAAATATTGTTATTATAAATCTAAAAATGAAATTAATTTTTTTGTACTAAAATTATAAAATTTTAGAATTTTACATTTAAACCATAATATAATGAAAACATTTTTCATAGGAAAATAAATAATTAAAATTTCTACTCGTCATATTTTTATTTTCTATCAATTCATAATTTGAATAGTGTTAATAAATTATTCATTCGAAAAATATATATTGTCTATTATATATATATATATTCATAAATTTAAGGGAATAAAAATAAAATTTTAGAGAACCCAATAAATTATTATGAGTAAAATGATGGTGATTATTTTATCAATGCACTAGTAAATGTACAATCTTTTAAATTCATTGTAAAAAATGATAAATTTATAAAATAAATATGATAAATAACTTATTAAACTAAAAAATAAATGTTTATATAATCTTAATATTATGATTCCAAACCCCTTTAAATCTCTTCATAAGATCTAATGATAAGGTTGGCTATAGTGCAATTACAGGGCGGTGATACAACTCACATGGATCTTATTGACATTAAATGATCTTGAAATTATATCTCATTTTATTTTTAAAATATTATAATTAAATTAGGTTTAATTTTTCTTGGTCTAGGGAAAGCATTGGTGAAGCTATCCAATTTACATACTTGAAAAAATGTTCTTCATAATTGGGACTCCCACTACCAGGTTCTAATTCTTTTATTTATAATTATAAATTTTATAATATGGTTACTTCCATTTATACTGGATATATCAAAAAGGTACAATTTTATTTTAATGTATTATTTTTTAGTTTATTTTTAAATATTAAACAATCGGTTAACATAGTATATTATTAAGGAAAATACATAGTGATATTATGGGTCCTTAGATTGAATTAATATATCCTTTGGTATTATCCCCCTTTTCTAACATATGAAATGAAATAAAATATGGGAAACAAATCCGAACAGTTAAACATATTTTTAGAGGATAATGCACTCCCAAAAATACTCTCATGAGTTGTATTGAGTTATTCTTTAAGGATTTAATAATTATTTTTTTCACTTTCTATTTTAGAAACATATTCTGATGAAAATTTCTATGTATCACCATATTATTAATAGTGTGATTTTTTATATCAATGTGATTAAATCATGAATTTTTTACAATATTCATGGATAATATGACTTCACTATGACTATCACACCCAAAGATAAATGGTTATGAATCATGCAACCTCATATCTAATACATTAGACTTCATTGATATTTTTTTATTTTGATTTCAGATGTTTTAATATACTCATATTTAATTATGAATAAGGAAAATAATTTTTTCTTCTTAGTGAGATAAGAAAAATATCTTCCTCTAATAAATAAATCTACCCCAAACAATTATTTTTCATTACAAACAACTCATAGATTGCTTACATCAAAATATACATAATAATGAAAATTTATCTCTTTTTTTCACATCAATCATAATTTAGAGTTCGTTTGATGTAAAAATAAATAAATTTCACAACTATAGAATGTGAATTGTAAGGATTACAAGGAATTTTTTTTCAAATTGATAGTTAAAATTTTGAAACATTTCTATAAACATTCAAATGGATTTGGCTAATAATTATCCATAAAAAGTATATTTGATCCTCACATAATCCTTCATTATCCATGAAAAATTATCTCCCATGTTTTGTAACAGTAGTTACCTCTCTCAATTATTCCAATTATTACTTCTTCAATTAATGAAAAGAATATTTAACTTATATGATAAAGATATAAATTGCTATACCTATAACGTATAATAAGAATACAAAATTATCTCACCTATCATAAACATATCAAAGTGTTTCTTCATCCGAGAAATAAATTCCACACAAGAATATTATTGTTTTTATAAAAATTATTTCATCAATATATAAAATAATAATTAGTGAGGTTGATTCATCTTATATTATAAATACTGCGCTCAAATGTTCCATTCTTGAATTTAATTCTCCAAAAACTTTTTAATAGTTTTGTTTACTATGATCGAATAACTTATTTTAACCTATAAAATTGATTATTCATCTTAAAAATTCACGAACCATCACTATCAAGTAAAAAAATAAAATTAATCAATGTAGATCTCTTACTCAAGTTCACCATTATAGAATACTAATGTTATATAAATTTATGAAACATTTTATCTTCTTTTCACACATAGCATAAGAAAGGTTCAAATTATTTCATGAATTTTGATAGGATAGAAACCCTCACCAATGTATATAGACTCAATTTAAAGTGAATATATTGTATAAAAGATGATTTTTTCTGTTATATATGTCCTTTCACATTGATTTTATTCATAAAAACACATTTCATCACGATCACATATTTTTTAGGGTGAATCACCAATTTTAAAGTGTTATTATTATCAATTTGATTTATATTTTCTTCAATTGATATAATTTACTCCCATTGTCGTAATTCATCTTCAACACTATTCAATTAATCATTAGAAAAAATATATTTTTGACTAAAAAATCAAAAATTATATAGGAGTATATAAAGTTCCTACTATATAAATGAATTATCTTCATCATGACATGTTTTAATTGAATTTAATCCTTATATAATATTTTCTATGTCTATTCCTTATCACTGGATATTTCAGAATTTTTTTGAGAATTTTCAAAATACTATAATGCATCAAAATTACTCCCATATTTCCCTATATTTTTTCTATGAAATTATTCTATATAAAAATCAGTTGGAATTGATTGATGAATTATTATTTATTTTCCAAAAAAGGCAACATGATATCTAAAAATTAACATCCTTAAATGTTTTTCTTTATAATGGTTACTCTTTCCAAAGGATGTATATCTAAAAAATATCACCTCATGAGGTATATTTTAAAACATTCCCAAATGTATTATTTTTATCTTTATGAAACATGGGATGCTAAATACCTATATTATATTCAAGTTTGGGTAATTTATATACTAAATCTCATGTGGAATTTTCATTTAATTGGGTGGATATATGAACTAGCTTATAATATAAATTTCCATAGTTATAGTATGTCTCAAAAAGTACTTCAATATTTGATTATTTAAAAACATAGTGCATCATATATCAAATAAATTATTGATATTCAAATTTTCTACTCTATTTTTTAAGGGATGTGTAACGAACTATATTCATGTCATATTAGACACTTATTAAGATATTCCCCAAGCCCCTATTTTTGTATTGAGATCATTTTTAATGGCCTAAAATTCTAATTCAAGAACATTAGATTAGATAGCCTATATGACACACACCACCAATCATGTATGGGAATTTAATATCCAAATAAATTAAAATTTTATTACTATTTTAAAAAAATAAAATATATTATATATCATTAAATGCAATCAATACTGAGTTATAAAGTGTTAAATGAAGAAATAACTTCTTCGATATCATACTCCACACACAAGAACAAATTTTATGAAAAAAATTTATAATAAAATTACTATTATTTAATATAATAAAGATTAAAAAATCCATTAAATTAGTGGATATAAATATTATTAAATAAATTATGAACATACATGGATTATAAAACTTCAAAACTAATAAATTTGATAATAATTTACTAGAAATGAATATAAGAACAAGTTGAAAATAAAGGGAATATTTTAATAGAAAACCATTCTTTTACTCATAGAGCTGTTTTATACTTATAAATAAAATTAACTAAAATTAGCGAATGATATAAAATAAATATATATGTTATATATTTGATAATTTTTAGTTAAAATTTTTCAATATATTTGTTAGACATAATATGAGAAAAACCAAATATTTCACATAGGAACCTATATTTTTATAGGAACTTTTTCCACCTTTAAATTGTGGCCATATTTTAAATCAAATTTTTTGCACTCTTTTAAATATTATATGTCAAAATAAACTCAATATTTAAAATATGAACACAAAATATATATTAGGGAAATTTTTTGATATTTTTCTATAATGTTTAATTTTTTAGTGAACAATGAAGAATATTTTAATTGAAAATAAAAATTTCATCAAAATTATTTATAATGTTAAATAATATTTTAAATATCATTTAATTTTTAATAAGTTCTAAATATTATTATGAAATAAAATTTTGGTCATTGAGATCAATATAAATTTAAAATTGGATTGAAAAATAAAAGAAATTTTTGAATATTTTTACTTTAAAAACCCACATTGTCATCCCATCTGTTGAATTAAATTTAAATTAACTGTTGACACTTCTGAGATTGGAATTTTAAAAAATTGATTCTATATTTAGAATAATAAAATAATTACATGTATAATTTTTTAAAATTAGTTTTTGATAAAAAATATTAGTGGAAGTAATTAAATTTTTTTAAAATGATTAAGGTGAAATTAAACATAAAAATGAACTAAACCATACAATTGAGGGAAAAAATAATCTAAAAATTTATACCAATACATTTCGTGCTATACATAGACCCTATAATCCTTTTTTTAAAATTAGTTTTTTCATTTGAAAATCTGTCAATGGAAATTTTTTTGGTGGAGATCCTTTCCCCAAATTTACAAGAGTGCCACTCCTTCTCCACTATAAGAAGGCATCCTATTCTCCATGTTACTGACATATTACAAGGACCCAGCCTTAAACATTACATAGTATTGAATTAAATGAATAATTCACATTGAGAATCTTTTTAGTTTTAGTGTTTTATAGAATTAGGAAATAACTATTACATCTCAAAATACTACAAGGTAGACATTTATACAAAGTTTCCATTTTTTTCATAAAATAAAAAATCTTAAAAAAATAGTCATGTCTAGTTTAATGTTTTAGATAGCATGACTTTTCCTTGTCCCATCCTTGACCATATTCATCTTTATGTCATGTGAAAACATTTCAAAACTTGGGATGAGCATAAAAGGCTCAGTAAGGTTTATAAAACAATGAAGGAAAACATTTGTTCGTAGATACATAGAAAATATGAACACTTTTAATTAACTCATGAAATCACAAGACTTATTAATGAAACATAGAAATCATAAATCATAAAGGTAACTTGCAGCATCCATACCATACTTTTATTATAGCTATCACAACTACATAGGGAGTTACTTTGGAATGCCCATCACAGTATATTCCCTAAATCTATCAGGAGAACCATTCACGTTTTCCTCTGTCATGTTACCCAATATATTAGAGTGCTATCTCGGGCTCACCTTCCCTAGGATTATCACGGAACCATCCGTATATGTAAATGATGTCCAAGAACCATAACATGATCATAACACATAACATAAGCATAAAATAAAGATAACATTTCCACATTGCAATAATAAAATATCATTTCAATATATTGAAATAATAAATCCATTCTCAAAATCATTTTCAATACAAAAACTACATAAAAAGAGTATATGGTATTTATATTTCCTTTTAAAAACATTCTAACTTGTTAAGGAATCCAAAGATCAAATAATACTCATGGTGGTGGAAAGGTTGTTGTCACCACTTACATAAAAAAAGAAACATTCCTTTTTTCATTTAGTAATACTCTTCGTATAAAAGTAGTTCCTTTGAATAAAATGAAAATTAAAAGGGGTTTATAAACCATATAATATAAAGTCATGTATGAAACTGAAAATGTCTCAATGAAAGGAGATTTGAGACCAAGTCTCTTACCTCATGTCTGACTTGACTCGATCATTCTTTAATCTCCTGAATAATAAACTAAAGTTAATTTATACTTGCTTAAGACCCTTTTTCAAGTTTATTATTCCTTTTATATAAATTATTACCATGTTATAAATATTATGTAATCATTTAAGTTAATAACATCCATTTTGTCTATATTTGGTACATGTGTCAAAAAATAACACCCTATATTTATAAGTTGTCCATGTGGTCAATAGTCCATTATAACCAGAATGACATTAATGATTTAGATATCATATATATCATATATATCTATTATATAAATGTATTTATAATAGTACATAACATTTGGAGGTAAGAAATGAAATGTACCGTTCCTAGAGACGATAAGCCGTACGTACGCATGAACGCTACAGTAATTTCTATTTATTATTTTAATGGAATTATAAAAAATGATACATAGATATATTATAATTACAGTATAATATCATATATAATATAATTAATTCTATCCTTTATACATCCCACATAAGGCATTAACGAGTCATATCACTTTGAGGGGGCAGTAGTCCGCACTTCCTCAAATGAGATTATCATATTTACCCACTGTAAATAGCATAATGGATTGATATAATTAGGAGTTAAATAAGCATAAGGAAATCATAAACATAATATATATCATATATAGATACAGTTCCATCATAATGGACACCATGAAAGGGGGTAAGATTTAATTGAACAATCATCATTTCTTGAGGCGTTAGTTTTTCATCCACAGAAACATTATGTTCTTCATCCATTAGATGGAGGTGTGTGTAAGTGTAGTTTGAATCCTACTCATAAAAACATCCTAGTATACTGAGGATATTGGTGTTGTTACAAAAGAAAGTAATAAAAAGAGTATAGGGGTTGGAGAGGTAAAATAAAAGAATACAAATTAAGAGAAAATGTTACCTTCAATTTGGGTAACTCCATTTGGTTTGAACGAAAGGACTACTTGAAGTGCCTTCGGCCCAAGGTAAGGCTTCTAGAAGGAGTATAGGAATGTAGGGAGGTTAATTGTTATGATTTTGGACTATCCAAATGGCTTTATAGGTGTGAGCAATTAGATTGAAATGGTATTCTTTTATAAGGGATTAGAGGGGCTCTTTAGGAAAGTTTGAAACAATTAGTTTATTATATAATGAAATTCGGTTTCTAATGGTCAAAAAATCTTTAAAGTAGAAGATAAATGACTCATATTTGAAATAAAGTCATCCAATCATAATTGGACATGTTTTGGATAATATTGTAATCATTATAATCTTATTTATTTTAACCATTTATTTATGAGGTAAATACTACATCATTATTGTGTCATAAATAATTTAATTTATTAGATGTCTAAAATTATAAAACAAATACTACCATGTAGGAAATATATTTAGATTTCTATAAAATATTTATAATTGAAAATAGGACTTATATAACACCATATAAAAATAAATTATTAAAATATTTTTGTTAATGACAATTTTGTATTTACATTAAATTAATTAATCTAAAGTGTCATTATCTTTCATAAGTTGCTACATGGGGTCCAAATATCGACCCAAGGATGAAAATGGTCTGAAAATACTCATCCAATAAGGTTTAGAAAAGTTTTAAGGTAATTTTGATTTATTATAATATTTTTTTAACCACTAATTACCCTATTTACCTTTAACCGCAATAAATAAAAGTCAAAAGTTTCTATTCATCAAAAAATTATTCTAATCTTAATGAACCAAATAATAATTCTTGATAAAAACCATGTTTGTTGTATTTTTTTTAATTCAATTCACATAAGTGGTAAAATTTCATTTAAATGAAAAAGTTAGTTTTTTTTAACTACCACTAAGTGGTTTCACTATTCATCAAAAATTGAAGTTATTCAAAAAAATACCAAAAATTCAGCCTAATCTATATTTTATAATACAAATTTAAAAATAACATCTATTTTTCCAAATTTAATGTGTATAGGTGGCATTAATTAGTTTTAAAATTAATTACGTTATCAAAACACATAGCGTGTTTTTAAGAAACAATAACTATCAAAAGATTGATACTTTTTATGTCCAATTTCAAAGGGGAACTAATTACAATGACCAACATTTGATTAAATGGTGAAAATATATTTTAATTTCACTTTAAACAAAATTAAAAAGATAATCTCACCATATAAATAAATTAGAATAAAAAGTAATATTGAATTAAAATACAATATTTTTCACAATTAATTAAAAAATGAACTTTATCGGAAAAATTAAAAAAAATTACACAAATTAAATTTTGATGTCCCCATTCAAAATAAGGATTTTATTCTGTCATATATAATGTATTAATGTTACAAAAACTATATTTAAAAAGGTTTTACCATTAAAAGGCAGTAAATCGGCCTTTTAATGTAAATTATTCTATAAATTAGATTCATTCACATTTTAAGCCTATAACTTTTTTTGGATAAATGTAAATACATTTAACAAACATGTATAATCATATTGTAGTATGTTTCGTTCATTCCCACCAATACAATGGCTAGGAGTTAACTACCATTTAAAATAATAATAAAATATTATTAGTGTGCAACGTAAGATTCCCAAGAAACTTGTTGTTGCGTATCAGGTATGCTATCGAACACAGAAAAAACTTTATAGTAAAATTAATATTTAATTCACAAATATTAATAAATATGAAATATGTCTTATTCTTCATTTACCTGGGATGTTACATCCTTCCCCCCATTTGGGAATTGCATCCTCGTAATTTTTATTCACATATCAAAATAAGTGGGGGTATTTATCCTTCATAGAATTTTCAGATACCCACGTTGCCTCTTCAACCATATAGTTTTTCCACAAAACCTTTAACTGGTGAATTACCTTATTCCGCAACACTTTCTCTCTACGATCAAGTATCTGGACTGGTTGTTCTTCATAAGAGTTATTCTCTTCCAATTGAACTACCTCTAGGCTCAAAACATAAGATGGATCTGGCATATACATTCTCAACATCGAAACGTGAAAAACATTGTGTACCTGGGATAAACCTGGAGGTAAAGCCACTCTATACGCAGCAGATCTAACTTTCTCTAGAATTTCATAAGGTCCATTGAACCTCAGACTCAACTTTCCCTTCTTACCAAAACGCATCACACTTTTCCATGGAAAAATATTGAGAAAGACCTGATCACCTACCTCAAAGGAAATATCCTTCCTTTGGTTATCTGTATAATTTTTCTGTCTTCTTTGAGCTGTTCTTAGGTGCTTCTAAATCAACTGAACCTTCTTTGTGATCTCTTCTACCAATTCTGGTCCCATCAGTTTCCTTTAACCTACTTCATCCCAAAATGCTGGAGTTTGACAACGCTTTCCATATAATCCCTCAAATAGAGACATCTATATACTGGAATGAGAACTATTATTATATGGAAATTCAAAAAAAGAAAGGGGTTGGTCGCAACTTCCCTGATAATCCATCGAGAAAGCACGTAGCATATCCTCCAAGGTCAGAATTGTTCATTCTTGAATTCCCATCTGATTGAGGATGAAAAGTTGTACTAAAGTTTAATTCACTACCCAATGAATTGTAAAGGCCTTTACAAAAGTTAGAAGTAAACCTGGGATCATGATCAGATACAATGTAGAGGGGAACTCCACGAAACCTGACTATCTCATTATCATACAATCGAGCAAGTTAATATAGAGAAAAAATCTTTAATAGGAAAGAAATGAGCAGATTTAGTCAATCAATCAACTATAACCCAGATTACATTATTACCTCGAGATGTGTTTTGTAATACCACAAAAAGTCGATGGATATATTTTCCTATTTCCACTTTGGCAGCAGTAAAGACTGAAACATCCCTTTTGGTAACTTCCGCTCTACTTTAACCTGCTGACAAGTCAAACAATTCACAATAAAATCAGCAATATCTCCTTTAATTCCATCCCACTAGTAATACTCCTGAAGATCTATGTACATCTTAGTACTGCTAGGATGAACTGAGAATGAAGAACTATGAGCTTCACATAAAAACTCATTCTTCAAATATGAATCATAAGGAACACATAATCTCTTTCCAAATTTCAAAATGAAATCATTATCAATGTTATAATTAGGGAACTTACACTTCTGAACCAACAAAACCTTTTTCTGCAACTCAATTTCTTCCTTCTGTGATTTCTTAATTCTGCTAGATACAGATGATTTCACTAACACCTGAAACAAAACAGAAGAATTTCCTACAACAACAACTTCTATGACAATGTTCATCAAATCAAAAACCAAAGGATCTCGTTTCAAACATAACATGGTTAATGAAGTATTACTTTTTTGACTCAAAGCATCATCCACATTATTTGCTTTTCCTAGATGGTAACGGATCGCGAAAACATAATCCTTGATTAATTCCAACCGTCTTCTCTATCTCATGTTCAATTATTTCTGATTCAATATATACTCTAAACTTTTTTGATTAGTATAAATTTAATACTTCACTCTATACAAATTATGCCTCATAATTTTTAAAGCAAAAACAACAGCAGCTAATCCCAAATCATGTGTAGGGTAATTTAACTTATGTGGTTTCAACTGACGTGAAGCATAAGAAATTACCTAATAATTTTTCATTAGGACACAACCCATTCCATTCAAAAAAGCATCACTATAGATAACAAACTCACCATTTCTGGAAGGTAGTTCCAAAACTATAGCATTCACCAATCTTATTTTCAATTCCTAAAAACTATTATCACATTTTTTGTCCAAATGTACTTAACACCTTTTAGAGTTAACATAGTCATTGGACTAGATATCCGTGCAAAATTTTCAACAAACCTCCAGTAATAACCTACCAAACCAAGAGAAATACGGATCTCGGTTATATTTGTGGGTCTTGTCCATTCTTCAAAAACATTAGTTTAAGCAGGATCAACAGTTATGCCATTTTTTGAAACAATGTAACCAAGGAAAGAATTTTGTTGTAAACAAAACTCATACTTTATGAATTTACCCAATAGTTTCTTTTCTTTTAAGGTTTCAGGAAAACCCTTAAATGACTTTTTTGTTCCTCCTTAATTTTGTAATAAACCAAAATATCATTAATGAATACAACCACAAACTTATTGAGGAACTCACGGAAAATTCTATTCATAAGATCCATGAATACAGAAGGTGCATTGGTTAACCCAAAAAGCATAACTACAAATTCATAATATCTATATCTAGTACTAAATGTGGTCATTATAATGTCTACTTCCTTTACTTTCAACGGATGGTTCTCCGATCTCAAGTCAATCTTCGAAAAATACTGATCTCCCTGGAGTTGATCAAAAAAATCATCGGTATGAGGCAAAAGATACTTATTCATAACATTTATGTTATTCAATGCTCTATAATAAATGCAAAGTCTCATTGAACCGTATTTCCTTTTAACAAACAAGACAGGAGCACCCCATGGTGATGTGCTAGGTTGAATGAATCCTTAATCTAATAACTCCTACAATTTATTCTTTAACTCTAAAAGTTCAATTTTAGCCATTTAATAAGGGGGTTTTGAAATTGGCTTAGCATCAGGAACTAAGTCAACAGTAAATTCAATTTCTCAATCAGGTATAATAATAGGAAACTCATCAGGAAAAACATCAAGGTACCTATTTACCACTGGCACATCATTAATCTGAACAGTCCCTTTTTTTCCAACAATATGTGAAATGTAACATTTATTTCCATATTTTACCAGATTTTCGACTTCCTGATATGTTATCAAAAGAAAGGGATCATTCTTGTACACAAACAGAAAATAATTTTGAAAAGAAACCTCTTTATCTATGTATTCAATCTTAGCATGATAAACAGAAAGCCAGTCCATGCACAATATAACATCTAGCTCTACTAGAGGCAAAATAATAAGGTTTGCAGGTAGATTATCTCCACACACAAGGACAAGAATGTTATTATGTTTTCATTTTGTACCAACATTTCTTCCATGTGTTTTTACCATATGTTCAATATTCATATCATGAGATGGAATTACTTATTTAATAGAAATATTCTCTAAAATGAAAGAATGTATAGACCCTGAATCAAACAACAAATTGGCATAATCTGAAAAAACAAATAGTGTACTTGATACTACTTAATTTGATGGACCAACGTCTGCTGAAGTAGTTGCAAAGGATTTCACCACACTTTTTTCTTGTATTTTAGCTACTTTCCTTTGGTTGAGTTATTTATTGGACACACATTTGCATAATGACCCATTTCATTGCACTTAAATTTTTTTTTTAATGTAAATCAGATTTCGTCATACCATTACCCTGATCATTTTCAGTTCAATTATGAGCCTTAGGCCCCATTTTACCACATCAGTAGAACTAACCAGAAGTCAGAAGAAATTCCCCAGCATGCTTTTTCCACAATTTTCACAACGTGTGAACTTAAGTTTAATACCATTAGACTTTTTTGATGAGTTCTTCTCTTTCTCCTGCTACCTCGACCACTTATTATATTGTTTTTCAAAGAATACCTGATCATTAGAAAACTCCATTTCCACCTTTTCTTCACAAATAAAAAGTATTTCATAACTTTTGAACTCATGAGAAGATAAAACCCTTTGATACTTTGGCTTTAATCCTGAGTAAAAATGGTTGATTTAACTATCAAGATGTTGTATGAAATTTAGAGAATACCTTTCTAGTCGAGTGAATTTTTATTCATAAGCAGCCACTGAGTCATCCTCATATTTTAATACTAGGAATTGTTTTTCCATCGTAAGGTAAACCACCTTAGGAAAATATTTATCATGAAACAAACCATTGAATTATACCCAATCAAGAGCATCAATCTTCTCACAATCCTTGATATTTTTCACCATTGACCACCACTAATCAGCTTCACCTTCAAAACGGTAAACTGCAAGACTAACCGTTTGATGTTATAAACATCCCATGACATCAAAAATCTTCTCCAGTGCTTTAATCCACCCTTTATCTAGCACAGTGTCAGATGATCCTCTGAATGATGGGGTATGTTGCCTCATGAAATGCTCCACTACTGACATGTTCCTCTGTGGTTGATCTGACTGATCTCGTACATAGATACCACCACTGTTTATCACCTGAGTCAACTATTCCATCACTGCAACAAACTATAAAGTTCCATTTCCGACCATCTCAGGTTGCTGATTTGGAAGGTTTTCTTCCTCTTGATGTAATCCTAACAAAGCTTCCCTGTTTCCTCTGCGGAAAACCATTCTAAACTAAGAAATATCTTAGGCGAAGCAATATGGTAATCTTTAAAGGCTATATGATTTCAATATTAACACAAATTACTTTATGGATATTACTTTGACAATACCATAACACTTAAAGTTATCTAAACCAACATCTGATACCAACTATAAGGACCCTCCCTTAAAAATTACATAATATTGCATTAAATGAATAATTCACAATGAGGATCTTTTAAGGTTTATACTTTTAGAGAATTAGTACATATCTATTACATCTCAAAAGATTACAAGGTAGAAATTTCTACACAGTTTCCATTTTTTCATAAAATAAAAACTCTTAAAAAAAGAGTCATCTCTAGTTCCATGTTTTAGACAGCTTGACCTTTCCTTGATCCCATCCTTGACCATATTTATCTTTATGTCCTGTGAAAACATTTCAAAACTTTGGATGAGAAAAAAAGGCTCAGTAAGGGTTATAAAACAATGAATGAACTCATTTGTTCATAGATACATACAAAACATGATCTCCTTTATTTACCCCATGAAATCATAAGATTTATGAAATACACATAAAAATTATAAATCATAACGGTACCTTACGGAATCCATACCATACTTACATTGTAGCTATCACAGCTACATAGGGAGTTACTTTGGAATACCCATCAGAGTATATTCCCCCAATCTATTAGAATAAACATTCAAGTTTACCTTTGTCAAGTTTCCCAATGAATTGGAGATCTATCACCAGCTCACCCGCCCTAGGCTTATCACAGAACCACCTATATACGTAAATAATGCCCAAGAACCCTAACATGATCATAACACATAACATAAGCATAAAATAAAGATAAAATTTACACATTGCAATAATAAAATACCAATTCAAGATATTGAAATAATAAATCCATTCTCAAAATCATTTTAAATACCAAAAATACATAAAAAGAGTATATGGTATTTATTTTTTCTTTTAAAATCATTCCGGCTTGTTAAGGAAGAACAATATCAAATAATACTCACGGCGGAGGAAAGATCGTTGTCACTACTTACGTTAAAAAAGAAACATTAATTTTTTTTGTTTAGTAAAAGGATTCATATAAAATTATTCCCTTTTAATAAAATGAAAATTCAAAGGGGTTTATACACCATATAAAAAAAGTCGTGTATAAAACTAAAAATGCCTCAATGAAAGGAGATTTGGATGAAGTCCCTTACCTCGTGTCCGACTTGATTCGATTGTTCTTTAATATCATGAATTATAAAATAAAGTTAATTTCTACTTTCATAAGAACTTTTTTCAAGTTTATTATTCCTTTTATATCAATTATTACCATGTTATAAACATTACGTAATCATTTTTGTTAATAACGTCTCTTTTGTCGATATTTGGTACTTGAGTAAAAAATTAACACCTTATATTTATAAGTTGTCCATGTGGTCAATAGTCCATTATATCCAGAATTATATTAAGGATTTAGATATCATATATATCATATATATCCAGTATATACATGTATTTATAATAGTAAATAACATTTGGAGGTAAGAAATGAAATGCACCGTTCATGGAGACGGTAAGCTGTACGTACGCATGAACGCTAATTTCATTTCTATTTCTTATTTTAATGGAATTAGAACATAATGATACATAGGTATATTATAATTAAGTATAATATCATATATAATATCATTAACTCTATCCTTTACACATCCCACCTAAGGTATTAACGAGTTATATCACTTTAAGGGGGCGGTAGTCCACACTTCCTCAAATGATATTGTCATATTTAACAACTATGGAAACCATAAAGTCTTGATATAATTTAGAATTACATAAGTATAAGGAAATAATAAACATAATATATATCATATATAAATATTATTCCATCATAATGGCCACCATGATAGGTGGTAATATGTAATTGAACAATCATCGTTTCGTCAAGCGTTAGTTTTCCATCCACAGGAACATTATATTTTTCATCAAATAGATGGAGGTGTGTGTAAGTGTAGTTATAATCCTTCTCATAACAACATCCAAGTATATTGAGGTTGCTGGTGTTGATACAAAAGGAAGTAATAACAAGAGTTTACAGGTAGGAGATGTAAAATAAAAGAAAACAAATTAAGAGAAACAATTACCTTTAATTTTAGTAACTCCATTTGGTTTGTACTAAAGGACTTCTTGAAGTGCCTTATGCCTAAGGTAAGGCTTCTAGTAGGAGGAGAGGGATGTAGGGATCTTAATTGGGTAGAGTTTGGATTGAATAGAAATGTTCTCCTTTTATAAGGGAGAAGAGGGGATCTTTAGGAAAGTGGGAAAACATTATTTTATTATATAATGATATTTAGTTTATAATGGTCCAAAAATCATTAATGTCGAAGATAAGATGACTCATATTTCAAATAAAATCATCCAATAAGAATTTGACATGTTTTGGATAATATTTTAATCATTATAATCTTATTTATTTTTATCATTTATTACTGAGGTAAATACTTCATCATTATTGTGTCATAAATAATATAATTTATTCGATGTCTAAATATTATAAAAATATACAATCATGTAGGAAATATTTTAATCTTTCAAAGGAATATTTATAGTCGAAAATATGACTTATATAACACCATATAAAAATTAATTACTAAAATATTTTTGTTAATGTCAATTTTATCTTTACATTAAATTAATTAATCTAAAGTGTCATTGTCTTTCATAAGTGGCTCCTTGGGGTCCCAAAATCGACCCATGCATGGTCATGGTCGTAAAATACTCATCCAATAAGGTTAAGACAAGTGTTAAGATAATTTTTAATTATTATAAGTTTTATTTAAAATTGAATTACCCTATTTACCTTTAACCGTGGTAAATAAAAGTCAACAGTTACTATTCATCAAAAATTATTTTCATCTTAATGAACAAAATTTTACTTCTTGATAACAACCATGAATTTAGGATTTTTGAAATTGAATTATTAGAAGTGGAAAAAATTCATTTAAACGAAAAAGTTAGTTTTTTTAACTACTTCTAAGTGGTTTCACTATTCATAAAAAATTGATGTTTTTCAGAAAAATACCAAAAATTCAGCCTAAGCTATATTCGAGATTCTGAATTCAAAAATGATGCCTATTTTTTCAAATTCAAAGCTTAGAGGTGTCATTAACTAATTTTAAAATTAATTCCCATTATCCAAACAAATAGCGTGTTTTTAAGAAACAATGACTATCAAAAGATTGATACTTGTTTATGTCCAATTTCAAAGGAAAAATAATTCCAATGACCAACATTGGATTAAATGGTAAAAAGATATTTTAATTTCACTTTAAAACCAACTAAAAAGATAATCTAACCATATAAATAAATTAGAATAAAATACACTTTTGAATTAAAATTCAATGTTTTTCACTATTCATTAAAAAAATGAACTTTATCAAAAAAATTCCAAAAAATTTACACAAAGTAAATTTTGATGTTCCCATTCTAAAGAAGGATTTTATTTGGTCATATATAATGTATTAAAGTGACCAAAAATACATTTAAAAAGGGTTCTCCTTTAAAAGGTGGTAAATATACCTTTTAATGTAAATTATGCTTAAAATTAGATTCATTCACATCTTATGCCTCTAAATTTTATTAAATAAATGTAAATACATTTAAAAAAAATGTATAATCCTATTTTAGTTAGTTTCATTCATTCCCTCCAATACAATATCTAGAAGTTAACTACCATTTAAAATAATAATATTATATTATTAGTGTGCAGTGTAAGATTCCAAAGAAACCTGTTCTTGCGTATCAGGTATCCTATCGAACATAGATACCCCTTTAAAGTAAAATTAATATTTAATTCACAAATATTAATAAATATAAAATATGTTTTATTCTTAATTTACCTAGGATGTTACACATATATGAAGACACATTTGATATAATATTTAATTAACAAATAGAACATAAATATCCCTACCCGAAACATAGAATCCAAATTTTTTTTATAATGTGACCTATGGAATCCCTCTAAATCAATCCAAATATAATTACCTAAACAATAGGTAACATCTTCTCTCAAACTATTTTATTTAATTTCTAGCATCAACCCCTTAAATATTCTTATTAAAAAATTATATAATTCCAAAATTATTCTAAATATAGTTAGATGTTTTTATTCTAAGGATTTTACCTTCACTTACACACAATTTATTTTAATGGGTAACGAACTTAACGTTTATGTGTTTGAAGAACTACAGGCTCACGAAACGATGAGTGTTCATTTATTCTTTACCACCACTCATGGTGGGAATTATAATGACCACAATGTTTATATATGAAATAAAAAATATTTATAATATAATTATTCCAATTTAATTTTTTATAACACATTATTCTATTCCTTCTATTATGTATAAATACGATAACATTGATTTTGGATGTGTGGACTAATGCCCACTCAAAGTGATGTGACTCGTTCAAACTATACATTGAACATATAAAGGATAGGTTTTATAAAACTATCTATTATATATTAAATAGATATAATATTTTAAATATTATATTCAAATATATATATATATATATTTATAATTTTTTTGTCATTATTTTAATATGAAAATTAAATGAATGTACCATTCATGCGTACGTAGGTCCTACCATCACCATGAACGGTGCATCCCATTTCTTATATCCAAATATTATTTACCATTCTAAATATATAAATAATGAATTTATATTATATTTATATATTAATATAATTATGTATATAATTAAACCATTATATGAAAAACATTTGACAAGTTAAAAAATACTCGAGAAACTTGCCAATTTACAAATGAAATAGTAGAAATAATGAAATATTATTATCAATCAGGTTAAAAGATACCGTAAAAAGAAAATATATGATATTATAAATATGAATATTGTTTTTTAAATAATTGTTTTACACTCTTAAGTTAATTTACAAAAAATTAATGGTTGTTCTCTAGAATGTAAATGCATAATAATGGATTTTCATTTAACTTTTTACATCTCTGAGATAAATTTCATGTTCAACACATAGTTCTTTTACATGGTGTATCTATTAGAAATTTTGATATATTATATCATTAATTATTTTATATTCCTCTTATCTTATGTTTTAATAAGAATTATTTCTTCTATAGGTATTTTTATTGAATGTTACTTAGTGTTATAGAATTTCAGAACCCAATTTCATTTTCATTTGGATATACTATTTCCTTGTTGTCTTTAATATTCTATGATTATGTTTATATTATTTTTTGAAAATATATTATTTTATTTACATTTATATTTTTATTATTTATAGTTTAACCACATAATCTATTAATTTATTTATTATCACATCAATGTTATGATATTTTTAATTGTTTACATAACAACATAGTTTTGTTTGGGATGGTTTACACTTGAATTTCCATACGAGGGAATTTTTTAATCAATTCCAAATAAACACTTAAATTTTGATCTACTATGTTTATTTAGGAACTTTTCCAAGTAATATATCCATTTTCCACTCATAGGTACATAAAATCTTTTACAAAATATTTTTATGGAAACCTTTATTTCTCTCTTTAGTTAGAGAACATATCTTATTCTAAATAATTTTTTTATTAAAATGTTTTCATAGTGATTCTATCCATTTCAAAATGAGTTTTTAAAGATATATTTATCCTTTTTAACCAATTTTTGGAAATTAATATTCTTGTCACTTTCAAAAAAAGGCATGTTTATAATCATTTTACCTCAAAAAATTAATGTTTTTTTACCTCATATGACATGTATAAATTTAATGTTGTCATTTTATAATAGAATCCTTTGCAGGTTTAAAATGTTAATTATGAAATAATATGATTTAAAATGTGATTTTCAAGGATAGTATTTTTCAAATTATTTTTCAAAATAAAATGGATTTTTTTCTCAATAATGTTTTTAAAATATCTTTTATTTCTATTAATAAATGACAAAAACCTTTGCTTTTAATACAATTGGGATATATGTTGTTGATGAAATCCTTATTCTTCCTATGAATAAATATCAATTGGTTTTTCCAAATATTGTATTGAAATTCACATCCTTGATTCATTTTATCACCCTTGAGACATTTAATTACCTATGATAATTATACATTTAATTTCCCCAAATAACTAATATTATTTTTCATTGATATGTTTATTTCCTAAAATGTATACCATTATTACATATGGTGTTTACCTTGACATGTTATATAAGGAATCTTCCTATTTTCATGATATTATATGATTAATTTATTTTTATTACTTCCGGGGGATTATGATTTAAATTTTTCAAAGTGTGATGGGACACTTTGGAATTTTTAAATCTTATTTTCCTCAAGAATAAATTTAATGACCTTTAAATATTATTTCCATTCATTAACATCATCAACTTTTATTTTTACATATCATCCCTTGGTGAATTATTGATAAATATATATCTTCTATTAAATATCTATATTTTGTATGGAATATTGTTTATATTGATTATTGAATATGAGAAATGGTTTAAAAAGGTTTTACATGGGTCGGGCGTGGTCATAGATATCCCCTTGATGCATTATTAGTCTCATGAGAAAAATAAATTCCCCAAATTAAACGGGTTTTTACAAGATATACTAAACTTTATTATGAATGTTCTTGACAGTAAGGTTTAAATGTACTTAGAAAACATGGTGTCCATTAATTAAGAATTTTTCTCCTTTAGTTTTAGTTATTATTCATTCAATAGATTTTACATTGACAAATCTACAGATGAATTTCATTCTTAGTTCATTGATTAAATGTCATGTGTTTCAATTTCTTACATATGTATATTGAATTTTCCTTATCTAGATATTTTAATGAAATGTGTTTATATTTATTACCATTACATATTATTTTCTCACTTTTTTTTCAATTATTGACTACATGGCATATGCTCTCAGATATTTACTTTTCCATATTGATAATTCTAAATAAGTCCTTACTACATCAACTGTATCTTTTCAATTAATAATCATTTTTTATTACACTTATTATTTTATTTTCCTCAAGAATCCATGAAGAATAATATAAAAGGTATGTAGTGATATAGTAGAAAAAATAATGTTATCCTTGAATGGATTAATTAATGTTGTCATAAGTGTATTCTTTTGTAATACAAGTCTCATGTATGTATCTTGTTTACCAAGTCTAGTAAACACTTTATTCATTTTGGATTTTATTCCATGTAATAATTCCAATGAAATGGTATTAGACACTGGAATAGGGATCTCCAGGGTGGGGTTTCTATAGTTGGTATCATAAGAATTTTATATGCAACATGGGAACTATATTTAAGAAAAAATCAATTTTAGAACATATAACAAATGTATAATCAGAGGATAACTATAAAAGAACATCACAAAATTTTAATTAGATAGAGATTATGTGATTTACCAAGAAAAAAATATTTATTTAGATACTAAATGTTAACGTGATTCAGGAATATTTGTTCATAGATTTAACAACTCTGAAAAGGTTCGTCGGGCCAGGCTCAGTATAACCTAGTCCATGAAAATGTTCCTAATTGCACACCTGGTTCGACACTCCCTTGGGATATATATAGGATAATTCATATTTTATTTATAAAGCATTACTAAGGATTTAAATTGGTAATGACAATGAATTACCTAGGTTAAAACATAGACCAAGGAGGACCTATATGAATATAAATAGAGAAATTATTTATGTATTATGGTTGTATTGAAAACTATATTATATTTAAAGTTAAAATTTAAGGGATTTTTGTTATATTTATTTTGTAAATTGTATTATTATGGTTATTGAAATGAAACATATGTATACTAGGTGACAACCCATCATGCTCACGAAGGCCATGGGTCATGAACCCATTACTGAAGCATGATAATGGTTTCATGCGAACTAGTGACCTACATAAGGACTTAATTATATGTTAATCCATGTAAAAATTATACTTCACATTCAATTTTTCTATAAAATTTATTACAAACCCTAATCAGGATGTTGGAATTAAAAAAATATTAAATATAAAACAATATATAACCTAATTATATCTTTAAATAGCGAGGAGACAATTTAATTTAGGTGGAGATAACACAACAACCGAAAATTATAATACAGTAACATTATATTAGATAGTGTGTATGACACCAAAAACCAAGTGTATAAGGGAATATTATATCTTGAGGATTGTATAAAATATTTACTCTTTTAAATAAATTCAATCTCTCATAAATCTTTCAATGAATTAAATAATGCATTATCTTGGGTTATATGTAATAAACAATTTCATTAATATATTATTTTACATGAAAGACTGAATTTTATGAACCAACAATATATTGATAATGTATTATTATTAATCATAATTAAACCACCCAATAAATTAGTGTTTATAAATAGTATTATCTATCATATTAAAATATATGGGTTATAAAAATATAAAACTAAATCACTGGTCACAAATTAATTAGAAATAAATATCAGAATGAATTGAAAATAAAAATAATATTTCTATAGAAAACTATTATTCTGATCATAAGGCCATTTTATCATAATAAATTAAATTAATTAAAACTATTGATTTATATGAATGAAATATATATGTTATATATTAAATCAAATATTTTTTTACATTCATCCAATAGATTCTATATACAAAAGATAATAACAATCCCAATAATAGAAATAAAAACTATATTTTTATAAAGTCACGTTTACAAAAAATTAATGGATAACCAATTATAAAAACAGTTATTTAAAATTTTATAACAATAATGTGTAAAAATAAACTAGATATCTAAAATCTGAACATAAAAATTAGTATATGGTAATTTGTTTATTTTTCTGTGATGTTTCGTTTTTTAAATTAATAGTGAAAACATGGAATATTAAATCAAAACCTATTTTATCGTAATTTATTTATAAGGTTAAAGAGTATTTTAAATTGTTTTTAAGGATTAATAATATCAATGTTTTATTTATTAATCCAATTTTTGTTATTTTAATCAAATTCACAATGATATTGGACATAAAAACATAACAAAATTTTTAACATTTTACTTTTAAAAACCACATTTTCATCCCATCTGCATGATTAAATTTAAATTAATATATGCCAAATAGGTGATTGGAATTTGAAAAAATGAATTTAATTTTTGTAATCTGAATAATTTATAATTTATAATAAATATAAATTAGTTTTTGACCAAAAATATTAGTGAATATAATTAAAATTAATTATAATGATTAAGGAGAAATTAACCTTTACAAGGGAATAAATCTAAAAATTATTGGACGAAATGAAAACGAAACTTCATAAAAATCCATTATATAGACATATATAGAACCTATCATCAATGTTATCTAATTTTTACATTATTGTTTCTTCATTATGTTGGAAAAAACCTGGGTGGAATTCTCTTTTCAAAAATTTACAAGAGTGTTACTCCTCATCCGCTATAAAATGCCTCTTATCCTCCCAATTCCCCGCACCTCTCAAGACAAATTGGATGAAACAAGATTCACATAAATAGATACTAAAACTACATCCCCAGAACCTATAAGCATCATAGTTTTCATATATTCTTTAAAGGAATCCCTTTCATTCAAACCAAAATGAGTTATCCAAAGAAGATATAACATTATTCCTCAAGATCATTAGTTTCATTTCCATTATCCCCTATATACTCTTCTTATTCAATGATTATACAACAAAAAAATTATCCTCAACATATTGATATGTTTTTATTCTTGGATTTCTACATAAATTTACCAACAATTCCATCTAATGTGTAAAAAATATACCAGTTATTTGTATGGTGAACAACTAGCTCACGAAACGATGACTGTACATTTTCTTTTACCACCACTCATCTTTGGAATTATGATGGAAAATATATTTATATATAAAATATATAATATTTTTAAGGTCTTTATTATTCCTTAAATATTTTCTGAAATATAACATTATGTTTTCTATTATTTTTTAGATATGACAACATCATTGGGGGATGTGTGGACTACTACCAACTCAAAGCAATGTGACTCATTCACACTATACATGGATTCTATAAATGATTGTTTTAATATAAATATTTAATATAAATGGAATCAATAAGATAATGAAATTATAATATACATATATATCATTTAATGTTCATTATTTTAATATGTAAAAGAAATGAAAGCAACATTGAGGAATATGTACAACCTGCCGTCTCCATTAATGGTCCATTTAATTTCTTATCTCAAAATATTATGAATTATTATAAATTCATATATAATGAAAATATGTTAAATTTTAATATTTTTTACATTATTTATATAATGAAACCACAATATTAACTAGAAGTAACATATTAAATCATACTCGACAAACTAGTAAATTAACTGATGAAATTATGAAAATAATGAAATGTTGTTATCAAATGGGTAATAAGATATTATAATAATATAATATATTATATTATAAACAAGAATTATATTTAGGAATAATTTAGTGACAATCTTCAAACCCTTATATATTAATTTATTTAAAGTTCATCATAATTAAACGCAAGGAAATGGATTTTCATCTATCTTTTTTACATCCATGAGATAAATTCTATATTAACCACTTACATCAGTCATGTGGTCTATCTATTAAGTATTTTGATATATTATATAAAAAATAATTATATATTAAAGGTATTTTATGTTTCAATTTGAATTATTTATTTCATGTTTATTTTAATTAAAAAATTACTAAGTGGTATAAAATTTCATAACCCAATTCCTTTTTCATTGGGTTATATTACTTCTTCAATATCATTAATATTCTATGAATATGTGTATAAATAATTGTAAAAACAAATTGGTTTTTTCAACTAATATTATGTGTATTTATAGTTTATGCACAAAACTATTAATTTATTTATTCACATATCAATACTATGGTTTTTAATGGGGTTACTTTAACATCTCATTTTGTTAGGGATTATTTACACATGAATTTCAATATGTGGAAATTATTTGATAATTGTATAATAAACCCATTAATATTAATCTCCTTTTTAAATTTATGACCTTTTACATGTAAGTGTACCATTTTCCACATATTGGTAATTAATATGTTTTAGAAAATGGTTTTACGAAAACCTGACATCATTTATCTCTTTATTCATAGAACTTGTTTTCCTATAGAAATTATGTTTACTTAAAAAGATTTGATATTGATTTTAAACTTTTAAAAATTATTTATTATATAAATTTTTCACTTTTTTTCATTTACAATTTTTTTGAAAGAAACCTCTTGTTTAGTTTATGAAGAAGGAAATTTTATATCCTTTTACATGAAAAGGAAATGTTTTTACATCATAAAACATGTACGAATTTCTTGCCATCATTTTTTCAAATATTAATTTTCTTGTTCAAAAGGATTAATTTTAAAGAAAATATTTTATTAAATTATTTCCTATGAAATTTATTTACAAAATGTTTTTCAAAATTTAAATGGTATTTTCATAAAAAACTTTTTTAAAAGATATTTATTTCTATTCATCATCATCATCATCAACCCTATATTTTCACTTTATTAGGGATATGTGGTATTGATCCCAACCATATTCTTAATCCAAATGGTTTTTGATTTATTTTTCCAATGAAAACATTAATATTCACTTCCTTGATTCCATTCAGTCCCCTTTAAACATTCAATGTCATCTGATCATTGAACAATAAATTTCCCCTATTTATCCATATGATTTTTCATGGATATAATTATTTCCAAAATCATATATCATATTTACATATAATGTTTATCTGGACATGATATATCATGAATATCTTCATTATCATGTTGTTTTAAATTTTATTTAATGTTATTCCATTATGTGGATTATGATTTAAATATTTAAATGTGGTATTGGACACTTTGGAATTTTCAAAGATTATTTTCTAGAAGAATAATTCTATTGATCGTTCAAAGGTACTTCTATTCATCCACATCAGCAAACCTTGTTGTTACATATCGTACAATGTAGAATTATAGATATATATGTATCTTCTATTGAACACAGATATTTGATAGGTCATTTTAGTTATTTGGGTTATTTGGTATGAGGATTTAATTGAAAAGGAGTGATATGAGTGGGGACCAATTATAAAAATCTCTTATATGCATCAATACTCTAATTAGAAAATTTATTTTCCACATTAGATGGGTTTCTACCTGATATGCTAAACCTTATTGGGAATGGTCTTGACATAAATGGTTCTAAGAACCATGGAAACATAGCATCCATTAATTTATGACTTCTTTCATTTGTTTTCTATTATTATTCATCCATGAGATTTTGGGTCGACATATTTGAGGATTCATTTCATTCTCAATTCATTGATTAATTGGAATGTGTTTTGGTTTCTTAATTTTCTATATTTATTTATCCTTATCTAGTAATTAGAATGGAATGTGTATTAAATTATTAAATTTATATATTATTAACTAACTTCCTTTTCAGTTAGTGACTACATGACATGTGTTCTCAATTATTTACCTTTCTATACTTATTATTATCATTGAGTCATTATTATTTACAATTTATTTTTACATTACTGAGCATTTGAGGTCACCATTATGTTGTTTTAATTCCCTAGGAATTCATTACGAATTATATGAATGATATAAAGACATATACTAGATGGAATAAAGTTATCCTCAAAATAAAACAATTATCATGTAATTAGTGTGTTCATTTGTAATACAATACTAATGTATGCATCTATATTAGAAAGACTACTAAATTCTTGAGGTCCTTTAGGATTTGATTACTTGTAATCATGCCAATGTTGTGGTAGTAGTCAATAGATATGGGCTTTTTGGGGGTGGGTTGTTATATCCTTTTATATACTAAACTTTTTTTTATAACAAATAACTTTTGTTTTTCAAGAAAACTATATACATTATTAAAAATATTCCAATATTTTGATGAAATTTATATAAAATACACATAATTTGTATGAGTGAATAATAAAAAAATTAACGAACAATGAAAATTAGAAATTAAAAATAGGTTTCCAATATTTCATTTTCCCTTTATAATTATGGTGTAATACTTAATTTTTTTAACACATTCATTCTTACAAAAGTCACCTCATTCCAGTTTTCTCAATGTTGATAAATACTCATGAGAGTGTCCCTCAACCCATAATTGATGTGAAATTCAGTAGATTCTAGTTTCTTATCACCAATCATGGTAACAATAATTCATTTAACAATGATTAACACAAAAACTATGAATGTAGGAGTTCCTCTATTAAACGATTGACTAAAATTGAAAATTTTATTGCTACTAGTCTCATGTGATAGGAAATCACTATAAAGTATCTAATGATTTCACCACTTATCTAGTTGTTAATCCATATTAATTAAAATTATATTTTATGATATATAATCCTTTTTACATATTAATAAAAATAATTCATCTACAATTTTCCATTAATATAGTGAGATACTTGTTGGTGGTCTATTAGGGTTGATGAAAAATATTTATGGCTTCCTCAAGTAAATAAAAATAATAATGAAATTATACCTTTTTATTTTTCATGTTGTTTTGGATTACCTTTATGAGCACCCGGTTGAAATGCCATTGATTCACGTCCAATTTATATATGAGGTAGGGAGAATAATACAATTTAAAATTGAAATTTAATCTATAAGAACTATAATACCAGTAAAATTCCTTGAAGGTGAAATATACTGGGTTTTGATTATTATTTACCAAAAATTTCCCATTTACATCCCATTATATTTATAATTTCCCTTTTTTAATATCATTATTATTGTAAGAATATTTATTTTATTCTATGTTTCCTATAAACTTAGCCTCATTAAACTTTCATATCAACACCTCAATATTTTGGTGTCTATTAACACCACAACACAAATTAATATTTTCTTTTTTCTGTTTTTTCATTGATGTAATTATCTTTTTACATTTCATTTGATTTAGTCTACCCTTTTTATTCCACACATTAGGTTTCACCATAACAGTTCCAAAAAATATATTATAATAACCATGTTTATTTGAAGAATAAAAAAATTATTAGTCTATTTTGAAATTTCAACAAACTCTCTATGAATATTTTGATACAATAAATAGGTTTTACACAATAAACATCTATAATAAGTATTGTTTCCTCATGATGCTTAATTTCATCATTCTTGGAAATAATGTTTTCTATGGTTATCTCAAGAAAGAAATATATTTCATCAGGAATTTCATTAATATCCTCTATAAACCATGATAAATTTACTTCCATATCATTTATCTTCTTCACATTTGAGGTATCATGTGGATTTTATCAAAACATCATTCTCATTACAATAATAAATCTTCAATTTTTGAAATATATCGATGTCCTTTAAAATTAAATAAATCTCCATCCTCAATTGGAGTCATTTTTATGCCTCATCATGATGAAGTTTCACTTCAATACTCACTTATTCTTACAGAAAGGTAACGTTCAATGAAGTTGAATCAAATATAAAATATATTTTACTTTTATCCCTTGGGACCACATACTTCCTTTATCTATCCTGATCAAAAGATAAATCATATTGATTTCAGATAATTTTATTTTTCTTTTATGTTTTATCCTTTCCCATGCATTTAAAAAACACTCCTATACATATTTTATATTCTACTATATTTTATCATGATGATCCTTAAGAATGAACATCCTCCCAATATATATTATCTCTCCTAGGAGAAACAGATAAATAGTTTCTGATATTACAACAATTGATAAACATAAAAGGAATTTTAGATTTGTGTTTAAATTTCACACATTCCGTGTATAATTTTTTTTCATTATTATGGATTGGAATACATTCTATAAAAAATAATAGAAAAAAATTCCTTTAACAATTATCTTGGAATGGATTATGGGACATTAAACTAAGACATCACATAGAAGGTAAATGTAATATATATAATAATAATAATAATCATAATCATAATAATAAAAGAACCATGACTATCATCAATAGTAATAATAAAAAAATAGGTCATTATGGATGTTTTCCAATCATTGTGGGGAGGTATGAGGCTTAATATACATTTTTCTTAGTTGAGTGTGTATTTTATTATATTTATATTCTAATGTACCTAATATAAACATTAATCCTTTCATTACTTCTATAAACAATGATATAAACTCACCAAAACAAATGGATACACATTCCTCTGTAGATTCCTCAGAATGAGACCTCTATTGTCCAATGTGTTTTAAATATTTTGAATCGTTGAATGTGGTATCCTACTTGGATTTTTATTTTTTCCTTATGTTTTGAATAATTCCCATTTCATAGACAATAATTTTTTTTGAGTTTATCATTAGCCTATTAATCCATTTCATGGCCTTTAAAGTAAGAAATATTTACCTCAAATTTATCTTGGTGAATACTTATCAATTTATTTACCAATGTATAATTCAATGTAATATCTTTTTAGTTTTGAATAGAGGACACAATATTGTTCACTCAAATCAAGAACTCATCAACTAACTTAATTTATCCAATAAAAACATCGTTAAATTATTCCCAACATGTTAGTAATAATGATTCCATTATCTTTCTTACACCTTCAATGATATAATATAATTTCCTCTAGATATTTTTCAATTTTTACATATAAATCATGTTAAAATTTTTAATTAGATATATGGGAGTAATTAATTTCATTCTCTCATATTTGATTCAATATTCTTATAATCCATAAATGTGTCAGATGTTTTGAAATCAAGATTATGTACATAATTTCTAGCTATGAGAAGAATATTGTGGCATATAGAAAGAAGTAAAGGAACCATCCCCTCTATCATTAGATGTAATACATTCCAATTAAACACATAAAATCATTTCTTATTTATTATTTCCATGTTTTATAATTATTTATATGATAAAATGATATTAAAAATAATTTTTAATCTAAAATTCATGAGAAAATATATATAAGTACATGGATATGATCCATCGAATACCTTTCTAAAATTAAATATGAATATAATTATTTCTTGATAAGATACTAATATTAAGGTTCATGTTATATTAAACCACTAATTGGGGGGATTTAGTTGTTACAAAATCAAAAAATCTCAAAAATAATTTTCCTTTCACAGGTTAGTGTGACCGTGTCTTTAATGAAATGATGTGATGATATGTAATAAGTCAAGAATGAAAAATATAGAAAAGTGTTTGTTATAATATTCCCTCACCCTTTTTATTAAGTTGATAATCCTTAGTAAGTAGATAATGTGATCTTACTATTCATGTTATTATGTTTCTGTCAACAATAACATGTAATAGAGTAGTAAGATGGTCCTAAAATACATGTATAAGAAAAATAGACTCATAAATAAGTCAATCAATTTTTACATCTAGACCTAAAGAACCTCTAAAATTTAGATCATAGGTTCTACTAAATAATTTTCCTCAGTTCTATGTAAAAGTTCATTTTAATGATCTCTAGAATGGGAATCTATTCATATAAACGTTTGGTAACACCTAGATGATGGAAACTTATCATATATTTATAGATAAAGTGAAACCATGTTGTATAGGTGTTGACCATCACATGGTATGGTGTATCTTATCCATGTATAAATTTTATAGCTTATTATATCCACATTTTTTTATTTTCACAAAAAATTTCACCATTATAGAAAAAATGCATTTAAATAATCACAATATAGTGAAATAACCACATATTTTAGGAATTCAATTAAAATAAATCTCTAAAATAATTTTCATGTCTTTAGATTCACATAGTTGTCCAAGTAGTTTTCCCCATGAATTTATAGAGTTATTAAAATAATTTTATTTTTTTGTTATTGTATAAAACTCCTCAGTTTTTGAATGAAATCTCAAGATACCATAATAGTTTTTCATTAAAGCCTAAAACATAAGAAATGTTATATCACACCATGGAATGTGAAATGTGTGTTTCTAATCCAATTTCCAATGGAAATTTCTGAGATCATTACTACTGTCCTTAAATTTGAATGACAACACCATGAAAATATTATTCAAGGTTGTGTTCACTATAACACGCAATATAAATGTAATAATCCAATTTTTGAATAAGGTATGGATCCTTTAATTTTTTTTCAAACTCCAATTTATAGAAATAATGTGGATAACTAATGAGTTTTAAAATGTCTCAGGGGTGTCTAAGGAATTTTCAATTCATAGAGCATAGTGTTTTTGGAAGAATCGGCTTAGTGAATGGTTAAAGTAAACCATGTAGAGAGGTCACATGGTTAGCATAAACCATGAAGATAGTCTGCATTTTCGAGCAATTCCTTATTTCCTAGTTGGATTAATGTTTCACAAATATTGTAACATAACTATGTGATTTAACCATATTCTCTTTGTTCTCATGCATGGTTCACACAGAGTTTGTAAATATGTGTGCCCAAACCAATCACATGATATTTTTTGGGAGATTTTACCATTTTAACATTAATGATCTAATTTACATAACCATTCTTCCAAAATCCTATTTATAGTTGAATAAACATCAATTTCTCTCTATTTTGAGCTTTTTAAAAATTTATGCACAATATTGAAAGATATCATCTTTCCAGGATCTGATCAAACCTCCATTTTCTCACTTTGGATATGCAAAGATAAGTACTTGAGTCTCCTTAAGTTTTTCTTTATTTCTCATTCTCTTAACTTAGTTATCATAGTGTGATTCATTATACTCGTTTTTTCAGATCAACTCCGATAAAATCCAAATTATATATTGATACCATAGGAGGAATGTCATATTAATATTAGATTGGTGGTCTATAAATCATCTTTCATATTCCTTGATTTTGGAATTGATGTGTGGGGACCAACTATTTTATCAGCTATTGTTTATTGAATTTATATACCTTGATTATATCCATTTAAACCACAATGTTATGTTCTATCCAAAAATGTGATTAGTTTTTGTTGGTTGTTTCAAAAACTCCCAACCCCTTGTGTAGGGTGATTTTTTATAATATGGTTTTTTGTGTTTTGACACATTTGAGAGGTCATTTTGGTGTGCTCAATTTTGACCTCACTAATAGTGAGACACCTTAAAATAAATTCATATTGAATCATGAAATTGTGAATATATTTTGATGTGTCTCTTCCACTTGTCCCATATACGATAAGTGATTGAATGTAAGTGATTGATTAAAATGATATTATGGAACACATAATTAAATATATGACTTTAACTTATTAAATAAAACAATGTTTGGTTGCAGGTCCATAGAATATCATTCCATGTTTATAGAAGTTATCAGAGAGAACCTTGTTATTTGAACTTTACATACATGGTTTGAATTGAAAGGTTTCATACTACTTGACGTTTTCAAACTAAAGAATGAAAATTACTGAGCCAAGTGAGCTTGTTAATGGCATAGTAATAATATGACCCAATTAATTGTTATGAATTAAATATAATGTTCCTCTTTATGCACACATAACTGGAATTATTTATAGGAAGTATTGAATCATGTTATATATTGGAATCCCAAGGAAATTGCTTTGGATTTCAAGGATGTCATTCTTATTCAAGGATGTGGATTTCCATGGGTGAGACCTAAATAGGAACCCAAACCTCATGTACCTCTGTATGACCTATATCACACAATAGGATCTCTTGTTATTAATGAATGATTATTCATATACACACATTGGATCCAGTGTGAGTTGAGTGTCCTTGGTTACATCTTTGGGGATGACCACGGCTTAGCTCCCATTTTACCATGGATTAATTCCTTAGACTCGGTTATCTGAATTATTATAGAATGTCCTTGGATGATGCAACGTGGATTTCACTCTTACCCCTTAGCATGGCTCAGTTAATATTGAGTTAGAAGCCCCTGAGGTCTATGTTTACATTGTGAATACTACGAAACTCCTTCAAATTAATTATAAATTACTATTTACTTTTAACATATTAGAACCATCACTATTTATACTACCACGAGGTATTTTCAGTGATGGATCTGCCTCACGCATAATGTTCATATAAATGGGTAATTAATTAATTGATGAACTGGTTACACATTCAGATACAATTCAAGGGATGAAGAATGTACTTAGGTATTTATTTACATTGTGTTAATTTACTATATATATACATTCCTATAAAATTTTACATTTATATTACACGGGTTAGTTGTTATAAACACCATTCACAGTGGCCCACTGAGATTTTTCTAACACCTTATCCATGCACTATTGGTACCCATTGAAGATTACATGTATGTAGGTGTTGATATAGAGCAGCTTAATTATTTGTATACATGCATTATTTGTATTAGAGGATGGAGTTCGTAGTAAATGATTGAGATGTATATTAGGATTCATGGGGTACTTTATGCGTTTTCATTTTTCTACATTATGGTTTTCACGGATTCTTGCTACTTCATAACCATGTTTTCTAGATTTATAGTGACATGACATATATCATTATCAACTATTGTATGATATCCATGTTATTTTAGTTATTATTGATTTGTCTCCTTAAACTGTGAATTATATTTACTTATTTCTTCAACTGTTTACCTCTATTAAAAATTATTCATCACGATACACTCTAGTAATAGGGGAATAGTCTTCCCATGGACACACCCTAGGCCCTCTCTTCTAGTCAGCAGCCTCTGGAGTTAGGGAATATGTGATTGATGATATATCAACCACAAGAATCACAACACCTCTTATGTAGAGTACGGGTCCATAAAATCATAATAAGTGATCTTTGATATTCATATTTTGAGCCATCCCATAGTTTACCATTGGACCCCAAAAATAAAATGGGAAATGAAATTAAAATTTTTCCAGCAATTACTAAAAAGAAATTTTAGTTCATCTAACAAACAATGTTTAGTGAATTACCATGAAATATAAAATAATTGCATATAATAATTAATTCCATTATGAGAAACTCAACTCAATATAACATTTGAATCACCGATGAACATGTTATAAATAAATGTATTACAAAAAAACATCCAAAGACATGAATAAATTGGATTAAGATTCAAATTACAATAACCTCTAAATGTGGGTGTTATTTAAAAATCACACCATAGGATAAATGTTTTCTGGATTCTTTTAAACATATTAATGTATATATCAATACATTATTATCAATGATTCAATTGAGGTCAACTCGCAGTACCCCTTTTTATTACACAACATAAGGGCTCCCCAATATCTATGTCAAAATCCCTATCCCTAAAAATTCTTCAAAATAAAAATTTTTATTTATAATAATCATGAGAAAAAATATTTTAGATAATATATATGATATAAAAACCAATACATCATATATCCAACATAAGAAAAAACATATTATCTTATCCCCCATGAAAATAACCTATAAAAATAAGTACAGTCTCACACCCTTTGAAACATTTTACCCTTTTTTGTATACTAAAAATTTGTAACATATAAAAATTATTAATATAGGGGAAATAAATCAAAAAATTTATGTTTAATGTTTAAATAATAAAATCCAAAAAATACTATCATGTCCTAGAATGCATCCTTCATTAGAGAAATTTTGAATATATTTTATAATTTTTCATTTATTGAACCACATTTAAAAAACATATCTCTCTATTACCCCCTTTCCATGATAAATTTGTATTTGATATCAATAATTTCTGACCTAAAATGTTGTACAAACATATTTTGAATGATTATCGGATTTTTATTATCATAATTAATCATAAATAGGTAAGTGATATTCTTTCTCACGTCTTAAAAATATGTCTTTTTCCTTGTTATTTTTTTATGTCTAGAAATGATGAAACATATAATATGTCAATTTTATGTATTGTGATATATTTTTTATTATTATATTTCAAAGAAACACATATTATTTCATTAATTAATGTACTACTAGAAGATTACTTTGGATCATAAAATTATCCTACTAAATCCATATAATACTTTCCATAAATATGAAAATGAATTTCTTTTGTATAGAAATATTAAAAATTTATGGGTTATTTTTAATAGTTAAAGATACATTTAACTTATATAAGACATCACTCATTTTTATTCTGTTATAAAAATTCACAAATATTTAATTAAAATATGATAACTAGTCCAAACATATAAATAATAATTGGTTACCAACAAGCCTTTAAATCTCAATTTTTTTAAAAGTATTTACTTTCATATATTGGAAAAAATCTATGCTAATTTATATGAGAGTAAATACCATTATAAATTATATTATTATAACGATATTCAATACTTCATGAGAATAATTATCTTCTAAGATTAAGATACAAGTTTTCATGTGCATAATATACATGACCAGAATAAAATTATCTCACTTATTATAGATTCGTGAAGTGTTTCCTTATTTTTTTCGAAAATTACATGGAAGGTTCTTCCTTATATATATCAAAAATAATTTCATTACAATTGAAAATTGAAATGATAGATCTTTTTTCTGTAATTTATCTTATAGATTGTTATCCACCTTGAATTTATTAAATTTCGTGCACTTTAGGATCTAATCTATGTTTGAATATTATGAATAGGGTGCTTTTTAATACTTATAATACACTTTATTATGATTATAGATATTAGAACTGTAACTATCAAGTAAGAAAACTACCATTTGTTCAATTTAAACCTCTTTATCATAATCACCATTAAATAATATAACAACCCAAATCCGATACACATATAATTGCATGATTTTAATTTAAAATTCCATAAATTAAAAACACATATTTTATGGATGTAACATCATCTCAGTATTAGATATATAATACAAAGAATTTAAAATAAACTAAATAATAATTATTTAAATATCAATAATGAGATTTTAAATCTCATTGAACTTATGTTATTATATAGGATACCTTTAGGACATACATAAATGCAAAGGATGAGTGAATAATCATAGTAATACAATAAACGTGATAGTGATGTAAAAAAATGAATTAAAAAAACACATAATGTCATAAAATAGGTGGATTAAATATAATAACATGGAATCATGGAATATAGAAGAAAATATCATAATATAAAGGAATTATTAGAATTTTAAAGAAATATAAAAAATTAAATTGTAAATATAATTCATGTATCAATGGAAAGAAAACATAACATTGTTTATTAGGCTTATTACCCATAAACCATAAAAGGTATATCCGGATATGAAAACATAATCCTATGCATTGGGGGATGTATAATATTAATACCATCCACTAAATTATAATGGATACAATCATATGTTCAACATATAATGAAACTAAATAATATATAATGAAAATTTATAAGAAAATTTATGAGAATGAAATGGGTTACATATTATTGTATCAATGAATAAAAAAATTGTATATCTTAAAGATTAACAATAAAAAAGGGATTAATGTTTTTGGATATTTAATAATTGATTAAGGACTAATTGTTCTTGAATATAACGATCAATAGAAGAAAAATGTATAATATATGAGTAGATAAGTAGGAATAGAAATCATTATATTAAATGATGTTTTTTGGGAAGAGTAAATTACTTTTAAAGAGGGCGAGAACATAATGTTTTACATAAAACCTGAAATGAAATAAATTTCTTACTATAAATTATGTATTATTTTAAGAAATTAAAAATTATAAAATAGTTTAAATTAATGATATTTATGATAGAGTATGAAATTATAAATGAACCATTAATATGATTTCATTAAATAAAATAGTGAAAAAGGTAATTTGAAAAAACTATATATCAGAATAGAAAGGAAAGATAACTAGGTATATATATAAAGAAATTTTATTTATAATATAGAAATTTTGTTCAAAAAATATATAAATAAATAGATTTAAATATAGAGAGAAAGAATAATGAAAATGATAGGGAGGGTGGTTAAAGAATTCATAATCCCCGGGTCATGACTTATATGGTACTTGCATCCAAAAACTGAAAAATAATATTAAATATTTAAATAATATATTCCAAACCGTTTTCATATATATTCATTTAATATATATCTTATGTTTTTCAATTATTATTTTTTAAAGACATTAGGTTTATTTTCACCATCTCAAGGATGTTTACTTCATGGTACCAAGGCCACATTGGTTTATCAAAAATGATGGAAGTTCTTATAAAATGAGACTATAACTCCATAAGTTTAATCATATTGAGTTCATATATTTAGAGATTTAAAAAGTCATTAATTATTAAATATTAAAATAATAATAATGTTTTTCATAGGGTACAATATTATAGAATAATGTTTAGTTTATTTAACCATTTTTATGATCTTCATAAAAATAATTGGTTTGGTTTAATATGTTTTATTATTTAACAATTAAATAATATGAAAAAATAAATAATATTAATTAATCCCACATTTGACTATAAATTGATTATTACTAACATCAATTAATTTAGTGATCAAAAAGGAAATATTTTTTCCATGGGGGAAAATGATCATGAAATATGGAGTGCTTTCAATTTAGAATAAATTTTAAGAAGATAAATAATAATAATTAAATTAATATAATAATGTTTTAGTGTAATAATGATATTTATGTCATTATATATAGATAGTTATAATTGATTAAGAGGAGGTAGAATAAGAAAATAACATAAGAAATATTCATCGATATAGTAACATCTATATTTGGACTTCCTCATTTGATACACTACTTGGGATTAGTGAATCTTCCTTTATAATGACCAAAACCACCAAAAATATATCAAAATTCCAGGAATGTATTATTTCAGTGTTTGTATAAGTGTAGGTGTTTTGAAAGTGAATTGTGAGATGGGTGGAAGAGTGGAATATTTATAAGTGTCATGTGGTTCAATAGTAAATGGGGATTTTAAATATTCATATAACTTCTATCAAACATATAAAATCATTCAAACATAATATTATAAAATACAGTACTGACACACTATTTTACCATTAACCTCTATATTTTAATATTTATAAAAAATATATATAAAAATTAACTCAAATATACATTAATAATCAATATTTAATAAATTAAACATTTGTTATCAAAAATATTTTATGAATATAAAAAATATAAAATTTAAATACAATTTATTTTTAAAAAAATCCAATTTTTATTACGTGATCACATTTATAACCATTAAAAAAATTGCACATGATTTCATTAAATTATTTTTCTATTTTTTTTAAAAAAATATTTCTTCTTAAGACCATTTTATAAAAATGGAATTTTATTTAAATATTTTATAGTTATAATAAAATAATATTTTGATGAAAATAAAACATATTTTTTTTTTCTGAAAAATGTGTTTCCTTATGTTAAATATATATTTTAAGGTATTTAGTTATTTAAGTTAATTATATTATGTTGTGAGTTCCTTATATATTTTTAATAATATACCCAAATGTTGTTTTACTAATCCAAAGGTAAAGTAATTATTTAATTGAACATATCACTATTCCCAACGACTTTGTTACTATTCCAATGGCCATTTTTCCAACATTAATTTATGTTTTTTAATTCCTATTAATACCTAATTTTATTCATTTATTCATTATTCATTTCATTTATTTTCAGTTTTTTGTTGTTTATTTTCAGGAACATTGATTACAATACTAATATTTTGATTCTTTTTATAGTGTTTTTTACAAGTTTGTTGATTATGCAAGGAAGCTAATATGATCCAAATTTTCTTATCAAGTTACATTTTGTTTATTCTCCCACTGTACTAATTTCAATTTTTTTGGGTAACTTTATTTTATAAATTTAGAGTTCTAAAATAATATAATTAAATGTTTTGGGCTTTTTATCATGCGGTTCATGTATTTTATATCATATTCCTAAATATGTCAATTATTCAGAAAGAAAAATTCATATATAAAATTATAGGTAGTTACAATTCCCCATTAATCTATTTAATCATCAAAATTTCATATGACACTATAAGATGGAAAGAAATTAGTATAATTTTGTTTTCATTCTTCCTTAGGTTCCAATGTTTCCACATCATACTTATATATCTCCAAATTACTTTAACAAGTGTGTTATATTATTACATTTAACATCGTCTCCATAATCTAAAAGATTCATCATCAAGGCCTTGTAAGACATATAATTAACCAAATTTATCACATATTGAATCAGTACATGTGAGAGATCTATTATTTTCATTCAATAGTGATGTATGTGGAACAATTCATTCCCTTTATACTAGTTTTTTGGAGATCTAGTCGATATGATATAACACCAATGCGATCTGGAGTCCAAAATGGGGAAATGTAACTTAGGCTTATCCTTCCCTTCTTTCCAAACCTCAATACCTTTTTCCTTGTAAATATGAAAAGAAATACTTCATATTATGGTTTAAACATCAAGTATTGCCTATCATTGTAATTATATCTATTTTGTACACTATGTTCTTATATTATGTCTTACAGAATGGATTTGGCATTCTATATTATGTCTTAGACTATTTTATGTCCTAATATAGTAAATTCTATAAAATAAACAATACATATAAGAGTTATGTATTTATTCATATAGAGGGACTCATAATTCACCATCTAGATTCTTGAGTGGAAGTTATTATTGTATAATAACATGACCAAAGTAAGATCATGAACGCAATTAGTGACTATAATTTATATCAAAATTTTAATCATTAATCTCATTTTATTATTTTTTAATCACATATTTAATGTTTGAAAAGTATCTTATAAGGAATAATAAATAATATATTGATGTGGGATGGAATTTTGTTATGTCATAATGGGATTTATAAATAACTTTTTATTTTATCATGTAGAAAAATTTATCTGACTCAACTTATCATCCAAATATAATAATTTCCCCTCTATTAATTGGATATTATCCTCTTGTATGGAATAAAAGGAGTAAAACATGCATAGAATGATGAAAAAGAAATAGACTAGTGGTCATTGTTGAAAAGTGGCACCAAAAGAGTTCATTAGACTATTATAAAGAAGCTATAATGATATATGAAACACCAATAAAATTTCACTTTAATGCAGAATAAAATTTATGTAGGGACGTTTTCAACTAATGTAAAATATTCTCATAGATTATAAAATATCTCGCATGTCATCATCATTGAGAAAACTAGTGTTTCATAATACCATGTCACATCACATGTAGTCATTTCATGAACCACCATTATCAATAATAAAAGGTTTAACACCACTAACTTAGTGGGAATAGACTAATTAATGGTTTATGAGCATGTTTTGTGGATATATGGGTAGTCTGGATGATAATTTTTTTGTCACACAAAAAAATATAATTGTGTTCTAGGGTTTCTATGTATACGTGAATGGTGATAAACATTTCATGAAGTATTACTTTTGATGGTTTTTTTGATACATCAAAACCTCTACAAGGATAAAGAGATTTAGTATTGTATGTAACTTTTGATTCATAGGTATTTCATATTTCACCATTTAAGAGAAATGGAAAATATCATGTAGATGGGGGACTACATATTCATATTCTCAATGATCCATGAATAACCATTAAATTTAGTTGGAATGAACCATAAATCTAGGTAACTTCCTTCTATAATAGTGTAAAAATTGGTTAACAATGTTTCTTGATGACTAATAAATACTTAAACCACAACTGAGCATTTTTAAGGAAAGGGAAAATTGTGTTGCTTGATTTTAGGAAATCATGTCTGGGATTTATTTTTTAATTTTGAAAACATTATTTTGTATAGTGTCACATACTATAATACTTGAATTTATGCCTTAGTTGTACTTATCACTTTATATTTTTAGGTGTGAGTTAAATGAAAAATTTAATCCCAATTCCATGGTGATATTGCTGTACCATATAATAGAATAGTTATAAATTTTTTTAAAAATGAAATTCCTATATTTTAATAATGATTCAATATCTCTGTAATAGTGAGTTTTAATTATAATTTATTAATCCAGTGAAAAAAATAATCCATAGAAAGGGGAAATATATAAAAATGAAAAAACATCTTATAAAGGGATAAGCTACGAAATAGTTGAATATAGGGAATAAATGATCATTATATAATTTCAATGGTAGATACCAAGAGATGTACAATAAAACAAAATCTTTTACATTTAGTTATATAATTCTGGGATCTATATATTAGCTATTAATCATAATCCAAGTATGTTTTCTATTATTTCTTCAACATCATGAGATTTTTTGAAATATTTTTCTTCTCAATTGAATTTAATATTTTCTCTATTTTTTTAACAAAATATATAGTTTATATTGACTTACATACCACACCATGTTAAGCATCAGCTAGATATAACACTGGGTTAACATGTGTTACATACAACACTGAGTTTTAACAAAGTCATGATATGTTATTAATATAGTTTTTCAAATGAAACTATCATAATATAGACATTAAAATTAGTGATATGAATATTAATAACTAATGTTTTTTTAAAAATTACATTGTTTTAATTTTTTTTCTTTTTATGAAAAGATTCATTTTAGGATAAATAGTGAAACATATTGAATTTTTATTAAAAAATTCATTTTTGTTTAATTGATTTATAAGGTTAAATTTTATTTTAAATTAGTTTTAAAGTGAAATTACTTTAAATATACCTGAATTTATACAATTTATGTAATTTTTTTCAATTTTATATATAATTTTTATATTAACATTTGGTAAGCAATTTTATATTTTAAATTTAAAAACTCTCTTTCTTCTCATGTTCGTGAGATTAATATTAAATTGAATTTTTATAATTAAGATAATGAAATTTAGAAAAATATACTCCTTATTTGGAACCAAAGATAATTATATTATCTAATATTTTCATTTAATTTTTTACCAAAATGAATATTGAATTTAGTAAAAAATAACTAACGCAAATATGGTAAAAATTTGTTTTCCGGGGGTTAAAATTAAAATATATGCATAAAAAAGTCCTATAAACATTTATATATTCTATTTTAAAAACATATTTACATCATTACATATTTAATATTTATTAATGTCACATTTGAGTTCCTTTTTGTGATATGAAAGAAATTTTATAACTCAATTATTTTCAAAAATAATTTTTTTTCATCTCCACCACTTATAAATAGCCACCTATAATCCTATATTCTTCACACCATAAAACCATTTTTTTCAGCCAATTACTTCAAAAATAACTTTAAAATTTCCTTACTCTCATCCTATAATCCAAATTTATTATATAAACCATACCAATAAATTTTTTTGTGGAAAAACTAATGAGGATAAGTGAAGAAGAGGTAATGTTCATCAACATGGATTTTTTTAATTCTCTATCAACCTACATAAAGTATTATTATATTATTAAGATATAAGATAATAATAATATAACAGATAATGATATTATATTATTTAATTTTATGGAGTTAAAACCATATTTACTTAAATTAAATTGTTTATGAAATCATTTTTGTTGTGTACGGAGGACTATCGACTCACGAATAGATTTCATTTTTTTTATTTTCCACCGCTCATGGTTTGGTATGATGATAGATATAAAATATATGTGATTATTATAACCTTATTATTCATATTTATTCATTATATCAAATATAATTTTTTTACTTTCTATTCCATACGGGAAACAATAACGAGGCTCGTAATTATAATAGATTAGAACCTCACAAAGCGATGTGATCATTTTTTCACAAATAATTTACATATAAAATAATAATGCTAAAATTTGGTTATATATAAAATATTTATTATATTAATTAATTAATTATCATTATTAAATGATAATATACTATTTTCTTTCATACCTTTTCTCTTAGAAAAGGTTGATAACATTGTCCGTGTATGTGTGCACTACCGCCTTCACCAAGCGACATTACTCTCTCTTGTAATCACCAAACCTAATGGATAATATTTTTAATTATAATTAAAGATATATTATGTTATTTATGTTATTTGGATTATTTTTTAAAGATAATATACTAACAACCTTGTTTTAATAATTATCATCGAAAAATGAAAATGGTTCTCATGCTTACGTATGAACTACCATATCCATGGTCACAACATACTTCATTTATCGGAACTATCATTCATGATGGGTACTGAATTTAATATTTAGTAATAAATTTTATAATAATTTCATGGTTTTATTCTCTATATAATGTCACCCTGATGAAAATAACAGGACCAAAATGAAAAAAATAAAAAAAATATATGAAATAGAAAGGGGTTATTTCTCAAAACATGATTTTAAAAAGAAATTATTAACAAATAAGTAATAAAAGTTCATAAGTAAAACATATATTTTATTATATATAAATATGTAAGGTTATGTCATATAAATTTAAGAAAACATTATTTATTATATAAGAGTTTTTATTGAGAACAAAAGAAGTCATGATTTACAGTAACAAATTTTCATCTCGTGCTTACTTTCTATGAGAAAAATTCAATATTCACCAATTGTTACTTTTATATGGTGCTTATACTACCCATGAATGTATTTTATTATTATTATACATACCATTATTGTTTTTTTTATATCCATTCTGGTATCTATATTCAATGGGGTTAATGGTTCAAATGTTACCAAATCAGTTGGAGATTTTTTCCCTCAATTTTCCTTCATTGAATCATATGATATGTTATGAACCTATTTAATTATATGAGATATATAAACAAACTATTTAAAAAGAATTATAATTAATTTTTTATCATACAGATATTATATGTTTCATTTTTTTCATCCATCACAGGGCTTATGATTCGAAGTTACAAAAGTTGTAAATGTTTTATGTTATGATCAAATCATTTATGAAGATTGTTTAAGAAAATATTTATGATGATAAAATATTATGATAATTATCTCAATAAATATATTACTTTTATTATTATCTGGTAATATTATTGGAATACACGTTATTCAATTATTTTCATTATTTTAGTACTTAATAGTTCAAAAATAATATTTTAGGAAACATGATATTTTTCAGGAAAACACATTTTTATTCAAAAAACATGTTCTCAAAAAATGTTTTAAAGAGTTTTAAATTTTTTTATAACATATTATTAAAAAATATTTTTAATCAGGTTTTTATTTTTACAAATTATTTTAAATAAAACATCATATCTTTTTCCAAAACAATTTCATTTTTTTCACAAAAAATGTAGAAGGAATATTTATTTTAATATATACGACATGAATATTTTTTTTATTATCATGGACATTATTTTCACGGAAAAATAAATTTTAATCCTAAATTTTATTTTTAAAGATAATTATTTTCAGAAAAAATTAGTTTTGAAAAGCATATTTTCAATGAGAAAAATATATTTTCCTCGAGAAATATATTAAATTATTTTTAATGATTAATTTATATGATTCAAATGTTATTTTAAATGAAAATGAGTTTTAAAATGTTCTTTGTTTTAAAATACGATTTTTAGTGTCTGGTTACTTTTCTTAATAAATGTTTCATGTGATATTTCAAAATAATTATCTATTTATGATGACATGATTTGATATAATTTATGATTTTATTGATAATATGAACCATGGATACCATTATTATTCTTTCCCTAAATGGTTTATGTTTTTAATTAAAATATGTTTATGAAAAGAATTTATTTTCCAAAGGCTATACCATGATAGAACTCCTATAAAATCAACTTCCTTTCCCAGGTTATTCTATGATGAAACAAAGAAATGATTATGAAACCATTCACATTTCCATTAGATATTACATAATTAAATTCTTATGAAATTTTTTTCATCTCATTGGTTATGATTTAATGAATGATTTATGATATAGTGGCACACATATAGTTTATTTACATTATGTTATAGTGATTAAATTATAACCATGGATGGTGGTTACATAATAAAAAAGTATGGTGGTTACATTATAAACTTATATAGGTGGGACCAGTATATTCCACCAATGAAATGGGTAAAGAATTATATCTAATGAGATAGAAAAGACTTGAATATGCAGAGAACTAGGTTCATTAAAGGAATTTGTATGCTATGATAGTCTGGGGAGTGAACCTTGACTGTAATAATTGTTTGGGGGGGTACCCCATTCCACTATCAATAAAGGGTTTCCACTAATGGTGGTGGTGTGTCCTTCCTAGGAGGTTTATCCTCCCATAGAGTACCCTTATATGTTTGGTAGATAAGCGATGAATAATATGGAAATGAATTTCAATGATTATGTGAATGGCACAATTTTATTTTTTATGTCAATGTTATAGGATCATGGCTTATCTTATTTTATTATATAATAATTCATGTCTTTTGAACTTCCATGAATAAGAATTTTGATCTTTGATATACAGGATATGGATTTGAAATGTTATGATCATGCTCTCCCCTTATGATCTTGTTGTGATTATGTATCAATTTTATTTACCCTTACTAAGAATCTATGTTAACCTTTTTAATTAGGTGTACTTAAGAGGAATATCTATATGGGAGACATTCAATGTCCTTCACGAATTAAGAATATTGTGTTTCTCATTTCAAAAAGCACTAAATTATTATTGGTCTCAGGTATGCATTTTCACAATTTAAGGAATATTAATCTAGAAAGATATAATATCCATGTATTAGACACCTAGTACATTATAGTTGATATTAGAGTAAATGTTTAGTCATCCTTAATAAACTAGTATTAGATAAATCTAGTGACATCCTTATGTATATTTAAATAGATATGTCTAGAGATGTGTATACAATTAAGTCAAAGGATGAGCCAAAGTATAGTAAAATGTATTGGATATTTTTTATAGGATAGATCAAGGGGTTTCCAAGAAAGAACATCCCTATCTGTATTCTAAAAATATATGTTGCTCTAGAATAGATGTACCTCAGGATAATTACTCTGGAAAGGGTGAATTGAGATAGACTCAATCATTACAAGATGCATAAAAATGGGCCTTGCTTCACACCTGGTTTGACACTCCCAGGGGATATTCTTGGTAATTTCACAAACTCTTTTTGAAACATCAGGAATGATTTATATATATTATTACTATTAATGGGATAAGATAAACCTAAGGTGTCCTAGATTAATTATAATGTGTATTTATTTATACCTTATAAAATATTTTTTAGAATATGTGATTTTCTATTATGAATATCATTAATCACACTATGCTTTATGGTTTTACTCATTAGAGAGAACGAGAGTGAACTGGGTTAACATTGAATGTGATGTATTATTTCATTATGAACATGAAAATGGCATGATGAATGGGGTAATGTATTTTTAGGACAATGAGTAATATATTTTTATAAAACATGAACACCAACATGTAACTTGAAAATCTCTCAAACAAACCATTAAATATAAGGAAATATTTCATTGAGATATCAGGTAGATATGACCATGGTTGGAAGAAGAATCTATTATATATATATATAGAATGTGGGAAGAAGAAACGATGTGAATGTCTCTGTAAAAAAAGAATATTTTTCGAGTGTAGAAAACAATGGAAAAAGAGAGTAATTTATGAGGAAGACTTAAATGTTCATTTAATAAAATGGATTGGAATATTGGCCTCATTGAGGTATAATTTAATTTTAAATTATTTAAATGTGAATTTTTTAGGCACTATAAAAATCAATTACATAAGGGTAAAACTTGGGTTGAGAATCAGTAAGGTTGTACAAATAATGGGTTTTCTGTTGACAATGAAGATACTAAAAATGGAATATGTAAGGAAATGGGTGTTAAGAAATAAGATAATGAAGTCTAGTTAATTTCTTAAGGATTATTTGGAATAATTAAAGTTTGTATATACTGTAATTCAATAATTAAGAAATATTTATGGATTATTCAGTATAAGTTTTTCCTCAAGGATTGAAAAAAAATATTTTGAATGGTATTGATGACCATCAAATGTTATTTAATAGAAATGTTATATTTTGGTTAAGGGAATACAACCTTTAATATTTTCCAAATGTTGAGATAATTATGTTTGGATAAATAGATATTTTATATATAAAATTAATTTGAATAATACTTATTACCTTAATGGTTTGTGGAAAAATTAGGTTGTACTATAATTTGTGAAGTATAAATTACTATTGGATTCAAAGAATATATCCAATAATAAATATATGTAATAATGAAGAATATATATATTCAAAAAGATTTTATGATATTTCAACTAATTACCATGTTTTAATATAATACATGATGAAGGTAATCACATTTTAATATATGATAATTAGAAGAAACATTATGATATATGGGGGATTGTTGTTATGTTTATTTTGATAAATTTAGGTACATTATTTATAAGTTTTTTTATTTTAATATTCTAGATGGTAGATAAGTTTATCCATTTATGAAATTATTTAACTTGAAATTTGGATGAGGGTTTATATATTATTGTATTACTTCAGCATAAAACGATTTATCTATATTGGATAAACTACTCTAAGTATTTTTTTTAATGAAAACCAAATATATATAGTATAACATATAACTATATTTATGGATATTATCATCCTCTAGTGATTCAGGGTAAAAATATATCTTTATTTCTTCTAGTAAGATATGTAGTGGAAATTAGTCAAAGAATAAAGATTTTATTATGTTTCTCTTATGAAATTGGATGAAATCATGTAAGTATATCTTCTCATGAAAATTATTCAACTATATTAAAATAATATTGAAATAATTAATGATCCTATTATCAAATTTATTTATGATATCAATGACCTTTTCCATTCTTATTTGTTTTATGCATTTTGGCCATTAAATTTCTCCAGAACATGGTCTCTATCCCTCTCTATCTTAATATGGGAGTTAGTTTTTCCCTTTAATATCCTTGTTTTGACATCCTACCTATGTTCTCCTATTTGGAAACCTATGAGGTGTTATTCTAGATGATATTCAAATATCCCTTTATCTTTTCGTAGAGAATGTTTTTCACTACTTTTTACAATTTCGACTACTAAGAAGAAAATTTTCAATTATTAATCCTTTGAGGATCGAGATGAATTTCTAGTGAAAAAATCATTTTAGGGGGTAAAATTAATCTCCCCAGGATTTTGTGTAATATTTTCTTCAGATTAATTGAATATTTTATCTAATTATTTCATTTCTCAAAATATTGATTTTAGATTTCATTATATGCATCACCAAGTTAATCTTGAACTACATTCAACACAGGGTAAGCTTGCATTACGCCCGACACTATGTTTTTTGAAAACCACGATATATTATTAAAAAAGTTATTTAATAAAGAGCATTATAACCATGACGTTAAATCTGGTGAGTTGAATAGAAGTAATAAATTTTTAAATATTATTTATAATTGTTTTATTTAAATATATCATATTTATAAAAAAGTGATTAATGATCACTGAAGGCTTTATATGTTACAAAAATATTATTTTATAAAAATATTATTCTATTTATTTTTAAGAAAATTAATTAAATTAATTTGTAAGAAATTTATAAAATTAATCTAAAAAATAAAATTAAATATTTTTGTCATAATTTGTTCATAATATTAGGGTTATTATTTTGGTTTTTATTAAATAGTTTCATTATTTTATGAACAGTAAAAAATACTGATTTTTAATTAAAAAATGCTTTTTTATTTAATTTAATTATAAAGTTATAATATATTTTAAATTAATTTTAAAGTAATAAAATTTCAACTATACATAAATTAATCCAATTTAGGTTATTAAAAACAATTCTATATTTAATCTTGATATAATCTTTTTAAACATTTGATCATTTCCTTTTTAAATAAATGCTTTATTGTCGTGACTATAAGATTACTTTAGTATTAAAAATTTCCACTTCTATAAAGGTTATATAGAAAAGTGGAATCCACATTTCAAATTATTATAATTTAAATAATCTAATGTGGTGAAAATATTTTTTTACAAAAATGAATAGTTAATACAATAAAAAATAATTACTATGGTTAAGGAAAAAATGAGCTTACTAGGGGTTAAACTAAAACGATTAGGGTAAAATGACCAATAAACTTGTATAAAAACTAGTTTTTTTAAATTTTTATACCATTAAACATTTATGGTTTGAAAATGGTTCATTTTCACCCTTGTGTTATATAGAAAATGTGGGAGAACTCAATTATTTTCAAAAATATCATGTCTGTGCTCTTCCACCCTTATAAAAGGACATCCCTTCTCCTATCATATTCATAACTTTATACAACTTTTTTTGGATAGTAAATTTCCAAATAACTTCCAATATTAACGCCTCATATCCCTTAATAATTTTTTATATAAATCAAACCAAGGATGTATTTTGGTGAAAACATAAGGAGGAAACCTGAAGAATATGTAATGTTCATCAACCAAAAATTTTGTTTTATTTCTTCCCCATCTATTTAAACTAGTTTTATAAAAAGACGATATAATTAAAATTTTATAAAATAAACTTGTATGTTTCATGGTTATTTTCACAACCTACAACCTTCTAAACTTCCATCAAATTTTTTAAGAAATCATAATTTATGTGTAAGTTGAACTACCACCTCACGAACTGATGCCATTAGTAATTTCATTTCCACCACTCATGGTTTGGTATGATGATGGATATAAATATATATAAGATATATATAACCTTATTATACCCATTCATTCATTATATAATTTTAATATATTTTTAATTTATATTCTATATGGGATATGATAACATTCCTTGTGTGTTCGTAGATGTTCCATCTCCCAAAATAGTGTAGTATGTTTATCACTAATTCCTTACATAGAATTTAATAAGGATAAATATATGTGATATAAATTTTTTTACTATGTTATCCAATAAATGTTTATTATTATTAATAGAAAATATATCATTTTATTTATTTTCTTTTCACTCACAAATCAATGATATCATTGTTATTATACATGTGGACTATTGCATTCAGGAAGATATGTGAATCTCTTTTTTCATCACCAAACCACATGGATAATGCGTATAAGTATATCAAAAAAATAACATTCAATTTATGTGATTATTATAATTATAAAAAGAAAATATATTGCTTAAAATCATTCAATAATGATAATTGGGAAATGGAAATGTTATTCATGCATACATATGACCAACCGTCTCTATGATCATAACATACTTAATTTCATAAAATCATATTTTAGGATTGTTAATACAATTATACATGATTAATAAATATTATTTTTTATTTCATGATTATAATTATTAATATTTTTTAACCATTATAAGAGTAATAGGATGAAAAATAATAAATCAAAACATTTATGAAGAACAAATCAATTAATACCCAAAACCTGATTAAAATAATGAATTGTTAATATTTTGGTAATAAATTTTAATAAGTAAATAATATCTGGTATTATATATATATTTAATTAATATAATTATTATAAACTTATATTTATTATACATGTGGTTCTAATGATTATGAATGAAGTCAAGACTTATGTCAAGGGATTTCTATCTCACAATTACTTAATATGAGACAAATGAAATATTCGCCACATATTTCTTTTATACTGTGAATATAATACCCATGAATGAATTTTATTATTCTTATAATTAAGATTATTAGTATGTACAAATAAATTCTAATATCTATCTTTTATGGGTTTTATGGTTCAATAGTTACAAAATCTGTAAGATATTTTTCTCTCAACTTTCCTGGTTTGAGACTTTTGTTATATTATGCAACTATTTTCTTTATTTTTAGTGGTGAATAAATAGAACCTTTGATATGTGTTATCATGAATTTATTTATCATCACTCAATTTTATGTTTCATTTTATATTATTTTTTCATGGGGAATAAAATTGAAAGATACCAAAGTTGTAATGATTTTATTTTATAACCTCATAGTTTAGATGGATAATTTATTACTATATTTAAAATTATAGAAATAAGACGAATACCTAAAAAAAGACATAAAATTCATTAGAATTTTTTATTTAATAATGATACTTTTTTTACATTAATTTTTCTCCCTTTATATAATCAATATTATAAAAATAATGTTTTAATTAAAATTATTTTTACTGTTAAAAACCATTTTTCATCCAAAAACCTATTTCAAAAAATGTTTTCAAATGTTTTTTAAAATTTATATTAAAATTATTTATTAAATAAGATTTTACACTTTTTTTATTTATGTTTTTTAAAGAAACCATCATGTCATCTTCCAAAATATCCATATTTTGATTTTACCAATAATGTTAATGGAATATTCTTTTTTATCATGTATGACATAAATTATTTTTTGAAATAATGACCTTAATTTTAATTTAATATTACTTCAAAATATTTAATGGTTACATTAAACAAAAAAAGATTTTATAATTTTTTTATGATTCAATTTTTTTAAAATTAGAAAGGATATTTTTCTCAACAAATACCTTAAATTATTTATAAAGATTCTTTTATATTATTTTGAGGTTATTTTAAAAAAACTAATTTTGGAAATGGTTTATATTTTAAAACATTATTTTCAAAGAAAGGATACATTATTTTAAGATACTCCAAGATAATTTTCAAAAGTCTTATCTTCCTAAGATGACATCCTTTGATATAATTTATGATTTCATATGTATATGAACCTGTGATACCATTATTATTATTTCTTTGAATAGTATATGTTTATGATGACAGGATGTTTATGAAACCGGTTTATCTTTCACGAGTTATTTCATGAAAGAAATATTATAAATCTTGCTTATTTTTAATGGGTTATGATATGATTAAATTATTATGAGACCTGACTTTTTTATATAGGTTATGATATGGTAAAAATTTTATGAAACCATTTTAATTTCATGTGATATGATATAAGGAAATATTTATGATATTATAGATCGCATGTTGAATATTTCCATTATGTTACAGTGGTTATGTTACAACCAAGGATGATAGTTTTGTTATAACTAAGGAAAATGGATATTTTATAACCAATGAAATTTTAGACCAGTATCTTCCTCCAGCACTTTTGGTAAGTATTTATATCTCATCAGATAGATTGTCCTGTAATAGGGAGTGAAATTGGTTATTTATGTGACTTCTTCTTATATAATGGTATTGGGATAGAACCTGGAATACCATGATGATTTAGAGGGTGAACCCATTCCCCTTTGAGGATTGGGATTTCACTTGGGATGTTGGTGTTTCCTTCTTAATAGGTTTAACCTCCAATAGTGTGACCTTATATATTTTAAAAATGATCCATGAATATTATAGAAATGATATAATATACTTGTGTTTATGAATATTTTTTATGTCTTGCGCAAATGTTGTACTCTCATAGCTCATTTTCATGGATTATATTATGATTCATTTCTTATGAACATATAATATTCATGCCATGGCTCAATATTATAATAATATATATGTATTCTATAGTTTTCAAATGTTATGCTTATGTTGTTATACCATTTTTCATTTTATACTTATATATCTCATTTTTGTCATTTTTGAACATGTGAGATCAGTATTTATTATGTTTCCTTTCGCCAATTTATGATGAATGGTTTTATGTAGGATTACTAGACATGATGATCATTATTGGAGATGTGGAATATCTTTAATGAATTATAAATTATGTGTTCAATGTTTCCAAAGGCACTAAATTATTAGAGTTCTTTGGGACGACTTTTTATAATGTAATTAATATTCATCTAAAATAATGAATTTTCAATTTATTTGAAACATAGATCATTATAATTTCATAATAATGTTATATTATTTGTTGGATTTATACCTAGTTTTATGGTTTTTGGTTTACTTGTGATAGTTAGTAATTAAAAAATAGTTTATATACTCATAGAGGTGGGTTAAATTGAAATAAGAGGGTGTTTACATTATGTTTTACATTATTATTCACTCAGGATTTTTTGTTATTCATTTGAATTAAATCAATGATAATCAGAACAATACCCATTAGTTACCTATTGTGAGTGAGGTAGATTAGGGTATGAAGCATAATGTAATATAATTTAATGGGAGAGTGGGAACCAACCTTAACTTTTTGTTTTCTTCGAGCGTGAACCTAATTAATCTATATATCTATTAGATACCTCAACCAAAGTAATCAATGCTATTATATAGATTAAGTAATTTTCAACTACATAGGACTAATTAAAAAAATAATATATAAAAATATTTATTCTATTAATCTCATTAGTGGAGTTGAGATATTTAAAAAAAAGAAAAAAAATATAATTGTATATTAATCTTCCTCTCATTTTTCTCCCCGTTCAAACTTTTCACTAAGTAAAAAACTAATCTTTTTATATATTTTTATTTTATTTTTATTTTATTTTCCAAATAATTCATTGATTATCCTAAAATTCTATTAAATATTTTAACTACGATTTCATGTTCTTCATGGGATTTAACATAAACTTTAACTATACTATTCATTTAGGGTTATTGTTTTTTTTGGATAAAATAAATTATATAATTTTTCAACATTGAGGAATTAACAATGCCTTCGGTATAGTCAATATCTTTCATTAATTTCTATAAATCAAGATCAAAAAATATCATCAAGTGTCTAGATAGTAATTTTTTATTTTCCATTTGTTTGAGGTTGATATGTCATACTGATGTTTAACATTTTTTTCAAGGTATATTAGATAAATTTAAAGTACATTGAGGTCAATATTATAACTTGATCAGAAAAAATAAAATTTGGTGTTCCATATAAAATAAACACATATATAATTTTTACCATTTCATATAGATAATGTAAAAATTCCTCTCAAATGAATTTCAAGTGACCAAACATTATAAAAGTTCCATTTAAACACAAGTGAAATTATTTGTTTTTATTTATTTGAAAGACTCGTGAAAAAATCCATAGTGATTTTCTACCATCTACATATAGGTATGAGTAATGGTTTCATCATAACCTTATAATTTTTTCATTTTTACATTACATTTAGAAAAACCAATAACTTTGATGTATTTTCCACAATCTCATTCATCATTTTGAACCATAATATGTGATATCAGGTATCTCTATAACTATTTTCCCTCCTAATGTTAACATATAATGATGATCTATGAACATCATTAAATATATCCCTATTAATATTAGGATATTATGGAATGCATAATTTTCTTCAAAATCTCAATTCTCATACTTTATCAAAGACGAACATTTCAGAATTCCATATATTTATTTCCTCCACCTTCAATTGTATATTTATATCCTTCCTATGAAATTTCTAAATATGATATAGAATGAGTTATGGAACTATAAATTTTACAAGGTATGATTTTATTATATAATTTATGATTTAATGTCTATCCTTTTCATGTCAAAGAATATTTGATCCTTCTCAATCCTCATCAATGTCAATGTTCCAAGATTATATCCATTTAGAGAATGTTCGACCTTATTCGCCTTCATAGGATAGTAACAGATTATGTACTCATTATCAACGTTCATCTACGACCATAAATATTGGTGAATTTTTAGATCATTCTCTGTGAATTTAAAATTCAATATTTTAGGATAAATATATTATTCACACTTATCTCTATAGAACTAATTCCTTCAAATAATCAATAAGAAGAATACTATAACCAAATGTGGCCAACATGTCAGATAATTAATATAGTTATGAAATCAATTTCATGAAGCATTTGTTATAAATATATCCTTTTTCATGAGTGAATTTCCCAATCGATTCCTTGATTCATCAAAACATATCACAAATCCAAACCCTTATTATGGTATTTTGAGTACAAGTAAACCAATTATCCTCTTAGTCAAATCCATGAAGCTCTTATCATATTAATCATTGAAGGTAAACATTACTACCTTTTGAGTGAGATTCGTTTTTGGGTTTTATGATAAAGATAATTTCCTCCCAAATCATTCGAGGATCTACAAATAGACCCTTTCTTGTGATAATATACCCTAAGAATGTTACTGCTCCATACAAAAGGCACATTTCTTATAATTATCATATAACTCATCCATTATCAAATCCATTAGAATAGTACTCAAATTATACTCATGTTTATCATTTCATTTTATAATATTTGAGAATATCATTTATAAATACCACTATAATTTTTATAATACTTCACTATATTCAACTTCCTTCAAATCCATTATATTTTTTGTGGAATTTATTTGTCCAAAAGGAATCACCAGGAACTTATATTAAAAATACTCTATACAAAAGTTATTCTTATCTATATTATCATTCTCTACCTTTAATTAATGATATTTAAACTAATAAGAAAATTTTGATAATTATTTAGACCATGGTTTTTAATCTAACAAGTAATAAATACATTGAAGGGTATTATTTTTATTTATCATGATCGAGTTGGGTTAATAATAATAATTGTAGAGACACATTAAACTATCATTATTACTAAAAAATAAGCTTATAACCACCCATGTTAATGAACATAAACATATAAAATTATTTTCAATATTCTATTATGGTTTCCCTTGGAGTTATTCCAATTTACTATGGGACACTCTATATTGAATCATTAATATGGGAAGATCTCTATGTATTTGTTCAATTGAAGACTATACCACTTGGTCATGAGGAATACCATAAATATCTTCATGAAACAGATTAACATATTCCATCACAATAGGAATGTATTAAAGGATGATCATTTAAATATTATTAATAATTTGATTTTGATATTTTACTCATATAGAAAAAATACCCATAATTGATAATTAGTTTCCAAAGGCGATTCATTAATCTAATTATATTTGTATAGAATCATAGTATGATTTTAAATTGGTAAATTGATTTATTTCTTTTAAAAGTTGATGACGGATCTATATAGATACACCATATCTGGGGACAGTATAGTATCACATTCTTCTAAAGTAATATTTAAATGGGTTTTAATTGATTCATCCCAATAATGTTTATTAGGGTGCAATTATTTACTTTATATTAAATAATTTCACCACATGGTGTTTTTATGGATAACTCAAACTCTATGTCTTGATGTGGCATTTGAATAAGTTTAATAAACCAACATGATTTGAAAGAATGCATGGAAATAAACTCAAATAGTAAATTTATTATTATAGAATGAATACAAAGTGTACTTATAAACTAAATATTTTCGTGATCTAACTATAGAGAGGTGATAACATAAGATTTTACTTGATCTATAAAACATGGAAGTTATTTTTATTATTTTTACTGAATTGCCAATTTATTAGTAAATTGACATTCATATGGCCCATGTTACTTATAGGTGAAACATTAGACCATTGGTGGAGGATTTGTTTAAAGACTAATATCTTCTATCATATCATTTTTATTTGTGATATCCCTTTTATATTCATGGTGTTGATGACTATTCTTTTGAAAGATGAATCATATCTTTATTCACTTAAAGAACTTCTTTGGATGCTTCTTCACACACTTTTTACATATTGGAATTTAGATATAATCCCCTCTATGAGATTTATCTATCAATACTATATAATTAAACTCTATTATCCACGATTAATCTCTATCCCCCTGAGATATTTGAAAATAACTAATTCTCGTCAAAACCTTAGGGGCACATCAAACAATTCCCTTAGTACTTTCAACGTCTCAATATTACTAAATAATTTTAGTTAACCAACATCAGTCCATTATAGACGAAGATAACTATAATATTTTTTTAAATTAAAATTCTAGAGGAAAAGTATGAAATACCATAGAATTATTCGGTATATGATTACGTGTACAAGAAATATTGGATTCCTATACTGCGGGGGGGGGGGGGGGGTGTAACACCCTGATATTTTATGATAAGTATTATTTATAATTTATTTGATGTCTTTTGTTGTATGCTACACCAATATTATCTTGCGCTATATGCAACACCGTATTAGCTTGCTGTATATGAAACACTATTCTTGGATCATGTTACACAAAATTTCAAGATCATTTGATTGAAGATATTCAATGCAAAATTGAGTGTATATATATATATTCAATGTATAAATGAAATATGGTTGGATTATGTTATACACAACAACATAAGAATCTTTCACTACAAATAACCCTGACTTGGCCTGCTTTATATGTAATCGCGAACTTCTACGATAGCATGTGTTGTATGCAATACCGTGTTTTATTAAACAATAATATGTTATTAAAATATTATATATACTAGCGGTTCTGAAGAATAATACCCACTTTTTTAGATTTTATAAATTTTTCCTTTCAATATGGACTTCATTTTTGTAACACCCCAAGGTTCCATGATACACTTCTCTTGCAATAATGCAATAGCATGAATTGTACGCAAGTTCGAGATTCTAACACACCGCGACTAATTAAAATATCCATTATGAATAGTAATACCCACATTTTGAAATTATATATATTTTATATTTCAAAATGGACTTCATTTTTGTATTCGTAATATCGAAATTACCCTAAGTTGAATTTTTTGTAATTCTCCGAGAACTTCTAATTTTTTATGAATAGGGAAAAATACTTAAATTTTTTTTTTTAATCAAAATAATTTATAGTGATAAATTATAATATTGAGTGGTTTTAAAGTATAATTAGAATATATTTTTACCATTTTAGCCAATTGTGGTCATTAGAACTAATTTAACTTTGAAATCAGACATAAACAATTGTCAATCATTTGATATATATTCTTTCTTAAAAACACTCAATTTGTTGTGATAGTGGGAATTAATTATAAAAGTAATTAATGAAACTTATATGTTTGGAATTTTATAAAATATACATTATTTTTGAATTCGGAATATCAATTATAGCTTAGGGTGAAATTTTGGCATTGTTCTGAGAAACTTCAATTTTTGATGAATAGTAAAACCACAAAGTGATAGTTAAAAACTGATATTTCATTTAAATGAAACATTACCACTTCTGTGATTTGATTTTAAAAAATCCAACATACATGGTTGTCATTGTGAAGAAAAATTTGGTTCAATGTGATTAAAATAATTTTTGGTGAATAGTAACTTTTATGTTTAATTAATCGTGATGAAAGGTAAGTAGTGTAATTTAATGTAAAGATAATGTTATAATAATATGAAATTACCTTGACACTTTTTCTACCTTTATTGGATGAGTCATGTCCGACCATGAAAATCCATGGGTCAACATGGGGACCCCATGGATCCACTTTGGTAGGAAAATGACATTAAAAACTTTTTATTCAATGTTAAAATAAAAATGTCACAAACATGAGTTGTTTTACTAAAACAGTTTTTAAATAGGGTTATACAAGTAATATTGATTACTATAAATATTAATTAGAAATAAAAAACAATTTCCTAAATCATGATATTATTTTTATAATATTTAGACATTAAATAAATTAAATTATTTATGACACCATGATGATGCATTGATTACCTCATTAATTAACGATTTAAATAAAATGAAAAGATAATGTAAAATCTAAGACTAACACTTGCTAAAAACCTATTGGATGAGTATATTTCGAACCCTTATCACCTTATCCTCTAAATATATATTTTTGGGACCTTTAAAATCTGAAACTCATTATATAATAAGATAACATTTCATGACATTCCAAGAGTGCCCCTCCTCTCCTCTTATAAAAGGCCCCCACCACTACCACCTTATTCACACCATCAAAGCCTTTTGGATCATCCAACATCTGCCCAAATACTCTCTAAACTTCCCACTCTTACTCCTAGAAGCATCACTTTGGGCAGAAGTCTTCCGAAGGAAGCCTTGGGCTCAAATCAAAAAGAGTTACCCGATTTTAAGGTAATGTATTCTCTTATGTTATTTTGTTTTATTTTGCTCATCCAACCCATTAAACTCTTTTTATTAATTTATTTTGTAACAAAACCAGTATATTAAATATACTATGATGTTTTTATGAGAAGGATTTTATTTACAATTACACACACATTTGTCTAATGGTTAAAGAACGTAGTGTTTCTGTGGGTGGCGAATTACAGCCTCACGAAACGATGATTGTTCAATCTTCTTTTAACACCTATCATGGTGGCCATTATGATGAAAATATTTTTATATATGATATATATTATGTTTTTGTTTTCCTTATAATTATTTATTTTTCATTTATGGCATACCTTTACGATTTCCATTATGGGTAAACACGATAATTTCATTTTATGAAGTGCGGACTACCGCCCCCTCAAAGTGATTTGAATCGTTAATGCCATATGTGGGATGTATAAAGGATGGATTAAATGGTATTATACATTATATCATACTGTAGTTATATTATACATTTATATAATTATAACTTCCTTCCATTAAATATGAAATAGAAATGAAAGTTGCGTTCATGCATACGTACGGCTTACTGTCTCCATGAACAGTGCATTTCATTTCTTATCTCTAAATGTTAGGTACCAAAGATCGACAAAATGACCGTTATTAACTTAAATAATTACATAATGTTCATAACACGTTAATAATTGATATAAAAGGAATAATGAAAATTAAGAAGGTTCTTAAACAAATAGAAATTAACTCTAGTTTATTATTCAGGAGGTTAAAGAACGATCGAGTCAAGTCGGACACGAGGTAAGGGAACTTCTTAACCCAATTTCTGTTCTTTGGGTTAATCTCCTACTTTCAAATTATGTCATGATATTATTATGTCTTATCATGTATTTGTGCTTTCTTTATGTGTAATTATAGTGAATAAACATAATAGATCAATTTTATTAAAAAAAATCTTTGTAAGGGACTTCGTCTCATCTCCTTTCATTGAGGAAAATTTTGTTTTAAACACAACTTTCTTTTATACGGTGTATAAAACCCTTTGACATTGACTTTTATTCAAAATGAATCTTTTTATACGAACTATTTTTACTAAACGACAAAAGGACTATTTTTTCTTACATATGTGGCGACAATGAATTCTCCTCCGCCGTGACTATTATTTGAGTTTCAACTTCCTCTATAAGCCATAACTTTTTTTTTAAAATGAAAAATAAATACCATGTTTTACTTTTCTTTTATTTTGGTATTGAAAATGCTTTTGATAATGTTTTTATTATAACAATCTATTTTATTGATATCTTGTTATTGAAATGTGGAAATGTTATATTTCCTTTATGCAAGTTTTATGTGATACGATTATGTTATGGTTTATGATATGTTTAAACCTGTTCATATGAGGAATGCATTGGACTTAATAAGTGATGGGTGGAGCCCGCTATAGCTCCTTGATGCATTCACATGTCTCATGAGACAAACTAGTGTCTTGGCACGAGGCCTTGACAAAATCTTATTTGTAGTCTTGGCACGAGGCCTTGGCTATGTGGTTATGATAGTCTGGCATTATGCATTCCATGATTATGAAAGTGGTTATTGATATTTCATGTGATTATTTGGCCAGTAGAATATCCATGTGAATAAGTAAAAGGAATTATCACATTTTACTTTTTCCATATTATGTAGAAGTTCATGTTTAAAAGGATTTTGATTAGTTATACATTGCATTAAATGTTTATGTTTATTTATGAAAGCTTCCGCTATATTGTTATCCTTACTGATCATCTTAGATCACCCCTTTCAATGTTTTAATTTTTCCTGGATGTGAAGAAGTATTTTATGAATGACCTGACGGGATAATATGAGGGGATATAAAGAAAATATGTTGTTGTAGTTTTGTATTACTTTATGATGTAATGTAAAACTTATGAATGTATCTAGTGTTTCCAAGGATACTAAACTAATCGGTCTTTCGAGACTTGATCTTTGTGATCATGCCAGTGTTACGAAGTAATGGACCGACTCTGGGTAACTGGGGTCGGTGAATTACAGTTGGTATCAAAGGCATTTTAGTACTAACCTTAGAAGCTAGATTTAGATAAACTCTGATTAAAGCACATAGACCAAAGATAAACATTGAGGATTAGTATAGAAGAACATCCTAGAATTTTGGTATTATAGAGATTTTATGAGTTTTTCGAGCAATACATCCCTATCTGGATATGAGCAGGTAGAGGCGGCTCTGGCACTAATGTACCTAGGGGTAAAATCCAAAAACACCGCTTTGAGCTAGACTCGAATGGGAACTGGTGCACGACAATGGGCCTTGCTACACTCTTGGTTACGACACTCCTGGGAGATATTCTTAGGATAATTATCATTTTCTTTAGAAACTATTATGAAGGGTTTATGAGTATATACTTCCACAAATAAAACATTTATTATGATTATGCATTATATCCAAAAATAGTTCAATTTATGTTAAGTGTTTCTCAAGTTTGTAATTATGTATTTTGATTCATAAACTAATCTAGTTTATGCCATTGTTTAGAAATGGCACCTTGTGGGAGGAATGGAAACCATATCAATGCACACACTCTTGGTAGGGATTTCCCTCATGTTCAAGATAATTATAGTAGAGGTGGTGATACAACTGGTGCTGATCACCTTATCACCATACTGGGACAACTCACTCAGGTTATGAATAATAACCTTACTCGTATGGAGCACCGTGATCCGCAACATGGAGGGTCAATTTTAGACCACTTCATGAGGCAACAACCACCTACATTTAATCGGGGTACAAATCCATTATTATCTATGAAATGGATAAACTCCTTAGAGAAAATATTCCACGCCTTGGGGAGTAGCGAAAGGGATAAATTTGTCATGCTGGTTTACTGCCTCACTGGAGATGCTGATCAATGGTGGTCGCAGATTCAAAACACAAAGGAAGATGATGAAGTATCAAATATGGAATGGAGGGAGTTCAAAGAGCTTTTATTAGAAAAATACATCCCTCGTGACCGTCGAGCAGATATGGAAATGCAATTTTTGAGTCTGAGACAAAAGGAGGATGATAATGTCGCAAAGTCTGAGGATAACATTACAAGGTTATCAAGGCATGCATCATATTATATACATAACCCAATAATTAAGATTGATCATTTATCTGATTGGTTAAAACCATTTCTCTGTCGAGCCTTAGTCTCACAATCTTTCTCGTCGTACGAAGATATAGTCTCATGTGCTATCAAGACAGAAAAGGAATTCTCTAAATCTTAAGACAATAAAGTAAAGAAAGAGAAGAAGATAACGGTGGAACAAGAGACAGATAAAGGGAAAAAGGGAATGAAAGATTTTCCATTATGAGATAATTGTGGGAAGAATCACCCCGGTACTTGCCTAAAAGGAATGGGAGTTTGTTATAAATGTGGAGAAAAAGGTCACCAGGCTCGTGATTACAAGGGAAAGAAAGAGGCTATCAATGTTGAATGTGACAATTGTAGGGAAACTGGGCATTATTCAAATGAATTTTCTAAGAATCAGGGAACCTTACCTCCGAAAAGGCCAAGGGATCAAGGAAAATCATTTGCTATTACTACAGTTGAAGTGAAAAAATTAATGTATTGGTGCTTTTGGAAAAAAGGATTATATTCTGGTTATAAGAATAATGTGATATATATAAGGATTATACTACAGTACCTGTTGTTTTCATTAAGGTTTTAATATGATGAAGGCAATCATATTTTTAGTATGTGACAATAAGAGAAACAATACTATGTTTGGGTAAAGTGATGTTACAATTGATTTTGGAATTTAGATACCTTTTAGAGAAAGTCTGAGAAGAGGTATTTTGGATAACTATAATGGTTGGAATTGATTAAGTTGAAATTTGGATAGTATTGTTTAAGTTTAAAACATTTATGAAGATTATTTTTTGAATATTATAATACTATAGTGTATGAAAAGGACAACCTGCAGGTTGGGGGATAACCCGTCACTTCGGACAAAGCTGTAGGAATCGAACCCACAACCATAGTGCGACATGCCTTTATTACGTACCACTAGCCTACAAGAAGTCCCTAGTTATTATAAAATAGTATCCCTAATCTAAATGGTATGTTTTAATATTTTGAACCTTGTACGATTAGGATAAATATTATATTTTTGAGTTCTATTATCTTTTTGAGTGAAAGATGAGTTTGTGGTAGAAATTAGTTGAAGGTTGAAACTCTACTTTTAAAGAATAAATATATATATATATATACCTATCTCTTTTTCTATGAATAAATTTATTCTTAAACTTTAGTAAATGGATATTAAAACAAAAAAAATGTGCTATCCTAATACCTTATGTCTTGTTGAACTGATAATATTTTAAATCAACATAGGTTGAAGGCACTGAGGCCCTCAATTTTACACTTGTTTGTGATTGATGACCTCAATCACTCCCTAAAAATATTTACGTTTTCCCTCCAGTTATATGTCTCTATTTTCCACCAATGTTCTCCTTATCGAGATCATAATTTGGTGGTGACTTTTTCATTTCCATTTCCCACTTTTTAAAGCTAAATTCAATTAACCTTATTTTCGATGTGGGTTTTCCACAAATGTATTTTCTATTTTCAACCTTTTATTTTCAAAGAAATATTTCAAATTTGAAGGTCACAATTTATTGAAGGAGGGGAGAATGTAACACCCCGAGTTTCCATGATACGCTTCTCTTTCAATAATGCAATAGCTTGCATTGTACACAAGTTCTAGATTCTAACACACCCCGACTAATCAAAATAGACATTATGAATAGTAATACACACTTTTTGAAATTATATATATTTTATATTTAAAAATGGACTTCATTTTTGTATTCATAATATCGAAATTACCCTAAGTTGAATTTTTTGTAATTTTCTGGGAACTTCCAATTTTTTATGAATAATGAAAAATACTTAAAACAACTTTTTAATAAAAATAATTTATAGTGATAAATTATAATATTGAGTGGTTTTAAAGAATAATTATAATATATTTTTACCATTTTATACAATTATGGTCATTAGAATTAATTTAACATTGAAATTGGACATAAACAATTGTCAATCTTTTGATATATATTTTTTCTTAAAAACATGCTATTTGTTGTGAGAGCAGAAATTAATTATAAAATTAATTAATGCAACTTATATGTTTGGAATTTTGAAAAATATACATCATTTTTGAATTCGGAATATCAATTATAGCTTAGGGTGAAATTTTGGCATTGTTCTGAAAAACTTCAATTTATGATGAATAGTGAAACCACTAAGTGATAGTTAAAAACTGATTTTTCGTTTAAATGAATCATTACCACTTCTGTGATTTTATTTTCAAAAATCATACATACATGGTTTTCATTAGGAATTAAAATGTGGTTCAATGGGATTAAAATAATTTTTTTTCAATAGTAACTTTTATGTTTAATTAATCGCGATTAAAGGTAATTAGTGTAATTTAAGGTAAATATAATGTTATAATAATATGAAATGACCTTTACACTTGTCCTACCATTATTGGTTGAGTCATTGCCGACCGAGATAATCCATGGGTCAACTTGGGGACCCCATGGAGCCACTTTGGTAAGAAAATGACATTAAAAACTTTTTATTTAATGTTAAAATAAAAATGTCACAAACATTAGTTGTTTTACTAAAAAAAATTGAAATAGGGTTATACAAGTAATATTTTTTACTATAAATATTAATTAGAAATCCAAAACGATTCCTACATCATGATATTTTTTTTATAATTTTTATACATTAAATAAATTAAATTATTTATGACACCATGATGATGCAACAATTACCTCATTAATTAACGATTTAAATAAAATGAAAAGATAATGTAAAATCTAAGACGTACACTTATCAAAAACCTATTGGATGAGTATATTACAAACCCTTATCACCTTATCCTAGAAATATATAAGTGTGGGACCTTTAAAATCTGAAACTTGTTATATAATAAAGTAAAATTTCATGACTTTCCAAGAGTGCCCCTACTATCCTCTTATAAAAGCCCCCCACCACTTCCACCTTATTCATGCCTTCAAAGCCTTTTGGCTCAGCCAAACTCTACCCAAATACTCTCTCAACTTCCCCCTCTTACTCCTAGAAGCCTCAATTTGGGCAGAAGTCTTCCCAAGGAAGACTTTGGCTCAAATCAAAACGAGTTACCCGATTTTAAGGTAATGTCTTCTCTTATGTTATTTTTTTTATTTTGCTTCCCCAACCCCTTAAACTCTTTTTATTAATTTATTTTGTAACAACACCAGTATCTTCAATATACTATGATTTTTTGAGAAGTATTTTATTTAGACTTACACACACCTTCATCTAATGGTTAAAGAACATACTATTTCTGTGGGTGGCGAATTACTGCCTCACGAAACGATGATTGTTCAATCTTCTTTTAACACATCTCATGGTGGCCATTATGATGACAATAATTTTATATATGATATATATTATGTTTTTTCCCTTATGATTCTGCATTTTACATATATGGAAAAACTTTACAATTTCCATTATGGGTAAACGCGATAATTTCATTTTAGGAAGTGCGCACTACCGCCCCCTCAAAGTGATTTGAATCGTTAATGCCATATGGGGGATGTATAAAGGATGGATTAAATGGTATTATACATTATATCAAACTGGAATTATATTATAAATTTATATAATTATAACTTAGTTCAATTAAATATGAAATATAAATGAAAGTATCATTCATGCGTACATACGGCTTACCGTCTCCATGAATGGTGCATTACATTTATTATATCTAAATGTTAGGTAATGTTATAAATGCATGTTTATACTGGATATATATGATATATATGATATCTAAATCGTGAATATAATTCTGAATATAATGCATATTTCACCACATGAACAACTTGTAATTATAAGAAGTTTATTTTTGACTCAAGTACCAAAGATCGACAAAATGACTGTTATTAACTTAAATAATTACATAATGTTCATAACATTGTAATAATTGATATAAAAGGAATAATTAACATGAAAAAGGTTCTTACGCAAATATAAATTAACTCTAGTTTATTATTCAGGAGGTTATAGAACGATTGAGTCAAGTCGGACACGAGGTAAGGGAATTTCTTAACCCAATTTCTATTCTTTGGGTTAATCTCCTACTTTCAAATTATGTCTTGATATTATTATGTAATATATTGTATTTGTACTTTCTTTATGTGTACTTATAGTGAATTCACATAATATATTTATTTTATTAAAAAAATTCTTTGTAAGTGACTCCGTCTCAATCTCCTTTCATTGAGGCATATATTGTATTAAACACAACTTTCTTTTATACGGTGTATAAACCCCTTTGAATTTTACTTTTATTCAAAAGGAATCTTTTTATACGAAGCATTTTTACTAAACGACAGAAGGAATGTTTTTTTCTTACATATGCGGTGACAACGACTTCTCCGTCGCCGTGACTATTATTTAAGTTTCAGCTTCCAATATAAGCAATAAATTTATTTAAATGAAAAATAAATACCATGGTTTACATTTATTTTATTTTGGTATTGAAAATTATTTTGATAATGTTCTTATTATATCAATCTATTTTATTGATATCTTGTGATTAAAATGTGGAAATGTTATGTTCCTTTATGCATGTTTTATATGATACGGTTATGTTATGTTTTAGGATATGTTAAACTAGTTCATATGAGGAATGCATTTGAATTAATAAGTGACAGATGGAGCCCACTATAGCTCCTCGATGCATCAGCAAGTCTCATGAGACAAACTAGTGTCTTGGAATGAGGCCTTGACAAAATCTTATTTGTATTCTTGGCACGAGGCCTTGGCTACATGGTTATGATAGTCTGGAATTATGCATTCCATCATTATGAAAGTGGTTATTGATATTGCATGTGATTATTCGACTAGTAGAATATCCATGTGAATAAGTAAATGGATTTATCTCATTTTACTTTTTCCATATTATGTAGAAGTTCATGTTTAAAAGGCTTCTTTTAGTTATACATTGCCTTAAATGTTTATGTTTATTTATAAAAGCTTCTGCTATATTGTTATCCTTACTAAGAATCTGAGCTCACCCCTTTCAATGTTTTAATTTTTCCAGGATGTGAAGAAGTCTTTTATGAATGACCTGAAGGGATAATATGAGGGGATATGAAGACAAGATGTTGTTGTAGTTTTTTATTATTTTATGATGTAATGTAAAACTTATGAATGCATCTAGTGTTTCCACAGCTACTAAACTAATCGGTCTTTCGAGACTTGATCTTTGTGATCATGCCAATGTTACAATGTAATTCACCAACTCTGGGTAACTGGGGTTGGGGCGTTACAATTTTTGGATTCGGAGTATCGAAATTAGCCTAGGGTGAATTTTTCGTATTTTTATGAAAACATTCATTTATTGATGAACAATGAAAACACTAGGTAACTATTTAAAAACCAACTTTTTATTTAAATAAATTTTTATTTTGTTTAAACTTATTTTAGTTCAAAATTGATACATATTACTTATATAAGTTCAATATAATTCATTGGAGTCATTTTATAATAATTTTAGATATATAGTAATTTTATTGAACTTTTCACCGTCTTTTACCCACCTCCAAGGAGAATTTGAAAATTTACATAAAACTTTATGTTACCACTTTTGTGAGTGGAATTTGAAAAATCCAAGAGACAATGTTAATATCGAGGTATAAAATTTGGCTCAATAAGACAAAAATAATTCTTGGTGAATAGTAACTTTTTACTTTTATTTACCATGGTTAAATGTAAATAAGGTAATTAAGGGTAAAAATGATATTATTATTACCCTACACATGTCTTAATTCTATTGGATAAGTGTAATTCAACCAAAAACAACCTTAGGAATAAAATATTACCCTTTAGGTCCACGTGGATTAGATTTGGACACTTATAATTATTTTAGTTAAAGACGAGTTAAAAGAGTTAAAATCAAGGTTTAATAACTCAAACATTTTTAACATAGGGTTATACATAAGACAAATTCAACTATATATATTCATTAAAAAGATATAAAGATTTACTAAATAATGGTATTTTATTTATAATTTTTAGAAATTAAATAATTTAATTTATTTATGACACAATGATGATGCAGAAATTACCTTATTAATGAAGTATTAACATAATTGATGTTATAAATACCCAAATAAATTTAATTTGAGACATTATATTAATTACACTAATTTTTTAGGTTAATATGACATGTTATTATTGATTTAATTAATTTTTTCGAACTAATCATGCTTTTATAATTTTCACAAAAAATCAATTACCAAATAGTGTCAAAATTGACATAAAATAGTTTTTAAAACAAATATTATATTATAAATTGTTATTATATTCTTATAAATATACGGTTCAGCCAAATGACATATATAGGGTTATATATATTAATAATTAACCACTTGGGGTTCGTTTGGTTTGTTATATTATGTTTATTAACCATATAGTGTAAGAAAACAAGATGACATGCTAAAAGTTAAATTATTTTACTTAGAGTTAAATCTAAATTTTAAAGATAAAATAGTAAACTAAACTATTCTAAAACATATTGGTTGAAGGTATTTCGACCCATTTACACTTTAGATTCTAAATAAATCAAATTGGAGCTATTATAAACAGAATATTACTTTATTATAAGATAATATTTTAAGTTTTTCTTAAGGTGCCCTTCTCCTCCCTTATAAAAGGGAATCACCTCCCTCTTCTATTTACATAATTTTGAGCTTTCAATATCGATTAAACCCTTACCATTTCCCTTATAAACTTTATTAGAAACATTATAGAGGTTCGGGTCTCCTTAAAAGACCAACTCTAGTGCCTTAAGGGGAAGCTTAAAAGAGGTGCGTCGAAGAAGAGGTAATCTCTTCTACCAATTCTTTTAAGTTTTCATTATTCTTCAAGTTATTCTTCTTTAGTTGTTTAATTATAAAGTAATAACATCAGTATCAATAATATAATTATATGTCATTATAAATTTGAAAAAAACCCCATTTCACCTTCTATCCATCCTACAGAAAATGAAATCACTATGCATGCGTACGTACGAAATACCGTCTCCACACCGTGGTGTAATCTGTTTTTCCACCACCACCTTACTTGGATGGGTATAGTGGCGTAAATAATAACTATATATAGTTATTATAACTTCATACTGATTCTGATATATTATACCATCCACTCCAATTCAATTCAATAATTATGGGAACGATATCATCGCTCGTGCTTACATACGGATTACCGTCTCCACGACGTGATTAGATTCAGTCTCCTTGTTAACCATTCAAGAATGATTATAAAGTATATATAATTAACAATAATGAAAAATATGACATGATAAATCCAATGTATTTATGTATATATTTTATATACTTATTTCAATTCAACTCAATAAGGAAAGGAAAACAACGTTCATGCATACGTACGGCCTACCGTATCCATGAACGGTGTATTTCATTTCATTTATCTGTCTATTATATATATATACTGAATATATATGAAATATAAATCATGATTTTTATTCTGGAAGTAATTAAAACATGATATATGTAATAATAATATCAAGAACAACAAGTCCAAACACGTACGATAAATAAAACGATTTTAACCAAAACGCTGCTTTAAAATGGAATTTACAAAATAACAGGTAATATAAAGTCATAAGTGAACCATATGTGTTCTAATAAAAATTAATATGATTCTATAATAAGTCAATGACATTATTTAATTCATTATACTGGAGGTTTGGATACGTATAAAGAATATCAGACCTAAGGTAAGGGATAACTTTTCCAATCTCATTTTTATCTGAGATTGTCTATTCATAAGTTTTTACTGGGGTTATATTTATCATCCATGTCCCTATTTTATAAAAATGGTTTCATGTATTTTTATGTCCTTTATAACCATTTTTTACTTTTACTACATGGTATTTAAATAATCTTTTTTTTCCATACATGGTACTTTTTTTACTTTTCTGTAAAATGTATGAGAATAATGTTTTGTTTAACTTATATGACATGAACGGATTTTTACAGTTTTATAAAGCCTTATTTTCATGAAGTTTACTCTACAATATTTCATGGTTATTTTCAATAAAATCATTTTCTATTGAAATTTTTGTGGCATTTTGTGAAAAGAAAATGATTTTTAAGAAGAAAGGATATTTTCCTTAAGAATTCTTTTCAAGTGTTTTATCAAAACCATTTTCCATCTAAGATGAAATTATTTCGTATGTGTATGTTTAAAGTATAATATTTCTATGATTTACATGGATTCACTTTTCTTATTATGAAATTATACCCATTTGTTTTATATGGATTATCTGATGATGGGATGATGTTTATGAAACCCAATTTTATTTTTTTGGGTTATGGTGAATGATTTATGTTTATATTGTGAAACAAGTAAGAATGATTTCATTATGAGATGGGTGGGAACTATATCTCCCTACAATACATTGGGTAAGGATTTATATCTCATGAGATAGACATGGCTGGAATGGTATATTAATCTGGTTCAGTGATACGGGACTGGAACGAGGAGTGAACTCGATTCAGAAAGGGACTTTTCCCACTAAGATTGTCTTGGTAGTAATGCCTTGGCTACTATGGAAATCATATCATGTTCTTAATGATTTTTCACAATTAAATATTTTATTACGATGATATTTTATCATTATCGATGTTCCATTATGATCAATGCCTTAGGTGCTGCAATGTTTTATGTCATTGCTCAAGATTTGGATGTTTAAATATTATGTTCATGTTTTTAATTTCAAATGTATATGGTTTGTTTTATTTTATCCATACATACCCTTAATGACCATTTGATCTCACCATCTATATGTTTTTCCCCCGGATATAAATAAAGGTTTTAGGTAAGAAAATAAAAGGGGAATATATTTATGAGAGATATTAAAGATCTTTCACCATGATTAGATGATTATGTTCTGAGTTTCCAAAGACACTAAACTATTATGATCCTTGTGTTTTGGTTTTTGTTATCTATTAAGTATTTCAAAAAAGTAATGTAATGTCCATGTACGTCATGTTTGGGGTCTTTACATGGGGGTGGTGGGTTAATTACAAGATGATACTTTTAGAATTTATTTTTAGTGAAAATAAAACTATGAGACATTTTTATTCTGTTCCACTCAAAAAGAGAAAAATCTCAACCCCACAATATCATGAAAAAATATAATAACATGGAACACAAATTTTTAACAGGTTTCAGATCTAATGTGGAATCTAACTCCTTATCATGGATGGTTTCCCTCCCTAACAAACTATTCTATTAACTATAACCAAAAGGGAGATTGAATTATATTCATTCTTGTGGAATATGACAGAACACATCGAAGTCACATTGAAAATTAAAACATCACATTTCTCAGAAAAAATATGAAGATATAATGAAGATGATCATCAAATAAATAATGTATATTTAAAAAAATAATAACATTTTACATAACTAATACTTTAAAATTTGAAATAAATAATTTACTAGAGAGAGGAAATGAATTTAATTGTATAGATAAAATCATAATTAAATTATATCTCCTAAAATAATGAGATTAATCAGATTTTGATCCCTAAAAATCACCTTTGGATTCAAGCTATTGTTCTTATAAAATTATAAATTTTTAGTGAAAAAAATATTTTATATTAACACCATATTATGTGGGTGGTATTGTAAGGACCCGACCTCCGAGTTCCCAGAGACGGTACCAGTGAGACATGATGTATGAAAATTATATTTCTAACATTTACAAGTATTACATCATGTCCCATTATTATAGAGGATCACGAGGTTCAGTTTCTGGGAAAACCAGCTGCATTCTGAATTGTTCCATCTGTTAAAAACTGTAACCTGAAAATTTTTATTCAAAAAGTAGGGTGAGCATTGAAATACTCAGTAAGGGGTTTTGAAAATACATAATACAGTCTATGAAAACTACCCTTGAAAAAAAAACTTTCATATACATAAAATAATTATTTTTTCAGAAAACATCACAACTCTTCAATGGTAGCTATAAAACATTTAGAGTAAGACATGCACAAGTATTTGAATATACCACTAAATGTTACTGAACTATCAAAATAAGAATTCTTGCATGAAGATACATAAAAACCACTAAGTAAGAACAACATATCATGCGTGGTGTGCCAATACTACTAGACAAGAAAATTATCAGAGTTGCACATAATTAATCTCACTAGAGCTTATTTAAATGGACATGATGACATAATAAATGTAATTCAAAAATTTTCATTAAAAATATAGAAAGGAAAATAGATCATGCATTATATTTCATATGCACTTAAACTCATACTCATAAGTAATGGTTCTTGATTATAGTGCAGAACCTTCTGTTAATATATTGTCGAGGAATTGGCCAAGACATCTATTGATTAAGGCCTCAGCCTTAATCAATAAGCTCTTTAAACAATATTCTACTAATCAAATATTTTTATGGTTAATTAAATTACATATAAATAAGGAGGAAAATGCATATACCAGACTGTGTTGATGCCTCATGCCAAGACCATAATCATCTATGTCCAGGAATTTAACCTAAACCGTCTATGTCTAGGAATTTCACCTGAACCGTAACTGTTGTTAGGCCTTCTGTCGTGACACTATTTTGTCTCATGAGACCTACCGATGCATCGATGGGCTATACCGGGCCCCACCCATCACATAATAAGTCCAATGCATTTCACATTACTAATAAAACAAATTTCACATAACACTTTGATTTATTTAATTTAATTTTATTAGATATTACCCAAGGTAGGAATAGATAAGTGAAATATCTTTTTCACATGTAATAATAATTAAAGTACCTAAAATGATGAATAAATGGGGGTTTCCACATGAAATGATAACTTCTTAGTTCAAAGTCTCTATTTCATTCACATTTAATTATGCTCATGCTAATAAAAGTTCTAGTGAACATGCATTTAGACTAAATCACAACTTGATTAACCAATGACTATATATGTAGGTGGGTTTATTAAGTAATAAGAATATATATGAGCACAACAAGGGTGAAAGTCAATTAATCAAGCTCATTAGTGCAACATACATATTGGCTTAGTAGCCAAAAAATTTACTAAAATCTTACATGTATCAAAGTATAAACTAAGTCCTGATAATTATTAATTGAAAATAGGGTTTTGGAAAGTAAACCTATAAATAAATTTTACATAACCATATATACACAAAGGGTTTATACGAGTTTTTACACAATTTAATAAAAGTCCATTAAATTCTGTAAGATCTAAATATTTCTAACCATTAATTAATTACATGACTGAAAACCAAACCCATATAAGGTCTATTATATAAGTAACCATATGTACATAAATATATAAAATCTATTGTGTTTGTAATATGAACATAATTACATTTAAACAAAAAACCTAGTTCACATCTAAAATACTATTTTAAGATTAATATTTATCTCTTAAAAATTATAATTTAATTGTATTGGGAAACTTATATATATAATTAAATAATTATACATATATATACATATATCCAAAGTTTGCAAAAAGGGATTTTTAATATTAAAAGTAGACTCAAAAACAACCTTTCTAATTCCCAGTATATCATACTCAATTATTTTGGAACCTTAAAAATTAATATGGATTGAGATTATGTATATATGTGTATACACTCGAAAATATATATGTGTATTTATAAGATATATGATAGAAGCTTTTCAAAACTAAATTTACACAAACTACTTGAGTTTACAAACCATGAACAATCTCCCTGAAAAAATGGTAGGTTATACTATCCCAACAAGTTCATGCATGGAATTCACTATAACGTATATATACATATATATGAATATATATATAAAAATAAATGTAAAATTTTATTTTCATGAGGAATCAAAACTTCCAACATCCTAAAACAAACAAAAGATCTTCAAAACAGTATATAATAAAGGGATTTCAGGGTTTACAACATGGATCAAAATTCTTATAAGCATATATATACAAACTGTATAAACATATATATAATTAATTAAATACTCATTTGAACTACAAATATTATGAACTCTCCTTTGAAAAGCTTGAAACCTTAAATATAGATGGTGTGTAGTGGGTTTTTAGGGTTTTAAAAAAAACAAAAAACAAGGTTGTACGCCCATATATATAGAATCTGTATAATTTTATAAAATTATATTAGATTAGTTCAATGTAAACTAGAATGAAAAACCACCCTTAAACCATTTAAAGAATACCTTTTCTAAACCATAAACCTAGTTTTAAAAGAGTAATAGGAATGATTCCAGTACTGATATATATATATAGTATAAACGATTATTCAAAGTGTGTGTATATTATATAGAAAAAATAAGTGGAAATATCCCCTTACATAGATAAAGGAGGAAGAGGATTGGGCTGGCAGGAGAGAAGATTGATGGAGGTCCTGAGAGCTCAAAAGAGAGAATGAACCTGTGGGGTTTATGTGCATGGAAGATGGATCTTAAAAGATCCACCGGTCTCAATTCAACCAAAACGGAGGACCTACTGCTTGAATTACGGAGGTGAAAAAAAACCTCTGAGTTTGGATAGACGAAAAAACACAACATAATATATATATATATATTATATAACCATCCTGAAAAAAGAGATTGGCTCGGAGATTAAAGATCCAAACATGGATCTCGACCACTTTTGTGACTGCGACGGGCTCCCCAACTCGACACCGACTGGAGTGCGGCCTCGATCCCGGTTCCTTCATTTCAAAATGGAGCACCCGACCACACGATGTGGGGTTTTTGACCAACTTATATACATGAAGATGAATTCCTACAGGCCTGATCGAGACCCTCGAACTCTCCAGACATCAACCCTCTTAAAAGCTTCAGCCCCATCACAAGACTTGTCTCCCTAGGCATCGCCTTGCGCTCGCTCGGCATACGCGACACCTCCGGCTACGGCTCGACCTCACAGACCCGCTGGACAACACCACCGAGCTCACCCGGCCTACCCGAGACTCCCGATGCCAGACTTTGCTCGACGCCCCTAGATGAAGCGCCTACTGAAGCCCTTCAAGATGGCCCGACATCCCTCCTTGTGGTGTTATGCAGACTCCTAGAAATCACAACGGGATTCCTCTTTTTTTATTTTGTCTGATTTCTCCTCATATCATTATTAATTTTTTATTCTTATTTTATCAAATCTCTACATTATCTTATATTATATTATGACAAACTTTATGAAAATTCAATAGTTTAATCCTAATAATATATAAATATTATTTAATCAATCAATTTTTCTTTTATACTTTAATATTTCTTTTTCGTTTTGTTTTATCAATTAGGGTTTCCATTTTTCTGTTTTACACAACACAATTTTCTAATTTTTTTTATATCTAATTCTAATTTTTATTATTTATTCTTATTTTTTTAAAGCAAAAATATTTAATATTAAACTGTTATATAAATTTTTTTTATATACATATAATGTTATAATTTGAAAATTTATTAATCACTCTATTACATTAGTTTTATTATACATTCAAAATGTTAATGATGTTTTAATCCAATTTATAATCTAGTAATCGTCATATTTTAAAACTCATATAATTATTCATATAATTGTTTAAATAGCTATCTGCATAGAAAATAGTGCAATAATAATATCAGTAAAATATTTAAAAACAATCATCGATGACATATATAATCACATTATAAAATTATAACTGTATAATTCAAATAAAATATACACACACAAATATATATATATATATATATATATGTATATATGTATTTGAAAATATATAGAACCCATATAATAGATTATGTAATTGTTCACATAATTAAAACAGTCTACTTTTACAAATTAATGCCATTAAAATGTTTTAAAGAAAAAATTCTCAATGTCATATATAAAATTATAGTATTAAAATTATAATTCAAATCTTGTTTACATATGAATATATATATATATATATCGTATTTGAAATCAAGATACAAATTAGCTGTGTTCCTATAGTACAATAATTATTATTTAAAATAATTATTTGATTTAGAATAAATTATATTTGACTGAAATAGTTATTCTTAAATTATTCTTTAAACAATATGAGATAATATTTATTATGACAACCACACTAGTTAATTTGATAATTAAAGCATAAAATTATTATTATTAAACATAAAAAGGTCGGGGCGTTACATTATTCCCCCTTCAAATAATTCTGTCCTCAAAATTCTAAAATGAACGTACACAAACCACAAAAACAGCAGACACCTGCCACTCTCGAAGCCCCTTTATCTGGAACTCCATCGATGGTAGGGTGCTGAAGACCTCAGGTGAATTCCTAAGGTGGTATTCAGCTGCTCAATCTCTTTGGCCCAGACACATTATGGATATCCGGGGTCGTACATGTGCCTAAAGCACTCGGCCTTCCATAGAGAGGCGTGATAGGTGTGAAGGTTAGAAAGTTCTGAATGGGATAAATCCCTATAAATCCCATGCACCACGTCGTTCTTGGAAATATCGATTTCGTAGAGTTCTTCATACATTCTAAAACTCAGGTCCTAGAAAAGGTAGTCCGCTCAATGGTCTCCATCCAAAGCCTCTTCTAGGGATTTACCTACATCTCGGATGTTATCAGCCAATGTGAAACATAGAAAAAGAGCTTTATAAAACATCCATATTTTCCTATATGCTGCAAATTGTGCCATTGCTATTCGATAAAAGACAATATTGATCCCTTGGTAAATATGGATAATTTTTGGGCAGTTTGACACACAATGTAGTTGTTAACATGACAACCTCAGGTTTTCAAAAGTCTCATAGTCCCCTGAACATGTCTTGAACATTATAGTTTCTACAATTTCCATTAGGAGAGACAGAAGGCGGGATGTATCATCCATCTGAAAATTTTAAAATAATTACATAGTAATGCTCAGTCATATATTTATACTACCTGGTTTTCCAAAGTTATATGAACCTATCCCCTGATACCAACTATAAGGACCAGGACTCTGAGTGCATGGAGTCGGTTCCAGTGAGATATGATGTATCAAAATTATATTTCAAACATTTACAAGTATTACATCATGTCCCATTATTACAGAGGATCGTGAGGTTTAGGTTCTGCGAAAACCAGCTGCATTCTGAAATGTTCAATCTATTAAAAACTGTAACTTGAAATTTTTTAATAAATAACCCAGGGTGAGCATTGAAATACACATTAAGGGGTTTTAAAAATAGTTAATATAGTTTATGAAAACTAGCCGTGGAAAAAAATACTTTCACATACATAAAATAATTCCTTTTAAGAAAACATCACAACACCTCAATGGTAGCTACAAAACATTTAGAGTAAGACATGCAAAAGTATTTGAACATACCATTGAAAGTTACTAAACTATAAAAATAAGCATGATTGCATGGAGATACATAAAAAATACTAATTAAGAACAACATAGAATGCATGGTGTGCCAATACTACTAGACATGATAATTTTCAGAGTTTCACATAATTAATCTCCCAACAACTTATTTAAATGCACATTATGACATAATAAATGTAATGATAGAATTTTAATTAATAATCTAGAAAGGAAAATTGTTCATGCATTATATTCCATATTCACATAAACTCATACTCATAAGTAATGTTTCTTGATTATAATGAAGAACCTTCTGTATTCATATTGTTGAGGCCTCGACTAAGACATCTATAAATTAAGGCCTCGGCCTTAATCCATAAGCTATTTAACCAATATTCTACTAATCAAATTTTTTATAGTTAATTAAATTACATAGTCATAATGAGAAAAATGCAGATACCAGACTGTGTCGAGGCCTCGTACCAAGACCATAATCATCAATGTCAAGGAATTTCACCTGAACCGCATATGTTTAGGAATTTCACCTGAACTGTAACTGCTGTCAGTCCTTGTGTCGCGAAACTATTTGGTCTCATGAGACCTACCAATACATCGAGAGGATATAGTGGGCCCCACCCACCACATAATAAGTCCAATGCATTACTCATATATCATAAATCAAATTTCACATACCACTTTGATTTATTTAATTTAATTTTATTAGATATTACCCAAGGTATGCCTGGATAAGTGGAATATCTTTTGCACATGTAATAATAAAAAATTTTCATGAAATGATAAATAAATGGGGTTTGCCACATGAAATTGTAAATTCTCAGTTCAACGTCCCTATTTCATGCACATTTAATTACGTGCATGCTGATAAAAGTTCTAGTGAGCATGAATTTCGACTAAATCACAACTTGATTATCCAATGACCATAACTGCATGGGGTTTATTAAGTAATAAGACTATATATGTGCACAACAAGGGTGAAAGTCAATTAATCATGCTCATTAGTGCAACATACATGTTGGATTAGCAGCCACCAATGTTACTAAAATCTTACATGTACCAAAGTATAAACTATGTCCTGATAATTATTAATTAAAAATTGGGTTTTGGAAAGTAAACCTATAAATACATTTTACATAACCATATATACGCAAAGTGTTTATATGGGGTTTTACATAATTTAATCAATGTCCATTAAATTCCTTAATATCTAAATATTTATAACCATTAATTAATTACTTGACTGCAAACCAAACCCATATAAGGTCTATTATATAAGTAACCATATGTACATAAATATATAAAAACTAAGGTTTTTGTACTATGAACATAATTATATTTAAACCCAAAACCTAGTTCGCATCTAAAATATTATTTTAAGATTAGTATTTATCTCATTAATATCATAATTTAATTGTATTGGAAAACACACACACACATATATATATATAATTATATAATTATACATATATATATATACATATATCCAATGTTTTAAAAAAGGGATTTTTCATTTTAAATGTAGACTAAAAAACAACCTTTATAATTCCTAGTATATCATACTGGATTATTTGGAAACCTTAAAAATTGATATGGATTAAGATTATGTTTATATGTGTATACACCCGAAAATATATATGTGTGTATATAAGATATATGATAGAAGAATTTCACAACTAAATATACACAACCTACTTGAGTTTAGAAACCATGAACAATCTCTATGGAATAATGGAAAGTTATACTATCCAAACAAGTTCATGCATGGCACGTACTATAACATACATATATATATATATAAATTTAAACGTTGATTTGCATGAGGAATAAAAACATCAAACATCCTAAACCAAACCTAAGATCCTCAAAATAGTATATAATAAAGGAATTTCAGGGTTTACAACATGGATCAAAACGTTTATAGGCATATATATACAAACTCTATAAACATATATATACTTATGTAAAAACTCATTTGCACTCCAAAAAATAAGAACTATTCTTTGAAAAGATTGCAACCTAAAATGTAGATGGTGTGTTGAGGGTTTTTAGGGTAATGAAAAACGAAAAAAAGGTTGTATGCCCGTATATAGATATTCTGTATAATTTTATAAACTTATACAAGATTAGTTCAATGTAAACTATAATGAAAAACCACCCTTACATCATTTAAAAAAGATACTTTTTCTAACCCATAAACCCTGTTTTAAAAGAGGAATATGAATGATTCCAGTACTGAAAATAAATAAATAAATAAATATATATATAGTATAACCGATTATACAAAGTGTGTGTATAATATATAAAAAATGTGGAAATATCCTCTTACATAGATAGAGGAGGAATAGGATCGGACTAGCAGGAGAGGAGATTGACGATGGTCCTAGGATCTCCAAGGAGAGAATGAACCTGTGGGGTTTATGCACATGGAAGATGGATCTTAAAAGATCCACAGGTCTCAACTCAACCAAAACGGAGGACCTACTGCTTGACTTATGGAGGTGAAAAAAAACCTCTGAGTTTGGATAGAAGGCTAAAGGAATCATAATATATATATGTTATATAAAACAGTACTGAAAAAAAGACTGGCTCAGAGATTACAGATCCAAACATGGATCTTGGCCACTGTTGTGACTGCGACGGGCTCCCCAACTTGACACCAACTGGAGTGCGACATCGATCCCGGTTCCTTCGGTCCAAAATGGAGCACCCGGAAACACGACTCATCGTCTTTGACCAACTTCTCTCTTCTAAGACAAACGCCGTCGGGCCTTCTCGTGACCCCTGACCTCGCCAGACAGCAACCCTCTCAGCAGCACTAGCCCCTACACACGACTGGTCTTCCTCGTCATCGCCACGTGCTCGCCCGACCTACGCGACACCTTCGGCTGCGGCTCGACCTCGCAGACCCGCTGGAAACCACCATCGAGCTCACTCGGCTTGCCGGAGACTCCTGATGCCAGACTCTGCTTGATGCCCCTAGATGAAGTGCCTGCTGAAGCCCTTCACGACAGGCCGAATTCCATCTTTGAAGTGCTATGCGGACTCTGAGAAATCACTACGGGATTTCTCTTTTTCTTTTATTTTGACCAATTTCTCCGCATATAATTATTAATTTTTTATTCTTATTTTATCATATGTTAACATTATCTAATATTATATTATAAAAAACTTTAAGAAAATTAAAATTTTTAATCTTAATAATCTATTAATATTATTTAATAAATCAATTTTTCTTTTATTCTTTAATATTTCTTTTCTATTTTCTTTTATTAATTAGGTTTTCCATATGATTGTTTTACACAACACAGTTTTCTCATTTTTTTCATATCCAATTCCCATTTTTATTATTTTTTCTTCTTTTTTTGAAGAAAATATTTTTTTTATTAAACTCTTATATAAATTTCTTATTGTATACCTATAATGTTATAATTTGAAAATTTATTAATCACTCTATTACCTTGGTTTTATTATATATTCGAAACGTTAATGTTGTTTTAATCCAATTTATAATCTAGTAGTCATCATATTTTAAAACTCATATAATTAGTCATATAATTTTCTAAATAGCTATCTGCATAGAAAATAGTTCAATAATAATATCAGTAAAATATTTTAAAACAATCTTTGATGACATATTTAGTCATATTACAAAATTATAACTATATAATTAAAATCAAATATATAAACACACACCCACATACACACATATATATATATTCAAAAATATATAGAACCCATATAATATATTATCTAAATGTTCACATAATTAAAACAGTTTTCTTTTACAAAATAATAGCATCAAAATATTTTAAATCAATAATTCTCAATGTCATATACAAAATTATAGTATTATAATTATAATTCAAATCTTTTTTACATATGAATATATATATATTGTATTTGAAATAAAGTGACAAATTAGTTGTTTTCCTATAGTAGTATAACTATTATTTAATAAAATTATTTGATTTATAATAAATTATATTTGACTGAAATAGTTATTCTTAAATTATTCTTTAAACAATGTGAGATAATATTTACTATGAAAACCCCACTAGTTAATTTGATAATTAAAATAGACAATTATTATTATTACACATAAAAAATGTTGTGGTGTTACAATTAATTTATTATTTTAAAAAATATTCCTTACATTTATAGTAAAGTAATCTTTTAATCTCTATCAAATTTAGGTCCAAATATTTATTTTAAATTCAATGACGAATCAGGCTTCATTCTTCCATATGTTTTTTAAATATTGGAATCACTTCTAGTATTTTAATTCTATTTCTAAATTCCTTAAATATCACTTCTTCTAAATAAAATAATATTTCCATGTACATGGCATCACCCATCCCTATAACATGGAATATAATTTTTTAGAAGTTCAAATTCTGAAACTCCCACCCATTATATATGGATATATTCTTTTACAAGGTTCTCAAATGCTTATACAAATCCCATATATGGCTACATTATTTATATCTGATACAAGATTCAAAAACACTATTAGATAAATAATGGTAAAATTTCAGCTACATAAATCATTTAAATTCATAAATTCCTATATTTTACCATGTAATGGAATGCAATTATTTGGTTTAGATATATAGAAGAAATTTATATTTGGTACACAATATCTATAGAAAAATAGGATTTATGGATTTGGAAAATTTCAATCTTCATGTAAATTAATATAGAAACACTTCACCTAGAAAAATTATATTATCAAAAACACTTTCTTGCATCATGAAACTCACATACAATATATATAATACTTACAATAAATATCAATAATCATTAGAATAAATGAGTACCACTTAAGATGGTTTATATCAAAAATAAAAACTAATACACAGCATCAAGCCATGGGATCTTCAAACATCATCAACCAATACCATAAATCTATGATGATATTCAATATTCCCCTTTAGATTCATTTAAAACAAACAAAGAACTCTTAACTAGTCATTCCTTAATAGAATAATCATCAAATAACTATCAATATGAATGAGATGTACTCAACGCCACACTAATGGATGATGTGAAAATTTTAAGATATTTCCATCCATTAGTGATGAGAATTTTTAGGAAAAGTGATTCAAGTGAATCCTATTATCAATATCATACTACCCAAATGAATTAAAATTACCTTTCTTTACATACATCTCCCTAAATTTAGATAAATTATACAAATAAACATGTGTGATCTAAAGAGAAAACATGTTTAAGAGTGTGGGGAAGGCTAAACATGATGTTTCATCCTTAACTCATAAAACCTATCACATAGCCTAGATTTTATAAACATATATACTATCTACTTCTTTAGCCCAATAAATAAAAGCCTTATTTCACTAGATACAAGCTTCTCATTAATAAATTGATATTGAATGTCAATATGTCTTGAACAAAAATGTTGACTAGTATTTTCTAAAAGCTCAATACCACATTTATTATAAGAAATAATCTTTAATGGTATCCGAAAATCAACCCACAAATAGCCTATATTTACTTGTATATCAAAATCAGATGTATCTATATGAGTTTCCTCTGTATATTTTGATTCAGCTATATGTTGGGTCACGAAAAATGTATTCTTTCTATAGCATCTAATATAACCATCACCAAAAATTAATACTCCACCTGATGTGGATCTATGATTTGTTTAGTTACCTTTATAATATACATTAGTGTAACCAATAGTGTCTACATATGAACGTCATCTATAGATAAATCCATAATTTATGGTACCTTATACATTTCTATAGATTATTTTAATTATTATCATGTGTGAACCCTTTAGTTCACATTAATAAATGGAACACATAGTCTATGTACGTGCAATGTATTACCTAGATGTCATGACATACCATATACCTACAATCATACTTATTAATTCATTATACTACTCCTTTTTCTAAGTTATTTTTTTCTCAACATTCTACCAACTAATATAATTGTAGATAATTTTTTTTATTAATCTATGAAAAAAATCCTCAATAATTCTTTAGAAAATTTTTTATGTTAAATAAATATATAATATGGTTTTTTATGTTTTTAAGCCTAAAAATAGTTTATTTTTTCTATCATAGGCATATAAATCTACTTATACACAATCACATTGAATTCCATATAAAATAAATTATTTATAATAGAATAATTTTGTCATTGAAATATATAATGGAACTCAGTGTGTCTGATCAATACTTATTTAGCTACTAATTCTATTAATAGTTCAATTGAAAACCCATATTTTTCTAATAATAAACTCAAATTTATAGTACTAGGAACTTAGAGAATATATTAATATGTAATAATGTTTCTTCAATATACATACCATTATTCAGTAGTTTTCTAGAATAAATCATTTTATTTTTCAATAAATACTCTTCATTCAAGATCACTATTTAGAAAAGTAGACGTGACATTTATTTGATAAACCTATTGCTACCTTTCAGCTGCCGCTACCTAGAAAATAATTATCTTATAAGGATTAGTAGATGAATATAAATTCAATTAAATGTATTTAACATCCATTTTACAATGTCCTTGGTATGTATTTCATCATTTATTATATGTTTTTTCAACATTCTTATTCATTTTATTAAATGCAAATTTTTATGAATCTCATTTTTATTTTTTTCTCTAAGAACATATTACCATATAATGTTTGTTTAAATTTTATTGGGTTAATCATTTATATATTCCACAAAATCATCATGTTCAATTTCCCCATCCATCATTCTATCCTCAAGTTGTGATATAAGAGATGTTTATTCCCAACTCTTATCCCCCTTTAGTTTTAATCAGTTTATTATGATTCCCCATAATATTATCTATTTATAAATGTTTACTTATCATATGAAACTAATTTATTTCACCTCTAGATGCTTCCTTATATTTCAAAGAATATTATGAATTGGAAAATCCTATTACTATAGTGATTTTTTTATTTTTTGTAAATATACTCCATATTATTTGAAAAAAACTCCAAATATAATTGAATATACAGGCTTATTTTCCCCATATTTTAAAAAATTTGGACATCTAAACACTAATAAATATTATGTGATATTTTCCTTCAGAATTATAATTGATATAAATTATATTAATTTCTCATAAATAATTACTTATTAGTTTTTTATTTATATTTTATATCCTTCTACCATTAATTTTAATATAAAAGTACTTCCAAAGGCCACAAAATATTTTAATATATTCTTATTTTTCTACCAAATCTAATAAGGTGTAGAATGTGTCTTGGGTCGCAAATATCACCTATTTTGAATATGAAATGTTGTAAACACTTCTTTAATATATAATTATATTAAAATATTATTCTAATACAACATTGTTGTTCATATCTACATAATACTCAAATTCGTATTCTCTATAATGCTATTTTGTTATTGTGTATAAGGAATGATATACTGATGATTTAGTGTATGTTTTCTAAGATTTCAAAAAAATAACTTGTGTATTTATTCTCATGATCTGATCATAGATTATTATAGACAAAGAAATATATATTTAAACCTACATACAATATATTTAAATTATCTTATCCACCTAAGACTTGGGATTGCTGATAATTTTATTGGTCATCCGAGTGAAGTCATCTACGAACATAATAAAATACAGATCAACTTACGTAAAATTATTTAGGAACCCTAACCCCAGTTTCGAAAATCTAGATTATTATACTAATAATTTTTTTTGTTTACATTGTATTCACATCTTAAAGGACCAAATAGTTTAATAGTTCTGGAAAACCAAATACAAACATAATATTTTCATCACAACTCGAAATAAAAAACAACATTGAAACTCCATTAGAAACAGCCATAAACACATAGATTTTTCATACATGTCATTCATAATAATATTTACCTTTTCATGTGGGAAAATGTAAAATATAAGAAATGGGTGAGAACATATGCTCTGTAATAGTATGTAATACAACATAATTTTTTACAATCATAAACACTAGGCATGGGGAATAACTAAAAACACATTCCTTTACAAATAAACAATACAATAATATAGATGGAATGAAAATTTAATTATATAATGAAATATAATAAATCCTAAGAGAATAAAACATAAAAATGGATATTTTACTAGTCGAATAATGACATGGTTTATCAATTAATATTATCATAATGTGGGAATGTAAAATTTAGATATCTAAAACATGTTGTCAAGGCCTATTCCATGACGTATGAAAATACTATAGTAAGACCATAGACAAAACCCAATCTATGTTTGACTCATGAGACCTACTGATGCATCAAGGGGATATAACAGGCCCCACTCATCACTTTCTATGTCCAATGATTTCAATATATGATTGGGGCTAAACATAAACAAATGGACATATGAGAGACCTCCACCAAATATATAGATATAATCAATAACATTCTGAGTAGTATGGTTAATAGTATCATGATAACACATCAATAGTCAAACATATAATAGAAATTTAAAAAAATATGGTATATGATAAATGTAATTAACCAATATAATTAATTCATAAAATTCAACAAAGGTGTTCAAATAAATAAAAATGATCTAATTAAATCATCGAAGAATTATTGTGAGTAATATATTTTTTCTTCGAAAAGATGAGTTATTTTGGAAAAATATATTAATTACAAAGAAATTAACTAAGATAGGTTTTCAAGATAAAATTAGTGGTTTTATAAAAATAATGTTGTCTTAAAACTAATTTTAGTGTGAAGATGAAAATAGGTAAAAAATAGGGAAGCTCCCTTTACTCGGGCTACCTTTTCATGAAGAATTAAGAAGGGGACCATTTTAAAACATGTATTTTCCACAATATAATGATAAAATTATTAGAATAAATTATTTTATAACATATCCCTATAATTTATTATAATTATTTTAAATAAATTAATAACTTAATTAGTTTATAAAGTAATAAAGGATAGCCTGAATGAAAATAGAGGTTTGAGAATAAAACCCTTACCTTATGCACAAATTAGTTTTACAAATCACCTTAACATCATTGATAATCAAATTATATCTTTATTGATGGAATAATTGATTGTTTATTGAGTTTAATTTTATCATTTGGGAGCATTAAATTCCATGGTTTTCATGATCTATTCACTTATTTATATGTAATGAAGTTCATGTAAATGGGTATAATTTTCTAGATTTGGAATTACATATTGTTAATGAGAATATATAAGTGAAAATGGTTTTTATATAATTTTTTTATATGTTACTATGATGAGTCCATAGATAATATATTTAGTGTTAATGGTTTAGATTATTTCAATGTTGTTTTGATCGCCCCAAACAAGATTAGTTGTATGAATTTGTATTTATGTATATATATTGGTTATAAAAAATTAAATAAGGAAAAATACATATTTTATAATATGGGTCAGCCATAAAATTTTTCTTATAAACGTCCATGAATGATAAATTAAGGAATGAATGATCTTCATCCATAATGGTTGTAAATCGGTACTACATGGATAATGATTTCTTTTTTAAAATAAAAGAGAGTGAGTAAATAGATTAATGACTATTCTTCAAAAAACATGATATAATTATAGTATATTAATGATACTAGATTTATATTTATTATTTTAACATAGATTTCATGGGGAGAATCATATATGAAAGAACTTGAAAATAAAAATAAAAGGAAATGGAAGAGGATATTACCTCTTGAATTATCCTCCTTGAGAATATCCATATGGGTGTTGATTTTGGTATTCTAATGAGACCAAGATCTTCTGTGTATGAGGAGAATATAGGGAAAATTTTTGGGTATAAATTTTTCAAGACTCAATTATTGTATTGTGTGAAGAGAAGAGGGAGTGAGAGGTGGGTTTTATATTGGAGGAGATATGTATTTTTGTATTATTTTATTCATTATTTTGTTATTTTTCTCAAGGAAACCAATAGTGGGGATTATTGTGACTAAATATAGTAATAAGTGCATGTTTTTTTGAACCAAGGGTTACTAAATAATATATTACCCTAGGAATAGTCTATTTAGTTTTGAATGTATTTATACTATATATTAGAGTGTTTTACTATTCACAAAAATTCAATTATTTTAGAAAAATCCTAAAAAATCACCCAAACCATTTTTAGATGGTCAGAAATTGAAAAATAACTCTATTTTTTTTAATATAATTTACTAAATATGAGAAATTTAATTTCTTATATATATCTTCAATTAGTCAAAAAATACAATTTTTAATATTAAAACTGATTTTATAACACCCTAAAAAATAAAACAAGGGATTATTAAATTATCATAAAATAATTGGGAAAATTTTATTAACATATAAAAACATTAAATGAAAATTAATATAATTTTAAAATAATATATTAATTATAATATTGTAATTAAATAATTATTATTCACAAATATAAAAACTCTTAATTATAAATTTTAAAATATTCACTTAGTTATACAATGGAATAATTATGTCATTGTTTCATTTATAAGGTGCCTAAATTTTATATATACTTTCATGGGAGCACTTTCCATTAATTAGTCCAATTTACTATTTATATGGGTCATATTACTATTCCTAATGTCATGTTTCTATTCACCAAAAAAATGAAATTTCATTCTATCGGACCCTAAATCTCTATCCGATAGCAACCAGGTATATCCATTTTTTGAAATTTAAATCATAGAGGTGGGATAATTATGTTTAATGGCTAAGTTAATATAATAATGTTTTTCTTGAAAAAGACTCAGTGTTTCATGAACTACATTCTATATTTAATTTAGTTTTAAATCCTTGAGTTATTATATTATCCCACCTTACACAAATTTCATCCTCAAAATTTTTAAAATGTTACCTTATAAAAGTATTTGGGTTAGTCTTCTTCATATGTTCCTCAGGATTCCACGGCACATCTTAAATTTTATTATGTTTCCATAGTATATTTACCAGTCGAGTCTTATTATTCCTCAACACCAATTATTTAGTGTCCAAAATTCAGATAGGTCTTTGCAGTAAGATAAGTCTGGTTCAAATTATATTAATTTTTAAGTGGGTACATGTGTTGGATCTGGCATATACTTCATTAATAAAGAGACATGGGTCCCACTGTGTACCTTATAAATTGTAGGTAGTAATTTCAAATGATAAGCCACAACTCAAATTCTCTACAAAATATCAAAAAGACCAATATACTTAGGGCTTAATTATTCTTTCTTCCCAATTATTATTACAACCTTACATGGATATACATAAAAAAATGTGATGTCCAACATGATATATCAAATTCTTAAAGTATTTTGAAAACTCTTTTTCCTACATTGAGTTTCATTGTTAAGTGTTTTTATAGACATTACGTTCACCATTGTTTCCTCCAATAGCTCTAGGACCAGAAGATTCCTTCCACCAACATCATCCCAAAAACTTGGCATACAACATCTCATTCTATAAAATGCTTCATATTGTGCCATTCTAATACATGAATGTAGGCTAATATTGTAGGAATAATCAACCAAATAAAAATAATAGTCTCAAAAACATGGAAAATCAAGTGATCATGATCTCAACATTTTTTTAAATATTAGATCGTTCTTCAGGACTACAAATTTGTTTGAGGGTGATAAGAAGTACTCAAATGAAGCATTGTATCCAATTATTTCTGAACACTTTTCTATTATTTTTATGTAAATCATGGATCACGATTACAACCAATTGAGAGAGGGGATTAATGATGTCTTAAAACGTCATTAATATAGAGTCATGCAAGGCAGTCTAGTGGACAATATTCTCTTATATAGGCTAAATGTGTAGATTTTTTATGTCGATCAATAATCACCCATGTTACATCAATACTTATTATAGTTTTCGATTACCTTGTGAAAAAATTGATAGTGATAACATTCAATTTCAATGTAGGAATAGAAAGTGGTTGCAAGACTCCACTAGGATGTTTTCTTTTAGCCCTGACCTGTTAAAAGACTAAACATCCTATTACATAATTTAAAATTTCTCACTTCATATTATCCCTAAAAATATGTTCCTTCATACATCTATACATATTAGTTCTACTAGGGTGTATAGCAAAATTCGAGATATGTGAATCATCCAATAACTATCTTTATAGCTTGAGTAAAGAAAGAACACATAGCCTCCTCCCAAATTTATGAATTCCATCCTAACACATGTTGTCTGGAAACACCCAATCATTTACATAATTAATTATTATTATTTTAATATTTTCATCATCAAATTGAGAAATTTTAATTACTTCCATTAAATATGGTTGGCCAACCAGTTGAAAAAGTAATGATGATTTTCATTCCTTGAAAATTTAAATATCCAACCTTACTAGTTCCATGTGTGCAGGATCCTTGTTAATCCTCACTTTGTTAAGAACCCCATGATCGATCTGGCTCAATACATTTTTTACCCCATTCACATTCCCTCGGTGCTAGTATATTTAAACATCATAACCATTGAGAAGCTTGATCCATCACCTTTTCCTCACATTTAGTTCATTCTATGAGAAAATATATTTCAAAATCTTTTGATCCATATATATCTCATATATTTCACCATAGATATATTGTCTTCATATCATCAAAGAAAATATTATATCATCTCACTCAAGATAATGAGTTGGATAGTTCTGTTCATTATTTTTCAACTTCTTTTATGCATAGGTAATAACTATATCATTATGCATAAGTACTCAATAAATTACATTCCTTTAGGCATCACTATAAACCAAAAATCCAAAAAAAATTAATTATAGTATCATGTTTGGAAAATTAACTAATATCCTATCTAATTATGTAAAAAACTCTTCACATTATGTTTTCCAAACAGAAAAACCTTTTTATGAGTAAACTTAGTTAACGGGTTAGATAATGTAGGGATGTTCGGAATGAAATGCCTATAATAATATTCTAAACCAATAAAACTGTGTACCTTGGTTAAGCTCATTGGAGTAGGTCATTCCTGAATTGCGATTTTATTTGTTGTATCAACTAAGATTTCATCCTTCGATACAATATAGTACATAAAAAACTATTTAATGAAATAATTAACACTTTCCAAATATAAAATATAAGTCATTTCATCTACGTGTCATTAAAATATTTTGGAAGTGATTATCATGGTCTTCATAGATTTTGGAGTATACCATGATATAATCAATAAATAACACATGAAATTCATCAAGATATTCCTTTAAATATCTATTAAAAAGACCCATGAAAAAATAGGCAGCATTAGTTAGAAAAAAATTTATTACTATAAACTCATAATGAACATTATTGGTTTGAAATGTTGTCTTTGGAATATCTTCCTTACTCACATGGAACATATGATATTCAGATCTAAGGTCATTCTTTAAAAAATATTGGACCCCATGAATTTGTTCAAATAAATCATCATTTTGAGGTAGGGGATATATGTTATTTATTGCAGTAGAATTTATTTCTCTATAGTAAATGCATAGACTCACGAACACATCTTTCTTCTGGACAAATAGAACATGGGCTCCCCATAAAGAAACACTAGGGATGATAAATCCTTTATCAATTAATTTCTTTAGTTTTTTCTTCAGTTATAATAATTTCACTAGGGCCATTCTATAAGGAGAATTTTACATAACCCATTCTCTTTGTATTAAATAAATAAAAACTCAATTTCCCACTTCAAGGGATGTCTATGTAAATCATAGATATTTTTTTAACTTCCTCCAAAATAATATCATCTAGTAGAGCTACTAGGACTGGATCTGTATAAGAATATATTGATAAGTTTTCTACTCTATGGATAAGGGATTCAACATCATTATAAAAAATTATAACTACTTTATTCTTTCAATAGATTTTCATATCATAATAATAAAGACAATTAATTCCAAGAATTGTATAAAATTCAATAATGAATATGTTGATATGGCTTGCAATTTATGAAAATTTATATTTCATAAGGGGGAATGATTGACATATCTTTATTGTGAAGATAATTTTCTTAGGAGTTTTGGCAGACAAATCCTTTATTAAATCAAAATGGAATTGTCCAATTTTAATGGAAAATAGGAAAGATATAAAATAAATTGAATATTTAGAATCAAATAACACATTGGATGTGTTTGAGGAAATGATTAAAGTACCCTCAACCATATCATTTGGAACGTCAAACATATTATCTGTGATCACATAAGCTTGGACATGCTCTATTGGAATTTTCTAGGTATGTTTTCTTGTGACATAAAGGAACATAATTTGAACAAATTTCCATATATTTGAAATTATATCATTGAACATTTGTATATTCTTCTAATACCATGAAATAATATTATTTGTGTCCTTTTCCCAATATTTTTACAGACTCATTTTTCATTTAAGTAGGCTACAAGGTGTTTCTTTTCACAAGTATCACCTATTGGAAAATTCCCCCCTTTTTTCTTCCCATTATCAATTATTTTATTTACCAACCTCTTATTATTTTTCTTTCTATTAAATTAATAATACATTGATAATTATTTCAATTCCTTGATTTGACATGAGAATATATATTTGTATGATGAGAAATTTTAGTAAACTGTTTCCCTTTGGAGGAATTGTTTCAATCCAACAAAGAATAGATCAACATTTCTCCTATGATTACACTTTTATTCCAAGATTTTCTTTTCTAGCCTTGTAAAATTTGATTTTTATAAGGAAAAGTTTGCATCCTATTTTTTTCTTACTCAATAATTGAATTTCTATATTTTCTCTATATTCTCAAGGAAAATATTTTTCTAATAATTTTTCATTAAAGTACCTACATTTCATTTCTTCTATTTTTCCTCTTCCATCGTGTTTTGAATTAATGACCACCACTGATCTTAATCTTTCGATAGATGATAAATTTCCATTATAACCTTATCCCTTTATTTACATCCTAAATCGAGAAATATTTTTTATAATGAACTTACCCACTACTCTTATTTGAATGGTTTTGAAGTCCCATTGAATGATGGAGGATGTGGTCACGTAAAGTAGTCTAGCATTTATCCTCCACATTATAGACCTGGATGCTCTATATGGGAAATTTTATTGTTCATAGCAAGATTCAGTAGTCCCAGTACAGTTATAATCTTCTCAAAACCTAGTAGAACATCAGAATGAACAACATTATTTTTCATAGGATGGAAATCCCTATATGGGATACATGTGTTCATGAAATTTCAGTTTCTTACAATAGTATCCATTTATAAAAGAAGGAAAACATTAAATTATGTTATGAAACATAATTTATAATGTCCAAATAAAAAAAACATAAATAGAAATTTTTTGCATATCTGTTTTCTTAATCATTAGTATGGTTTCTTTGAGGAAATATTTACATTTAAATCCTTTGTAGTAGTTGTTAATGAAAATGTAAATTATCCTAATAATAAATACTAGGATTGTCGAATAGGTTGCACAGTGAGGACTGTCTTCATGTACTAGGTTAACATGAATCAAGCCCATAACACCTTGTTAGAGTCGTTTCCCCTAGGTACATCTATTCTAGAACCACACTGACTTGTTGTATCCTGATAAGAATTAATTTTTTATGAAGATACATATAATATAAAATATTCCAAAATTCTAATAGGTTATTTTAGGATTATATTAAATTTAGATATTATGGTTTTCTTCAATAATTTTCATTCATTAATCGTATTTTCCATGGATTCTACTAAACAGCTACTAACACCAACTATTAGAACGTAGACCATAGTTTATCAGCACTGGTTCCTTATATTAATACATTGTTATGTTTAGTATGAAGTCACATCCCAAAGGACTAAATATTTTTTTATTTGTTGGAAAACAAGGTACAAACATAATATTTACATTATAACTTGAATGAAAAAAACATAGCATCTCCATTAGAAACACACATAAACACTAAGAATATTTATTCAAGTCATTCATAATAATATTCATATTCATAAACAGTTGAAAAGTAGAACATAATAATGGGGTGAGATTATATTCTTAGTAAGGGTAAGTGATACAACATATTTTATCATAATCATAAACATTAGGTATGGTAAATAACTAAAAAGACCAAGCATTAAAAATAAACATTAATTTAATATGGAAGGAATGAAATATGATTAAATAACGCCATATAAATGATCATAAGATAATGAAACATAAACATTGATGTTATACTAGATTTTTTATCACATGGTTAATAAATTACTATAATCATATTTATGGAATGAAAAATAACAGACATCTGATGCATGTTTTCAAGGACTCAACCAAGATGTCGGAAAATGGTAAGGTAAAGCCTTGGAAAAAACACAATTATGTTATATCTCATGATACCTACCCATAAATCAATGGGATATAGTGGGACCCCACCATCACTTTCTAAGTCTAATTAATTCCTCATATGAATGTTTTTTATTATAAATAACATTTAAATATTATATAAATTTCCCCAATCTATAGACATAATCACTAACCATTCTGATTAACATGGTGAATGGTATAAAGATAGCACATATAGAGTCAAACTAATCATAAACCTTTTAACAAAATATGGTATATGATAATAATAAGATTATAATATCAATAAATCATAATATTTAATAGAGGTGTTGAAATAGATGAAAATTCTTTAATAAAATCTATATTGAATTCTAGTGAGTAATACACTTTTACTTTGAAATGAAAAGTTATTTTCAGACAATATTTTCATAAAACAAAAAATGACATAATATAGTTTATCTATGATAAAATGGGTGTATATAGAAAACTTATTGTGTACTAAAACATATTATAGAGTGAACATTAAAATATGTATGAAATCATGAAGTTCCCTTCAGTCGGGCTTGCTTGTTGTTAAAACAATTGAGAAAATAACCTTTTTAAAACATGTATTTTACAGAAAAGAAAGATGAAATGATAGGAATAAATACTTTTGGAACATATAACCATAATTTATATAATTAATATAAAATTAATGAATAATGTTTCTGGTTTGTTATGTAAGAAAGAACACACTAAATGAAAACGGAGGTATGGGGAGAAAACCCTTACCTTATACATAGATGATTTATTCACTTAATGTTAAAATCCTAGATAAGAATATTATATCCATTAATTAATTAATTAAGAACATTTTCTATATGAATTTTATTTATTATAGTTTTATTATGATCATTTAGGTTCTTATTGATGAGTTATAGATTTTAATTTCATTCTTTTGGAGCATTAATTTTATTGGTTTTCATGATCAATTCCCTTGTTTATAAGTTATTATGTTCATGAAAACGGGTCTACATATTTTTAATTACATTTTTTAATGAGAATAAATATTTTAAAATGGATATATATTTTATATTGTTATATGGTATGGGGACTAATTATTAGATAACACATTTAGTGATAAACCTTTAGATTATTACAATGGTACTTCAATTGCCATTAACTAGTCTGGTCTAATGAATTAGTATTATGTATATATAAAGGTTCTAGAACATTAATTAATATATTATAAATATTTTATAATATGGTTCAAACATAAAAATGGTTTCATGACCATCCTTGAAGGATAAATTAAAGAAAGAATGTTTGTCATCCATGAAGTCTATAAATCTGTAACTCCCAGATGGTGATTTCTTTTTTAAAATAAAAGAGAGATTATAAGGAACGTGATAGTGGATATTCCATTAGAAGGATATAATTATAGGATATATTTGATAATGTATTTATCATTATAATTTTTATAGAGTATATGAGGAGAGAATAATAAAATACATAACTTGAAAAGAAAAATAAAATCATAAGGAAGAGGATTTTACCTCTTGAATACTCTTCCTTGAGAATATCATTAAGGGGGTTTATTTGGGACAACTAAAGAATACAAGAGCATTTTCAAATTTTGGAGAATGTTGGGAAGGGTATTGGGTCAAAATTTTATAAGGATCAAATCTTGGAATGTCTGAGGAGAAGAGGGAGTGAGGGGTAGTTTTTATAGTGAAAGAGATGGGTAAATTATAATTATTTTATTCATCATATTATTATTTCCCTAAAAAAACAATTGTGTCGATTCTTGTAAATAAATAATGTAATATGTGTGTGTGTGTGTTCTAAAAAAGTATTATTACATCATCAATGAATCATGGAATTGTGTATTTACCTTATAATGTAATTAAACATTAAATTACCATATATTACTTTTCTTTACAATTCATGTATTTTAGAAAAATAAATCAATTAACCCTAACTAATTTTCAACTTGTAGAAATCCAAAATGAAATAAATTTTATGAAAATATTTTACTAAATATTAACAATTTATTTTTTAATTAAAATCATTATTTACTCAAAAAATAACATTTTAAAATTATAATTTATTTTTTAACACCCTGAAAAATTAACTAAGGTCTTATTATATTATCAAAAAATCATAGGCCAAAAAAATACTTATTAATGAATAAGTTTTATGGAAATTATTTTTTAAACTGATTTATTAATTATAAAATATTAATAAAATGTTTATTATTCACAAATATAGTGACACATAAATATTAATTTTTTAATATTCACTAAATTATACCACGATATAATTATATCATTTTTTCATTTACAAGGAACCTAAATTTTATTTATATATCCATGGGTGTGGTTACTATTCATTAGGCCAATGAACTATTCACAAGGTCATATTAATATTCCTAATGTCATGTAACTATTCACCAAAAATGCAACTTGATCCTTTCAGACCCTAAATATCTTAATAATCAAAAGTCTGATAGTACTTTTTTGTAAATTAAAATAAAAAAGGAAGAAAAATAATGTTTAAGGGAAAGGATATAATATAAAATTTTTGTTTCGAAATGAATCAGGGTTTCATGCATTACATTCTATATTAAATTTACTTTTAAATCATTATGTTGTTAAAAATAATATATCATGGGACAAAGAATAACAATGAGGACTAGTTCTAAGGGTTTAGTATAAGTAATATCCAACATATTTCGAGAATTATAAGTTATGTTTCTATTCTGACATGTTCCACAGATTCAATATTGATTTTTTTTTGTTTGGTTTGATCTATTACAACATAAATATTCAAAGTCTTGCTTATGATTCATTGTACAATATTCATCAGTCTTATATTCCAGAACATGTTATCATTAATCATGCTCATGAAACATATATTGGAAGGATCACCAATCAAGAATCATTTTTCATTTTTTATGCTACCTTGAGAAAATTTTTCCTTCACATAAACTATTAAAAATGCATTTATCTAAAATGATCCAACATATGAATTATTATAACGATGTTAAGCACTCAAAAAGATGTGATTTGTCCTTTTAACATAATGAACATCATCAAATTTTAGATAATAATTCTTAATTTGAGTTATGTTGATACATTTGATTTTTATAGAAGATTCATTTCCATAAATTAATGAACCTCCATCATGTTTCTCATTGTTTTATAGAATTTATGAATCACAATTCAGGTGCGAGGAAAAAACAATATCAAGTATCTATGCCTAAGAATTCTTTCATGAATTAATAGTATCTTCATCCAATCATGAGTATTCTTCATTATTCAATTGTACTACTTACACTTTGTATTTTAGAGGAAACTAACTGAGTAAGATTTCTATCAATATTTCTGATCTATATCCATTTTTATCACACCTTCTAGATAATTATTTAATAATATCAAACATTTTGTGAGTTCTTAATTTTTATCTATTTACCATAAATTTATGATTTCATAAATAATCAATTTCCATCTCATTGGAATTGATCACCTTGAGTCTTAACTTCATCCACATAGATACAATTTGTGATAACTTGTATATGATTTATGTTTTGACATTATAAAACACCAATAATAACAATAAAATATTAATTTTATCAGAAAACCGAAGTTGTATAAAAAAATATTTATAGAATTTCACATTTAGTAAATTTTACAGAAAATCATTTTAAATTTAATATAATAGAAGTGAAATTATATCCCCTCATTTCATCATAAACTTTAAATAATAAATTATCTATATTTTTCATGGTTATGATTTGACTACAATTAATATTCAAACCAATGTTGTCAGTTCCAGTATATTTTAAATCATATTTATTTATAATGATTGTACCTATATTTTGATAAAATGAATAAAATCTTTTCAATTAGTATAAATATAGATTTTTAATTCATTAAGTTCATATTAATTTATTTCTTATAATAAAGACATTTTTATTCATTCATTTATTGTTATTTATCCATTAATGATAGTTTTAAAATAATATATTTTATCATCTTTCCATATTCAATATCTTTTAGCCATAGTTTCTTATTTGTTCATATATGAACTATCTCTTTTATATTTCTCACATGCTATAGGTATTATATCCTTTTCCCCCAATAACAAATTGTTATTCTCTTTCATGAGAATAGTTTTTTTTCTCAAGACATTACATTTAGATCAGCCTTGGGAATATATTCATAATCAATTGATTATGTATTATCTTTATCAGAGCTTGGTGATAAAATGGTTTTCTGAACAAGAGCCCTAAAATTTATAAATTTCTCAGGTGTTTATTCATTAGAATCACTTAATAGTATATGATCAAATTCCTATTCATTACTCATAATTTTTTTATTTTTGTTCTTTAAAGATCCTCTTACTTCTAACAACCATTAATGGTTATTTAACAATTTTAATCCTATTTTTCTTTAATTATTTTAATCAGTTTGGATTCGTAATAGACTCATGTCTACTTTTGAAAATTAAATACATAGTTTCTATGACTATTAATTTTATATCACCATGCATGGAATATAAATTTATTATTTATTTTTCCTTTATAAATTATTTCATATAATATTTTAAAAAATATTCGATATTATTCTTCATTATCATAATCACTTGAATCTATAGAATTATCATCATTACAAATTTTTATATTTTATATTTCGGGAAAAGAAATTTAATCATTAACTTTCATTTTAAATATAGGAAGATGTTTTATTTTGTAATGAATGAAAATATTATTCAAATAATTTCGTGAATGATCAAATATATCATCAAGGGAAAATATTTGGAATCTATATATACTAAAAATTTCTCAACAACTACTTAATAACAATGTATTCATCAAGTCTTTCACAAAGTTATGAACTATTAGTCAATGTTTCATTTACCAGAGTAAAAAAATTATCAACAAATTCAACTACTTTCATTTTATATCATCAAACTATCTTCCCTAAATCTACTTATTAACCTATGTATCATTAACATTTCCTTCAAAACATCTCATAATATTTCCACTATTTTATTTAGTAGTTTTTCCCAATATCATTACTATAATGTTTAAATTATAATAAAATGAGAATAATATTTTTTCATATTACTATCCACATACACATTAATCTTTTTAGATAATTTCATTTGACAATCATTTAAAAAGGGTTTAAATCCCACTATGTCCACTTCATTAACTTCTAGTCAAAGAGATAAAAGAAATGCTAACATATGAAAATTACACCAATAAAAATTTCTTCCATAATATATTTTCAATCTCCTACAATTGAAAGAATAAATATTATCCATTCAAAAAAAGGAACTATATAGATTTGAAAAAGAGATATATTCTTTGATAATAATTGATGTCTATGTTTGGATTAGTTTCCACTATTAATAATGGGTGGTGGGTTAATTAATGGAGGGTCCATTTTAAATATTCATTTCAATGGAATTAAACTGTTAATACTTTTTAGATTTTGATCCACTAAAAATAGATAATTCCCAGCCTCAAATGATTATATAAGGAACAAAAATTATAAGGAATACATAATTTTTTTATAGTGTTTGGATCCAATGTTAAATCATACTCATTTTCATGGATGATTTCCCACCCCAACCATGGATTCTATTCACTATAAATATAATTGAGTTCCAATTACACTAGTTCATTTGTCATCACACCACAAAAGTTAGGATTTTTACTCAATATCAATGATTCATGTTGTTCTAAAAAAAGATGAATATAATATAATAATAAAAATCATATAAATCATGGTCATTTTGTAAAATATGATAAGGATCATCTTCAATAATACTCTGGAATATGAAAAAAAAATTTACCATAGAGAACAATTGAATTTAACTAGATAAATAGTCACATTCTTAAATTTAATTTGGTGAAACAATAAGACTCTTAATATATTTATCAATACAATCAACCTTAGCTTCATAATATTTTTCTTTTTGAATTATCACATTATAGAAAAACACTATTCTATGTAAAAATTATAAGTCTTCTACAATACAATATTATTTCTAAAATTAATAAATAGATTCTAGAATATTTAATCATTTATTCTCTCTTGACTTCATATTAAAATATTTATGTTAAATCTCAAGAAGATATATGCATAATTATTAATCATGATATTTTAATATTGTTATATCAACAAATCATTTGAATAAAATTATAAATTACTGAAATCCCACTTCTTCAAAATCATCAAATATTTCCATGTCCATGACAACATTCATTATTTCTACATGGAATTTCTATTTTTTATAATTTCATATTCTAAAACTCTCTCCTATTATATGAGGATAAAATGAATTATGTGGTCCTATAATTCCTATATGAATCCAATATATGAATGTGATGTATACTTCATCTATGTGATTCAACTACGTTGATTGAATGACTATGTAAAAGGTTCATCCATAAAATACATTAAAATATGTGAAGAAAAATATTTTCATCTATATAATAATTCAACCATATGGCTCAACTACATTTCAGAAACCTTTATATTATATAAATCATCTACATAATAATCAGCTATATGAATCATAATTTTTTTGGACTTATCTCAAATTAACTCAGAACCCCTTTAGCGAACTTCCAACTCTTATTAAAAATGTTATAGTATTAGTAAATTATCTATCATGTGATATATTCCATGAAAACAAGATCAGATATTATCAAAATAAATGACCACATAATAAGAAAGTTGTCAATAAATAAAAAAAATAAAACTGAGCAACTAGACATGAAATATTTAAAAATCCTCATCCAATACCACAAAACCATCTGTATATTTCTATGAAAAAATTGATTCTTACTGCCTTTATATGAGTCATAGTAACTCCCTCTCTATTTTTAGATAGAGATTGAATAAAACATATTATTTTATAAATATGTTTTTGAATTCCTCCCAATTTTTTTGTTTCTTCTCTGGGATTTTGTATTCGTAATAAGTATCAATAATAGTTCAATATCTCCCTATATGTGATAGATTAAAAACATAACTTTCTCATAATTAGAGCATTTAGTAATAGATAATATCTAAAAAATGAAATTAATCCTGGGTTCTATGATTAGGATATCATATGATCAACATAATGTTAAAGTCCAATTTCATATAAATGATTTAGATGCAAGTTGTTCTATATTAAATAAAGGATATAATTCCAGAGGACTCAATTTATTATCATAAGATCAGTCATTTGTGAATGTAAACCTATGAGGTTATTAAGCACCACATCCAACATATTATATATAATTTTTGGGGAATAATTACCTTGATCATCACATTGGTTTATGAGATGGTTCTTCCTATTTCAACCCATTTGAAAAACAAATAAAAATTAATGATGATAATAATAAAATTAATAAACATGTAAATGGGTAAAATATAAACATAGAATGAATATTGTTTAAATGAAATGTATGCCTTAATTGTGAATTTGTATGTTTCTATCTATGATATTTTCCTTATGTTTACTAAATAATTCTCTAACCTAATCACTAAAAAAATATTTACAAGAACTAATTCAAACAATATATAATCTTTTCATATTGACATTGTATTACATTATTTCTAAAAAACTCATAAGATAAAACCTTTAAATATATAAGATTAATATATTTAATAGATTAGATACATAACACATTTAATTAAAACAAAAATTTATTTTTTTTATTTGGATATACATAATATTATCTTAAATCCTATTGAATTTATATTACAACATAGAACACCAAGGGGAAATACATAATTGAAAAAAGTGAGATAATAAGTGAATCTTGGGGATAAACATGATAATTAAGTAAAGCAAATGAGTTATGAGTCATAACATAGTTTCATATAATATTAATATAATATTTAATCAAAATAAATAATTGAATAATTATAAAATATTACAACATAAGAAAATTATATGAATGTGAAAAAAATGTGAATTAAAAAATAACAAATATAAGTAAATTATCACAAAAAATTCTATATAACACAATGCACTAGGATTGTCTCTCATGCACCGTACAAGGTATCTCAGTAAATTAAAACATTACCCAATGAATTAGTGGATATATAATTATAAGACAACCCATTAAATCATAATTTGTACGTGAATATGTATTCCACATAAGAAAAATGAATCACACATAATGCATAAGTGTGAGAAAAAACAAGTAAAATAAATGGGTTACATAATCAATTTTAAAAAGATAACCAAATTTAATAGAATAAATATTCCTAATAAAATAATGGATTAAATACTTTTTGATTTAAATGACTTTATAAAGAAGTATAATTCATTAATATAGAGTTTATGTCAAGAAAAATTTATAATAAATGTCTGGAGAAGAAGGTATAGAAATGAAACTCTTAAATTTTTTTTAAGAAAATTGTGTGGAACCTTTAATGGTGGAATGAAAATATTTTTTTCCTTAAAAAAATACAAAATAATATTTTTTAATAAAATAAAATTTATTATGGAAAATCATGACAGGTAAAATAATTTAAATTATTTATATATTAAAAATAATAATGAATTGGAATGTTTTATTTAATAATTGTTTCTTTAAAGAAAAGAGTGAGAAGTGTATGATCCCTTATGTTTTGAAGTACATCACCCTATAATATTAGATAAACCAATTTGATTTGGATTTTTTGGGTTTGAACCATGGTTCTTGAACCTTATAATAGAGGGGTTTATTCTGCAAGAAGGTAGGAAGTTTCGGTTGAAGTGGGGGATTAAATGTCGTGGAGATGTCGTATGTGTCGTAAGCATGTCCACTATGGTGTGGATTATTGGGATGTGGCATTTATAGATCAGGAGAGTATGTTTGGAGGCACTTCCTTTTGAGGCATTGTAATGGTGTAGTGGCATGATGTGGTATAGTCGTTCCCCTAGTGGGTGGACTCTATTGTGTTAGTTTTAGGGCTACAACATGAAGTTCTCAAGGTGGGATTTGGTCAGTTCTTACAAATCTAGTTCCCTTATAGTGTGGAGGTAGGATACATAATATCCTGCACCATTTGTTTTGGGTTTTGTAGTTTGATTCATTAGGATACACTATTGTCCTTCCACCAAGTTTATAGGATATGTGACATCGACCAAGACATGATCATCATAAATAGTTTTACCATGAAGGCTGTGGTGTGGTCCCTTGTGTTATGTTTTAGTCTTACAATTGTTTTCCAACACTGCAACATAGTTTGGGATGATGTTTCATGATCTTCTATTTAAAAAGATGCCTATAAATAACCCAAAACCCATCAAACCAAATTCCATCATATTTATTATACTCAAACCCAAGATTCCCTTGAAATCATTCCAATTTCTTTTGATGTACATATCAAATTCATTTAACCCCCTATTTCTAAGGATCGATCTATGGTGATGAAATCCTTCCAGAAAAAAACTTCTAAGTTTCCTTCATGAACCAAATACATGATTCATCAAATCATGGTGCTTTGGGCATAGTTTATAAAGTTGGTTGGAACCATACTACATCTTATGAATTAAGGAGTGTTTTCATATTCTCCAGTTTTGAGGTAGGTGGTCAAGAACTACTCCTTAAAATTATCATTCAATTATTCATGTTTGTGAAATAATTATGATCACATAGACAAAACATGAATGGAACATTTCTAATTTAATAAATCAAGGTTGTTAATAATCACATTTCTTATATCCCCCATGAATATTTCCATATCTATTGGAGTTGATACAAGACTTGTTTCCACCTGAGAGGTGAGCCTATCCTTTGTCTGATATCATATTGGAAGACTAGGGAATGTGAACTTTGGCATAATAGGAAAATTATGGCGATTTCCTAATATAGGATCACATGAAAAAGTCAGTTAATTGATGTCTAATTGGATTCAAATGTTAAACTGATGAGTTGTGGTTAAATTGACCTCTCAATGGATATTTGAAAATTTTGAAAAATGGATTGTAAATATGATAATTATAAACATAACTACATGAAATGTAAATGGATAGACAAATGGTAATGTGATGAATTGATCATTGTGTCTTATTATGACATATAAGGTATGATTTAATATTTTCCATATGAACTACGCTATTATATTTTTACATGAAATCACATGTTGACACTTTTGTGATTGATTCCAGAGGTTGTGATGTTACATGGATGTTTGAGTTTTTAATTTAAAATAAAATTTGATTGTTATTGGTGAATGAAGGAACCATATGTGTTCGCAAGGGTATGGGGATTGGTTATGGTCTCTATCCGAGGATGAGATGCATGGTGTAAAATATTCTCTAAGGGTAATTTGTATGGGGAATATATGACTAGAGGGTATGTTTCAAAGTTATTGGATTTTTTAGGGTGATATTATAGTGGGTATGAGGGTAGGGGCCACTTTTTCATGATACGTTATTAGTGATTCATCATCAACAAGAGAATCTACCATTAGAATAGGTGGTTCACCCTAACACTAGAAGATCCTTTACATGGATGAGATACCCAACATGGTGCTAAATCACGTTTTTTAGCCTTTGGTGTCATTCCAAAAATCAAGGGTCAATGGTATATTTCATATACAGTATGAGTACTAGGTAGGGGATATTTCATAGTGTTATCAGTGGGTTTTCTATTTTTTGTTTCATTAATATTTTTTAACTGTAGAATAGAGACAATGATGTGCCAAGACATCATACTGATCGTGTTCATAGGAATATTTATTCCATGAATGGCGGAAAATACGGTTACCCAAGGATAATATTGTTGTTAATTTTTTTTAAATTTTTGATGTTATTTTACCTTGAGAGATTCCCTTGAGGTGTGATGTTATTTTTTTTAGTTTTTCACTTGTGGTTCTATATGGTATTGGAAGATTATACATGCATCATATTTGGAACATAAGGAAATATAATTAAATTCATTGTTCATAGTAGGAGATATTTTATTTCATGTGATATATCTGGCATTATGAACATGTGAATGATATCCATTTAAATAATAGATAAATTATGAGAAATAAATTTTTATATTTTGGAAAATTGTCTTGGTAAACCATGTACAATGAAACCTTAAGCCTATGGTTCTATAATTTTCTCAATTTTTGAGTTTGATGTTATTTCGTAACATGTGTTATAAAGATTTTTATAATACTTTTTAGAGATAATTATTCCTCTTCACATTTGAATTGATTTTTATGATTGTGGAAATTAGCATGTTCTTAATGGATCTGATCCCTAACTTCTTGTAGCTCCAGATAAGTTGATGGATGATAAGCTCTGTGAGAACTTCATAAGGATAATGTGATCCATGTAAAGGGAGGATATTGAAACCATGACATCGATGTATGATAATACTAGAGTGCTTTAGATATTATCATTAACATATATTCAATTGGTAGGGAGTCACCCGGGTAACTGTCTTATGGATTGAATTATCATAGATAATATTGAATAACCATTAAACACTCATATATTGAAGGGTGAAGCTTCATGATTACACAAATTATGGACCAATCAAAAAATTTTATGATGTTCTATAGGAATTTGGGAAGAAAGATGATACAATCTAAAAGGAATTAAAGTTGAGGTTGTAGATCCACTTATATCCCGAGATGTTGAGTTATGAGAGGGGTTGTGAGTTCATGAACATGATATAAGAGGGCATGTGAGTGATAGAGAATGTTGGATTCTTCACCCACCTTATATTTTTTCTTTTTCCTTGGTAGCAGAGGATGTTACCGGGGTTTGACATTTCTAGGATGAGCTTCTATATGATATATAATCACTAATAAACATCATTCTCCCGAGAATCCATTCAAACATTATGAATACAAATATCATCATAGAATGGGATCAGAGAGAGGCCCCTAGTGGTAGACATGTAGTTTTAGTAGGGAGATATAGCAGAAATTCTTATGACGATATAAAGCACTGGTATGATAGTTACCATTAGGTAAGTAGTAGGAAAAACAAGAAGATGAGTGAACTATGTCCATAAGATCAAAACATAGTGTAGTGCATTCAGTGTCTAAGGGGGACCCCAACACCCAAAATTTCCTTATCACATAGTCTTTCATCATTATTGAGGCAGTTTTTTCTATTTATATAATTAATGTAGAAACATTAAATAATAGATTATTGAAATGGGATCTGGATAGACGCTGAAGTCTGGAAAGGAATCAGCTACCCCTCAGAGGGCTACTAGATGGTGTTTTACCAAATATTCAAGCCAATATTGGGGACATGTTACCCTAGTTCAATAGTTATAGAACCATATAGAGGGAGAAGAATAATAGATTTTGACAAGAGACCTTGAATAGAGGTGAGTCAGTTACACACCATACAATCAACTCCATTGAGTTTTGATGTTGGAACTTCTACTAATAAATGTATAATTCTTATACCTTTTACCCTAACATGTTTTTTTGATACCATAGCATTACAATCCTATCTATCATCTCAATTTTTAATTTTTTTTGCTCAATTTTGGAGATCATGGATGGTATTATTATAATTGGAACAACATTGTGAGAGAGTTCAGGGAATATCAAAAATTTCAAGGACTTTTCTATAAAAATTGGTTACTATAATTTTATTTTTAATATTTCTTTGGTGGAAATTATAGGATTTGTTTTGATACTTGGAATAGATTTGAATGTTCTATAACATGATCATATTGACTATTCTTGTAAGATGTTTTCCTTTCTATCTCTATAAGGGTGTTTCTATGCTTACTATGGTGTGTGGGATCTTTAGGGTTTTTTTACATGACCAAGTCCACACATAATGAAATTTCTCATACATTAGATATATGGTTTTTTTCTAGATGATGGTGAAATTCCATAGGATACTTTTCCTATTATTAAAACCATTTTTAGTTTTAATTTTTTTGATTATTTCTCTTTGTTATTGAATATGAGGGAGATCTATTTCATGATTGAGATGGTGCATGGAAGGGAGAATTCTTTTCCTTCTTTATAATATTCCACCAGTAGAGCTTCATGGTTTGAAAGTTAATTTAGAATGTCTAGAATATGAAGTTTTTATATAGACTAGTACATCACCATAGTGTTATCCCATTCATTTTGGTAAGAAGATTAATGATACCTTGTGATTGTTTGTATAATATAAGAGGTTGAATGAAATTATAGTCCAGAATCAGTATCCTCTTCTATGAATCAATTTAAAATTTTATATGTTGTGAGGTGCCAAGATCTTCTATAATATTTATTTTAGGTTAGGGTACCATTATTTGAGGTTGATACCAACAATCAAACTGCGTACTTCTTTTAGGAGCAAGTAGGAAATTAATGAAATCATTGTAATGGGTTTTAATATGATGAATGAACTAGTGGAATTGATAGACATGATGAATAAAATCATTTATAAATTACTATATTAATTTGTGGTAGTTTTTTGATGAATGTATGCATGTGACTGGGCCTAATATACTGAAAACATGATGAGTATACTGATAGAGTATTGGTTTTATACAAATCAATCAAAATACAGTTACTCTAATGATATAGTTCACTTCTTGGTCTATGTTTTCTTATAGGATTGAGTGAAATGAAGCAAAAAAGGTTGTAGACATGATATATCAGTAGTTACCCATGAATATATTTAATAATTGGTATCTATTGGTTTATAATGATATTATTCGTGTTTTATCCTGGATTTTTCTCAACTGTATATACTATTGTCCAAGATGACCATAAATGGGGTGACGTTTGTTTGGTTAGATGATTGTGTGGGATATTTCAAGGAGGTAAAAAGAAAGATATAATAAACATTGGTCCTCAAATTTCTTATGATAGAAAATGAATTAATGGATTAATGTGATACATCCATAGTTAAACATAGTGTAGTTCTAATATAATATGATAGAGATGTTACTAAAGGATCATAGCAGTTGAGACCACATGCGAATAATTATCCGACTCAAGATCTAGAGTAAAAAATGTTTTACACAACCCATGATGTGGGATACATTATCATTTAGGTTTGATGATTTTGGTTTATAATAATTTCAATAGCCACAAGTACATCTTTTCATTATGATACAATATCCTTTAGTTGGGGAGGTGGTTTGAGTATTTGTAGTCTTATAATGTTGAGATATATTACACATTAAGAAATGATAACAACCTTGTTTAGGGGCTGTGATTGAATATATAGATAGAGGAAATATATTAGTTTTGTGATGAGTGTCTTCTGGTATAACTATATTTAGAAATGAATCTAGATTTTCAGAAGTCTCAAGGATGAGAAACTATAACTTCATCATCTATAATAATTTTGATTCAAGAATAGATCATGATAGAAAAGTTATCGGATTTGGTGTCCAAATCTATGTGGGACAAAAATTGGCAGGGATACACCATCATGATTGTATCATGGTAGTGTGATGTTATTCTTATGTATTTCCATGTATGGGTTCCTACTGGAATCTTCATGGAGATTATGATGGGGTATCATTCTATTAAATGTGGGGTACATCTAATTCTAATCGAGATACATCATGATATCCATAGATAATACTGGAGGTTAGGGATGAAAATGGATATATAAGGATTCATGGTTAGATGTATCAGTTTTCAACTAATGAAAGATGAGAATTAGAGGCTTTCTATGTTTTAATAGTCTATTCCCAGTATGGAATAGAATTCAGATGATGTCATAATGTGCATTTTCATATGATTACCGAAGAAATTCTAATAGAATTAGGCAGTATGGGTGATTGTAGATTATATAATAAAGGTTGAAAGCTTATTTAATATCCAAGAAACCATAACCTTGGATGATCTGGTTAGTTTCTATATGCGAAAGATAGTTGGGTTCCGGTGTGTTTTGATGAATTTTTATTTCAGATCAAGATCCTCATTTCACATCTCGGTTCCAGAATGGTATTCAAAAGGCTTCAGTATCACAGGTTCTTCTTAATAGAACCTTCCATCTTCAAACTGATGGCCAATCTAGAAAGATAATTCTTATTCTAGAATATATGATATAACCTTGTGTCTTGGACTTCAGAAGTTCATGGGAAAAGAACATAAAACTCATGGATTTTACATAAAAATAAACAAATTTTTAATTTTTCTAAATCAATATAAATATTATTTATGTCTTGTTAAAAACACCATTTCATTAATTTTATAAGGTTATTATTATAAATTTATCGAAATATAAAATAATAAAATAGTAAAATGAAGAAACCATATATCTTTATTGATGTTGTTCCTTTTCTAAGAACCTTATGATCTTGGAATGTTGGATTAGTATAATAGAATAATTCCCTAAGGATCTAAAGAGACATAATATGAGTGAGTTTGTTATATCTTAATCTATCATAAGTGGATGGGACGTTGTTTTCCAAGGGAAAAGAGAGGGTTATTTCTACTTAAGTGTATAAGTCATTTTCAGTAAAATTATTAAATAAATAATTATCTCTAATGTAAATATTGAAATAGTGATATTTTTAACATTTTGAATTATATTTTATTTAGATTAATGTTTTTATTACTCTATATCCCATTTAAAATTGAAATTAATTAAAAAAAGAAATGAGAAAAACTATAAATATTTTTTAAGGGAATATATTATATTTTTATAATTTTAAAATTACATTTTTGGTCTAGAAATTTAGTTTATTATTTTCAAGTGTGAAATTTATATTATCAAATAAGTATTTATTGATACACAAACAAAAAATAATTTATTATATCATTATTACTTCAAGAATTATGTATTTAAAAAATATTACTTAAGTAGAAATAGTATTTTTATTATTCAAATAAAAATTTATATTTTATAGAAAAATTACATAAAATTTCCATTATTAAATTAAATAATTATATTTTCAAAAATTTAATTAATTTTGACAAAATAGCATTCTCACATAGTCAATTTTAATTATTAATATAAATTATTTTTAAAAAAATAAAAAAACATTTTAAAAAAATTAATGTACACATTCATTGGATTTTTTTATATGAATAAATATTATTGTAGAATTATAATATATATATTTATAAATAATTAATTTTCATTAAATATTATTTATATGTCATTATACGACATTATTTGTTAAGTTAATGTTATAATGGTTAAATTATTATTTTAAAAGATATGTTACTATTTTTAAAATACGGGTTACTATTCCAATATTCATTTTAGTTTTATAATTTCTATAAATGACTCATAATAATTCAATCATAATAGAATTAAATTCCTCTAAATGTTATATATTTGTCATTATTAAAATTTAGACTACATTAATTTTTTTTAATTTAGTGAGTATTGTTCACATGGGTGATAATTCTATGGAATCAAAATGATCCTAATTTTTTTAATGTTGTGATTTTATTTTGTTTATAATACAATTTTACTAATTTCAATTTTATTAAATATATTTATTCATTAAAATAAATTTTCTAAATTTTGATAATAAATATTAAATGGTTTTTATTATGTGGTTAATGTGTTTTATACTATACTATATTATTAAATACTACCAAAAATGATTATTAAAAAAATATTCTCATATTGATATATGGGTTGTTACATTATTCCATTAATTTATAAATTTTCCACTTATTAAATAAAAATTTGTCCTCATGTTATAATAGATGAAAGTGATTTTACTTTATTGCATTGTGACTTTCCTATGCATCCACTTTGTAAATGTTTTGTTTTATTAAATTATTTTTACATGTATAGTTATCAAGTTGTCTAGAAAGGCATCTCTATATAGAAATTTATTTACCAAATTCTTCTTATAAGATAGTTATTAACAATTAGAGAATTTACTATGTGTGAGGGATCTGGTATATACACCCTTACGAGAGATAAATAAAACAAAAAATTATCTTGCACCAGTTTTGGTAGATGTTTCAGCCAATACACCTCATATCTTATTAGATTAATGTTCTCAAAGGGAAAAATGTTCCTGTTGTTGACATTTAATTAATTTATAAAATTTTGGAATCATTTTCATGGTTATATTTGAAGGAAAACATTATCACAAATTTCAAAATCCAATCCTCCTTAATGATTTTCAACACAGCCCTTGTATTGGCGTTGAGAAGAATTAATGTGTTGATGATTGGATTAAAACTTCTCTAAAATATCTTTTAAAATTTTATTTTCAAGAAGCTTCTACCAAAAACATTCATCCAAAAATTCCAAGTTCTATATCTCATCCCATATAAAACATTATTAGGGTCCCTCTAAAATCATGAGTGGAAATTGATATTAAATGATAACTCAACAAAAGAAATATATTTACCCCAGCCTCATTTGATGTCCATCATGCATTCTCTCCACATCTAATCAATGTTTCTAAATAGTTCTTGTATATTATCCCTTAATATAGGAGTGATATTTCATAATAATTTCTAACATAGTATATAGGGAATGTTGATGACACCACTAGAACATAGAGTCAAACATCGAATCTCGATCATATAGTATTGATAGTGGTCCCCATGAATCTAATCTACTTCTATAACATGTATCTTGTTTTTTATCTATAGTTAGAAATATTCTTTAATAGTGACATAATTAGTAGCCTTGGTGAATCAATCCACAAACACCCATATGGTATTTTTTCTTTTAGTTGTCTTCAGAAGTCCGGTGAAAACATTAATTGTGGCGTTATCCCATTTACATGTGGGTATGAGTAATGGGTTTATTATACCTTTAGACTCATGACACTATACATTGACTTTTTTTCATACCAATAACATTGAGGTGTAATCAATAGTCACCTTCTTCATTTTTTCCCACTAGATGTTCCCAAAAATATATCTATATGTGTGAGTACTTCTATAATAGAAAAATAATAATGTATTATGTGAATTATCCAATTATTAATTCTATATCTCTTGTGATGATGTGTAATAAATTAATTGAGTCCACCATTTTCTTAGCAATTGACATATCCTACAACAAATCTAAAAGCGAATTCCCAATATACACAGGTTGGAAACTTGTTACTGGGTGTCGCATTAAGATTCTTTGGGAATTATTTCTCCTTAAATATGATTTAAATAATAAATGAAAATTTTTAAATGAAAAATATAGAACATCCCTAGATAGGAAACCCATAATTCAAATGACATACATTACAAAAATAAATAGGAATTCCATAATAGTTCATAACCAACAAAATTGATTCAACTAGTTTTCAGAAATATAACACATCATCTGTAAGTGATACAATATAGTAATTCCTATCAAGATACTAGGAAACTAATTGGAATCAGCTACAATTATATCCATCTTAACTAATTCAACAATAACTAAAAATCAAACAATATTGATCTGATCCAAAATCCCACTCTATACAACATTTTATTTCTCACCACCTCCCATATTACCCAACCTCAATCATAAGAAACAATATTCCATCTAACTACAAAACTGAAATAAGAAATACATATGTTTTAGTAAAAAACCATGTTGGTGGCCTCCTGATGAATAAATGCAATTCATTTGATATTTCAATTCATAAATTCTAGTATAAAAATTCAATAATACTCTAGGTTTTTAAAATAAAAACATGTGAAAGCCCAATATAAATTCCATAATTACATTTAAAATTATATTTTTATTTTTTATTAAATGAAAAAAATCACATTGAAAATGATCCAGCATCCTAAAAGTTTTTTACGTGAAAACATCCATTTTTAAACTGAGTGTAAAACCTCAGAATGAAATTATTTCAATAAAAATGGGTTTTAGAAACATTATTGAAAATGATTTAATTTGAAATGGCCAAAACACATTCCCACACATGCAAAAAAAAGTAAGAAAATTGCACATATAGATAAAGATGATAAACAAGGTATGTGTTATATAAAAATAAAATTATGGGGAAAATGAAATCATGCCCCTGATTAAATTCCCGAACATAAACCAAGAATCATGAAATGAGTCTATCATGAGCACTACCATGGGTCCTAAAATGAAATGAAATATATATTCATAAATTTCCCAAAAACCATATATTATTATGTGATGAGTCCAATCATCCTCATGTCGTTGAATTGGCCCACACTAGCCTCGTCACATATGTAACACCCTCCTAGTGCTATTTCCAAGCATGATTGTAGGGACACTAGTAGTCTGTGAATGAACTATTGAAGCATAATTATAGACATACCACATAGAAATAATGTCCCCATGTCCCCTAAATTTTTAAGGGAAATAGAATAAGAAAGTCATAATAAACACACAAGGGAAAAAGAAATACCTCTCCCACACATCCATCATTCTAACATAAAACATGTATTTTTCATGTCATACATCCAACGGAAAAACATATCATGTCCCCAAAATGGGATAAATAGGCCTCACATCGTGATAAAAAACCTTCACATTAGAAAAACACTAAAAATAAATCAATAAGGTCTCATAATAATTTACAACATTCTTTATAATTATACAAATAGGCCTTTACCTTATAATATGAATCATGATTCTATGTAAATTACATTTAAAAAAACCAATTTAAATATTTTTAGAAACCTATTAAAACAAAAAACCATTTATATTTCCTATCCACACATTAAAATATGGGAATTACTATTAAAAATACATAATATGTTTAAGGACATTCAAATTACATCAAGTAAACTTTCAAGATCCATTAAGTGATTTTTATAACTGTCATAAAAACATTTATTTTAAAGGAATAATAAAAAATCATCAAATAAAAACCTTTTAAATGCTTATAATGTGAGAAAATGTATATTAAATAAAACACTATTTAGTTTTTACTCATCATAAACCATAAGGGATCAAAATTATAAAAAAAACTTCCATAATTATTTCTTAAATCCTTATAGCTGTTTATGAAAATTCATGGCATATAAAACATTACATTTGAAAAGATAAAATAAGAAATTCAAATAATAATCCCATTATTCCTGGATACAACTTTATAGATATTATGTTTTAAACCATATGGGTGTCACATATCATCATAGAATCAAAAATATATTTAAAAATATCAATAAAAATTTGAATTCTAAAATGGAACAATTTAATAGGAACACCCACTGAGATAAAAAAGTTACTAAGTTGAAATGTGTCTCTTTTGACAGAGGAATATTTAGAACGCAAGTAAACCTCTTCTACATGTCATAAGATACCTAAATACTAGGTTTAAACCATTATGGATCCAATCAATACCTCCCATTAATATTTAAGGTTTTATGATATAGTGGAACATTTGAAAATATACCAAAAAAATAATTAAAGAAATTAGAGTAGATATTTACATTATAATCACATAAAAACACCATTTATTAGAAATTAATTATATTAGAATGATTTATCTCCCTTTGAGATCATTAGGGTCTACTGAATTAATGATTTTGGGGGATTGGTTCAAAAGGATAAAATACAAAGACGATATTAGGTTTAAATAACTTTTTAAGGGATCATTATTAGGCCACATCATTTGGACACAAAATTATCCAAAATATGGGGTAATATTTTCGGGGTAAACATTAACACAAAAGAAAACACATGTTTTCATTAAAAGAATTGAATTTATAAAAAAACTACACTAAGACCATGCCAAAATCTACTACATCCATCACCTTACCCTTTTCATAGTTACTTCCTGGTTACTTTTAATCATGCAAGATAAGCTTGAAACCCTAAAAAAAATTCATCACATTAATATTTTTAGACTTAAAACTATTGATAGCCATGGTTACCCCTGATAAAATAAAATAATAAAAATTGATCACTACAGTATCATGTGGTTTTCACAAATATCCATAAACATTTAAATGGTATCACTAGAATGTCTGTAATTTAAAATAGAAGGAATTGGGAAATTAATGATCCAAAAAGTACTAAACCATAGAACACAACTCAAGAAGATAAACCTCAAAATCAAATAACCAGGATCATAAAAATGATGAAACATAAAAATATTTAAATATTTAAAGATTTCTCCATGAAAAACTAAACCATGATCCTCAATCCCAATATCATAATATCGAAAGATACCTATAAAGTTTACTCATAAATTTTAATTTCTATCACATTTTGAAACTAACGGAATCTAAAGAGAGAATCATTCTTAATATAAGAGAGATTACTAGAGATAAATCCATCTTCAGTTAGTCAATAATAATAAACTATATATAAGGAAGAACAACTTAAAATTATCCTCCGAAAATTACATGATTCTTAACCATAGGTCATGATAAGCATTGAAAACCATGGGTCATACACTAAATCACCCACACATAGTTTATTGAAAAATGTTAGAACCCAAAACAAAGTAGTTCATGATCATAAATGGAGAGTCTCTTAATTAAATAAAAAATTCATACACCCAATTCCATTCCTCATGAATAACTAGTAAGAGCCATGAATTATCAATGAAACCAACCATCAAAAACTAAAAATATTAAAATATATACAACAAAAAATCAATGAACAAGAAAATATAACATCTACAAAAAATGGACAACCAATAGATACATCCCAAAAATAACTATACACTATATTTAATTTATACAACAATATAATCCTGAGGATAAACTAGAATACTATCATCAATTGGATGTCTCAAAAATACATACCAACATATAAAAATAGAATTAACATAATACCTATTAGAAAAAATTATCTTTTAAAAATTACGAGGGATACCATAATTCATAAAATGGAGGGAAAATAATAGATAATTTAAAAAGAAATATTTGGAATTCCCTGAAGCTATAATCTAGAAAAAAATGATAGGAATACTCTTTATTGAGAATAATACTTCACCTTTACCCCAAAACTCATCTTTCTTTTTCTCCACACTAACTAGGATTCCTTTACTTTTTCATATGTAATTAATGCATCAACCATCCCTAGTTTTCTAAAAGAAATATGTTTTCAACAAAATTGGTGTCCCTCGATTACGTATTGAAAATATGTCAAGCCATAATAAACCACATGTGCTCTAAAATCATGGAAAAGATCACATTTAATGAAAAAAATTCTTATCAAAATAACTGATAACAATCCTTGAAAATAATATGACTAAATTTAAAATGTGACCGACATACTGCATAACTATCCTCTCACCCTGATAAAGACTCAAAATTTTTATATATCTTTATAATTTTAAAATAATTTCATAAAACCGTTGAATAAATAATACCTTGAAAATTTCCCAAGACATACCTTCAAAGAACTAAGAATGTATCATAGACTCCCACAATATTTTACTAGATTCCAGAAAACATGTTCCTCATGGGTCTCAAACATTAATCTTCTTGTGTACCGACAGAACTAATTATTCCATCATTCAACTCCAAAAAACCCCTTAATTTCATCAATCTACGATAATAATGAAATTGAATTTTAATTTGATGATTTCCAAGAATGGGTTTAAGAATAGATAAGGCTCTTAGTCAACCACACTACAAAACATCATAGTAGAATATTGGATTTAGGGGAATTCCATCCAACATGAGTGGATTCACTAAGGGGATCATGATTAATTGAAAACCATCAAATTTATTATTTGGACATTCTAGTGGGCATACTCTAAAAAATAAAAATTATGATCAAAATTAATTGATTCCCTCAAAACAAATCAAACAATCCCATAATAAGCTAGTGTCTACATAGAAAATAATATAACATTAATAAAAAAAATCAATTTCACACCAAGGAATTAATTTTAAATTCACATGAAACCCCTCCTTGAAAATAGAACAATCGTGGAATAACACACATCACCCAAATAATAACTATTAAATACATTTGTTTTCCACGATCTACACTCATTATGAAATGACCATTTAAAACTATATCGTATTTCAAATAACAAAATGAGTTTATTTTAAAACAAATTCCATATTAATCGAAATCAAAAATCAAATTTTTCATCTGAAAACACATTAAAAACATTATTTTGAGGTTAGTCATTTTTAGGAATTTTAATGAAGTAATATTTTAAAATATTATAAATTTTAAACAAATCAATGATCTCAAAACCATTCACTTTACAAAAAACCAAACATAAATTAAACAATGATATATTTATATAAAATATAAATATTCATGCATTTTTGAAAGAAAATTTCAACTAAATTATAATGAATTATTAGTATTACTCAATTTATGAAATAGTTATTGAATGAAAATAAATACTAATTTTAATATGAATGAAAATCAATTTATTTACCAAAAATGAAAAAAATATTTACTGTTTAGAAAAATAATTTCATCAAAATTTTCTTTTTAGGAAACATTATTTTGTATCTAAAAATACATATTATTAATTATGATAAATTATGTCAGATATTTAGATAACCCAAGGATGACAAACATAGTCCAGAGTTAATAAATCATGAAAAATTATTATATTTTTATAAGTTCTTTTATTGAATAAATTGAAAATTTTACTATGATATGATCTCAAATATTTCTTAGAGAACTCATTTCATCCTAGAATAGGGTTTTTACCATTCAAGAAGTGTTTAGAGGAATTTATTATCACTTATATTTTTGTTGAATACATAATATTTACTATTTAATTAAATAAATATTAATTTAATACCATTAATTTCAATTGTGATATATTTTTAATTGAGAATAAAATTAAAATATTAAATTTTTTGTTGAGTTAATAATTTAGGGTTTCACCTGGGTACATCAAAACCTCATCATAGTTTCCATGTCCACAACCTACCAGTTTTTATTTTTGTTTTCATTTTTCTTCATTTTTATATTTTTTTTAATTTCATCCATTATATTTTCATACACATGGTTACCTCCTTCTATGGGAGTCACTCAATTGATATAGAGAAAAGATAAGGAGAGGGAGAGGGATGAGGAAATTTTGGTTCATTTGATTGAACATGGATAGACATGCAATGAATTCTGTGCATGAATATTAACATTAACATTCAGAGTTCTAGACTCCTAGGTTGGAACACTTTTATTATTCTCCAAAAATACCCATATATTTACTAATTTCAAATTTTAATGTGTTGTTATGATTTATGGGTACCCTACAAGAGTTGATCTATGTGTCTATTTTAAAGAAAATGGGGAGTTTTATTTGAATATTATAGGTTTACCATATAGAAAACCTAATCACATGACATATAGAATCAATAACAGACACCATGTGTTATTTTTATTAGAAGCAGATAGAGTTTTTGAGACTATGTTCTATTTAATCTAGTTACATGTCAATTAGTGGGATATGTTTATGTGGCTAAGTTCTTATGCAACCACACCATATAAGAGGGACATGGTTGTGTAATAGTACAAAACATGATCATGGGTGCTCCCTAGAAAGGTTTTAGTACCGTGACATACACCATGTGTATCTTGGTGGAGTATTAGTACAGTGATAGAACCAAAGTGTATCCAGGGTGTATTGAAGTAGATATGCCGGGTGGAGATTTTGGATTACATACTATGTAATTAGGATAAATTTATTGTTCTACTCCATTGAAACTAATTTAAGGGTTTTTAGTAATTTTTAACCTCAAGGGTAGAATTTTACATAATAGGATCCCATTAAAATAATTTATTAGATAAATTGTGTGGGTGTAATCCCTCTAGAATTTATAGGAAACTTGGATGGTGATTAGTAATGGGCGACCTTTGGCTAGAGGATTTATGAGGATATTGTTTTTAGAATAATCCTCCAGGTTGGATCATGTGATTCACACCCCAAGTGTGGGTCGTGATATTTTCATACATTTTGGATTGTTTGTTATTAGTTATTTTTGTTTGATCCCCTTTTGTAATCATCTAAAAAGGTAGGATTGAGTAGAATCTTTAAGGAGATCATGAATTTTCCTTCAATGTTGAGACTAGTTTCTTGAGGTAAGATAAGTTGATGTTTAAAACAAATTTTTGCGTATTTAAGCTATTATGGACTTATGGTTGGGTTGAAATCATGGGGTGGTTATTATTGTTATATTTCATTGAGTCTATATTGATATGGACCCGAATGACCTATTATGGATTCCCTTTTGGGTGAGTTAATTCGTGATGATGTATTTAATGATGCGAAGTCTGTATGATATTATATTAAGATGGGATTTTCTATGAGGTTTTTCTTAAATTTAAGTGGCCCCTATTGGGTTTCATAATATTTTCGTTTTTTTGATTATTTTTTATAATCCACTTTCTATTATAGTTTTATATTCCATTGTCTGTGAAATATTGATTTAGGACTATTTAGAGGCATTTGAGGGGTTCTTAGAGATTATTATTTATATCTGTATTAGCCATAAGATTTTTGAGGAGATAGAGGAACATATAATATGATTTAATATTAATTATATGTCCATATGGTAACATAAAATTTGTTTGATATGTTATTCTTTTTCAATTGTTAGCATCTAGGGAGTCTCTAGTAGGGTATCCTATTGATTTTCCACCTTGAGTACGAGGAGAGACATGAGTGTGGTTTGTCCCCTTGTGTGGGTTGGTGAGAGATCATGGTTGATGTTTTATGTATGTGGTGATCTATGGGAATGAAGGAACCCCATTCTTTATTAGTAATGTTTTAATACAAGATTTTCATTTTATATTTTGGTTGATGTGTTAGAGATTTGATTGAGACATACTTGTTAGATTATGGAAGGATGGGTTGATGTAGTTTTTCTCAAGTTAAATGTGAGAGGAGACATTAGGGATATCATAAAACTGGAAAATGATCAGGATTTTGATACAGTTATCTCATATTTTGTTAGAATATTATAGTTAGACATGACTATGGAGATAATGGATGATCTAGATGAGTTAACCTCTTTAGTTGGGAGTAATGAGTTATCTAGAGTTTCGATGTGGGGGATTCTAAAAAAACCCTTAGTTTCTGGGATATGACCCCGGGGAGAGTGTTTCTATTAGGACCATGGATGAAGGGTACCATGGGGATGTGTACAATATCATTCCCTAGTGTGGATACCAATTTTTTTACAAGAAATTATATAAATAACATGTTTTTAGGGTCTGAAATAGTCATATATCCATCCTAGATCATGTTGTTGGATTCATAGAGCATTGTATATTTGTTTTGTGGTTTTGGAAACTACGAATGTCATCCCAAGGTTTTAAATTTCTGAATATTTCATTTCAATTTGTTTGGATATCCTATCTTGACCTAGAATAAATTCCTAAAGTTGTGTTATGGGGTGAGTTACATGTTATAAATCTCATGGAATGGACTAGAGTATAGGTATATTTACCTCTAGTTTCAGGTTAGAACCTAAAATAGTATTTTTACCTTTTTTAATAATCAAAATTTAATTTTTTATAGTTTTTTATTTAATTCCAATTTTTTATTTTTTGATTGGGATTTGTGAATCATGTTTTATGAAATCATTTTATTAGTTTACCATTGGGGTGGCCTACTATGACTTATTTCGCACCCCCTATATGTTCACCTTAGTGTGTTTATTATCCACAATATATCTTATAGACCATCACCACTACATTGAAGCATATTTTATATGGTAAGGTGGTCATCATTTCTTATGGTCATCTATATTTGGTTATGTGTCATGTCTACCCAATTTAATGGGATTTAAAATGTTATTATAACTTTTTCGTATTTTTTGGGGCGTTGAAATACATGTGTTCCATGAATGTGTCCTAACATGTAATGGATATCAGACTGGTGTGTCACTAACACCCTTTTTAATAGGATTTATTAGTTTCTATTGCATGGGATTGTGGTTCATGTTTTCTATTTATGTAGTTGTGTGATTCCAACTACTGTGAACCACATGTGTTTTTGAAATATTGGGTTGCTATGGTTTTTTTGTTGTGGCCCCATGGGAATATGTCCAATGTTCTTGAATCATAGTAGGAATGTAAGAATCACATGGAAAATTACTATATATGTATGATATCGCTAACGATTGAATTTAATTATATTAAAGTTTCAAAAACAACGTATAAATTATGTAACATATAGATCCCTAGTTTAATTATACTTAAATTAATCAAATGTACATATTTTCTCTTAGTGATTATCCATGGGTATCTCATAGAGAAATTTTTCTTAGTTATTGAGATATAGTCCCTTCATCAAGGAATGCATGCCGACCCTTATGTTTTGTTATCGGATTTGAGTTACGTTATTCAATTATTAATCACTCAATAAAGGAAATGATGCATGATATATGTTTTGGATTAGGTTAAAGTTTCTTTGAGGTTATGGTTTTCTCTATGTTCCTAGTTTGAGTTGTTGGTGAAGTAGTTTTTTTTATGTGCATTCTGGTAGGTTATGTAGTGGGGTCTTGTTTTCTTACAATAACCAGTGGGTTGGGTAGGCATGGTGATTATTTATTTGGAGGGCCCTATTGAGGAGTAATATAATTAAATTTTTTTGTTGTTTCAAGTTTCCATAGTGGTAAGGCATGAGAATTCATTTTGTATGATAGGTCCTTGTAGAATCACATTTCCTTGAGAAGGAGAGTTGTGGTTAGAATAATATTTTTGTAAGTAGCATAATTGTGTATGGGAATTCCATCATGGGTTAGGTACTGTGTTAGTTGGTTTATAATATGTTTCAAATGGTTTTTTGTGGGTCTATTGAGTTTGTCTATGCATTTAGAGATCCTGAGTGGCGTGGAATTGGTGGACCCATTATGGTCAGTGGCCAAAAGAGTTATGTAATGAAATTCTTATGATGGGGATTGAACTATTGTCTTTTGGAGGACGTTATCCTTGTTTTATGTGTTTTTTTGATCATGGATGGTGTTTTTCATAGTGAAATGGGGATGATTCGTTTTTGTGATTATGTAGGAAATTTGGTGAGCGTGTTTTGGCCATGTAATATTATTTCATTTAGTGATGGATGAATAATTTTTTGTGGGATTTTCAATATGGGTTTTTTAGAAATTATAAGTATACTCTTATGATGGGTAACATCAGATCAAATGTGATGGAATTTCTAGGATTATTTGAGGGAGTTTTAGGTAATGTTTTATGGGATGTTGGATGGTCGAGATAGTGTTAGTTTCTCTGGTGATTGGGGTGAGAGCATGGTTACTCATTGATTATTGAGGATTCTCAATGAGTAGAAAGTATTATGGAGGGGAGTTTGTGATGAAGTGGGATGTCATGAGTTGGGAAAAGCAGATGAAAAAATAATTTTTTTTTCTGTTCTAATTATTTTCATGAGAAAGTAAAAATTTACTTATGATATGATCTCATTTAATTTATTTGTTCATTTGTTTAGACCCATAATAGGGTTTTACCCTAGTACATATGTTTCGTTAAATTCAAAACATTTTTTAATTTTCATTGAATTATTAGTGTCTAATAATTATGTTAATAAATATTAATTTATTCAGGTGTATTTGAATGGTGATATCTTATTAATGATGAATTTTATTTGAATTATAACACCACAGTTGAGTCCGAAATGTGGGGTTTTGTCTAGGCACAAAAAAACACCATCTTGGGAACCGGGGTCACCCCATTAATGGATTATTTTTCATTTTTATTCTATATTAATTATTTATCCCTTTTATTTCTTCCATTCTTTATATTTTCACATTAATGGGTCACATACACCCATGGGAATTGAGTGTCCAAGAACGAAGAGGTGGAGGGAGAGGTAGAAGGCATCACCAGTTCATTTGGAATAACCTGGATTAAGGTGCAGTAGCTTCCAGGCATGAATCTAAGGTTGATGATTGAATATTTTACACTCATGGGTTTGCACACAGACACACACACACACATATTTTTGATCCATATAGATTTAAATATTTATAAATTTAAATCCCTTTTTTAATTTTTGAGGACTTTATATGGGTCAATATATGGGTTTCGGAAAAAACATGGGTTTCTATAGGGTCTCATTGGTCTCCCATTGGGAAAACCTGATCATATAATGTATAGATTCAATAACACATGAAATGTGTTATTCTTGTTTGGGTAAGGTGGATATCTTTGGATACAACTACCTATAGTATTATTACATGATGTGTAGTGGGGCATGGCTATTTGGACGAGTTCTTGTCCCGAAACCCCATGTAAAAGGTACATTTCAATGTAATATTACATGACCAGACCCAGGTGTGCCCTCATAATATAGTATTACATGACTGTACCCAAGGTATTTGTTTCCATGTAGTATTACAAAAATCCCTGAGTGTGCTCAAGTATTAAAGAAGTACATGACTAGGCTGGATATTTTAGATAACACATTGTGTACAAATCCACTATTTCTTTGCGAGTGTTTTGGGTTGTTTTCCACCCTAGAGATAGAATTGGACATAAGAGGAGTATATTTAGGCTACTGTTCTTATATACTATTAAGTTGGAATGATATTAACATTTAGAGGTCATATGGATGGTGTTTATGATTTGAAATTTTTTGACAGGAAGATATATTTGAGATTATTCTTCAGAATACTCATCTGGATTCAATTACATGATACATGACCTGAGTGAGGGTCATAATCTTTTTATACATCATTAATTATAGATTCTTGATAATTTTAGTTTAAGGTTAATTCATTAAAATATCATAATGTGAGCTCAATTATATTCTATGAGGATATCTTTGATAATACCTGAATGTCGGGACCAATTTCTCAATGTTATAATAGTTAGGGTTCAGATCCAATGTTTGAGGATTAGATATGTTGAATCCTATGTGTAGTTTGGGTATAAAGGGGTGTAATTTATGTCTTTCTGTCGTTGATTTAGAGTCAATATGGGTTTATGGGACCTGTTATAGATTCCTTATTGGGATAGGTAAGGCCTGAGGATTGGTTGTATTTTGATAAGGCTGAGTGAGGTTTTTTTGTGATAGATATTACTTTATATATCCACATATAGTTATATGTTCCCTATTTTTTTACCATTTAGGTGGTTCTGAAGACCAATGAGGACACCTTTTTGGCTTGGTGATTATATTGGATGTTATTAAATTCTTTCTGTTGATTGAGAATCAGTTAAGCATTGTTGAAATATTAATTGAGTTTAATTCTTCTTTCGGTCTTGGCATGAAATTTTCGGATTATATATTGGAATTCATATATTGGACACCTGTTATTTATATGGCCTTATGGTCATAAAATGTTTTTTATATAATAAATACATAAGATATTAGGTGAAGCTAGGGATCCCTAGAAGGGTTTCACCTTAGGTTGTGACATGATGGACTTTGGGAGTACCAATTTTGGTTTTCTCCCTTGTGTTAGTTAGTGAGAGATCATAGTGGCTATTTTATGGATGTATTAAATCAGGGTACAGAGTTAGAACGATGGTTTATTGGATGTGATTTTGTCAAAATTTTATAATCCAATATTTTGGATTCTATGTTCAAGAGTTGAACAATTCATGCTTTATAGATTATTTCATGATTGTTTGAGCTTTCTTTACTCTTGAAAGATACGAGAGGATACTTTTTTTGTTGTCATAGAACCTTGAGTTTTCCTTTATTATGATCAAATTATAAGCTATTTGGTATTATGGTTCTTTTAAAATTGGTCTAGGGGACAATGGAGGATTTGGACGTGTACACCCTTTTAGTTTGGAGTTATTAGCTTACTAGGGGTTTGCTGATATGAATATTGATTGTTCCTGATTACTAGGTTTTGACCAAAGGGATAGTGTTCCTCTTAGGCCCATTGATGGAGGTAACCCTAGGTTAGTGAACATTGTCAGACCCTTATTTAGATTATGCTTTTTTATAGGATTATTGGGACATGAGTGGATCTCTTGGTTATAGTGTTGAGTCATGGCTTTAGTTGAGATAATTCTATTCATGTCCAAGATCTTACTAAATATGTGTCATGGTTGTGGATACTAATGATGATAAACTTGATTCTAACATTCATTTCATTTTTATTTTAAGTGTCTTGGAACTTCTTTTATAGGTTTGGTGGACATGCATGATGTTTTATGAATGGTTTATCAACATCTTATAATCCACTATAATGTGATGGATTGTGGGTAGAATTACCTCAGGTGTTAGACTATAACCCATGGATGGTTGTTTTATTCATTATTTCATTTACTGTTTGAATATTTTCCCTTCACCAAGAATGGTGTGTTAAATCAGTAGTGGGATGCTTTTACTATTAATTTTAATTTAAAATAATTTTGTTGTTGTGTTAGATTATGACCACTCAAAATAAAAAATGTTAGCCTTATTTGATTGTTTTTAATATAAAGAGATAGTAAAAAATAAAATTTATACGCTTTGGATCCAATGTGTAATCCTACACCCTGTAATATATTATTATTTCACAAACCACTAATTCTATTCACTATAACCACATGTGAGTTCAACGTAGAATAAATCATTTGGAATCTTACCACACATTCCAAGAGTCACACATAAAATCACAACTTCAATAAATAGAAAAAATGATAACAAGATAAAGAAGATCAATAAATAAACCTAGTTTCTTTGAAAAAAGGATAAACATCCACTAACACAAGCCTCTAAAATAAGAAATAAATAATTTCTCAAAATGTAGACTTTAATTTCATTGCACAAATATTATTATATTGAAATAAAAATGCCAAATACCACTAGATTCACATGGAGTTGATAACATAATATCCGGACTCTCCTTCATACTTCTCTTATTCTTCTTATTATCACATAGAATAAAATCTCATGAATTATTGTATAACTACTACACCTCTCTAAAATATATCATAGATTCTATAATAATCAAAGAAAATCATAATTACCACATGATCTCCCAATCTATACTCAAAAACCTTAAGTGCATTATAGACCAACTTGCTAGAATTATGGCTTAGAAACTGAATAAAATGATTATGGAAGTGTTGAAAACCATCCAATAGTAAAAAATATTATTTCTAATTAGAATATTAAATTGTTTTGTAACATTCATAAATTCTATACGTACATAAACAAAAATCCAAATCAGCGGCATGAATTAAAAAAGAAGTTCTGTCACACAAACAACTATGTTAATTCACAAATTGGATACATCACACAATCAACTATGAGGATCAATTTAGGTGTGTATATTATTATTATATAAATATGATTTAGATACATATATCACTCACCGATATTAAGTATTAAACTTCTTTATTTGGGTTACATGGCTAATTTGGCTATGTGATATGCATATGTCACTAAATCAGCATTGTGATTTTCTTATGTAGCATAAATTTTTGGGAATATTATTAATGTAATTTTTAACTTCACCAATTTTGATATTTGAATCAAATACATGGACTAATTTGATATATTAAATCACTATATGAGTTTTCACTTCACAAACCCAGTTAGTGAATATAGAAAATTCAATTATTCATAATAACTCAATTAGTGCCACTTTAGTCAACCTCTCCCCCTTCATAGAAACAAATGATTGCCCTATAAATAATTTATCCATGATATATAAATCCATAAAAAAAATGATTTCCCATTAGAACCAATATAAACAAAATAATTTTTTTTATCAAATATAACATTCAAAACTCATTATGAACAATTAGATCTTCACCTTTCGAGCTAGCCCACAAATCTAAGAGGTTACTCAATCTCCGTCATTGGTTTTTTTGGAAAACAAAATATGAAATCCCATGAATTACCATGCCTCAACACATGACTCATAAAATAATATTCAATCTAAATGATATTTATCCAAAACACCACACTCCATGATAAGTCATTGTTTTTTATTGATTTATATCCCTTAATGACAAGAATTCACAGTCTGAGTGACCCAAATGAATCTGCTTCTCAAACTCATACTCCCCCTTTTATATACACTCTCCCTTTTTCATGGACTAATCTATCATTTTGAAACAAAATTATAAGGATAATGGGTGATCTAAAGATTTAATATTCATAAGGGTGTGGTAAAGGATGATCTTATAATTTCTTCCTTAAATCATAAATCATATCAAATGGAATAGTATTCATAAAGGAATTCGATAAATGATTTTTCCACAATATAAAAGTATGATTTCACATTACTCCACGTTATATATGGAAAAATGGTTTTAAATATTAATATATTAAGACTGATTGTGTCAAATAGTATTTTTTTGAATGATCAATAAAACTATGATTATCTAAAAAAATATTTAATACTGTATAAACATCAACCCCCAAATTTGTTAGCTGAACCCTCTTCCAAGAATCATGTGTAATTACATAAGTAGCTTCCAAAAACACTTATTGAAATATAAAAAACATCCCTAAACTATGATCATTACTATAATAGTTAAAATAACAATCACTATTAAAAAACACTCCACATAATGTGGATCCATGTATCGTACAATCACCTACCTAGTTTGCATCAATGTGACTAAGGAAGACCATTGAATTTGTTGAGAAATCCAAACATCATATTTATTTTTTACATACCTTGGTTCTGTTAATGTCAAACATGTGTTAATCCTTCAGTTAAATTTTATAACATACAAAAATAGTCACCACATAGACAATCATTGGTCTGGACACTATTATATATAAAAGGATTCCAATAATTGTTTGAAATTTATCATGAACAACATTACATCCTTGTTCATTATTTTTAAACATCTTAACAACTTATGTTGGGGTAGAAACCTTTTTATGATATTTAATTCCAATATTTATGGATTTTTTTGTGATACATTTCTTATTAAATAATGAAATAATCTAAACTCTATAAGATTTGTAATAATAGAAAATAGTTTAATTCCCCTAGAATAGGTATCTTCAACTAAATCTTCACCTATGTTTTTAATTCCCCATATAAGAAAATATTATAATTGAAAAAATTATGACATCTATAAATAAAATAACCATCAATATATCTAAATGATCCTATTTTATGTATATATTTCAATAAATAGATCCTTTGGGAAACCCTATTTTATCTAACAAACATCATGTTTAGAATAATAGTTTGTTGGAGCCTGTATCAACCCATAAAAAGAATTATAAAATATATAGACCATTAATCAATAATTATCAAGAATATAACCTTCTGTTTCTTCAATGAAGACTTCTTATTCAAGGTCACTATTCAGAAAATCAGACATTACATCCATTCAGTAGACCCTATAATGGATAAGAGTAGCCAGAAGCATGAAAACTCATATTGTATCTATTTTTGAAACTTGATGAGAGGTATATTAAAAATAAATTCTTTCTATTTGATAATATCCTTTGAAAAAAATAATTCATTATTCCATTTTACATATCCTTTATCAAATTTTAATTATAAAAAATCCATTTTATACCAATTAAATATTTAGTTTTAAGTCTAGGAATAACTTCCCATATGAAGTTATTATCATCTTGGATGAGTTATTCTTTCATATATATTACCTATTTATCATTTTTAATGTCCTTATCCACCATTATTTGTGAAACCTATGATAAAATAGTTGTTTTGATGTCAAATATTTTCCATCTTCAAGTTAAAACTGGTGAATTATAATTCCAATGGTATTTTTAGTTTCAATATGTTTCATTAACATAAAATTTAATTTTATTTCTCTAAAAATACCATATTAATAATCACTAGAAAATTTTAAATTACAATAATCAATTTTCAGTATGAATTTCACAAATATTTTCATCCATATTTTTAAAAATATTCTCATTGTTTTATATATGAAAATCGAAATCTTCTTTATTATGATAACCTATTTGGAATATATTTTCATCAATCGTCACATATTAAAAATTATTTTTGTATAAACACTATTATTCCATCATTTTTATCCATTCTTAGTTGATTAATATTCCAAAAATACCCCCTCAAAAACCTTTTATTCAATCTTTTTGAGCATACAACCTCGGATTTAAATATTACATGGACTTCCAAAGAGCTCCTAATATTTCACTGTAAGATTATTTTTTCACCACATATCATTGGGTGTTTCATGTGGATCTGGTCTCAAAATAAATATATTTTTAATATGAACTGTAGTAAATAGATCTTTTTTACTAGAATTATTTTCTAACATTATTCTTATGCTGCATTATTCTTCCAATTTCCATAATAATCGTATTCTTCCTCCCCACAACACTATTAGATTATTCTGTATAAGGTTTAATATACTAATTATTGAATCAATTTTATTAATATATGTTTCAAAAAAATCACTCATTATTTCAATCCCATTTTTTATATCATAGGTTTTTGATACAGAAGAAAAGTTTATCTTCAACCCACCTTTTATGAATTTTGAATATCCAAACATCATCAAAAAAATTTCATGATTAAGAGAACATTGTTCTTCAATGTATTGTAATCCATGAATAAAATTAAATTTATATCACCCTGTGATTATTTTTCTCTTATAATCCCATTGAGATCTATGTGGAATAATTTTAATAGTCTTGTGGATTTAGTATCCTCATTCTTGTGATTCATCTGTGTCATCTTTCTATTAGTTCTAAAAGGGACTACATACCTTGAAGGGGGGAGAATATGTGTATGAATGTTATTTTAAAATACTTATTCAATACCCAATTAATCATGAACTATTTATTATAAGGGTCACTTTTTTACACTAGTGTTCTTATGAGGATTACTTCTCTTCTTCTTTATCTGATGAAGATTCTGTTAAATTAATGCATGAATGAAAACACACAGATAGAGAGATATATACATTATATAGCCTCACTGGGCTACGTCCAAGGAAAATTCAATGGAGTTGTTCTGATTTACCTAATAAACAAACGCTCACTACCAATAATGATGGTTCGGGCTAGATATCTTCTATACCAAGGATCACTGCCTTTATAATGATTAGGGTCTTCTCAGTACATTTCCAAGGGTCACTCCCTATGTCACTTACTCTAGACCACTATCGATAGGATGGGTCACTATCTTCTTTTTCCATCAATCACTCCTCTTATAATGGATCCACTAATAATTTATGGACTTTTAGGTCCCTTCATAAAATCTACTGAATGCATCATCTACTGTATTCTGATGCTTTATTGATGTCCCACTTTCATCAACTGTTTAATATCTCTTTACCACAGAACACTAGGAAATTCCTCTTGAAAAAACTTCACAAATCTCACTGATTTGCGAATCCCCTTCTATCACAATTCTCAAACAAGCCTTCACAATGTACAAGTCCTATCTTGAAGCTCACTATTTCAAATATCTCAAACTAGCCATCGTAAAGCCCTTTATATTTTGTGAATCCCACATAGCCTTCAAGAAGAACATCTCATTTTCATAGCTCAACTAGCCTTCATGAAGTTTCTTCCTTTAACAGAGCTCAACTAGCCCTTTCATATTCCCTTACATTCACAATGCTCACTATCTCTGTAATCCTTTTTTATGATTCAAGATCCTTAAGATTTTCATTATGTATCTCTACTCTTTTCATGGGGTAAATTCCTATTTAAAAGTGTTTCCCACAAACGCAAGAACCTTCCTACCATGTTAGCGCCATTTTAGTACCATTTCACAAGGCATTGATTTTTCCATTGCAATTATCCCCTTTTTGTGAATCTATGAAAACAAATTCCATTTCGCAATTCTCTTCATAATCACATATCCTAATATCAAAACATTTTCACCACCTCAATGATGCACTAAATATTCTCTTCACCTCTTCCATTCTCAAAGCTCATCATAGTCGTAGAGATCATTGTTAGATTACTTTGGTCCTTTTAGAAGCAATATTCATGAAACCCATATTTATAAAACTCATAACTTGGACATATTTTTATTAGATTTTCATGGAAATGTATATTTTGTAATTAAAGCCAAACTCAAATTTCTAGACACCAAAAATTTAAACAACACTGGAAAATGATGCCATCTAGTATCTTTTATTTTTATACCACCTCCACATCTTCTATTACTTTTTAATGGTACTTTTTAAATATATAATGTAAATAATATCTCTACCTCATGGCAATTCACAATGTAAACACACATTTTCCACAAACACAACTAACCCCAAAATGATGCCATGTTTCTTTAAGGGATTGTTTCCCAACTATCTTCCACTTTAGGTTTGATAACAATTATTACATAATTTGATACCTATTTGAAGATCCTTCAATATTCTACCACTATTTACATCATGAGATTCTAATGGAGATCAACGAATTACTCAAAAAAAAACTATAAACCCAAATGATAAATGATAAGTTTTAGAAGCTTGAGTATAATGAAAAGTTCATTAATCAATCACTTCATTCCTATCACCAATTCATGAAACCAAATAACTAGTTTCTTCATGAACCTCAGTTTTTGTGATATATCTTATTTGACCAATCACTACTAGCATCATAAAATTTAATAATCTCCCGATATTGTTTCTCCTTCTACCTCAAAACTCTATATTTCAGTCCCTCCCCATGTCTTGATATATGAATATTTCTTCTCTTTAAGAGTCAAACATTCTTCCTCTTTGTCAATAAACCCAAAGATAATTCCTTTGTGGTTTAAAATAAGGTAATGAACACATATCATAATATTAAGAAATAACACTCCATACCTCAGGGATAGGGTTGATGAAATATCCACCCATTTTTAAGTGCGGGGAGTCGAATGGACTCCTAGATCTAGTCGACACCTTTTAAATGATTCTTTGAGTAAGGCCAATATTATAAAGTCTGAAACTTGTTGTTATGTAGAAACATACTACAACATCATAATTACTTTCTCAACATTCTCCTTGATAAAATGATATTTTATTTTAATGTTAATTTTTATTCAGTGATGGACTAGATTTTTTCTATGATTTATAGCATTTGAATTAGCGCAATGAATTCTGATCAGATACTTCACTTCAATTCCCATATCATCAAGATACTACATCATACATGATAACTATCATTATACTTGATTAGATGAAGAATATTCTGATTTTTTATTTCTCAATGAAATTATTTCTTGTTTATTTCTTAGACAATAAATATGAAATTCTCTATGATATAATTCACCACCTAATGTTGTTTTCTTATCATCTACTGAATCAACATATTCTTCATCTGTACATCCCAATAGCTCTAGATGATGTTTTTCTATTATAAATAAAAATAAAATCCACAAGGCCTTTAATATACTAAATTTTTATTTTTACTAAAAGAATGTGTCTTTCCTTAGGGTTTATTTTTTGTCTCGATCATCGGCAAGCAGAAAAAAAATATGGTCTTATTTCTATCAGATATAGTAAAATCCAAATAATTTGCTGGTATTATATGATATTAACATTCTTATATCACCTGTAAAGTAATGGAAAATTCAATCTCACCAATATTTGACACCTTAAACTCACTTTTCATGAATTTAGAAAATTATCTACAATGTGATTCATCTAATATTAAAAATATTATATCATAAAAATATACTAGCCCTATCACTCCTTGATAACTATTGTTATTGGCATTGAGATTATGATCAACATCACCTTGTTAAAATCCATGAAAAATAAAATACTGATTTTTTATTGAATACCATTCTCTTGGCATTTTATTCAACCCATATATAGCCTTCTTGAGCTGAAAAACATTGCTCTGATCTTTATGAATAAGGAAAAAATCTGGCTACTATGTATAAACCTATAATTTCAAAACCCCATTCAATAATAAATACTTTAAATCCTTCAAATAAATCATTGAACATCCATTGCACTATAATGGTCAAGAATATTCTTACTATCTCTAGCCTTCTAATATGTGAAAATGTCTCATCGATATCGATACCCTCCATTGGGGAGTAAGGTTTTCACACTAGTCTTCCTTTATTTCGAATCATTGTGCCATCTTCATCCATCTTGTTGTAAAAGACCCATTTTGTCCTGATGAAATTCTTGTTGGCCTTCTCTTTCATTTTATTGGTATAATGAAAATTGTATGTTGATACCATATTGTTAGAGAAAAATAGAAAATTATGAAATACATGATTTTTACTACTTCTCCCCAAATCTTTATTCTTTATTTCATATAGCATAAATTTTTATACTTTATATCCCATTGAAATCTTTCATCTGATGAGGAGATAGAGTTACCCCTGATAATGTGAAACTCTTCCTATTATTATGGAAATTTTTTTGACCCACAATCATTCTTCTTATCTTTTATCATTTAATATCATGTTACTATTTTGAATGATCCATAAACAAAACTTCAAAGACTACAGTGTCAGAAATTAGTACAAGAAACATAAAATAAGGTTAATAAATCAATCACTATCTATTGTGGCCAGTTTCTTCCACCCGTCTCATGCATCCATATCACATTAACTAATTTCGTGGTATTTTTATTGATTCCTTCTTCATATTTGAAAATTGATAAGAATTAGTTGACATTTTGGATCACATAAAATCAATTCTTTTCATATTTTGGTGTCACTTCCCATTAGATCATATATCCCTTTTTAACCTGAAACACTCAAACAATAGATAATATAATTTATACACATAGGTAGAGGGGATTCTCAAAAATCTTCACGAATAATACTATGGTTGATCCTATTGGATCAAACAATTGAGGATTTCTTATAAATCATTGTAGTATTTATGTTCTTATTCCAACTACATATCCAAACTCAATTGTTCTGTCCATATGACTAAACATTCATTACCCACATTACAATACTTCTTATGATATTTCAGTTTTGTGGGTTTGGACATCTTCAAAATTTGGGGTTTATACCTAATAGTAATTATTTTGTTTTTTGAGGTTCCACCTGAATGAAATTTATTATGATTAATTCTCTGAGTGGGAATCTATCCACTAGCCATATTCACTTTCTCATTCATATATTTGAGGTCTCCTTCCCCTTCTTTCAATTAACACCTTATGAAACATGTGAGATTGTGGAGAAAATATTATTTCATTTTTCTTTCATTAGTTATTGAAGTCTCCACAATTTTTTTTATTGATACTGAGTTCTTTATTGAATGAATATTCTTTTTTACTCACAATTGAAGTAGCTCTTCACTTTTACTTCGAGGTTTATTCACAATATTTCTGAATGATTTGTTATGATTGTTGCAGAGGAGGTGATCGATACACCTTTCATTGAGATCCTTATGACTCCCCAGATACTGTAAACCCATTTTTATCTTATCATTTTGTCATTCAATATATGACTTTTTGGTATGCACAATTAATGTTTGGGGTCTTCTTCTATGTTCTATTTCCTTCCTTGCATTCTTCCTTCTACAATATCCTACCAAATTCCCATAATATGAAAATATAAAACATCTTCCATCAAAATAATACCTCATATAACTATTTTTAGCCGAGATTTTAATGCAGCTTGAGTCTTCCCTCTGACTTTGAGAAACCTGAATTTTTGAAACATATTCAAATAATGTACTTATATTCTATAAAAATAGCTTTTGATGGATGATTTATTTTGAGAGGTGTTTCTTTCAGACATTCCATGAAGCATTTTTTTTCATATTTATCAATATTTTTTCCTTCACAGCATGAAATATTTTCACTGTACTATAAAAAAATGATATATGGCCATGCATCCCATAGAAATAACACATGATGTCAATATTTCTTGTAAAATCCTTTATAGTTCTGTCTTTAGAACATACTATAGGTTTTATATTTCTGTAATTATTTATGGATCTTTCTTATCAGGCATAAGATAGGGTTCAATATAATTAATTTTTTTTTTCAAATTGGATGGCCTTTGGGATGATACAATAATTTCATGATTCTCTTATGAAGTTGAATATTTTATTTTTATATCTTTATCATTTCCTGCAATATAATCAAATTTTAAATGATGATCATCCTTCAAATTGGGATTTCTTTTGGAATTATATTTATCCACTTATTTCTTCACTAATTCTCTCTCTTCTCTCAATTTTTTAATCTTCATATCCCTTGATTTACTTTGAACATTATGTTCTCTTGTTAGATTATTCCCTCTACTAAACTCATCTACACACTCACATGTGAACTTATCCACCACGTCACTTTTTTCCTTTATTTTAAATTTTTATTGATTAATAGTATCAGAAAAACATTCATTCTTTTATTGTACCCTTTGGTTATTATAAACTAGTTTAGATAACTTATTAAAAAGATCATCATTTCTTGATTTCAGATTCTGAATTTCATTTGATTTCTTACTCTATCCTTTATCATTAGCTTTGTGCGTTTTCCATCTTTATAAGAAAATCTTTTAGTTCTTCATATTGGGAATCATCCTTCTCCCTCCAATCAGTAGCCAGATCAATAATCCTTTGAATTAAGACTCAAATATTTTGGCCTCAATATTATTACATAGATCTAAATATCTTTACATTTAATTTCTTTCATAAATTTCTAATCTGATTTCTTTATTTTTTTTGGACAGCTTCCACATCATTTCTTCTTGAAATTTTATCATCATCAGTAGTTCCATCATTATATGGAATATCATGTTCTTCATGCATTCTTTCTATAATATTGAATTAATATGTATTTTCTCTATATGATTTATCAAATTGATTATTCTATTTACTACATGGTTCCATCAAATGAACCACACTCTTTTCATAGACACTTATACTTTTAGAAATGACACAATAATTCTGATTCTTCTTCAATGATCTTCACATTACCATGGAACACAATGATAATAGAAGACTGAATATTTATGATTTGTAATCATCTGAACAAAGTTAGAGTTAAAAATATGATAAAAAAATCTTTCACTCTGATACCTAATTTTAATTCTGAAAACAACGTAGATACCCTGATGGGAGGGGGAATGAATTAAGGTATACACATTATTTTAAAATACATATTCTTACCCCACTATATTTTCCGCGACCCGTACCCTGGAGACCATGTCGTGAAAACCCCAAGCCCTTATTCTATAAGACAGGGGTTGGTGACTACCACCAGAAAGGCAAAACCATTAAAGATAATTCCTTTATTTCAAACCAATACAGACATAGGTAGGACACACTACACATCATTCTAACACAATAGAAGAAGAATGGTTCATCCACAACTAAAAAATTCAACTGATTGTAAAATATAGAACATAATGTAAAAGGGGCTAAGAATACAAGCCCAACTGAAGAGATATATCTACGGCAGAAAACATCCAATTATATTTTCCACCAAGGATCCTACTTGAAGAGTAGGTACAACTAGTCCTCGTTGGGTCATGCACAACAGATCCACACAAGTTTGATAGAATGCTAATCCACACAAGGTTGCCATGATGATGATCCACACAGGGTCTCTATGTTTCGTGTCTAAAAAGGGTCTCTATGATAATGATCCAAACAGGGTTGCTATGCTTCTAATCAATACATGGTGTCTATGATACTGATTCAGATAGGGTCGCTATGAAGCTGATCTATAGAGGGTCGCAATGAAGCTAATCCACATAGGGTCTCTATGACGCCGGTCCACACAGGGTCTCTATGATGCTGATCCATATAGGGTTTCTCTTCAATTGATAGCTAGCCACAAGATCCCCCACACACTATTGGCTTGAGTTCCATAGAATCTTCTCCTCATGATATCCATCATGCCTCAAATTTCAAGAAGCTCTATAATGGAGTAACCCAAAGACTATCATGTTGTAAGGGTCCCAACATGATAGACGACACTACAATCAGATGCCATGTCTGTGTGTTATAAGCGCTTTCGTACCAAGGGCCCAGTTGGATTCAGGTTCGATCCAACCCTCATGTAATCTAAATTTCATCAAAACCTAGGTGGAGTAATTCAAAATAACTGTCTCGTTCCAAGTATTCCAGTGTCATAGACGTTTTTTCACTTAGACGTCTGGTTTCTGATTTACGGTCTTTTAAGCATATCCGAGCTGGAAAAGGGTTTGGGTCTAATCTGAACAAGTTGGACTGGCATGACCCGCCCTAGAATGGACAGTTAAACCTAGTTTGGGTCAACCTGACCTGGGTCCCACCAGGCCCAGCATGAAGTGGCTTGGCCACAGACCGGCCTGACCCACCTTGGTTGGGCGCGGCTCACCGGGAAACCCGGCCCGGTTGCTGGCACGATCCACCTACTGGGTGGCCCACCCCCTTCTTGAACAGATGACTCAATCCGGGTTCTTCATTCGGCGGAACCATGTGGAACCACTCCCATTTAAGTGGGACCCATGGGACTCGAGTGCCCTCAACAATGGCTCCATGTAGTATCTTCCCTTAGCAGCGTGCGACGATGCGCCATCCTGCAGCCACTGTGTCTGGCCGATGTCGTCCAACCCCACTATACACCATGGCTCCTATGGGCGTTGCCTCTACTCTATAGACAATGAGATCCGGCCACCACCATCACCCACTGGGGTTGGGCGTCAGCGCTACCACGCTGGTGCCACACTGGTGGGGCTACCAAGGCCCACCAGGTGAGCTCTGGGGGGTCGTTTTCCCTTCCGATTTCACAAATAGGCCTCTCAGGAGGCCTCTGTCACTCCATGGTTCCTAGATTCAAGAATTCATCTAGTTGAAAATATTCCCCAAAGAACGTGACAAAAACCGAAGCATCGGAGGGTCCAGGCCGTGTTCGTTTGGACCACACCATCTGCATTAGAATCATATCAATTGGGTAGTAAAAAAATACATCACATATGTAATGATTAAAACCCATTAAAAACTCCCATACCGACCACCCACAATTTCATACAAATCACGGATCAACTCGTTTTGGTTGATCCGTGTCCGTCATGCTTTTCAAGAACGAGGAATTGAATTAATAATTTACATGATTTTAATAGCAACACGTACCTCGGATTTGGAGGAGATGTCACTATTTTGGAAGGATAATATATGTTCGTTGAAGTTTCTGATGTTTGTCGATCCCAGATTGATTCTTCCAATGACATCATTCAAGCCTCCGTTGTTCATTGGATGGAAGTTTATTCTTTTGTTTTTCATCAATAATTCTTCCACAATCCACCTATCATCTCAACTTTCCAACATTTTAATATCACAAGGGTCATATTAAGAGATTAATCCTATTTTCAAATAACAGTTCATTATTTGGTGTAACTAATGAACCACATTAATTAAACGAGGAGTTGTTACACGATTGATGTGTAACCAGGCATTTAATTTCCCTCATCAAATTTTTGACCACCTCTGTGGTCCCCTCCACCAAAAATCAATAGATGATACACAAATAATGTAACATTATTATGTTATTTTATTATTCTTCAAAAATTTCAAAAAAATATATTTTTCTCCCGACCTACTATGGTCGATGTTAATCCTCCCTTAAACGAATCTCAGCACTACGAGTTCGACGGTGCCCTCCGATTTCAATTCCGAGCAATGGTTCAAAGGATATATATTCATGCTAACATGTTTACTGAAAGCCCATAAAAAGGTTCAAAATTCCATTCCAGGCAGACCGGGCCTCGAAATCAAGTGTCATCAATTTTCACGGACTCGTAATAATCCCAAATAATCTTTTTTTAAAATAATATTTGATTTCTAGGTAATTACATTCTTTCTAACTTAGGTCTTTTCATCCTTGAATTCTACAACAAAACTAGGAGAAAAAATGGTGGTACTCAACACATATCTGAGCCTCCCACTCCCATGTGCTCTCTTGGAGATTCCCATGCTTCCAACGAACTTGTACCAAAGGAATCAATCACCCACGAAGTACCCTCTCTGGTTGATCCTCTAACTCCCCCAGGAACTCCTTAATCATTGCCCCATCATTGATATCCAGCTCGCCCTAGTCGATAATGCATGACATATCGTGCACATAATTCATCAGTTGTGACACATGGAAAATATTGGGCACCAGGTGCATCAGTGCGGGAAGAGACGGACTGTAAACCACCTTGCCTAATCTGTTGAGGATCTGGAATGGTTTGATAAACCACAGAGTTAGCTCGTCACCCCTACCAAACCTCCATAAGAATCATTGGGGTGATACCCATAGGAAGACATAGTCACCCTCCTTAAACTCAGAGGGTCTATTTATCCTATCAATATAATACTTTTTATGGCTTTATGTAGTCTTCATCCTATCATGGATAACTTGCACCTTCTCCGTGGTAGACTATACCAACTCAGGACTGATAAGTGTTGACTCCCTTGGGTCTGTCCATCAAAGTGATGACCTACAAGGTTGCCCTTATATAGACATAAATGGGGTCATGCCTATGGTGGAGTGATAATATTTTTTGTAAGAGAAATCCACCAGTTGCAGGTGGTCCTCCCAAATATGGTCAAAATCAAAGACACAAGAACAAAGCATGTCCTCGAGTGTCTATATGGTCTGCTCCATCTAGCCATTTGTCTGAGGATGGGAGGTGATGCTCAAACGTAGATGAGTCCTGAATTCCTCCTACAATCCCTTCCACATGTGGGATATAGAACAATCATCCTGGTTTGATACGATCATTGATGTAACCCCATGAATCATTACAATCTCTTGTACATAGAGGAATCCCATGCTCTCAACTAATCCCTTCTCTGTAATGGGTAGGAATTTGGCTAACATGGTGACTCAGTAAATGATCATCCAAATGGAATCATCTCCCCTAGACATATGTGTTATCCCAATCACAATTTCCATTGAGATAACATCACACTTCCACTATGGTACCTCAAGGGGAAGAGCTAAGCATGCTGGTACCAGATACTCTTTATTCCCATGATGACATTTGAGGCATCGCGAAATGAGCTCTGCCACTTCTTTCTTAATCCCTGACCACCAGTACTAATTTCGGATGACTTGGTACATATTCTCCAAACTAGGATGTACCACCAAAGGGGATGTATGGAACTCTCTCAAAACCTCCCCCCATACCGTCACTGGTACAATAGTGCATCAAATGAAGTGGATGGTAGGCTCCCCACCATTGGGATAACATCCAAGGGATATCTAATCATGTATGGTCTCATAGTCTACATCCCCAATCTATGCCTCCCTGACTCGCTGAAGGAGTGGGGGAGTAACTTTCAGTGACTAGAGGTAAGATGCTCTATCAATAACCATGAAGTATAACCACAATTCGGCAATCTTCTCTATTTCATAACTTAGAAACTATATACAAGACATCTTATTGAGTCTGTCTACTACTACATTACCTTTCTCAGGAGTGTATACTATCTCAATGTGGTAGTCCTAGAGGAACTATAGACATCATTTCTATTTTAGGTTCAGCTCCTTATTTGAGAAGATATACCTGAGACTCTTGTGATAATAGTAAACATTAAACTGCTCACCCATCATCTAGTGTCTCCACATCTATAAGGCGAAGACCACTATTGCCAACTCTTGGTAATGGGTGTCATAGTTCTTCTCGGGATGTCTCAACTATTGTGATCCATAGGCGATCACCACTTGCTGTTGCATCAGGACACAACCTTGTATTGTCCAAATTTCATCAAAGTAGACTACATACCCAATGACCTATTTTGGTAGCCTCAAGATGAGGGCACTCGTTGGTCTCTGCCTCATCTCTTGGAAAACCTGTTGGCACGTCTCCGTCCACAAGAAGGGATTCCCCTTCTTTGTCAAAGCTGAAAAGGGTGTCGCTACCCTAGAGAAGTGATGTATGAATCTCTTGTAATATCTATCCAATCCTAGGAAACTCCAGAGATCATTCCAAATCTTGGGATGCTCCCAAGCAAGCACTGCTTTTCTCTTCATCAGATCCACTACAACTACAGCCTCTGAGATAACATGTCCCAGGAAGTGGAATTTTCGTATCTAGATATGGAAATTTAAGAGCATTCCCTAAAGTTGGATCTCTCAGAGTGTATCCAACACTATTTGTAGGTGTGTGGTGTGCTCCTCCTCCGATTTTGAGAACACTAAGATGTCAACAATGAAAACCAACATTAAGAAACTGAGGTAAGGCTGGAAGATTCTGTTTGTGAGCCCAATGAATACTGACAGAGCATTGGTCTCACCGAAGGTAATCAGTAAGAACTCATAATGTCTATACCGAAATCTGAAGGCTATCTTCAGTACATCCTCATCCCATACCCGAAGTTGATGATAGACTGATTTAATATCTATCTTAAAAAACCATCGATCTCCCTTCAGCTGGTCGAAGAGATCATCAATCCTTAGGAGTGGATACATGGTACTCACGGTAACCCAGTTCAGGTGTTGATAGTCCATGAAAAGCCTCATACTCCGATCTATCTTATTGGCGAACAAAATTGGGGATGCCCATGGAGAATCACAAGGCCTTATGAAACCCATCATCTGAAAGACCTACCACTATACACGCATCTCATGGAGCTCCATGGGATCCATCTGATTTGATGGTGTAGATATTGTTGTCGTCCCAGGGTATATGTTGACATAGAAGTCCACCTCTCTTTAAGGACGTCGTCCCTGATCATCCCTAGGAAACAATCATCATACTGGTCCAAACTACAGGATAGTTCAATCTCCTATCATCAATAACCCTGAGGGTTAGGCTTGCCAACTGATGTGTGATCAGATTCACTCTCCTTTGAGAAAGACCATCTTGAGCTGTAATGGTTCCCTTTTCCTCAATGAAGAAAAACATGATCCCATCCTTGTGGAAACACTGCACATTTTTCCTAAAATATTAAATCTGAGTATGGACCGTGGATAACCAATTCATACCCAAAATGACATCATATGGCTTTGACGCTAGTACTTAGAGATTCTAGCCAAGTATCACACCACCTAGAGTAATCTCACTTTGTCGAAACTAGTGTGTAATTATTGAATCTTATCATGTAGGACTCTATAATCATAAGGATCGAGCCAATGGCTCTCCCAGAATCTCTAAGGTCTGAAAACAGAAATTGTTAATGAAAGAGTGATTGGATCATCTGTCAATAAGTACAACATATAGGGTAGAGTAAACATAGATCATACCTCGAATAATCTCTAGAGCACCATGGACGTCAGTCTCAGCTTCATGAATCTATGTTAATCCATATATGCCAAATCATTAAGCTAATGGTGGACCCCCTGTAGGTGGTGGTGGAAGAACCTCAAATCACTGCCCACTGTCTGCTGCACGACATACTCCTCGACCACATTCACCACCAAACAAACCTCCTCGCTCAAATAACTGCCTCTTCCTCAGTGTTCCCTCAACAATATGATGATCATTGGTATGGAGAGTCATGAAGGTATGACTCATGTGGCCATACTCGCCGCATGTGAAGCGTATTCTGCTCCTCTACTGTCCGACTCTTACTTATGAGTTTCGCACCTCCGACCATATGTCATGGGGTCATCTTCCAGATGTTCTGGCCTTCTTGGACCTCTACGTCATCTACCTACTGACTGCTGTAGATGACTCGACCACCTATCATCTGGTGGTGGCTCTCACCATCAGTTCTTGCTCACCTAAGAAGATATCCACCAGTAACGCTCTCTTAAGTACTCTATCCCACGTCGGGATATTGGGAGATATCATCGATGCGTTGATCTCCCACTGGAGACCCTGCTCAAAAGTCCAGAACCTGTAGAAAGGGTCATGTATGATGTTTGTGGAGTAGCGTGAGAGGTCAGTGAATCTCGCTGAGTACTTAGAAACTATCAGGCCACCCTGTGGTACGTGAAAGAGCATCATTATATGCACATAGCATAGTGTCACTAGAATTAACTCCACCCTTAAGAGAATCTCAAAGTCCTTCAAGGTGTGGGTCAACTCATCATTTAACTAGAGCATCAGGCTCCAGTATATCCCTATTGTGCCTTAGAAAAGACTAGTAGCTTGGATCACTATATTTTCTGCTGGTGTCCCAACTAGGCAGAAAACTCTAGCCCTGTCCACCATCCAGTTCTCAGCTGCATGTGTATCTCTCTTTCCAGAAAATATCAGAGGTCTCTAATTCTAGAACTCATTCAATGTGCTCAGTTTGCATGCACCTTCTACTAGTGGGGATGGTGGAAATTTTTTCCCACTATTAGTGGTGCTACAGGTATGGAACCCAAAGGTGAAATCTCTTTATAAAGGACATATACTAATGCCTCATTGCATAGTGGGTTTTCTTTGTAAACTCTCTCTAGAACCCTGGATGGATGTCTATGTCGAGGCCTCCTAAATGAAATAGGTGTACCACAGTCAATAAGTTATACCTGGTGAGGTGACTCAAAAGAGATCAAAAGTAAAACATTTCCAAAACACACACAATCAGTTCTTTCATGAACAATGTCAGAAATCAGAATTCAGGGTCCTGGTGTATGGATACGTAAGTTTACAAACCAACAATGTACTCCCCTAACATAAAATAACACTAAAAAAACATAACACTACTACTCCATTGTAAAGATCAGAGTCCTAGTTCATTGTTAGAACTAACTCATTTGATACCACTTTTTCACGACCCATCCCCCCGAGGCCCATTCTGTGACTACCCCAACCCTGCCATCCATAGGCTAGGGGTTGGAAACTAGCACCAGGAAGGCATATCCCAAAAAAGGGAAGGAATTTCCTCAATCTTATATACACATAGATATGGAACACTACGCTCACGTATAACACAATAGAAGAAGAAACAAAAAACCACAACAAAAAACCTGAACGAAGTATAAAAGTAACTATTGAAAGTAAAATGGTCCAGAACACTAGCCCAACTAAAATGATAAAACTACAATAGAAAAAAGCCCCTAAGATCGTCCACTAAGGATCCTACCTGAAGGATAGGTAAAACTTCTATCCATAGTTCTCCATGTCATCCAATCACCCTCATGCACCGTCTAGTCATGGTACCCAAAATTCTCAGCCAAGCTGCTCGTTATTTGCAAAAGACATAACAAGGTGAGGGTGATGGCCAAAAAGGGTGAGTGTATAAATACCCGGTAAGGACCCTAATACCCCCGATGGTCTCTCAAAATTTGACAAAGGAATACCAAAAAGCAAGATCTCATTCCCAAAAGACAAGGAGAATTACTCTGCTCAACCCAGGTATACAACTCAGAGACCATGAATAATAATTATTAGTCTTATGATACATCATAATATTCTTTTAGGAAGTTTCCACAATTTAACCAAGAATAAGTTGATCCATTATCGATCCACAGAGGGCCTTATATTGCTGATCCACGATGGGCCTCTCAAAGGCTGTTCCTTGTCGGGTCACCCACTCTTGATCCACACAGGGTCACTAGAATGCTGATCCACAAAGGGTCTTTATGATATTGATACACTTAGGTTATCTATTATTTTCATTCACATAGGGTCTCTATGATTTGGATCCACATAGGGTCACTATGATGCTCATCCACATAGGGTCTCTCTGATGCTGATCCCACAAGGTCTCTATGATGATGATTTATAGATGGTATCTATGATGATGATCCATAAACGGTCATTTTGATGTTGATCCACACTGAGTCTCTATGATGTTGATTCACACATGGTCATTATCATTCTAATCCACATAGGGTAACTATGATTCTGATCCATACAGGGTCTCTCTTAAATTAAAAGCATGCCACTAGATTCCTCGTACTCAGTGTGCTTTAGTTTTGAAGAATCTACTCCTCAAGATATAAGTCATATCTCAACTATCACTATGATCCAAAAATGAGTAACCCAAAGTACCACCATGTCATAACGGTCCAAATGAGATAGAAAACACAAAAATCAAATGCTTGGTCTGTGAGTTATAAGAATTTTATTACTGAGGGCTTGGTTGGATTCAGGTTTGATCCAACCCGGATGCACTCTGACATTCTCTAAATCACATGTGGAGTATCTGAAATGATCCTTCTTGTTTCCTGGATTCCAAAACTATAGATGATTTTTCAAATAGACGTTTGATTTGTGAGATACCATTTTTTGAGTGCATATAGGTTGAAAAGGGTCTGGGTCTGCACTGACTCGGTTGAACCGGCTTGACCTACCCCAACCTGAGCCGACCCGACCAGGTTTAGGTTAACTCGACACAGGTCTATCTCGGCCAGGCCCTACCCGCATTGGCTGGGTGTAGCCCACTAGGCGACCTGACCCAGTTGTTGACATGGTTCTTGAGCTCAGTGGCCCACCCCCTTTTTGAATGGCTATGCCTTTTGGTGGTCATCAACTAGAGGCACCACGTGGCGCCACTCCGCTATCAGCAGGATCTGCGGGGCACATGTCCCCTCTATCATGGATCGAAGCTGCAACTTCTATCTGCATTGCATGATAGTGCACCACCCTGCTGCAACCCCTGCCGATAAGTGTCAGCCACCCCTACTGTCTAATGTTAAACCAATGGGTTCTTCCACTCCTTTGAGGCCTGTGAGAGCCGACTGCCACCATCGCCAGGTAGTGCCGGTACCTCACTGACGTGGCTTTCGAGATCCACTAGGTGAGATCCAATGGCCCTTTTTCCAATCCTATTGCACCTAAGGGCCTCCCTAGATTCTACCATAACTACGTGGTTCCCGGATTCATGATTTCATCGAGTTGAAAATACACCCCCAAAAAAGCGACAAAAACTAATGTAGGGGAGGGTCCGTGTCTTGCACTTTTTTCCTATGTAATCCATGTTAGCATCATATTAAGTAGGAAATAAAAAAAATACATCACCTTGGTAATGGAACAAATCAATTCAAAAATCCTGCAGCATCCCCACATAATTTCATATGAATCGCAGATCAAATCGTTTTGGCTGATCCGTGTTCGTCATGAATTTCAAGAATGATTAATTGAATTGAGAATTTATGTGAATTTAATAACAATCCATACCTCAGATTCAGAGGAGGTGTCATGGTTGTGAAAGGGAATCTATGTTCATTGAAGCCACCAACATTCATCAATCTTGGATAGAATCCTCCAACATCCTCATTCAAGCCTCCATTCATCATTGGAGGGATGTTTTTTCTTCAGTTATTTATGAAGTATTCTTCCATGATCAACCATTCCTCTCCCTTTTAAAAAGTTTTAAGATCCAAAGGTTCGTATAAAGATATTAATCCTTGTTTCAAAAAATGTTTCATTAATTTGTGTAATGAATGAACCACATCAATTAAATGAGGAGTGGTTACACAATTGATCTATAACTGGGAATTTAAATTCCCTTATTAAAATTCTGACCGCCTCCGTTGTCACCACCACCATCAGTCAAGAGGTGGAAGAAAAATAAAATAAAATTTTTATTTTACTTTATTATTCTTCAAATTTTTTGTAAAACTAAATTTTTCTCTCGACCTACTCCATTCAATGTACGACCTCCCTTAAGTGAATCCTAGCACTACGAGTTCAACGACGCCCTTAGATTTCAATTCCATGAACCAGTTCAAAAGATAAAAATTCAGGCTCGCACATTTACTAAACAAAACATAAAAAAATTTCAAAATTCCATTTTGGGAATACTGGGCCTCAGAATCAAGAACTATAAATTTTTGTTGAATTGTAATAATCCCAAATAATTTAAAAAATATATATGGAATTTCTGGGTCTTTACAAGATCTTTATCTCATTATTATAAGGTCCTATTTGTTTGCACTAGTGTGTTTATATGGATTACTTCTTTTCATCTTTATCTAATGATGATTTTATGAAATTAATGCATGAATGAAAACACACAAACACAGAGATTTATACTTTGATCACCTTCTCTGGGAAACATCCAAGGAGAATATAATGGAAATTTGATAATGATCGAAGTCCACTAAATTTCACTACTAATAATGATGGTTAATGCTAGATCTCATCTATACTTAGTCTCAAAACCATTGCAATGGTTAGGTTGTGATAAATGAATTCCCAAGGGTCACTCTCTATGTATCTTCTTTTGGATCACTACTGGTGGGAAAAATCACTGCCTTCCTTTTCTTTCACTAACTGATCGTGGAAGGGATCCACGCACTGTTTATGGACTTATAGGTCCCTTAATTATAACTAATGAATTCATCCTCCACTAAATGTATATTCTCTATTGACATCACACTTTCATTAAATGATGAATATCACATTACCAGAGAATACTATGAAATACCTTTTGAAAAACCTTCCCAAAACACACAGCTTAATGAAGCTCCATCTTTCACAGATCTGAATCCAGCCTTAACGATGTACACCTCATTTCACGAAGCTCACAATTTCACATTTCTCATACTAGCCTTAATAAAGCTATTGCCTTTTCCCAAACTTCACTCAGCCTTTGGGAAGCACACCACTTTCACATATCTCAACTAGTCTTCATGAGATTTATTCCTTTAAAAAAGATCAATTATCCATTATGAGTTCCCTTACATTTGCAAAGCTCACTACCTTCACAAGACTAGAGATTTAAGATTTTTTTTGTGTCCCTCTACTCCTTTTAAGGGTGGTAGTGGCCTATTTATAAGCATTTCCCATTGACTCTAGAACCTTATGGACTTGTCAGTGCCACATCATCACCATTTCACAGAGTTCCAATTTATTCTTCACAAAGCTCTATTTTTTTCAAAAATATCAACATAAATTTTCCATTTTTCAATGATTTGTGTAATTGTAGAGCCTTCCATCAAAACGTTTTCATGGACACAATGCTCCAGTCAAAATTCTCTTCACCTCTACCATTCTAAAAAATCTTCGTAGTTGAAGAGATCACTATCAGCATCCATTGATCATTTTTGAAACAATATTAACGAATCATATCTTCACAAAACTCATTCATTTAACATATTTTTAAGAGATATTCAAGGATATATATATATCGCAAATCACGTAAAACTCCAAATTTTAGAGCCCAAAAATTTGGAAAACCCTGGAAAAATACACCACCTTATATATATTCTTTTTGTACCTCCCCCAGATAGTAAATTCTTTTGTAACATGTCATTTTAAATATTTAATGTCAATAATATCTCTGGAACATGACAAATCACAATGGAAACACCACTTTTAATAATAAAATCTAACCCAAAATTGTACAATGTTACATAGAGGGATTGTTTCCAACACTTTCTCTTTTGACGTAATCTAGTGATTCCAAATTTATAACTTTTCTGTTTGGGCATATCTCTTAACACTTCATGTTTTAAAATTTTTCATAGGCATATTTGTCCAATATTTATATGTCTTTAATACAATAACAAGTTCTCATATCTCATTTTCATATAACAAGTATTGGAAGGATCACCGATCAAGAATATATTTAAGTTTTTTATATTAAATTTTGGGATAGTTATTCCTTTAATTTAACCATTAATTATTTATTTTTTAACGTTGAATGTTTCCTTATATCCTTCATTAAAAATTTGGATAACACTCAACATGTGTTTTAGACCATTACAATAAAGAAAAAAATTTGATTTCACATTATCATACTCATGTAGATTTTGTCAAATACCATGGATTTTCAAGGAAGATTCAATAAAAAATTTTAAAATATTATTCACATTTATCAAAGTTATTAAATATTTTATCATCACCATAAATATGGGAGGAACACCCACTATCAAGTATGCATTCATCTGAATTCTTTATTTCTTTAAAATGGATTCTTCCATGAAATAAATTAATTTATTATTCACCCAACCTTCGTTCTATATATATTTGTGTTGTAAATGGATTGGTTATATTTCTCGATATATAAATTTTCTATACCAATTTTGATCTTTCCATAAAAATTTATCTTTAAGATAGTAAAAAATGTTTTCTGTTGTAATCTTGTAGGCAGTTTCCATCTCTACACACATTATACAAAAATCAGTTTCCTTCAGATTAATTTTTATCCACATATCTTATTACCTTATAATAGGTAAATACTTGTTATAACAAAATATATTATCCTTATGTCACGACATACTATAGTGCCAAAATAACTCTAAAATATACATTTCCTTAAAAACCTGATTTCCATCCAGATGATTTTTTTCCAAAACAAGACATATTGTCAAATTTTTATGTATAATTTAATATTTTGTTTGATATAAAAGTTTCATTAAATATAATATTTTAATAAGGTACTATTTAGTAAATTTAACTAATTTTCCATTAGTATATATTTGACCAAGATTAATATTTAAAAATTTATTTTTAAATTAAATTGTTTTGGTACTATATTATTCAGAAGAGGAATTTACAAAAAAAAATCAAGCATACATGAAGGATATATCCTCGACATAAATAAATATGTCTAAATCTCTCTTAATATTTTTCAACCCTCTCTTAAATTTAAGACATTTTTATTATGTCTTTGACAACTATTCAACCTTTAAAGAGAGTATTTCTCTAATATCATTAATAATCATTTCATAATATATATCGTTCTACTAGATATTTCTTATTTTCTACACTATAAATTGTCCCCCTTTTATCTCTCTCACGTAATTCATCAAATAAATTATTTTTTTCTTTTTCCTGTTTCATATTCTCGTTTTCAGAATCGTTTTTTCTCAAGAAATTCATCAAGTTAATCTTTGAATATATATTAATAATCCATTGGTTCTAAATTATCTCCATCTTCACTATATGAATAAATATTTTTAACACGATCAAAACATTTTTTCAATATTTCATGTATTTATACACTAGAATTTCTACATGATAAAAAATATGTTTCCTCTTCTTTTATTATATTTTTTTGTTCATTGAAATACCTTATTTTTTCCACATACCATTGAATATTATTTTAAATTTATTCTCTACTTTTTCCTTGAGTAGTTTCATTAGTTTCATATGCTAAATGTACTATATTATTCTATAAAAATTTAATTTCATGATTTCTAAGGCCATTTAATTTATAACATCTACCGTAGACTATATATACCTCTATTTATTATTTTTTCCATCTAAAATCCTTTAAAATGATCCAAATAACTCTTTGATATTCTTATTTATTATCATAATTGATTGAGTAGAAAAATATTTATCATTAGAAATATCAATAATCCCCATGTATTTAAAATCCATCTTATCATTTGCATTCTTTTGGAATTATGGATGATTTCACATATCATAAGAGATATGTGTATTATATATCTCCTCAAGATAAATATATTCATTATCTCCAATAATTGAAAATATTGTAAAAGAACTTACCAAAAAAATTCTCACCAACTTAATAATGATTATTAATTATAATGTTTCTCACAAAAGTATCAAATTTTAAATATAATTTCATTTACATGAGAAAATAAATCTTCTACAAATTTTTCCTATTCTATTTGATGTATTCATATTTTCTTCTTTTGAACATCAGATTTTCCCCATTTAATTTCACATTACCATCAAAATATCTCTCTAACTTGTGAGATATTTATTCCTTAGGCTATAGTCCGAAGAATTTAGTATATAAATTCTATGATAATGAAAATGGAATATTATTTTTTTGTATTTTAATATTATTCAACATTCTTTTATTCAAAACAAAAATAATTTGAATATAGTTTTAAATTGGTTGGAAACCCACTATAGATACATCAAAAACATCTAGACCATGAGATAAATGATCCAGAAACATTGGGCTCTTCCATGTATGATAATTCTTAATATCTAATGTTGGTACAACACTGATATTGACTCAATTTATTATAATCAATTTTCAAAAGAAAATTTATTATATCCTTTTGAGGTGACCTAGATCTGTTACATATTGAATCTCCATGTTGGATATGTTTCCTACTCCAAAAGGGGTTAAATTAATGGAGGTATGTTTTTAAAAAATTGGTTTAATATAAATATTTTTTTGTGGATTTTTAGTCTATGATCCACTCATAATAGAAATAACACAGCCTCAAAAAACCATGTAAAAAATAAAAGAGCAAGGAACATAATATTTTCACAAGGTTAGGATATAATGTAGAATCTTTATCTTTTCGTGCATGGTAATATCCCCAACTACAAATTCCCTTATACATAACCACATTTGTGTTCCACTTAAATAATTCATGTGGAATTCCTCCACATATGTTAGGATTCACACCCAACAACATAGATTCATGTTTCAGTAAAAATGATGATTACAAGATGAATAAAACCACCAAATAAACCAATATGATTTGGAATAAAATGATAAATTTCCACTTCCACAATCCTCAATAATTTCAAAGAACAAATATATCATGATGCAGACTTGATTTGTACTACATGAATATTATCAAACTCAAATAAAAACATTGAAACCCATGATATCTATATGAACTTGATAATTGATTATACAACAGTAGTTTTAAAATAATCTAATTTTTCATCTTCTCAATCAATAAAAAAATTACAAATCATTGTTTCCCAATTTAATCTCTCTAAAAACAATCAAATTTATTGAAATGAAAAAATACATCAAAATGACCCCATGATATACATAACTCTAGCCGGAAATATAAATAAATCATGACCCAAAATTATATAATCATAGATTATAAACCATTTACATTTATTATGGAATTATTCATAACTATCCAGGAATCATAATAATTATTTCTCCATTAAATATTTTAATTCTATAAAGTTACAAAAAATCAATTAATATATACCTTAAAATCTAAATCAGTTATGTTATTTCCAAATCAATTACATTTCATAATCAGATATTAGAATTCCCTATATCATATATATCATAAAATCCTCTATGTGAATTACCAAATCAGTTAAATTTTTGAACAAACAATTTGAATCAATTTATCTATAATAATTATTTTGTTATCTTGATAATTTTCCTATGTAGAGAATTCAACTACATTAAGAATTTATCTATGGGAATTTTGTTTGTGTGGAAGAAATGGATACATAATTTTTATATGTCATTGAATCGACTATGTGTAATTTTTTAATTGTATTAATAACAATGTGAATCTGCTATGTGAATTATCACATGGACAAACTCAGTTAATTGAATATCAAGTGACTTTCATCCCTTTGTAGAAACACTTTATATGATCGTGAACCTTTATTATAGGTAATATAAATCCATCAAAACCAAATCAAGTACTATCCAAACTAATGAGAAATTAAAATAATATATAAAAAAAACATCCCAACCTCACCAAGAACCAAGGTATCTTAAAACATTAAACCAGGACACAGATCTATGGGTTTTTTAAATTTTCATTTATCCCACTCTATTTTTTTTAAATTAGGATAATTTTTTTAAGTTTTTATAATAATTTGGAAATATCATTTGTGCATGTACCATTTATAAGAACATATTATAAGTTCACCATTGGGGGTCACAACCTAAGACTACATTCTCACCCCTATAAATTCACCTTGCTGCATGTATAGACTATATATGGAAGTATTCATTCAATAAAATATTTAATATCCTATTGATCAGAGGCATATTTTTTCATAAGGAATCAGAAATTCTCATATAGATTATTGGGATTAGGTTTCATCAGCTTGAGAGTCATTTATATCACGTAAGTAGTGTGGATCAGAGTATGTAGATGAACCTATTACATTTTATTTTCACTATGTTTATTTTATAAATTTGTCCAACCTAGTGGGTGCATATTCTTATAAGTTATAACGTTAGTTGAGTAAATATTACTATATGGGATATTTAATTTATTATAGAATGGTATTTTTTATTATGAATACACGGATGGATACTGAGGGGTCTATGTTTAGTTATTCTTTTTTGTTATTACACTATAACCAGAGGGTATAGTCACACCACTATAAATTTTAGAACCTCAAAATTATTAAACAAATTTAGTGTATAATGAAGAATAATTGAGGCCTTAAGAAAATCCATATCTGGTGAAATATTTTTTCATCCCAGGAGAGTGCTGTGAAAACACCAATTAAATTTTTAAATGATATGAAGTCAAAATAAAAATAGTTAATAATAGAAAATTTCATTTTCTAAAAAACTATTTTTCATTAGATTTATTGATTTCTTTCAAAAGAAGAATTGATATATTTTTTAATTTTATATTAAAAATATTAAATTCATAATTGGATTTATAATAAAAATATTAATATTTTATTAATTTGTGTGATTTTACTGAAATATTTGGTTTTTATCTTAATAGTGAAAAACAATCATATTGCAAAAAATATCACTTTTATGACATTATCTTAATACATGAATGAAATAAATGTTTTTTAAACCCATTTTCAATATATATATATATATATTGAAAATATAAATTAAATAGAATTATTAAAATATAAAACCATTTGTAATGTTTTTGGAAAATTAATTAATATTTTACTCTAAAAACTATTTTTTCACATATTAAAAAATTTAATTGTTTTCACTTATAGAAATTATATATATCAAAATTTTGTTCATATTTTAGGTCAACCAGATTATATTATTTAAAATAATAAATTTTTATTTGTGGAAAAAATTATGATTACTAATATTAATTTTAATGAACATGATATTTATTAACCTATTATTTTTATAGATTTGTTTTATAACTGTTTGGTAATTTTTATGTTATAAATTATATAAAAACATTTTAAAATATAAATATAATATTTATTAAAAACAAATAAATATTAGTTTAATAAGAATATAATTATTAATTAATTATATATAATATTAAGAACCCATAATTTTGAAAATAGTATTTCTCTTGAAAAACATTATTTTAAAATTTAAAATGTTTTAATTTAAAATTTAATATTATAATATTTAGAAATGAAATTATATTAAGTTGAATTTATGTTTTGGTTCAAGGGATCTAATTTCAGAATGGGATGATATTTTATATTTTATAAAACATAATTTACTTTCATAAAAACCAGTTACCAAAGAAACAAAATTGTATACATAAAAACCTAAGATCAAATTTCTCCCAACATGTTTAAAACATTTGTAAAAATACATAGATATAAAATTATCAATCCAATATCATCCATAAATACATTATTTCATAATTTAGGATTCTTTTAAACTTTTATAGTGTAATGATATCATTGAAATGTAAATGAGTACTCACAAAATTTTCCTTTTATTAATTTATAAACAGGGACACTTATAGCCCATCGGACCACACCCATTATTTAAAATTTATTCTTTATACTCAAAAAATTTTCTGCTACAATAATAATATCCAATTTTTATTATATAATAGTCTCATATATTTAATAAAATCCTTTCATTTCCATGGATACATTCAGGAGAAATATCAAAATTCCAAAGTGTGCATTACTTTAACCTTAATATTTTTCATCTTAGTAATTATTTTCCATTAATATACATACCATAGTTATTTTATAACCCCAATATAATTATTTTATTGATGTTTTACTATATTAATTAGAGGAACCTTATTTATTCAATTACATTAACTTATAAAACATATAAACATAGTCACGTGTTGTGTATACTTCTATCTCTATGAAGTAACACTTTTCAATTTTCACCTTTATTTTTTTTATTCCTAGAAAAACAGATAATATGATTAAGACTTTTAAACAAAACTATAAAATATAATTATTTCTCCATTTTAATGTGATTATACACTTCATTAACCAAACTCACACTTCATGATATATCGTGATCATGTTTGGGGTTTGTTTGACAACCCACTTGACCAAAGGGATAAAATACTGTCATGGGTGACTACGAGAACAAAAATAATAATGTTATTATATATAAATAAGATAATAATTATTAGTTTTTGGTTATTCAATGGCTAAATTATGTATTTGACTTAATATTATAATATTATATTTTATCTCTAAAATCACAAAAATTAGATGATGATGATTGAACTTTTTTTAAAATAGAAAAAAATTATATTAAATAATTAAATAGAATATGATAATAAAATGGAAATATAAAATTATATATATGTGTGTCTGAATAAATTGACTAATAATATATATAATAAAATTAATCTAATTATTCATGATGTTATTCGAGTACTCAAAATGAATCTAGAACCAAGTAAGGTGTTCATCTCAAAATTTTCTCCTTGTGGCACATTTATTTTATATAACGATTTTCATTTAAGTAATGTATATACTTTCAATTGGATATATTATATCATGAATTGTATTTATTCTTGTTATATTGAATTCAAATTCAAACCCTATCTCATTAAAAGATTTATTATTAGAATGTTTCTTAAACAGTAACTATTTATAGTCTAAATTTTATAACATTACGACAAATTTATTATACACTATTATTTAATTGGGATGGTGTATCTAATAATCACTATTATTTTTGAATCATAATTGTTTTATATTTCATGATATTAAATGTTTTATTTGATTTACAATTTATCATGGCGTTTGACTCAAAATTTGGAAATGATATAACTAGTTTTCATGACTCAAATATATTTCTTAAGTAATAATAACTTTACTATGATTATAATTTTTCATGGTTGATTTATAATACCCCATTATGAAATTGTTTTTATATAAATATTCTTTTTTAGGGAAATGTTTTTCACGCTGATGTATTATTTCTTGTTGAATCTACTATATTGTTAATAATAATTCTAATTTTATTAAATGAATTTTTCTCTGCATGAATGTCTTTACTTCCATCCAATTTAACCCTTTAAATAGAATAATGTAAAATAGTTTTTATATACAATGGTCGTTATTTTACACTTTATTAATTTTTCAAAAAATAATTCATTGGTTACACATTTTTTATATCGGTATTTTGAAAAGTTATTTTAAAATGTAAAAAATGTTTTCTAGCCATTAAAAAAAAAATGTTTATCTACCACTATAAATTACTTTTGGATAACTATTATGTATTTTTATGAAAATTTTTTTAATATTATTTTTTAAATGTAAATTCTTCAAAAAAATCATGTCACCTATTCAAAAGTTACATTTCAAGGTTACTGTAACTTCTTTTTTTACAACAATGATAAATGCGCTTTCTAAAAGCTTCTATATGGTTTCATAATAATTTTCATATTTATATCTAAAGTATTATCTTTTAAGGAAGATATTTTTGTATTCACCTTATAAATTTTATTGTGATACATATTTTTCATATGAATGATTTCTCGGTATATATATTTAACATGAGGTTAGTTTTTGTGATACCATCATAATGTGTTGTGAAACCCATTTTTTACATGGTTTCATTATGATGTAATGAATGAAAAACGTTTTAATTCCTTGTTATTTTCATGATATTTTGAATGATTGAAGTCTTATAGATCATATATATATATATTAGTATTCATGAAGTTCTATATTTCCATTCAAAGCATTGGTTAAGGATTTATATCTAATGGGATAAGGATTATATGTATAAAAATGTTATTTTATCACAAAATGAAGCGTGGGAATTTTCATTGACAACAATAAAATGAATGGGTTTTTTTTCATAATAGGAATTGTTAGAATTATTTTGTTCAAAATATGAGGTGTTTTAATTTTTTCAATAAACCATATTATGTTGGAACATTTTTTTCACAAAATAAATCCTCGGAATTGTTTTGATTAAAACATAAATCTTGATTTTTTTTGTTCACAATATAAGTCATGGGAATTATTTTCACTATATTAAGCAATGGAATTTTGTTTTTTCAATATTTTATAATTTTCTTATTCTTATGTTTGTGTCAAAGTTCATTTCCATGATTTGTTTCAAAGGAATTTTTCATTTATATTCCACCTTACTATGATTATGCTCTATGGGTCATGCTTATTGTCTCATGTCTCCACACTCTTACCCCATTATACATTTTTTATCTTATGATATTATATTTTTGGTTACCAGGACTTATAAAAAATATTATTAATTCATGTCCTTTTAATATGATATTACTCCAAATTTTATTTTTTTTATATTCATTTGGTCTAATGCCTTGAAATTTTTTTTGTTATTATTTTATTACTATGTATTCAAGCTCACGTCATTCTTTTGTTAACATTACCCATGTTATAAAGTTGATTAAAAACTATGTGATTTATAAAAGATAATATGGTTCGGATATAATGTAGAATACCTTTCATGGGTATCATAAATTAAGTTTCTTATATGGATGATACTAAAAGACAATAAGAATTTGGAGCTTAGGTTGCTATACTATTTGAAAAATGTACTATCTAGAACATAAAATCAATGTTTTATTTATGTATGTGTATCTTGGGTTATTATAGTTTGTATCAAAAGATGGATTCATTTTTTATGATGAGTCTAGTTATATTTTAGATTAGGATTGGATAAGTTTATTTAGAAACCTAGGAATAAGTCTCCCTGATATGTTTATGTGTATGATACTATCATGAATTTTTTTTAATGTTTTGAGAAAGTATTTTATTGAGAAATGAAACCCCTATCTTGATACTAGAAAGAGGATACGTTTGAAAATCATATTCTAAAAAGAGTAATTACCCTTTAAAGGGTTGGTTTAAAATTTATTTTATTATCACTATGATGCATGATGAGTAAGGATTTGACTACAAATCCGGATATAAACTCACAAAGGATATGATTTGGTTAATTATTTACTCATTATAAACCATTATAAAGGTTTAATTTCCTAGTTTATATAAGGTATTTGGTTAGTAAGTATGAGAAAAACCATCTTAAATTAATCTAGGTTTAATCAAGAAAGATATTGATAGAACATAGAGGGAGATAATTTTAACTAAAATAAATATAGGTAAACATGATAGATTTATAAAGTAGAAAATATTTTGTCTAAAAATTACAAAGAATATTTATTAAAATATTTTTATAACATTTATTTTTCATTACTCATGTTATGATCTATTTTTAGAAATGTATTGAACTAGATGGAACTATGGGAGATAGGGAAAAAGTAGATATTACCTCAATAAACCACACATAAAAATTTGATTTGGAGTGAGATTCCATGTAAATATGTAAAAAACATTGTCCTGAAATATTATTAACAATGTGAACATAGTATATCTCCCAAAAAACCAAATAATAGAATGATAAAGTCTAATAATTTATCATGTGATGAAGATGATTAAGTATTAAAGATTTTACTTACTTAATGTAAAAAATTCATAATGAATAACCAATGTAATTGTCTCAAGGGAACCAAAATATGATTTACATATGAAAGAGGAGGTCATGAAAAATCAATTTTTGGTTGTAATATTTAATATATTTGTAATCATGGTTGAAGAAATACTGTTAATCATAAGGTACCATTAATAAATTATTATATCATGCATTGGTATCTTGGGAATTATCCAATTCAATGGCATAATCGATGGTCTAACTAAGATGATATGAATCAGTTACCACCATGACCAAAGGATAATTGAATTCTTAATAAATGAATACCTCCAAAGTGGATCCTCATATTTAAGGTACACATACACTCAAATAAATAGGTATATATTTCTTTTTGGTATTTGATTCACGGAACTCTAGAAAATTTAATATGTTTTCTATGATAATTAAATCATCACCCTATTGATTTGATTGTTGATGAAATATTATAGTTGTATGATTATTGTATCACAAGATGATGTGTATAGGAATGTGACTTGTAGAAAAATTAATATCCTTCTATTATATGAAATTAACATGATTTTAGTGATTTATTTATTCCCCATACTTTGGGATAAAATTATATTGTGTAAGTAAAATTCATTTTCTACTAAACTATGGTATTACATTAAATAAAGGATAATAATAATAACCCTCTAAAAAATAATATAATTAGGGTCCTTATACCAAATGATTGTAGACTTCAAAATAGTTGAATAAAAATTCAGTATTAATGATACCATAATACTAATGAAATAGATATTTTTTACATGTTTGTACGTTTGATATCTATCTTGAATTTATTCCCTAAATCATATCTATAATTTAGATGTCTTTACTTATTTCTATTCTTATGTTCTAATTAAAATTATGGGGAAATAATTTATTAATTTTGGGAGAGAATATAAAAATAAGACTTTAATATATAATAAATATTATACAAGTAAATATGTATAACAACTTTCTCCAAATACAAAAATGAACTTAAATGAAACATTGATATATTTTGATAAAATATAAATATATTAATTATTGACATTAAAACCTAGAAATTTAATTTATAGTATTTATTAGGGGTATTATGTTTATGAAATATATATATTTATATATTAAATGAAGACAATATTTAATATTAATGAAATTTTAATAATTTAAATAAAATGATTAATAAAATCATTTATTGTTTATAAAAATAAATTTCTAAAAATTAAATTTTTATGAAATTTTTTTTTCATAAAATGAATTATTAGTTATAAATAATTACGTTAGATATTTTCTTAAAATAAATTTACATATAAAATGATATAAAACATCTTTAATAATAATTTACATTTGAAATTGTCATTTTCTAATAAATATAGTTTTTAATATATTATACGATTTTATTTGAAAATTGAATGTGTAAATTTTAGAAGATAAATTTTTAAAAATGTTATCATTTTTTATTTATAATAAAAATATTATTTGATGATCCAAAATGGGGGATTTTTGAAATAATTTTTTATAGGTGAATAATGAAAAATACTGATATTGCTAAAAATGACAACTTTTGTGACACTAACATAAAAAAAAATGAATAAAATGTTTTGGGAAAACTTTTTCAATAATATATATATATATATATATATATTTAACAAAAAAATAATTTAAAATATTATTTTGATGTTATGAAACCCATGTTTAATGTTTTTTTAAACATATGTAACATTTCCCTTTAAAAAGTATTTTATTTCAGTTTTATTTAACATTATTTTTCATCACATGTAGATACTATCAAAATGGATTTCATATTTTGGATCAACATCATTATATTATTTAATAAATTCTATTTTAATTTTTATAACAACCATGGTAATTATAGAATAATTTGTTTTCATTATTGAATTTTATATTTAAATTCATTACAAATATGTTAGGTAATACTTAAAATAAAAATGAATCTACATTAATTAAAAAATATTCTTATTTTTCATTTATATAATTTTAATTTTAAAAAATGAATTCTATTATATAATTAATCATGTATAAAAAATATTAGAATTAATTTTTAATTATTTTATGAAAATATAGATTTTTTGGTGAGTATTGAAAAATGTCAATTTTTTAAAATATGAATTTTATTTTAAATGTAAAATTATGTATTGAAAGAGTTTTAAAAATTAAATATTTAAATTTAAATTATTATAATTAAATTTTTTCTTTTGAAATAAATTGTATACTTCCTTTTTGAATAAAACATTTTATATTTTTTAAAGGGATATTTTTTTGAAAAATTGTTTTTCATTGAATTTTTCAATTTTTATTTTAGAGTTAAATTACAAAAATTATATATTTTTAATTAGGTAAAATATATTACTTAATTAGAATAATGAGGATAAAATTTATTAATTAATTGATTTTATTTTTTATCAATTTGAATAGTGATTATGGTAAAATTTATTACCATAGTAAAGCATAAAACCCATTAATATAATTTAAAAATAAGTTATCATGACATAATTTTTAAAACTTTTTCTTATTGGATAAGTTTAATTATACCCCTAAAACCAAATTTTTTAATTTATTTATTTATAGGAAACTTTTTTCATTAATATTTCTTAGGTACAATTAAAATAAAAATGTGACAAAATATCACAATGCTATTTTTTATGAGGATAATATATTTAATATAGGGTAAATAATAAATTAAATTAAACTATAAATATTCACTTGAAGTATAAAATAATTTACATCATCATTGAAATTATTTTTAATTTTTATTGAAAAATAACTAATTTAAGTACTTATACAACAATAATACAATAATTATTTTTTAATTGAAATATCAAATATAGTTTATTAAATTATTAAAATAAATATAATTTCGAGGAATTTATTTGATAAATTAATTTTATAGATGATATTGACATGTTAGGATATAATTAAAATGTTTTTTTAGAATTTTATATTTTGTATTTAGGTTTTCAAAAGTTAGACTAAGGAATAGTATCACAATTGACAATAACAATATTTTATTAAATTAAAAAAATAGTAATAATATTTTAAAAATGATAATTTATTGTTATATGTATATAATGATATAAATTGGACATTTATAGTCCAATTGACACCATATAAGTAAATATTACACGATTTTAATATTAAATTTTTTTTTATCAAAGCTACAATTAAAAAAGGTTTACAGAGAATTAATCAAAATGATAAGGTTTACAAAATTAAAAAAAAATATATAAAATATATTAGTGGATTATATTACAACATTATATTATATTATCTGATCTTATAATATATGGACATTTTTTGGTATTCTTATTGAAAATAAATTCATTACAATTTATTCTTTTGGAAATTTCCAGCATTCCACTTATCTCATTTATAAAAGGTAACCTTATTAAAAATTCATAAAAAACCAATATTTCTCATTAAATGAAAATGAAAATAATTTTATTCAATCGTTGAATACATTATTCAGGACTTTTTTAGGAAGAATACTATAATTAGTAGTCTTATGGTGTCGAGAAGTTGTATATTTCCAAAGAAAGTTACAATTTTTATTATTCATGTTTAGTTTTGTTTCTTTTATTAATCCATAAAACCATATTGAAACATGATTTATAAATAAAAAAACTACCATCCATATATTTAGATGTTATTATTTTTGTGTAATTACCAATATATATCTCCACTTCTATCAAATTGGAAAAACATTATCACCAGTGTGTGTGACAGACTACCTCCACACAAACAAATATAATTCAGTTTCCCTCCCAATCATTCAATATCTAATAATAATGATGGAATAACAATTTATATTTGAAATTAATGAAATATTCATCAGTGTTAATGGAAAATATATCTTTTTTTGTTACCTTTCCATGCATAAAAAATTGATAATATCATTTATGGGTGCGTATGGACTACCAAGATATAATGTGATATAATTTTTTAATAAGAATATTTAATTTATGGATTTAAAAGAATAATTTATGTATAATGATAATAATTATGTAATATTTTATTATTATATAGATGGTGAAATAATGGACTCTTTGACCATATTCCACATTCCAATGTAATTTTGGACTTATGAACCGAATAATTCTAAATTTTTTGACACAAACATAAATAATGAAATAATTGTATATGACATTAAAATAAGTGATATCAAAATCACAAAAAACTGAAAAGGATCTTATGCAATTATAAATTAACGTAATTTTATTATTCATGATGATAAATATTGTACTTGATGATTTGGACTCATGAAAATCAAAACTTATTTGAAAACAAAACACTATAATAAATCTTTATTTTTAAAAAGGAATATTTTTTTTCTTATAAAAAATGACATGAATATCATACATTCATGAAAACTTAAGGTTTTTATGGTTACATTACACAATTTAGTTATAATTTCAAAATAAAATCTATTCCTTTATATGTGAACAAAATTCTTTTTAATATAACTTATTTTTCTTAAGCAATTTTTTATGATGCATGAATTCATTTTTTATAATTATGTTATGGTTCTTGGGAATTGTTTAAGATGATAGTTTATTCAATTATAATAAAACTATGGGTTGGAATATGATATCCATCCAATGTATTTTTTATATTGGAAGTTGATCCTGATTTTTATTCAATGTGTACCTAGAACGGTTAAATTCATGTATAACCTTGAGGGATATTTTATGATAGCCGTGATGGTTACATCATATGATAGTCGTGATGGTTACAAAATAAGTGTGTATGATAAGAAAATGATCCTCATGTAACACAAATGATTTATTTATTATTTCTTACATGAATATCATGTTCCTACTAGGTAAGGTATTATGTTTATGTTCAAAATAATATATATACTCCCACTTTTAGTGAAATGAATAACTTCATGAAAATATTTTCTTCAGTTTATCATGTTTTAAATGAAAAAATTATGGGTTAAATTTTTTCGTTTTATATCTCTTATATATTTTATAAACTCTTTTAAAAAAGAAATGGTGATTTATGGAGTAATAAAATATTCATTTTGAGCCGAATGATTATTTTTAAATGAGAAATTTTTTGTAAGTTTTATTGATAACTAAATATTTATTTCATTTTATGACCCTTTCTATGATATTCATGATAGTGATTTTTTATATTTTTTTCATAGGTTTTAATGATGGGTTAAAGAAAGGCAGAGGATAAGATGAATGTTGTAAATATTTATCAATAAATGAAACCATATTTTATTTTTAAAAAGATTGATTTTGTGAGAAAATCGATACTTATTAAATGTGACTATATTTAATTATATTGTTTTGTTATGTAAAATATATGAACTAATTATCTAAAAATAAAAAATCTATAATGATCCAAAATTTTATGAAAATGAATACTTAACATAAATATCCTGACTTCGAAATGTTTATGGATTTGTTCCTATAGTTGGTATCCGAGCATGGTTTTGGTAAATTTAGAGGCTAAGATAATGTTATTAGAATATCATTAAAAGGTTTTACATTACATATATGTTGTTATATCTTGTGAATGTTTCCTTTTTATGATTATATAGACTATCTATGTTTAGAATTGTTTTATATAGAGTAAATATGGATGTGTTTTTGGGAGGGAATAAAGAGGAGAATATCCTTCAAAATTTTCATCCTGATATGGTTAGAATTAGAATAGGGTACTTTGTTACAATGATGAAAAAGCTAACACAAGACCCAAATGGTGATAGTGTCCATTTTAGAGATTATTTAGATCTACCACAACTGAATATGATGATAATGTAACATTATATAAGGAAACACCCACCTTCATTTAGTGGGTATTCTAAACTAGTGGTATCCAAGGGGTGAATTAATACCCATGAATTTTTTTTGATGTCATGAGATGCTCATATCATCAAACTTTTTGTCTTAAAAAGTTTCAATTTGATGGTGAAGTTGAATAGTGGTGGTCAATGGTCAAGAATATCTGCAATGAGAAGAGATCAATTCCTTAGAATGAGTTGAATTTTAGAAAATGTTTTGTTGAGAAATATTTTCATAAGGTACATCAACTTAGGATAAAAATGAAAATCCTTGTATTTTAAAAAATCGTGGAATATTCAATGGCCAAGTATGAAGAAATCATTACATGATTTCCACTAAAATCTCCAAATATTATCTCGGATCTTGATAGTAAAATAATTTTCTATACATTATTGATTCAAAAATATCCAAGTGTATTTGATTCCCATGAAATTATGAGTCATTATAATGTTGTTCGTTGTGATCAGCAGGTAGAAAGGAAGTTTTCTAATAAAGTTTATTTTATAAAAACAATAAGATGAAAATTTACATATGGTATGTAATGGTTAAGACATAATAAAATAAATCTAAAGGTCAAAAAATAAAAATGTATATTTCTGGAAGGTGTGGTAAAAATAACCATGTGGAGTGATTTATCAAATATATATGGTTCTTTTGATATTGTAAGTTTAGACATATGGCATGCAATTTTAATTGAAAATTTCTTTATAGTGGTATGTTCAATTCTGATAAGTTGTCTGTAATTTATTTATATGTGGTATGGTGGGGTATTATTCACATACTTTCTTGAAGAACGACCGGAATTATGGGAACAAACCATACAATAAGAATAATATTGTGTTGAAAATTTTTCTTCAAATTTATAATATTTTATTCCTTCAAATGATTTTGTATTAGGTACATGGATTATTTTTTTAGATTATGATAATGTCTTATTTGATTCATTTTCTACACATTCTTTCATATCTAAGAAATTATATAGTAAATTGGAAATATGAACTCATGAAAAGGAAATATATATTATTTTAAAAACACAAAGGGATTAATTAATGATTTAGTAAATTATATAAATCTTCTTAATATTTTATGTGTAAGGACATTACCTATAAAAATTATTTTTTCCCCTTGATGAGTTTGATTTTATAATGTGTATAAAATGGATTTCTGGTTACCATATTGTAATTGAATGTAGATTTAATGAAGATGTTTTTAGAATGAGTCTTAGTTTGTATACAATAATTATCCAATACAATTCATAACATATTAAGAAGCCTATAAATTTTTAAAATATAGAAATGAAATTTATCTAGAAAATATAGTTGAAAAAATTGAAATATTGAAATTAATGATGTAATGATAATAAATTATTTCATTTACTTTTTTATGATGAACATTTTAATTTCATTCCAAACTCATAAGGTGATATTAGTATTTATTATGTTCAGGATGATAAACCAATTTCAATAACCCGATATCATATGGACCAAGTAGAAATATTTTTACTGAAAATTCAATTTTAGGAGTTTTTAGATAAGGGTTTCATTAATTAAATTACTTCACCTTCGTGTTCTTATAATTTTTTATAAAAGGAAATTGGGTTCTATGGTATTTTTCATAGATTATTGAGAATTTAATAAAATAATTATTAATAACAATTATATATTTTCTCGTATCAAGAATTGTTTTTATCAGCACCAAGGAGTGCAGTACATTTCAAATATTTATATCATGTCGGGGTACCAATAGCTGAAGTTGAATGAGGATGACGTTTTGAATACAACATTCAAGACTAGTTATAAGAATAATGAGTTTTTTAGTGATTCAATTGGTTTTAAAAAATTATCCATATATATTTATGGATCATATGAATAGGATACATCATGATTATTTGGATATGTTTGTGGTTGTTTTCATTAATTATATTTTGGTTTATTAAAATATTTATAATGATCATGGAAAATATTTAAGTATTTTACTGCATAACCTTAATGAAAATATGTTATATGGGATATTAGGAAAATTTAATGAGATTTTTCATATATTATAGATACTTTAATAAAATGATTATTAAGATCAATTATATGTTTCCTCATATCATGAATTTTTGAATCATCTCCAAGGAATACAATACATTCCAAAGGTTGATCATAGGTAGGGGTACCAACAGCTAATGATGAAAGAGGATGACATTCTGAAAATAGAATTCCAGACTAGATATAAAAAACATGAGATTATAGTTATTCCATTTGGTGTAAAAAATCCTCCTATATTTATGGATTATATGAATAGGGTTCATCGTGATTTTTTTGACATGTTTGTGTTTGTTTTCATTTATAAATGTTATAGTTGTCACATTACCCTCAATAATTTTGGATTTCATCATCTAGAGTGATACGTCCTTAATGAGACAAGGTTGAGTTTTGATGTATAATGGTTAAGAAATTATATTTTCCTTAAGACAAATGAATCCTTAGGAGTTAAATTATACAACACAATAATTTTAATTTCATGTTGTGGTTTTTTTTCTTTAAACATTTTGGGAAATCATCTGTAAAGATAAAACTATAAAAAATTTACTGATCATCAAAGATTTATGTACATATTACCTCAGAAGGAACTGACCATGAGGGAGAGGAGATGGATTAAACAGGTAAAGGAATATGATTTCAAAATCAATTACCATCTAGGAAAAAAAGTGGTAGATCCCTCTTGTAGAAAACATCATGAACCATTACCCTTGTTATTTGTAGAATATGAACCTTTGATTAATTATTTGATAAATTTTGTCCAGGATGTTTTGGGTGTAATAAATTACACTTTTTTTAGGTTTTAGTGCAATCATCTCTATCCAATAGAATTATGTAATCATAGAAGGAAGATTATGAGTCACATAAAAATGTTGCTTTAGTTAAGAAGGTAAGTTTCCTGAATTTAATGTTGACAAATAATGTGTGTTGTTATTTATAATGATATTATGTTTTCTTTATGATTCCCAACTAATGATGGAATTTTTATATGAAGGTAATAGTTCTTAGTTTTCTATTCATCCTAGTTGAAATAATATGTAATTAGAACTTCAAGAGTATTACTAGTGGGATGAAACGAAAAGATATATTGTTCACTCAACAATGAAACGTTTTATTTTTCAAAATGTAAATGTTGGAGAACATGTATCATATGGGATGCTTCAGGATTTTCTACTTCCTTAGTGGAAATAGTAATATACATCAATGGATCATGAAGTAATAATACCAAATAATTATCAAGGTAAAAATGTTATTTGGGTTATTAATAATCAGCTAACAATATGTACACATTTACTTCATATCTAAGATATTATGTATTTATATAAAATTTCATGACAATACCTAAGATATATGTATAGGTTAAATGGTGTTACTATATTAAATACATAGGATAATATATGAAGATAGCTTCTAATTTTTGGAAAGGACTTCAGAAGTCATTAGGTACTAAATTATATTTCAGCACTTCTTTTCATTCTCAATCTATTGGGATGACTACGAAAACAATATATACATTGGTGGATATTCTTTAAGCTTGTTTAATGGATTAGTCGATATGTTGGGATCAACATCATTCTTTATCATAGTTTTCTTATAATAGAAGTTTTCATTCCATTATACAGATGATATCTTTTGAGGTATTATATAGAAAGTAGTGTTGAATTGCAAAATTTTCGGTTGAAATAGGTGAATGGAATTTTATGAGACTATAATTTGTATATGATGTGGCTGAGACATTGAATATGATCCATAAAAATATAAGGATATCTCATAGTAGGCAGTAATTTTGTGAAGATAACATGGGGAATGACATTTCATTTGAGGTAGGTGATCATGTTTTCCTTAGAATATATCTATAGAGAAGTGTTTTGTGCTTTGGTTAGAAGGTAATTTTATGTCCATGATTCATTAGATGATATGAAATCTTGGATAAGGTTGAATCAGTTTTCTATCAAGTGGGCATGAATCCATGTTTATCTCAGTTACACATTGTATTTCATGTTTTGATGGTAAGAAAATATGTGTTAGACTCATCTTATATTTTGAAACCAACTGTAGTTTCGCTATAAGAGATCCTTTGTTTTGATGAGAAGCAAGTTATAATCTTGACTAGAGATAGCATGTATTGTGGAACAAAGTAATTCAACAAGTTAAGGTTTTTTAGAGAAACCATATGGTGGAGAAAGCAACATTGCGAATATAAAAAAACTATGAGGGAAAGGTATCTTAACATATTCAATAAGTGAATAAAAATGTGAGGAATAAATTTCCAAAATGTGCAATAATATTACAACCCATGTATATATAGAATATTTTTATATTTTAGAATTAAATATTCAATTTCATTATAAATATGTTGAATAATTCTTAAATAATTGAACTAGTATTATTTTAATAAAATTAATAATTTGAAATTATATAATCTCTATTTTACAAAATTTATTCCATTATCGAATTAATATATTTAAAATAATCCTAAAATAAATTTTCTATAATTTAATGAAAATATTTATTTTGTAGTGAACAGAAAAAAAATATGAATTCAAAAATTATTTTTATTTTAAAGGTAAAATTATGTTTTGAATTAGTTTTAAATTTTATTTATATTATTTTCAATAATAACAATCAGATTATAATTTTATAAAACGTTTTCATACTTTAAATTTTTATAAATACATTTAATATTTTTAGACGGGATATTATTATGAAAAGTGTATTTAGTTGAGTTTTTCATGTTTAATTTTAAATTAGTTTCTATAGCTTTCTTTTAGAATTAGAAAAAATAAATTACATATTTATAATCAACCGGTTCATATTTTTTAATTAATAACCATTTATTTTTTATCGATATGAATAATGATTATGGTAAAATTTATTACCTCAAAAATGGGTAAAATTGGTTAATTTGGATAAAAAATAACCAATAAGGCCAATTTTTCACCAAAATTTAGTATTTTATGAACTTAATTTATCCCTTAACTCATGGGTTTTAGAATTTTCTTATTTAATGGACACTTTTAGATAAAAATTTCTTATGTGATATTAAATTCATAGGAAGTGAAAAAATGACACACTATTATTATTAATAAGTATAAAAGTATAAATATGAGGTAAAAAAATATTCGACTATAAATAAAAATTTTAAATATAAAATATTTATCTCTATCATGAGAATATATATTTGAATTTCATTTAAGAATCATCTACTGTAAATTCTTACACAACACAAATGTGATAATTATTTTATTGACGGAATTATCAAATAATTGTTATCAAGAATATTATAATAAATTTATATTGAGTTAATTAATATGAAAATGAATATTCATGATTACCTTTCAATATTAAGGATGTAATTAAATATTTATTTGTAATGTTCCAATGTTTCATGCTATTTTTAAAAGTCAAAGTCATGAATAGTATCAAAATTGGAAATAACGGTATTTTATTGGATTATTATTTTATTAAATTATGTAAAAAATCATATGAATGTTTTAAAAATAAAAAAGGATTTTATTTTTAGAAAATATCATTTGTTAGTAATTTTTTGTCTAATATACATGATATAAATCAAAATTTCAACCTTGGAATATTAAAAAATTATCATAGTTTAAATTAAAATAGGTCAACTAAGTTTTAATCAAAATGATACGGTTTAAAATAATACCAAAAGTTTAATAAAATATGTTTTTTGGTTAAATTAAAAACATGTAATATCTTATATTTTAATTCATTCAAATTTGATGGTATTAATATTGAAAATGAGTTTAATATAATTTAATCTTCTAATAATTTCTAAAAGTTCCCTTCACATCAAGTATAAAAGAAAACCACTTAGTCCTAATTCATCACACATAATAACTATTTTTTTCAAATACCTACCATAATAGTTTTAGAAAAAACCTACCCACATTATATAGGTCATCTTTTATGTAGTATACCATCTCTATTAGTCTAAAGGTTTTATGAAAATTGGTATTTACAAAGAAAATGTATTTCTTTTATTTTCATTTTTAGTTCGGTTTATTATGTGTAACCCCTAAAAGGTTCATAAAAATTATAGAATAATAAATAACTAATCTGTAATATAATTATATGTTACTATGAAATTTTAGTGACCTATATACATCTCAACGTCCTTAAAATGGAAAAATAATTAATCATTCTTGTGTACGGTGGAGTATATCCTCACAAACTGATGTTATTTGTTTTTAATCACTTTCACTCACGAACTAATTATATTGATGGGGTTAAAATTTATATATGACATAACATGACACATTTATCATTATTTAGGAATAATATATCATTTATAGTCTTACAATTCTATTCATATTTAAATCATAATGTCATTCATGCATACGTGTGGACTACCACCTCCACAGAGCGTTGTGATTCATTTTTTATTACCAGATATAATGGATATATTTCAGGGTATAGTTGATGTATAAAAATGATATTTATTTCATGATTAATATTTTAAATATACTTTAATAATGACTTATTTGACTACATTTCACGTAACTATGTAATTTTGGACTTCGTACTTAATAATATAAAAAACGCACAATGAGATGTTAAATTAAAATGTAACTGTACATTCCATGGTAATATGTAATAATATTACAAAAGTGTTCTTAATAAATTATAAATTAACCTATGTATTTTTTGTGTGAAGATAAATATTTTATGTGTCATGTTTGACTCATGGTAATGGAGTTTCTTATAAAAAAATTCAATTTTAATGATAATTTTTAAGGGAATAATTATTTAACATAAATTAAATGAGATTATTTTCACTCTTTCATGATTCTTTTATTTCTTAAGGATTATTTAAAAAAGTAAACAGTTATTTTAAATGGTTTTATATTTGTGTGGTATTTTATTACAATTAGTTACTTTCCTGTAAGCATAATTTTATTATCCAAGAATTCAGGTTTTATGATTATGTTATGTTTCATGGGCACAGTTTATAATGATGAGTGATTGAATTGTTAACAATAGAATGATGGGTCTGTGATAGTCCTCTAATATATTGGTTATGTTTTAATTTGATCATGATGGTTATTCCATGTGTAACTATGATTGTTACATTCAATTATAACCATTTGGGTTATTTTTCTATAGTTGGGAGGGTTATATCATATGATATCTGTGAGGGTAAAAAATTAGTTATAATGATAAAAAAATGATTATAATATATATAAAAAATTATTTATTTATTATTTTAATGTTCTTACCTGAATATAATGTTTTTATAGTGTATGTAATTGAAATTAAATTCAATGTGATGTATATGCCACCTCTTATAGTAGGAAATTAAAATTTTGTGATTTTTTTGGTTATTTTATCAAGTTATCAATGAAACCATAATGAGTTTTACAGTATCCGTTGAGATTTCTTATGAAATTCCTAATGGATAATTTTGGGAAGAAAATATGATTCCCTCAGTAATAATAAATTTATTTTGATCTCAAGGTATATATTGAAATGAGTTTTTTGTTTCATTTATTTTTGGTTTCTTTCTTTTTATTTCTCATAATGAGAATTTAGCGATCACACTATGTTTAAAAAATCAAAGGGTTTAATTATGGGTATGGTAAAGTTGGAGGTATCTATGAATGATTTAATTCTTTAACATGAAAATAAAAAATTTATTATGTTATAAAAAGTTTCGTTAGGTGAAAAAATGAATACCGATCAGAAGTGTCTATCATATATTATATATTTTTGTTATGTATATTTGATGAACTAACTATCTATAGAAATTTTCTTTCAATGATCCAAAAATTTATGGAAATGAATTCTTGACTTTAATATCAAAATTATTTAATCATTAAGCCTAGGTCATTAAAAATCCTAAAATTATGATTACTATGATTAACGTTAATGGCTATAATAATATTAAATATGTGATTTAAAAAATTTATATTATTAATATTGTATTGTTTTTATTTAATAAATTAAATTAATATTTTATATTATTACTATAATATTATGATTAAATAAATAAATATTTATATTATAACATAGTAAATTTGTAACAAATGGTAAATAGGAATACGATCACATAATAGTTACAAATCCATTTTTCTACAATTGTTTATATATAAATAAAATATTTTAATTAAAATATTAACTTTCAATTATTTATAAATTTAATTAGATAAAATATTGATTAAATGTATGTTTATTTCACCCAAATTTTGTAATATAGTTAATTTTATTCTTTTAGTAATACATTAACAACTTGGTTAAAAAAACTTTACAAGGAAAAAATAGATAAACTAAAAACCTAAGAACATATTACATAAAAAACAATTAAAAAATATGTGAAAATATTGTTTTGATGCTTTATCAACCAAATATCATATTTAAATCCATTATTACTAAAATTTTGAGTATTTAACTAATTAATAGTTACTGGTCAGAGTGGCCACTCAAGAGGAGGGTGAATTGAGTTCCAATTAAAATGTATGTTAAAAACATTATGATTAAAATACCCCTAATTAATTAAAAATAAAACTGTAGTGAATTTATAAATATTGAATGTATTTTCTTAATTTCTCAAGAGATTCATTATTTCTTAGTTAACTCAATATAAGGATTAATTAACTTTTGAAACAAAATTACTATCTAACAAAAGTTATAAACAGTTGCTAGTTTAACTATCTGTGTTTCATTAAAAAAGATTTATATTTTATGTACTTAGCAGTGGAATAGAAAATAACATAAACTAAAAATAAGATGCACAACAGATATAACCAAGAGGTTATGTTTCAATCGTAGACTTAGTCCTCTCAAACAGTTTATATAAACATTGATCCACTCCCTTGATCGGTGTTAACAATAGTACAAAGACTGTCCAGGTACTAAGAACTCTACCACAGTTCTATGTGGGAAAACAAAAACAATAGAACTCAGGCTACCCAGGTCACACTTGACCTCTACCACTATCCAAAGAAGGATACAAGAGTGTAATTTAATGATTGAGTGAGGATTTATAAATCCTCTAGTTCAGCACATGAGACAGTGTGTGCCTAAAAATATAGAGCACACACACTGGTCAAAATGAAAATAAATTAAACACAATAGAGCTAATTAAATAAAATAATTTTAGAATGATCTATGTGTTTTGAGTGAAGCTATGGACTCCTTGGATTGATGTATATGAAGCTTTAAGTCATTCTCTGGATGTTTTCTCGAAAATAGAGTGTCGTGGTTATCTTCTTTTACTTCTAGTTCTGGTTTTTTTTGCTTGAATGTGAGCGCTTAAACCTCCTCTTTGAACTTTTGTTCTTGATTTTTATGAATGTTCTTGAAGTTATTTATATGTTCTTCTGAGAATACAAGTGTGTATCTTTTTGTTCTTACTTTTGTATATATATATCTTTTTCTGGCATTTGTCACTCCTTTCTTTAGAAGCTCAAAATTCTTTTTATAGAACAGGCGGTCCGACAAAAGGAATTATTACTTGTGCAGGTACAAGGTACAGCCTCCTGACATGCAAACTACCCACATTAATTAATATTAGTTGAATTAATTTGAGAAAATATGACCGTTAGCATTATAGTAATAATATTGAAAAAGTAAATATTTTGAATAACAGTGACTGGTTAGCAGCTATCTTCTATCAGAAGTTCTCTATTGATAAAAATGTAATGATAACTCATTTATCAGTAGCCTTGTGTAAACGGTAGCTCCTTGCATCGGCAGCGGTAGCTCCTTGTATCTGTAGCTCCTTCTATCGGTAACCTTTTATTATCAGTGAACTTATGTATCAATGACCCATACCGGTGAGCTTGCAACGATGGGATTCATAATGTGGGTGGTTAATCTGTATCGATGGACTTGTGCATACCCGCAGAATTATTCTATTGGTAGCTTAGTTGTAACAGTAAGTGTCTGCATACCGGTGACATTTTCCATAACGGTAGACTTGTATCTGTAGCTGTTTGTCTGTCTGTTTGTATCGGTAGCTTGTATTGGTAACTATGTACCAGTGACCTTGTGTCACAGGAAGCTTGGTCTGTTAGTGACGTTTACTTATCAGTAGACTATGTACCAGTAGGTATGTATTAGTTACTCAATACTTAATAATTATATATTCTATGAAAATATTATCCAGATTGAGTCAGTAATCATTCTAAACAAGTATAAACACAAAAAAATTGATTTTGAAAATTCCAATGATCATTTTGATATTTTATCAACTGAATAATATGATGATTATAAATTTAAAGAATAATTAATACAAGGATAAACATAATATGGGATTATCAATGTATATTGAAACATAATTGATATTATCAAAATAGGTGAGGTCAATAATATCCACGTTTTTGATAATCACAAATTATGATATTATAATTGGAAATAATCACTAATGTATCAGTATAAGATCAAATGGGTTTTATTCCTCGGTGTGAGTAATGAAATTTTCAAATGTGAGATTTTAAATGTCTCAGAGGATATAGTATAAAATGAAATTGTATCCGTGGTAAAAAGAATGTACCAAAATTCTAAGACAAATGTTTCAGAGGTAAAAGATAATGGTTTGTCATATCATAGTTCTCCCCCATTGTCCTTTAACCATATTTCTCCATATCATTTCCATATCATTCCCCCCACCCTTTGTGACTAGAAAAAAGAAGGAAAGAGAGATGAGAAAAGTAACAGAAAGTAAGAGAGAATAATAGAATGTATATATCATATGATGAAAAAATACAGAGAAATATAGAATTGAAGAAAAAAAAAGAATACAAGTAATTCCTATAAAATTTCCAAGACTCCAATCAATCCACCTCCTCAGCATTTAATTTGGATTTTCTCTTGGAATCAGAACTAGATTAAAGCTGGGTAGAAGTAGTTGGAGGCTTAGGAACACCAGAGATGATCAATGGAGGCTAAGCTACTGATACAATGTCTGGCCTATAATGTGTATCTCTCTAGGTGACCATAGGAGTGAACCGACTGATTTCTTGAGCTGGAGTCATATGAGGAATGGAGGAAGACTAAGCAAAGGCAGGAAGAGCTAGAGGTACAATAATTATTGTACTGTCCACATTAAAAAATGGATGCAATAGATTCCTATTGCCCATTATGATCCTTCCTCTGCTTTCCATAGTAGAAATGAAGTCATCCTTGTTCTCCATAAATTTAACTATAGCAGAAGTCAACTCCCTCAGCTTGATTACTTGTTCTATGGAAGCCTGATTGACTAGAAGATTTTTCAGGTTTTCTAACAGAACCTTCAAAATATTGTTCAACTTATGATTAGTGTAGTTCTTTTGGAAATATAAATCCACTTTTTCAATGACCTCTTTTTGAGAAGAAGTGCTCTCCCTCAAAAAATTATGATCAATTTTCCCTATATCCATAGTGGTAGTCACCACTTTGGTCAAAGAAGTAGTGTTTATAGAGCCACTAGATGAATAATGTTCAATATCTTCTCGCATCATAGCTTGAATCTGTTCAATATCCAAAGAAGGCATGGTATCACTCATAGGTGCAATAGAATAGGAAACTATTCCCTTAAATGATTTAGTCAGCCCAATTATGAGAATTTTCATAAGAGAGTCCTAGATACTGACATGATGTTCCATGGAATCCTTAAATTCATTATAAACTGACACCATCTGACCAACTACACTCTTCACAAAATCTATGCCTTTGTTTTCTTGAGATTTATAGCTCATATAAGACTCCATAGAGACAATTTATTTCTTTAGAGATTGAACATCCTCTTCCAAGCTTGAAATTTGATTTTGGCAGGTCTTGATTTCATCCAAAACCCCAGATACATATTCAGTAATCACAGATTGAATAGAAGATATTAAAAATGTTTCCATTCATTTCATTTCTTCTACAAAACTGAACTAGATATCAGAATTCAACTGGTTTAAATAATATTTTCTTACTATGTCCACAGGTAATGTTTCTGAAAGGAGATTATGAGAGACATGAGGTTTATTGATGGGTGTCTCATCTTCTGAATCAGGATAGTCGAACCCAAACACTACAAAACCAGGGTCTTCAGCCCAATCATCAATCTCATGAGAAACTGAAATAGTACCATGTCTAGTAGGATGCTCCCCCTCAATCTGTGAATTCTCCTGTACATGTACATTAATAGCAGCTAAACAGGTAGATCTTAAATAGAAGAATCTTTAACAACCATTTTCAATTAAACAGCTGGAGGCTCCTCTGAAATAAGTGGAGGTTTATCTATTTCATCAATTTACTCAGTAGGCATTAAGGACTGCCCAATCATTGGACTGAGACTGAAGCAGACATAGAGAGATGCTTCAGTTTCAGATTTCTCTTCTTCCACATTCTCTGGAGCAGGCTGGCCTTCCTCATCAATAGGGGATTCTCCATTTCTTACTCCCAACCATGTTTCCTTTCCAGATGATACAACATTATCAATAGGACATAGAGGAATGTCTGGATCCCCTGCATCAGCTACAGAGGTATCCTCTTCATTAGTATCATCACTATACTGAGGTTCTAATTCATTAGGTCCTAGACTTGGATCCCTCACATCCTTAAGCCTAAAAGGTTGATCTGAAAGATTAAAATTATCATACAACTTCCCTTCATTATTGAACCATTCTCTTCTCCAAGGATTCCAATACATATTCATGTATTTAAAAAAAAATTTGGCAATAGAAAAGTTATCTTTCATAACCAAGTCTCATTCTGAGACTTATCCACACCTCATACCTTAATCATCAACGAAATTAACATTGCAATAAATAGAGCATTAGTTTTTGACTTCAGACTGGTCATATCTTCAATTTGAATCATCAGAAGCCTACCCATAATTACGTTGACACCATGCCTCAGCAAATGAAAAAAATACATATCTTGGTATTTCATATTTTCAAAGTCCCATATTCTTGGACTTAGCGCATATTGGATGAACTTGAATAGTAACTGGTTCTTTCCATCCATTTTGGCAGAAACTAATTTTCTTGGTGTCCCATTTCCAGTTAGTTCATTCGTAGATGGTTCATACTCAAAGATGTCAATGGTAAGAGGTGATGATTTAGAGAAATACCAAACTCTCTTTTATGTGGTACTCTAAAGAACTCATCCCACTCAATAGAAGAAAAAGATATTGTCTTTCCATTCACTGTTGATATCATCCTGTTCTCAAATTCTGATTTCTCAAAATGAATAAACTCATATAATTATCTTACTAGATTCATATAATAAGGACCATTTTTATTCAATAACCACTCTACCCATTTCTGATCTTCCAACACTTCTAGAACTAAAGACTTACTGGTCATCAATCATTCCACGCACAACTCTTTCTAAACTATTATTTCCCTTTGAATGAGAATCAGATTTTTATGTTTCTTCACTTCATTTCCACTACTAGACTCTCCTTTTAGTCTCTTGGTATTTGACTCATCATTCCTTTCGCTGACTGACGGTCTCTTTACTCTTTCCATTATGCAAATTACGAGGCTTAGGGTTTGAGAGAAACGATGTTTTGGGAGCTAAGGCTTGAAGGTAAAGGGTTTGAGGAGGATTGAGATGAGGTCAAGACTTATGTTTTATCATTTAGTAAAAACAAAATAAATAAATAAATCTTAATAAGTATTTCACAGACGATAAATATTTCAGTGTCTAGAGATACGATGTTTAAAAAACAGCGCAAACCTAACGGTAATACATACTGGTGAGGATTCCTAACGTTGAGGTATTTTTATCAGTGAGGTATAACAGTGAGGTTCATACCAGTGAGGTATAACAGTAAGGTTCATACAAGTGAGGCATAACAGTGAGGTTCATACCAGTGAGGTATACTAGTGAGGTTCATACCAGAGATGTATAAGAGTGTGGTTCATACAAGTGAGGTATAACAGTGAGGATTTCGATAACGGTGAGGATTTGGCTAATAGTGAGGATTTTGAAATGGTTTGGATTTGGAAAAAACTGAGGATTTGGCTAATGTTGAGGATTTGGCTAATGGTGAGGAATTGTGTAATGGTGACGATTTGGCTAACTGTGAGTATTTGGCTTATGGTGAGGATTTGGATAGCAATGAATATTTGGATAATGGTGGGGATTTGGCTAAATAAAGTCTATCATTACTAACTCATGTCTAATATAACTTAACCTATCTCAAATTAAAGGATTGGTGAATATGTCATCCAATTGATGTTTAGTACCTATAAATTCAAGAGTAATATTAATTTTTTGGTAATAATCTCTCAAAAAGTGGTGTCTTACATCATTGTGATTGGTCCTACAGTGAGACACGAGATTCATAGAGATATTAATTGTACTTGTGTTGTCACAGTTTATTGATACATTTCTAAATTGATATACATAGTATATTAATGTATATTTAATCCCCAGAATTTGTACACAACATCTACCAGTAGCAATATATTCTCCTTCAGTAGTAGACAATGAAATAGAGTTCTGTTTTTTACTACACCCAAACATCAGGGACATACCTAGAATATGACATGTTCTAGAAGATCTCTTTCTATCTAACTTGCAACAAGACAATTCAGCATTTTAATAACTTGTTAAATTAAAGGATTGATTTTTTGGACAAAATAATCCTAATTTAGTAGTATGTTTAAGATATTTTAAATTATTTTAATAGAAAGAAAGTGTTACTCTTTTGGATTTTCTTTAAATCTTGCACACACACACACACACACTAAACATAATATCCGGTCAACTATTAGTAAGGTAGAGTAGGCTCCCAATCATACATTTGTAATTGGTCTGATCCACTAGTTTCCAAGTTTCATCTGAATCCAATTTACAAACAGTACTCATTGGTGTATTGCTTTTCTTAATACTATCTAGGCCAAAACGTTTTAAAAGATCCTTTGTATAATTATTTTTATTTAAGATAATAACATTTCCAGTTTGAAAAACATTAAATCCAATAAAATATTTATGTTCTCCCATAAAACTCATTTCAAATTCATTTTTCATACTCTTTAAAAAATCAATACTCAAAGCATTTTTAGAAGATCCAAAATTAATATCATTAACATAGATTTGTACTATAAAACATCTTTGGAAATTTTTTTAATAAAGAGAGTTGGATCAACAATTCCATTAGATAAACATTCTCAAATAAGAAAACTACTATTTCTATCATACCAATATTATAGAGCTTGTTTTAAACCATATAAAGCTTTAGAAAGAATAAAAACACAATTTGGAAAATGAGGATTAGAAAATCAAGGTGGTTGTTCAACAAAAACATATTAAATTATAAAACTATATAGAAAAGAACTTTTGACATCCATTTGATGTAACTTGAAATTGAGATGAGTATCATAGGAAAGTAGAATACTAGTAGCTTCTAATCTGGCTACAGGTGAAAAGTTTTACTCAGAGTCTATTCCTTCCTCTGGACTATAACCTTTTGTAACTATCCTTGCATTGTTTCTAATGATATTTCCAAATTCATCAACGTTGTTTCTAAAAACCGATTTAGTGCCTCTGGTCAAAGTTTACTTAGGTCTGTTAACTAATTCCCAAACATTGTTTCATTCAAATTGATTTAATTATTCTTGCATAGCCCTTACCCTAAATTCATCATTGATAGAAAAATTAATATTTTTAGGTTCTAACTGTGAAAAAAAGGATTGATGTTCAACCTGGTTTCTAAGAGAAGCTCTAGTCCATGTCCCTCTATCAAGATTACCATCAACAACATGTAAAGGGTGATTCTTTAGAATCCTTGTTATTCTAGTAAAGGTAGGCCTAGAAATTTCAGGTTCTTCTCTATGCTTGGGTTCACCAGAAGAAGATTATAGAATATTTCCATAACTGGTTGTCTTTGTAATAGGTTCACAGATTTGATCATTAAAGTCCAGAATAGGTAGATATTCCTTAATATTTTCATGAGAAGAGTTAGGTTCATTTGGATTAATTTCAACAAATTTGATGTGAACATATTCTTCCACACATTTGGCTCTTTTATAAAAGACTCTATAAGATTTACTAGTTATAAAATAACCAAGAATTATTCTCTCATCACTTTTAGAAGAAAACATGTCAGGATTATACTTAGTATTGAGAATAAATACTTGGAAACCAAAAACTATAAAGTAACTAAATTTAGGATTCCTATTATTACACTGTTTGTAAGGGGTTTTCTTAAGAACAGGTCTAATCAAGACTCCATTTATAATATAAAAAGTTGTATTTACAACTTCTTCCAAGAAGTAAGAAGGTAGGTCATACCCATTAAGCATAGTTCCTGCAATTTCCTGAAGGGTTCTATTTCTTCTTTCTACTACTTTTTTTGAGGTGTCCTTGGGGAAAAGAAATTATGATTGTAGCCATTATGTGAGCAATAGGTTTCAAAATCATGAATTTCAAACTCATGGCCATGATCACTTCTCAAGGTCTTAATCATAAGTCAACTATGGTTCTCTACAGATATGGAGTATTTAATAAAGAAAGAGAAAGCTTCACTTTTGTGAGTTAAAAAGTATACCCAAGTTTATCTAGAAATGTCATCTACTAAGTCATAGACATAGTGCTTCCCATTTAAACTGGAAACTCTAGATGATCCAAACAAGTCCATGTGAACCAACTTAAGAGGTTGAGAAGTTGAAACATATTTCTTTAATTTGAATGAAACTTTGTGTTGCTTTCCCTTTTAACAGGGAGTAAAAACTTTGTCTGATGGGAATTTTAGTTGAGGTAGGTCTCTAACTAAATTTTCCTTAGTCATTTTCTTAATTGAATGCACATTGTAGTGTCCCAGTCTTCTATTACAAACCCCAGGCTCTTTATAAAAAACATTTAGACAAGTAACATTTTGTTTGGATAAGGGATTTAAATCTACGACATAAACATTTTCATTTCTCAGGGCAGAAAATACTAAAACATTTTCATAATTAAAAACATTACAAGCATCATTTAAAAATTTAACATTGAATCCATCGTCACAAAACTATGAAATTATTAATAGGTTGTATTTTAGTCCATCAACAAATTATAATTTAGAAATTAAAACTAAAGCATTGTTACCAATCTGGCCTAAGACAATGATTTTTCCTCTTGAATTATCACCAAATGTGACATGACCTACATTAACCTTGATTAAACGTTTGAAAAATGACTAATCTCCAATCATATGACTTGAAAATCTACTCTAAAAGTAACATATCTTTTTAATAGGATCTCTCTAGGCAAGTATCCTACAAAACATGTTTAAACAGAAAATGATTTTGGTACCCGGATTTTCTTGGGTCCAGACAGGTTAGCAAGAAAATATTTTGGTACCCAGATTTTTCTAATGGGTCCCATAAAGTCAATAGATTCATAATATTTTGAATGATAAAAATTTATTAGTCTATAAATTTTTGAATATCAGGTTGAGACATAAGAGTTTCCAAAACTAGAACTAGCAGCATACTATCCTGATTTAGGAATAAATATATTCTTTTTAAATTGTCTCTTTCCATGATGATATCCCAAACCAATGAAATATTTTGGTTCTAATAGTTTTCATATCATTTGATTTAGAGTATTGTTTCCATTTGTAAATTTTTCAAAGTCTTTCATAAGTTTCTCATTGGACAATTTCAGTTTAGTATTCTCTTTTAACAGTTTAACATTATTCTACTTTTATACAATATGATCAGATTTAACAGTACTGGAAAAGGAATACTATCTATTTAATGATTTTTACTTATCCTTTAGCTCATTTCAAGTATCTTAGAACATATTACAATATTAAAAAAATTCAGCTTTAGACATATTATCATCACTATTTGAATCACTTTCATTCCCAACATAATAATCATTATGTATAGGGGAAATAGGTACCTTGGAAGTATTAACCATTATTCACATGTTGGAATGATTCTTTTTAGAATTAAAAACCTCAGACTTTCTTGTTCTGTATTCTGAATCACACCATGTTTCTTTCAAAGATTTATTATATTTTTTGTCATTATAATTATATTTCTTCGTGAACATCAATTTTAGACAATCATCCTTAATGTGTCTTTTCCTTTTGCATTCATATCACACTATCTTACCATCCTTATCATCTTTCTTCCAATATTTCTTCCAATCACCTCGTTGGTCATACTTACCCTTATAATTTGGTTTTCTGAAAAATTTCTTCTTCAAATAGGATTTATTGAATCTTCTAGATATTTGAGCCATGTCTTCTTCACTATCATAATTTGAACCTCCACTTGTTGGGCTTTCAATAGTTATGTGGACATTCTCCTTGTCCTTTCTCTTTGAGGCAGTAGAATTAAATTCCACTGACTTCTTCTTTGGTTCATTATCTTCCTCTTTGTTTACCTGTATCTCTTCTTCATATATCATTAATGTACGAATTAACTCCTTAAAAGGCAGTGAAATAATATGACATGACCCTCTTATTGAGACTTATGTTCCTCTACATCTCTCTAGAAGACATCATATTATCCTCCTGATTTGTTATTTTGCAGGAATAACTTTTCGAAGTGAGCTCATTGAATTTATTATTTCGTTGAAACTGAGATACATGTCAGAAATAGGTTTATCAGGCATCATTTTACAATTATCATACTTAATAGTGTAGGTATTCAATCTCATTTCCTTAACATTGGTTGTTACCTCATGGGAAATAGCCAAAGTATCCCAGATATCATATGTAGTCTTACAAGCAGATATGCGATTAAATTCTTCATCTACTAAAGCACAATACATTGCATTCATTGCTTTACAGTTATTGTTGTAATCTATTTTAGTAGGATCATCCCATGTAGTTATTTCAGTTTATAGGATCTTATAATAAGTCTCTATAGTAGTATAAATGTCAAATCCCACACATTCTAAATGAATTTTCATTTCCGTTTCCATTGAGAATAATTAACACCATTAAAGAAAAGTGGCATGTTGGTTGTAGAACCTTCTAGTCTATTATCCATAATTTGATTTTAGAAAATATATTTAAAGAGATAAAATTTATAACTAACAGAAATTTAAGATATTTAAGATATAACTAAAATCACAGTTGAAAAATAGAGTATTTGTAAATCCATTTTTAATAAAAATCCTCTGATACCAAATGTTGGTCAGAGTGGACACTCAAGAGGGGGGGGGGGGTTAATGGAGTTCCAATTAAAATTTCTATTAAAAAATTTAAGATCAAAATCTACCAAATTAAATAAAAATTAAACTGTAGTGAATTTATAAAGATTGTAAGGTTTGAATTAATTTCTCAAGAGATTGATTATTTCTCATTTAACTCAATCTGAGGATTGATTAAATTTTGAAACTAACTTACTCACTAACAAATGTTATAAACACATACTAGTTTAACTATCAGAGTTTATTTAAAAACAGATTTATATTTAAAGTACTTAGCAGCGGTATAGAAAATAACTTAAACTAAAAATAAGATTCACAACAGATATAACCAAGAGGTTCAGTCTCATGCTGAGACTTAGTCTTATCAAACGGTTTATATAAACTATTATCCACACCCAGGATCGGGGTTAACAACAGTACAAAGACTTTCCAGGTACTAGGACCTATACAAAAGTTCTACATGGGAAAAAAACTATAGCACACAGGCTATCAAAGTCACACATGGCCTCTACCACAATCCACAGTAGGATACAAGAGAGTAAGGGAAATATTGAGTGAGGATTTATAAATCATCTAGTTCAATACAAGAGACATTGTTTGCCTAAAAATACCGAGCACACACACTGTTCAAAATGTAAATAAATGAAACACAATAGAGATGAAAAAATAAGGATGAGTTTATAATTCTCTATGTGTTTTGTGTGAAGCTATGGACTCTTTGGATTGATGCGGATGAATCTTTTAGTCCATCTCTTAAAGTTGTATGGAAAAACGAGTGTCGTGGTTATCTTCCATTACTTCCAATGCGGGTTTTTTTAATGAATGTGATTGATTGAACCTCCTCTTTGAACTATTGTTCTTGATGCAAATGAATGTTCTTGAATTTCTTCATGTGTTCTTTTCAGGATACACGTGTACATATTTTTGTTCTTACTTTTTTTATCTCTCTCTTTGTCATGCATTTGTCACTCCTTTTCTCTTGATGCCCGACATTCCTTTTATAGAACGTTCGGATCGACATAAAGCATGATTACATGTGAAGGTACAAGGTACAGTCTCTTAACAAGCAAACATCTCTCTTTAATAAATATAAGTTCCATTAATTTGAGAAAATATGACCGTTATCATTATAATAATAATATTGACAATGTAAAGAGTCCGAATAATTGTGACTGCTTAACAGTAATCTTCTATCAGCAACTCTCTGTTGATAAACTTGTAATGGTAACTCATGTATCAGTAGCCTTTTGTAAATGGTATCTCTCTGCATTAGTAGCGGTAGCTCCTTCTATCGGTAACCTTTTTGCATCAGTGAACTTATGTATCAGTGACCATATCAGTGATATTGTAACGGTGGACTTCATAATGGTGGTGGTTACTCTGTATCTATCGACTTGTGCTTACCGGTAGACTTATTCTATTGGTAGCTAAGTTCTAATGGTGATTTTATCCATACCTGTGACCTCTTCCATAACTGTAGACTTGTATCGGTAGCTGTATGTATGTCTGTTTGTATCAGTAGCTTGTATCAGTAACTATGTACCAGTGACCTTGTGTCATATGAATCTTGGTCTATCAGTGACTATTAATTAATAGTAGACTATGTACCAGTAGTTCTGTATCAATGACTCAACACTTAATACTTATCTGTTCTATGAAAGTCATATCCATATTAAGTTAGTAACATTTCTAAAAAAGTATAAACCAAGATAAACATCGAATTTACAAATTCCAATAATCATTTTGATATTTTATATACTTAATAATATGATTATTATAGATTGAATGAATAGTTAATATAAGGATAAAAATTATTTGGGATTATCAACGTACATTGAAAGATAATTGATATTATCAAAATAGGTGAGTTCAAAAATAGTGAAAGGATATAATTGAAATTTAAAAGGGGTATTAAAAAATTCACGCTTTTTCATCACTTATAAAAGTAAAAAGTTCCTTCATTCCAAACGACATATATTATCTTTTAATATTCTAATTAATCTCTTAAATTTTTATAATAATATCATCTTATATAACATTAATAATCCAATTTTATCAATTATTTATCATATTCCCTTCATTTCCTTGGAGGCATTCAAGAGAATGTTCAAAATCCCAAAGTGAGTAGTACTCAATTGATAATATTTTTCTTCTGAATATTTATCTAAAAAACATATACATACCATTGTAATATGATTACTACAATATAATTAGAATAATTAATTCTTAATATATTAAGGTAATTAACATTATTTATTAACTTACAGTCACATAAAAAACAAATGATAGTTACATGTACATTGTACATGTTATCACCTACACAATGTAATGCCTTTCATTAATCATCTTGATTTCATTTCATTGTCCAAAACACAAAAATCACTTTTAAATAATTTTAAAAAATATATATAATGTAATAATTTTTCTATTTTAAAGGTAATTTACTCTCCATTTATAATATTCCCCCATCAAGATATAACATGTACATATTTTTGGATAGTTTAACCACATATTTGAACAATGGAATAATACTATTTCATGGGTAATTAAAAAAACATAAATATTATTTTTAGTAAATTTTAATAAGTATATAATTATTGTATTTTAGTTCTTTAATAGTTATATTACTTATTATCTTAATATTTAATTATTTTATTTTATTTCTAACGTCACCGAAATAAGCTAACATCGATTCAATTTTAATAAAAAGAGATAAAAATCAATAGAATAAATAAATAGAATATGATTATGATGGTTAAATATTAAATTAAATAAATATGAAAATTTTTACTAATATAGTATCTGATAAATTTAATTATGTTAATTCATAATTTTTAGTGGAAAAAAAGATTAAATCTGGAACAATGTATGTGTTTCATCTGAAAATTTATTTCGTTTAGGTATATTTTCTTTTTATAAACTAATTTTATTGAAATGGTGTGTATCATTCCAATTACACATATTAAATCATTAACTATATTTATTCATCTTAATTTGACATCAACTGAATTCTATATCTCTATTTTTAGGTGTTTTTTATTACAATGATTCATAAAACAGTAAGAATTTATTTTGTCACTATTCACACATTAGGACATATTACATATTATAAACCATTATTTCATTATAATGGTGTATATACTGTTCATTAATATTTTCAAATAATTATTATTCAATATTATATTTTATTTAATGTTCTATTCCACTTTCCTTCACTCATATGGTTTTGACTAAAAAATTTCAACAGTAGTATGTGGGTATTCATGACTAAAATATTTTCATGATTCATTATCAGTAAAATTTAAATATAATATTATAGGAATAAATTATCTTTACATTTTATGATGTTATGTTTCATTTCCAATTTTTAGGAAATAATTTTTCATAGTGATATATTCTTCTTTAATGACTCTATTATTTTTTAAAGAATAATTCACATCACATTTGATGTATTTTTTTCTCCATATCCATGTTTTTACATCACACCAATGTCATAGTTTACATATTGTAAATATAAGTTGTTTTTATCTAAAATGATCTTTATATTCCCATTTATTCATTTTAAAATAAATTTTTGTTTACACATTTCTGATTGTAAGTATCCACAACTGTATTTCAAAATGTTGGAAAGCTTTTCCATCCTATCAATATAAAATTGTTTATATTCCAATCCACATTCCATTATGATAGAAATTATGTATCTCAAAATACCAATTATAAATATTATTTTTTAAAATATTTTCTTTCAAAAAAAAACAGACTCTCTTTTTTTAAAATTACCTTTTAATTTTTTAATTACCTCAAATATGTTAACGATAAAATATTTTTCTATAAAATATATTATGATTTCCCCACCATTTTCTTATTTATCTTGGATCACATATAATTATTTGAATATATTTTTCATCAATCTCCCTCTAAATGTTCTTAAAAAATCAATTATTTAGATTATTTAGATTTTGATATCAAATATTTACATGTGTGTCATCTATTTTTGTGATACCATATTTATGTGTTATGAAACCCATTTTATAATTCATGGGTTTCTTATAATGAAATGAATGAATACCATTTTATTTTTAATGAATTTTGAATTTTTTTTAATTACTAATGTCTTATGCAACTCATATGTCGGAGGATGATTAATTTGGTCGTATATAACCATCAAATTAATTGATTAATGATTTATATGTCATGATAAAAAGATGTTAAATGTGAAAATTTTGATTGTTCATCATAGGAAAAGGATACTTTCACATGCTTTTGAAATCCCAAGATGAGCTTGATCGAGTATGTAGGTATAGAAATATGCAGCTCAAACCGGGTGTTCTTTGCATCTATGATTGGGATTATGTCTTTAATCCGAACACCTAAAAAACCACCATAGTACAGATTTGGTTGCGGAGTCATGGGCTTAACTGGTATTTCTGGCACCAAAAAATACTCAATGAAATCTCCTCTTGGATAGGTACACCACTCAATGTTGACCCTCATACACTTAATTCCGAGCTCAGTCTCTATGCGAGGGTGATGATTGAGGTCGACATAGCCTCCAATCTCTCGGAAGTCATTGTCATCAATGAGAATGAATTCAAGATTGAGGTTCGGGTTGAATGTGAATGAATGACCCCCTACTGCAGATACTGCAAAATCGTGGGACACTCACTTATGAAAGGTTGGGTTATCAAGAGTCACATCACGACTACCTTTGGAGATGGATGGAATGACGGTGAATGGAAAAATAAAATAAGATCCAAAACCTCATGAAATCTAGAATTTGCTAGAAAACCTTCAGAAGACGGGGTGAAGTGCTCGAACATTCCAGGTGAGAACACGGGTACTACCTGGGCTGAACAAGTGGATGTGGAGGAAAATGCGAATATTGATCTCTGCATTTTGGAGGACATTGAGCAGCTAGTCCTTGATGTATTTACTCATTCTGCTAATGGGTAACCATAGGATGTACTGGTCTCGATGGCCACTAATGACCAACTAGAACCTGCCCTTGCTGATCCCTCTGATCAGGACCCCATGCCAATGGTCTTGGTGGAAACATGTGTTCCTCATGCACCTCAGGTTGAGGGAATTAATGGTGCTGTCACATAACAACATGATGTCCATTCTCTTACATGAGTGAACCAGGGGAAAACATGTTTGATATTATCAAATTTTTAGTTACACTAAATAATCAACACATGATAGTGTGAACACAAAAAATTTCTCATTTATGCACTATCACCCCTTTGAATCCCAATTTAGATTGAATAAACTCAAAAATCTCAGCCATGAATCTGTCAGGAAAATTAGGAAACATGTCTCACCTATTTGGCCTATTTTACCCCAGAATAGGGGCTATTTAATTGAGTTTGAGGTTTGCTCTCTGAACAATTACTTAGCCTATAAATCCCCCGAAAGTATAAAATCTTGTCTATTACCGAATAATACTATCATCTTGTGTGATTCTTGTCTGAGTAACCAAGACCAAAAAACTCCCCCAACCTCCTCTTCAAATCATAGAAGATCAAAGTTGAAAAAATGGTCGAGTGGTTTTAAGAATAAAAAGGGTTACTCCAGATCAAAAGATAGGTCTTCATGGATTTTGTTTTCGGGAATTATCAAGGCATAGCTAACACTAATACTCTATCTATCCTGAAAAAGATTTTGAAGAACTATAAACCAATTTTTTTTCTATTTCTGATCTTAATGTCAATTTCTCCTTGAGTTATATGATTTTATCTTCTATTGGTTATAATTTCTTTGATGCTTTCAAGAATGATAATGCTACTGACTCCATTTGGTTTTTTCCACACCTCTCATAGAGATGTTACTGTTTACAATGTTTCTGATCAAATTATTACTTGTCATTTAACTTTAAACAACCTTCACTGCTTACTTGTCATTTTACTTTCAACAACCTACATTTCTTCTGGTACATGAGAAACTACAACATAGTGGTTGCTAGTAAACTTGATAGGTCCTTTGTTAACATGTTTTCGTTGGATGTTTGGGACACCTTATCCAGTATCACCATACCTAAACTAAACTTGGACCACCACCCTATCATTGGTAGTTTCCTATGAAAAAAAGAAAAATCCAGCATCCCCTTAAAATACAATAATGTTTGGTCTGGGAATTTGGAATGGTCTCAACTCATACAAAATTGTTGGAAGTCTATGAATGATCACTCAGATGCTTTTTCTTGTGTCACTAAAATAAAGAACCTCAAGAACTACCTTAAGGGTGGGTGTAGGGATAAATCTAACCAAATGTATTTCAAGATATTCACTATTGAAATTGAACTCAATCAAATTCAAAATAGCTCAACTTGCGCTGATTTTGACTTAGATCCTCACAATGAACTAACCATCTCTATGAAACCCAACGCTCTTCTGATTCACAATGACAACATGCGTAAGCAGATTTTCAAAACCAAAGGGCTCTTTGATGGTGATAGAAACACAAAATTTTATTATTCCCATTATAGAGTTAGGAAAACATGTCATCCCTTATCCTCTCATAAAGATAATGAAACTCCTTTTTTTTCTCTGATGAAGCCATATCCAATAATATGGTCTCCTATATTCACAACACTTTCAATGGCCATAATATCAATAAAGATCTCATTCCTGAGATCATTCTAGTTCTGATCAATGATCAAGATAACCTCTTTCTTTTAAGCACCCCACTGGAACATGAAATAAAAGATATTGTTTTCAGCCAAAACTATGATAGTGCCATTTGGACTGATGGATTCAATAATGGTATCTTTCAATAACATTGGGAGGTAGTTCACATGGTTTTTTGCAAACTAGTTCGGCAATTCTTCAATAACAGAGTCTGATCCCATGGCATCAATGCCCAATTCCTTACTATTATTCCTAAAGTGGTTAATGCTTTTGAGCTACAACTCTTCCACCAAATTTCCCTCATTAAATCTCATTATGAAATAATCACAAAATCATTGCTAATAGAATTTTTCTTCTATAAAACTAGATCATTTACTGGAATCAATTTGGTTTTATCAAGTGCAGATCCATTCATGATTGCATCTGCACTACCTCGGAATGCATTAATTTTATTAATAAATATCATATGGAGGGAATATTGCAATCAAACATGAAATTAAAAAAGCCTTTAACACTATCGATTAGAACATTATTTTCAATGAAATTAATGATTTTGGGTTTAATGAAAATTTTATTGGTCGGAAAAAATACATTTTAATCTCAGATTTTATTTACATACATGTAAACAATTCTCTTAAGGGATACTTAAAATCCTCAAAAGGGGCATGTCAAGGTGACCCTCTTTCTGCTATTCTCTTTTCCATTGTGGAAGATTACCTCATTAGGTACCTTTCCTCCCTTGTTCTCCAAAGCAAACTCAATCCTATTCAGGATGCTAGAAATCTTGTTGTTCCGGCCCACCTTCATTATACTGATGACATCATTCTGTTATTTCATAGGGGCATAAAAAATAATCTTAACCTTAAAAAGGACTTGTCTCTATTTGAAAAGGTCTCTGGTCAATCATTTAGCTGGAATAAATCCTATATCTATTTTGGCAGAACCTGCCCCCATACTAAAAAAGGTTTTATCATTGAATGTCTTGGAATAAAAGATGGATCCATCCCTTTTACCTATCTTGGAGTTCCCCTCTTCTGGGGTAGTCCTAAATCTATGTAAATTAATACTGTTGTGGAACACGTGACTAATCAACTGGACTCCTAGAAAGGGAAATCCATCTCTATGGCTTGCAGGATCTACCTCGTGAAATCCACAATTATCACCAAAATGGTTTACACCCAATTGATATATAAATGGCTTTCTAGTCTTATTAAAAACATTAATGGATACATAAAAAACATTTTTTGTACTGGAAGTATTATTTAAATAAAGCTCGCTACTTTCTATTGGTCAATATACTGCAAACCCTTTGAACGATGTTGTCTTGACATTAAAAATCTAAATTTTTTTAATGAGGCTCTTCAAGCTAAGATCACATAGAGGTTTATCAACAGAAAAACCAACACCATAACCTTTATTCGTAATAGGTTCATTCAAAAACATAAAAAAGGTCAACCTTGTTACATTAATTTTTCCTTCTGTACATCTAGTAGAAATAACCTTGTTAACATCATGAATAACTCAAGATGGATGGTTAGTTCAGATTCCACTATGAACTTCTGGCTTGATAACTGGACTAGAACCCCTCTCATTTCTATGCTATCTCTGTATGCTCTTCCAGATAACATCAATCTCACCATAAATTATGTAATGCACTCTAGTCCATCTAATATCCCTGATCACATTAGGCATGTTGTGGAAAACTATCCCTTTATAAATGGGGATGATTTCCTTTCTTGGGAGCCTGCTCACAATGGTATTTTGGATTCCAAAAGCTTCTATAATCATTGTTTCACTAACTTTGAGCCCATTTTCACATGGTTGATTTTTTTTAACAGACCCTGGATTAAGCCATCATGACATAACCTTGTTTGGTGTATTGCCCATAAACGCATTCTTACAAAGGTTTGTCTTTAATCATTATGTGCCCAACTGTACTCTAAATGTAAATTTTTCCATCAACACAGGGAGGAAACATATAATCATTCCCTATATTATGCTAAAGACTCTACTATTTGGAATTATTTTACTGACCTATTTGACTGCATATGGTTATCCTCTGACTTTATTTTCTCTCAGCTAAAACATTGTGTGGAATTTGAATCTTCTCAAACAATCAAGAACTGCTTCCCTTCCGCTATTGCTGAGCTATTACATGTGATCTGGTATGATAGAAATGAAATTATTCACAAAAATTACTCATTTAAGCTTAATGCAGGTCTAGGAGGATCCTTTTTGACATCAAGGAAACAACCCTGGTTCAAAATTCCCACTGCGAACATTCATTTGGAGACATTGTGATCCTCTATCATCACAAAATCAATGGTGTTTACACTAATATGAATCCTTCTCTCGATTTTTTTTGGTAAGATCCGACTCCTGGATGGGTCACGATAAATGTAGATGGTGCTTCCAGAGGAAACCCAGGTCTTGACAGATGTGGGGCCATTTTGAAAGATTATTTCAGTCGATGTCATGGATTCTTCTTTGGGAGTTGTGGAACATCCTCTACTCTTGAAGCAGAAATGATGGCAGTGATTCGGGTCGTTATTATTGTTAAGTTAAAATAATGGAATAACATCAGGGTAGAATGTTTATCCCCCACCATTATGCATGCTATTTGAAATGGGGTGATCCAACTTGCCTGGCCTCTCACTGCTTGCTGGATGAACTGCCTCAATTCTTATCTTGAAATCTGATACATTTCCACCCATACATATCAAGAAGCAAACATGGTGGTAAATGGCATTGCCAATAAAAGATCCAACCAAGCTATGAAATTGAGTGATAATTTGATGGTCAATCTTCTCCATCACTTATGAAGAGATTGTAATAAGATACCATCTTTCTAATTCATGTAACACATATCACTCTATTTTTCTAATTAAAATATTCTTGACTTTTAAAAAAACAAAACAAATTTTAAGAATTGTATTCTATATAATAATACACAAAATTTATAGTAAATAATTTATGCAATAATCCACTAAAACCATAATATTGAATAATGAATTTCATAATGTATCTCCAATTAACCAAAAAACAACTCTAAAACCATGAATCCTTAAAACCCCACACAAACTATTGATTTATTTCCATAAGATCCTAATCAAAATAACATTATAACCATCTTTATTTCATCTTAACCATGTTAAAATCATTTTTTTAGAAATAAATAATCAATAGGAATCAATAAAAATAAAATGGGGAATAAACAAGGACATGCACCATTTGGTCTCACTGGTTGGGAAACCGTGTTCCATCTATGAAACATGATCTATGGAGATTATAGACCCAACATCATGTAAACCACATGGTTGGTTAGACCATGAGATCTAACCATGCCGATTTATTTATCCTATATATAAAACCATTGACTAATCTAATACCTCCATGATATTTTAAAAACTAAAAGTGAATTAAAATCCTTCATTTAATATTGAAATCTACAGGAAGAAACTAAAAATAAACTCAAATTCATAATTCAAAACCCAACATCCCTTTTTTTATTAAGGCTCTAGATTTGATAGAGAAAGATAAACCATTCCCATCACTACCTCCCAATCTTAAATGATCTTAATATCATTTCTAAAAAAACATTACTTAAATAATGAGAGAGATTCCAAATTAGAAATGTTCTTTAAGGAATTACCTAAGATTTTATACAATATTTTAATGAAATTAAATATATTTTCTTCCAATTAGCACTAAACCCTATATTCGACATGGCTTGAAAGAAATTCCTTATCCCTATTGGATAGAAACTAGTATACATTTATCATAAGATTCTACTTTTGGAATGATTTGACAAAAAAATTAGAGATAAATGATAGTGTATCATTTTACATGGATCAACATCAATTATCCTTACATTGGAATCTCATATCCTATCAAGCATATATAACTAAAATAAATTTGCATGTCAAAATGGGTCATATTCAACCACATTTATTTAACCCATTTTCAATAATATATCTCATCATCCATAATCCTTACATTATAGAAAGTAATATACTGATATAATAATTAAATTATACTAATAAATTCCAATTATGATAATATTTTCTATTACAATGATAACAAAAAAATTAAAACACACATGAGCCATGACCAAATCCCACTTCATGTAACCTTAGGTTTCTCACCCCTCCCAACTCACCAAGCATCAACTAAAAGAAAAAAACCCAAGTCATGATGAAAAAAATGAAACTGAAATATATGTGCATAAGGAAAAATCCCAATATTTCACCGATGATAAATCCAATGTAATTCATTCCATAAGTATGATAAAAAATTATATAATGAAAATAAAATGACTAATTAAAATTTTCAATTATAAATAATTGGAATACCGAGATTATATTAAAATATAATTTAAATTTTTTTTTAATGTATTTTTAATTAAATGAAAATAATCATGTTAAAAATTTTACATAAGAATAAGAAAATTTTAATTTGAAACAAATATTTTGAAATTCTTTTTAAAAATCGATCCCCAAAGTGTTTAATTCAAAATAGTTTTTCCTAATATCTTTGAAACCAATTTAAAAGCGAATCCTCATATATAATTGATCAATCATAAAAAAGTATTAACTACAATTCTAAGAAAATATAATGAAGATAAACAGGGGATTTATGCCACAATAATATAATAAAAAGGAAACTAAAATTGAAAAAAAGATTAAATTACCTAGTATAAACATACAATCCTGATATTAGAGTTTCATGTGTGTTACCCAAGGTAAAACTGATGGAAAAATACTAAATTTTTAAATATATTACATTCCAACAATCAGCATATTCTTAGTGTATACATCCCTAAGCTATCTGACTATCCCACCTAACCTTATCCCAAATGAATTCCCCTCTTTGACCTAGTGCCTATAATTAGTGATGGGTCAATACAAGTGTGTCAACCAACTAGTTTATTATACTTATGTCCCTACAAATTCACTCCTAGAATCCCTAAAACAATATAAAAGAGGTGGTGAGTGAATAATAAAGTTGTGATAAAAAAACATGGGATAAAATATATATATATTTTTCTCTCCTCTCTCACGATAACAATTACCAACCCATTATTAACATTATATGTCCCTGTGAAAAAACATAAAAATAATCAAAAAAATTAGAAAAAAAACTCACATAGTAATAAAATCTCCAAAAATTAAATAAAAACACATAGGGGATATCAGGAGCATATCACAAGTACTAAAAAATTATTATAATATAATGAATGGGAATTTACCTTAGAACATGACACAGTAAGATATTTCCTATCAATTTAAAAAAATCACTTTAAAATTATTTTATAAACCCATTGAACTAACACCTTCCATTGAAATTTCAAATAAACTATTTAAAACATGTGTCTTCCACATTTAAATCAAAAAGAAGGTGAAGATCATTGTATTTCAGTCAACCACATTTTAAAGAACTATTAAGTAATCTTCACAAGGGACACAAAAAATGTATACATTAAAAAACATTTTATATTCATCCAATAAACCATTTTTAAATAATTAGAAGGTCAAAAAAATTGTAATACAAATCAATCTATAAAATGTAGTTTTTAGTCCTTTATTGACTAAACAAGATTAAAATTGCAACACATTCCACCAAAACCATTTGAAAAACCTTTATAGTCGTTACATAAATTCATGGCATATATAGTATTCCATTTTGAAAGTAACAACATGAAAATCCCAAAATAAATACATCATTTCAAGATCATACTTTATATAAGCGATTTTAATACACTATATAAGTATCACATATAATCATAAATTAAATAAAAATAGATTTAGATATATTAATAAAACATTATATTCAAATATTAAACAATTTCGTTGAAGTCCCTACCTGGAAGAAGTAGAAACAAAGATAAAATGGGTCACTATTGATAGAAACCACCCAAATAAATAAATATCTCTCGTATACAAGTCATAAAGGACTAAATACTTAGGATAAAAACCTTTTTTTAAAATCCTTAGACCACACAAAAAATTAGGGTTCTATGAAAAAGAGAACACCTAAAAAATATCAAATAAATAGTAGTAAATAAAAAAGATGGAGGTATTTACCTTGGAATCCCGTCAAATAACTATATAAAAGTCAAGAATCCAAGGGGGAGAATGATAAATATCCCCATTGGGCATCTTGGGGTACAATTAATGATTGTTGAGGAGGTTTTGGTTCCAATGGCTAAAATAATGAGCAGATATTAAGTTGAAAACATGTTATATGTGATACTAGCCATGTTGTATTATTTTTCAAACCATGAACCAACCATGTGAGGGTACCATTATAAAAAACATTCAATATGATTTATTGGGAAGCTCTTAATGGTTGGATAAATCCTCTAGGGTTAGTAAAAAACTATAATATCTACACCACAACACAAATTTTACTATTACTACATGATATATCATGACTTTGCGAGCTAACCATATAACCCTATCAAAATTCAAATAATTCATATTTTTAGTCTAAAAAATATTAGCATTCATGATGACCAAATATAATATGAAATAATAAAAATTAATCATTATATTCACATGTCAGTATCTCATTGTGGAATATATAATCTTATTCCAAACTGAATAAATCTATCAATATCATCGTATAATTCATGAATCTTACCTTACATTATTTCCCACTATATTGGATTCTCCAGATAATCCTTATGTTTTTCATTGATATTCTCTTGGATAAATGGTTGAGAAATAATATAGTAAAGGTATTATTCCTTCCCTAGCATCATGATTTCATTATCTATTCATTTCATATCTATTAAGATATGTTATTTATCAATCATCATCATGGACAAAAGAGTGCATTCAATTTGACAACTATAATTTACTACTCTATTCACCTTTCCAAGATGGCAGTGAATGAAAAAAATTGTATCATTGATTAGCTTTAACCATAATTTTTTATGCATGTTTAGGTACTTCTTTGTGAATATGTAATTTAAAAAGTTTTTTTAATAATGTAGGAAAAACTTATCCCCAATGAAGTATTCCATCCTTGTTATGAATGAAAATATCATTTATACTAACTCAAAATTAGGTATTGGGTAGTATTTTATGAATCATCAATTATATTGAGTCCTAATATATCACTTTACTATTTTATATCTATAAAAACATAAATATTTCTTTAAAGAATCACTGAAACCACACACGATTTTACACTTAAAAGGGTAGTGAGTACATATGTAGGTATTATCATCTTAAAAATATACTAAATAGATATTCCAAATTACTCACCAATACACACTTTTACCCCTATTATGATAACATAGTGGAATAGAAAATATTGATAAATTTCATAAAAGAATTGTCAGAACCTAGATAATATAATAAAATTATGAATCGTTCTGAAATTTATGGGTCTATAACATTACTTAATTTCTACTACCTTAGAATAATTCCTTAAATTACCCGCCTCATGTTAACATTCAACAATAATTTTTATTATATCATCCAAGAGTTACACTAATAATAAATAAAATTTCTATTTCTATTTCTCAATGTCACTAACACAATAATAATATGTTTATCAATGGTTTTCTTATATACCACTATGAATTTATCAAGGTATTATCTAAAAAAACTATTAAATATATATATGAATATTAAATTAGAATTAGTATGTTCAAATGGAACCACTATGAATTTATAGTGGAAATATACATTATGAAAGGTTGTATTTTGAATATATGATATCAAGAGTGAATATATACCTTTGAGAAGTACTATCCTCATCAAATATTATTGAAATAATCTTCTGTTATTGGTAATAAAGACATTTTCTATATATTGACCCAGTTAAGCTATAATTAGTTGATGAAAAGAAATATCTATCTATATTTATTCTTGATTAAGTAAATTAGTGTACCACCAGGTGATGTACTAGGTAATATAAACCCTTTTCCACAATGATCTTATAGTTATTTATTTCACTCTTCTAGTTATATCGATACCGTCCAATATGGGCTCTCAGATATTAGGGTTTCTTTAACATAAATTATATTGATAGATATACCTCACGATATAGGGGAAGGTCATGTAATTCATTGCGATATATATATTTATTCTTCATAATAATAAGCTCGCAGTAAATGTTATATCATTCATTTGAATATGTTTTTTGAGTATAATATTATTCTTTACAGGGAATTAACCAATTGGTGTTTAAGGGATTTTCAAAATGGCAGTCATCAACTTCCTTGAATTTATATTGTATTATGGTATGATTGAGAATATGGAATGAAATTTGTTTTCATTTCATATTTTATATGGTATTTATATAATTAGTTCCAATCCATATATATTATTGTATCAAATTTTACTTATAGAAGGATTAAAATATTTATTGGAAAAATACTCCCACATAATCTCACTAAGACAGAGTCCTACACTTATTTTCTTATGATTTCACGACTATGTGTTTTCATAGATATATCTATATAAAGGTATATGGGAGTTGATTCAATATCTCCCCAAAACATTCATGTTATAAATGAATATATATAATTATTAAAAAAAATTACAATATATGAGTAAATATTAACTGTACCTTTGAATATTTCATTTTATTGATTATATTTACAATAATTATCATAATAAGAAATGGTTAGAACAAAACCTATGTTAATTATTCAATGGAAAATAACATATTCACCAATGTAAAAATATCTAAAACCATCACCTATGTATTCCCTATGTGTTGAGTATATTATATTTGTAACATAATTCCATAATTAAAAAAACTATACTTTGATACCAAAAACAGAGAATAAAATCTCACATATATTATTATTACATTATATTTAAAATAAAAAACATAATAATAAAATAATCCCTAATCTAATGGATCATTGTCATGGTAAATTTTTGTTCATACATTTGGTTACATATGAAATTATAATCATTATTAGAATATATTTTCGTGGTGGTCCTAAAAAATTTATATTCATCGTGTTACAAATACTCACATGCGTAACTACATCAAGAAAAGGGTGAGTCAAAATACAAGTAAGAGAAAGAATAGTAGGAACATAACATGAGACATAAATCAAAATAGAACAAGCATAGAAACAATAATCTTAATTATATCATAATAAACTGATCATCATCATAAACATTTAGTATTCATTTTAAAGAGATATAGAATGTGGTATATGTTCACTAACGATACATCATAGCATAATGGTAAAATACCATGAATTCATTGTGAAAAAAACTAACATCATATTCATGAATTAAATATGTGATAGAAAATAAATTCAAAAAATTGAACAAAGCTACAATCATGTTTAATTGTAATGCATATAATTTCAAGAGATATATCACATTACCCATTGAATTGGATAGATATATAATTTTAGTACCATCCATAGAATCATAAATTATCATAATTACACATTACACATGGAAAATGCAATGTATATTGATCATAAATAAATAATGAGCACATGAGAAAAGAAAGGGTTCCATAGTGATGTCGTAAATCATACATCAGATAATATACCTGGATTTTCCTAAATTTAAAAGTTAAAATTTTATTTTTCTTATGTATGATTATTATTAAAAAAATTATAGATCATATTTCTTTAATAAAATGAAAATAATTAGAATAATACCTAATTAAATGATTCAAATAAACTATTTAAAATCATAGAAGAATATAATGATGAATTTCAATGAAATAGAAACATAACATACGTATAAGATAAAATAGAAAAATATTAAAAATACTTTTAATATAAATTGATATGGTAAACTTGGTGAAAATCTATAATAATAGATGGTATACCCAAAAGAATAGTTGGGTTTGACAATCTTCTTTCTATAAGTCTTGTTTTATTTCATCCTCTCTACACCTCCTATATAATAAATGTATATTAATTATAACATCAATTAAACATTATATTATATTAATTTTTTATTTATCATTTATAATAGACTAAATTAACATAATAATATTTATTTGAAGTGACAATAGATAGATGCATTTTTTTATTTTGAATAATCCCATTTTTTGTTTCATAACATTCATTCAATATAATTCAAATATTATTTAATTTTTATTAAAAAAGAATAAAAATAAATATAACATTGTTTATGCATGTTTGTATAATAATTTATACTAACCATCCATAAAGGTTTTGATTTGTAAATATTGTAAAATGTCCTCTTAGGTGGTTAACCAACATTTTACAATACAATGATTAAACAAAAGGATAGATAGATATCATCTATACCTATATAGTAAATAATTTTTAATAAGATATTAATATAATAAATTTTGACAATAAAATGCTATTTAGATAATGTTATATGTCTTGGATTATAAATGAATAAATGGACAGAATAACAGAATATGAGATTCATGGAACCATAACCCATTCATATTGTTTTTATTTTACCACAACCCTTAATCCCTTAAAGGAATGGAGTGGCATAAAACCAGAATGTACCTAATGTTATAAGGATACATATAAGTTATAATTGGTATCATTTAGAGATTTAATATGTTCAAGGGAAGAGGTTTTCCAGTGGAATATATACAATTTATTTATACTTAAGGGGAGAGGCATTTTGGGTTTAAATATTTAACAAATAATTAATTCCATTATAAATGTGAAACCATGATATTTTTTACAATATGAATTATATTTTATTTAAAATATTTATTATTATTTTTTATCCACAAAACTTTGAATTTAATATTAAGGAAAAAATGATCAATTATAAATTGAAAATTATATGTTAATAGATTAAATTATAATTTTGGACATTGAAATTTACTTTTTAGTGTCTTTTTCATGACACCCCCTCCACTCATACCACTATTGGGAAAGAAATGATGAAGATGAGTGAAAACCAAATATCACATCTAATCAGCCATGGGTTGATAATTACATCGAGGGTATGAAACACACAATAGGAGGCATCGCCCATATTAAATGAATTTATGGAAAAAAGATAAGAGTAGTCCAAACAATAAACACCAATAAACTTCCATTACAAAAATAATAACCATGATCAAAATATTAATAATATGGAAATTATATGACATCAATAAAATTCATGTAATACCAGCTGAAAAATCTCTATTTCATCTAACACCTCAGTCCAAGCAATCCCAAAAACAACACCAAACTCTAGTAATATACAATAAAACACAAGTAAAAATATGGCATGGTGATCACCCAAGGGTAATTAGAAGGGTCACAAGTCTGTAAAAATAAACTTTTGTGTTTAAAAAATATAAAATAATAAGAATGGATGAAAACAAATTGGAAAGATAATCCTGGAATACAATACATACATTCCCATAATAAATAAAAAAATAATATTTCAAGCCACAAATTTCTTTTAAACTCCAAAAATATCCTCAAATAATCCCCATTATAAAGGGAGTCCAAATAATTCTATCTAAATAAAATTCCATAACTAAACGAAGATATGTCACCTATATTTAAACATTCACCAACAAAAAACAAAACAAGACATGAAAACCTTCAACACAACACCACATATCTGGGGCCTAGTAAACATCATCTCAAGTCCTATTTTTCATTTTATGGTTCTGTCTCACTTAAATCTGTATTGAGATAGTAGGGAATAACCTCACCAACTAATAAAGGACAAGGGATTAGAAGATTAAAAAACACCAACTATAAACCACATAACCACTTCCCAATGATAAACCACATATAAACATTCAAACCATAAAACATGTATCCAAATTACAATAGTACTCCACATAACTAATTTATAACCATAAATTGTGTGGGTAATAAAAACAAAAGAGACAAAAAACATATACCCTACCAATTCCATGAACATACACCACTTATAAAAACATAACCACATCATCTCCATCACTAATCAGTATCGCGAACATGTATATCATCAAACTCATTCCATTCGATACCATGCATGACCACCGTTAAATATTATCATCCCAGCATCACCCAATCATATGGTACCCCACATTTAACTCCCACACATTGGATGATCATACACAAATCAAGAAATTCTATCCCATAAATGTAACTTCATTGTATACTTTCTTCTTCCATGTCATTTTGTGACAACCACATCTTGGATTTATAGCCAAAAAATATTAAAATTTTATAAAAAAATGGTTTATAGTAAAAAAATAATACAAATTACAAAATAAATTATTTAGTAAAAGAAAAGACACAAATTACCAATTACTAGTATCACGTTGCTTCCATTTCCCATCATTCACTAATTCATATCATTAATGGATTTATTATGAATTAATTCTTTCTAAACAAAAAAAATATATTTAACAACCTATAATTCAATTAATTATATCTATTAATCATTATATTATGTCTAAAAAACCGATTCATAATAATCCCATGATTATATTCGTAGTTAAGGGTATCCTTTACTCCATCCTTTGCGCTTTACAGGCCACTAATTCACCATTTCTTGTACAATTACTAATATAATAATTTCATATTATCCACCACATTCAATCATTTCGTATTTTTTTCATTTTTTATGGATGATATTATTAGTGTGTATGATTTTAATCTTAATAATTTAACACGGTCCTTATACATTCCATCCCACAACTTTTTTTCATTCATTTATTTTCATAGTTATCAAGATAATTGTTAACAATAATTATTTAGTTTTTAGCTCTCACATTTTCATCAAGTTTTATTCCATACCTTATTTTTAATTTTGTACCTTTATCTTAACATGTTACAAAAGTTAAATTTAATATATTATCATTATGTTAACCTTTCTCCCAATTTTCATTATTTCCTAATCTAGTTTTCAAATAATTAAAGGGGTCTATTTGTATCAACATATAATTACAATCCTCTTATGAAAATTTTAATTTATATTACATAAATACATGTTTAGAAATTAGAAATAATTTAACATCCTTCCAAATTTTAGATTTCAGAAGATCCCAAACATTTTATTTTAATAATACAATAATCAATACCACATTATCAAAAGTAAAAAAAGAAAATAAAAAAACACCGAGCTTATAATAAGTTCCTTTGTTGTTACCATCATTAAGTATTTATCTAATTAAATAGGTTTAAAATAGCATCATAACAACAATATTAAAAACACCAGAGATAATTCAATAAGTATGAATGATATAATAATATGTATATAAATCACAAAACACATTCATATTATCTTACAAATTACAAGTCATAATCCTTGTTATTAATAACCCTATTAAATCCATCATATTTTGCGAGTGTTTCATGTATTCTTTTTACCACTCTCTCTAATCCAAGGGAACCCATTATAAAATAATTAATTAATTTTGAGGAAAAAAAATTCATAAAAGGATTATCATTAGGCATAATAGATCATATTATTCTAGAAGATATAGGAGTATAAGAATCCACCTGCTCAAGAATCTGGGAAACTATTTGATTAGATAAACATGCCAACAAAAAAATAACAACAAGAACTCACTCAAGACTAAAAAATTACATATATTATTAATATTACTACTACCAACCATTAATTTTTCAAGGATGGAATTTATCAGCACTAGAAAAAAATTACTCAAAAGAGACCAATTGTAAGTGTTTTTTGTTATAGACAACAATACACTTTATCAATGTTATTTAGTTTGGATAAAGGTTACCCATTATTAATTCGTTTTTATCACCCTTACGTGGATATTTTCTAGCGCTGATAAACGTAAAAAATAAAATGAAATAAATACATAAATAAATAATCAAAATGAGTTTATAAAAAAACATTCTTATTAAATAAATAATTATTGAAAAAGTTAAAAAAATTCATTATACTATATATAAATTATAAATAAAAAAATATTATATATTAAATATATTGATATATGTAAAACAAATATTAAAGAAATACAAAATTAATTAGAGAAAAATATTATATATGTTATTAATTAAATAAAAATTGATAATGTTAATAAATAGTATATATATATAAATATTGTATATAAATATTCTTTATATAATAAAAAATATTTATGATTTACATTTAATAGTATCATATATTATTGAATAATTTTTTTATAACTAAAAATTGATGTGGATTAAAAACACTAATTAATTGCTTTGAGTAATATACATAATTGAATGCCATTTTATTTTTTATTTTAAAATAAGACTACTTTAAGATATATTGATTTCACAAATATATATAAATAATTCATTTTTGTATATAATGCTCACACACACATATTTGTGTAATTATTGAAATCTTATATAGAAATAGATTCACATAATATTTTCACAATTTATTCAAATTTATGTATTCATTTTAGAATTTCTTTATAACATTATACATTTAATATATCATGTATTTAATCGAAAAAAATATTATTTATTTTTTTTATATTAGAGTTAGGTATTCTTTCATTTTTAATATGTTTATTGGGAATTTAATCAATTAATATTATATATATATATTTACAATGTTTTAATATTTACAATTTTTATTAATCTTTATTTCAATATATATCCATATTTTATTATTAATTTTTAATTAATTAATAAAAATTATCCATTTTTAAATATAATTAATGTGTATTATTTTCTAAATATTCAATTTTTGTTATTTTAAACATGGATTTACATAAGATTTAATATTCATAATAATGTAAAAAAATAGTTTTAAAAAATATTTATACATAAATATATTTTTAAATGTATATTTACTATACATATATATTAATATATTTATCATTATAAATAAATAAATATTGTTTATTAGATAATAATTTATATGATTACAAATAAATAATTATATACATTGAAAAAATATGAAATCACAATAACTTTATTTAAATAAGGAATATGTTTAATTTATTTGTATTTATAAATATTTATTATATATATATATAATTATTTAAACATATACAATGACATAAATATTATCTTTTAAAACTATTTATATAATTCTAAATAGTTAATTATATATTAAAATAATTACAAAATTATAAAAAATAAATTTTAATGAGAAATATATTTAATATATCTAATATATTTATATTTATTATATATATATATGAATATATTTAGAAAAAACATTATTGATAAAAAAATAAAAAAGATTAGTGCTTAAGTAATAAATGATGTTAAAAAATATTTATCAGTGCTTCTTTCACTGATAATGATCGATCCTTATCAGTGCTAAAAAAGCATGGATAAATTTCATATTTATTAGCACTAAAACATTACTGCTAATAAATATGAATTTTTTCAGTTATTTTTCATTACTAGTAATGATCTACATTTATGAGTGTTAGTTTTTTATAATGTTAGGTCTGAAGACTCATTTGATATTACAATAAATTCCAAGACCTCTTTTAACTGGGTAGAGGGAGACCCTTTACATAGCTTAAAGGCCTAGTGGGTATTTAGCCCATTACATGGCTCGTAGGCCCAAAATTTTAAACAAAACTAATGCTAATAAATATAGACTATTATCAGCACTCAAACCGCACTGATAAAATTCTTATTTATCATCATTAATGGTTTAGCGCTAATAAAAATGGATTTTATCAATGAATTTTTAGCATTGATAAAGCTCGATCATTATTAGTGAACAAAAGAACTGATAAAAATTTCTTTTATCAGTGCTTATTACATAAGAACTGGAAAATTAGATATAATTTTAATTATCAATATATTTATTTCTAAATATATATATATATATATATATATTTAATATATATATTTAATAAATATATATAAATATAAATATATTAAATATATTTCTCATTTAAATGTATTGGTTATAATTTTCTAATTATTTATATATATAATTAATTATTTAGAATTACATTAACAGTTTTAAAAAATAATATTTATGCCATTGTATGTATTTATATATTTATATATATAATAAATAATAATAAATTTATATACATTAAATACATTCATTATTTAAATAAATTCATTGTGATTTCTTTTATTTTCAATGTATATCATTAATTATTTTTATTCATATAAATAATTTTCTACAAATTAATATTTATTTATTTATAATTAAATATATATCTATATATATGTATAATAATATAAATTTATAAATTTATTTATATATAAATATTTTTTTAATTCTTTTACATTATTAATGATTATTTAATCTTATGTGCATACATGTTTAAAATTTCCGAAATTGAATATTTAGAAAATAATACACATTAACTATATTGAATAATGGATAATTTTTATGAATTAAATATAAATTATTAAAAAAATATGCATACATATTGAAATAAAGATGAATATATATTTGAAATATTAAAATGTAGTAAATATATATATATATATATATAATATATATTGAGTAAATTCCCAAAAAGCATATTAAAAATTAATTAATATCTATCTCTAATTAAAGTAAAAATAAATAAATAATATTTTTCAACGTTATCTAATATAGAACCGATAAATGGATATTTATATGTATTTTTTCAAAGCACTGATAATAGTGACCTGATATATTTAAATAACCCTAGCCAGTCGATAACCCTTCATGATATGCAATGCTTTCTGTGAAATCCACCCTCTACCGACACTCCTTAATGGTGAATTGAAGCTCAAATCAAGGGTCGGACAATTCCAAGGCAAAATTCAAAGATTTAAAGATTCAACGGTCAAAATATTATAAGGATCAAATATTTTATAGGGTTTTAATGCCATTAATTTCATTTTGATGATTCAAAGAATCTATCACAGGTATCATATTTTCTCCTCCTCCACACTGATTGGATTCTTTTTTCGTGATATCTAATTGTGTTTTTTTCTCATTTTTATTTATTTAAAATAGACATATCCCTATGGTCAAAAATGATTTATTGGGGATGTTTGGTTTAAATGGAATAGTTATGTTAAAAAATGAGTAATAGGTGTGGATGAGTGTCTATCAAAAACTATCAGCCTCCTCTCTTGAGTTTCCATGTTATATTGGTGACAATATTTTGTTATGATTATTTTAAACTTTCATTTGAGATGATCCATGGACTGTATGCATTCACTAAATTTTATAGAGTGTAATGAATTTTTATGATGACTTTCATTTTATTTAATTGAAATTTTGGTGGAGATAAGGATTATAATCAATGGTCTCTTCACTGTAATCATATATATTTTAATGGTAATATGATACAAAACTGATAGAGGATCGGGTAGATAAAATTGAGAGGATATTTGACTCCCTTAATATTCCACATTATATTAAGCAAAATGTGACGCATTTAGGCTAGAATTTCCTAGAAAAATATTATTCGAGTTGATGGTGTTAGATAAATGAAATGAAAATATAGAATTAAAAGAACACTTTTTGGAAGACCCATATACCTTTAAACATTATAGTATCACAACTAGGCATTCCAAATTAAAAAATATGAGTATGTTGAGATAGAACCCACATATGAATATCTCTAGTTGCATCAAATTTCTACAACAACCTAATAGATCATATCCAAGAGGAAGTCTCACTAGGGAAAACCCAATGGTAGTTTCATTTAAAAATATAATTTTATTTTCATAAAATTATTTTTTCCATTCCATATCATTTTTTAATTGAAATTAAAATTTTGAGATGTTTTCAAATATTTTATGTAATATTATCTTTAAATGTAATAATTCATTATGTTATTACATCACTGGTTCCAAAAAATATAATGGAGGTTCTCAAATTTTATACATGTTGGCATAATTGTTAGAAATAATTTATAGGTATTCATCATTTTAGGTCTATATGTATTGGTTCTACCGATAGGAATATCCAATTACCATCCATGTATATGAAATAACACTTTATTTATTAAAATGTTTTATCAATAACATTTTATATATTCTTGTGGATTGAATGATATTTTATTATTCTTTACCATATTTTAGATTTTTTATTACTACATAATTGCATGTATTAATATTTTTATTTGAGAAGGGGATTAAACAAAAACATGATGAATCAATTTATTAGATGTTGGAATAGTTTTATTTAGAGGATTTAATGTATTAAAATTGGGATTTCTCCAATAACTATTGAATTCATATAGGCCCCAATGATTTATATATCATAACATGTCCCCTCTAAGACCCCTTAAATCATATTAAATAATTTTTATGCCCCCATAATGTTACCGTTAGTTGTCCACAAGTTAATTACTAGCGCCAATGGTATAATTCTCATAAATGGGTGGCATTACACCTTTTAAAGAACATAATTCAGAAAAAATATCATCCACATTAGCTTCATTTCCTGAAACATTATTATTTCAATTTATTTAGTAAGACACATCTTCCATATATTTTAATGTTGATTGTACTACTATGATAATTATTCTTCCCATGGATTAGTATTGCTTAGATTATTTGAGGCAACATTGGTACATGTTTACAAGAGATGGAGTATGTGTGTCAAACAAAAAAATATAACGATAAATGTTTAGGATCAGAGATAATGAGGATGACATTTTTCTATAATGTTATCCATTAAATAATTTTATTGGATAACACCAACCATATTGGAGTAATACATTTCTAAATACAATTATCCATTTTCATCCTATTATCCTAAAATTCATTGAAATAATTTTATGTCGGGTTTCTGTTATTAGAATTAACTATAACATTGTATTTTGATAATAAATATATTATGTATTTTTATTTAATTATTATAGAAAAATTAATATTTTATTAACCACATAGGATGGGTACGAATAAAAAAAGTATTCATGCTAATAGTTTGATAAAAGATTATGAATAAAAAGTTAAATAGTTTTTCTATTTATCAATAGAGCATGCATATGACACTTATATATTCATGTTGTAATGTTTATGTTGTTTTTATTAAATAATAATTATTCATGAAGAGATGGAAGAACCATTGATTTGTCATAGAGTAGATAAGAGCTATAAATGATGTCTTAATCATGAAAAAAATAAACATCCACACCAATTGAGATGATAATGTGGTTTATAGATCATTTGATATGAATAAAATATTAAATAATAATGGGCATCACATAGATGAAATGAAAATTGGAATTCATGACAACCTTTGTTGATTGTATTATTGGTGACTAAACTAAGTGTTATGTCATATGAAAATTCAATCAAGGTTGACCCTTTCATTAGGAGACCATAACAAATTCATGTCATCCCTAATGTAGAGAATGTATTATACGTTATAGGGGACCACAATTAAATGATTTGGATTCTCGATATAAGAACCAAATTCTTAAAACCTTTTAAAAAATCAAGATGTTTTAATGAAATGATAAATGTGTTTTTTAATATCCTATGTTTTCCTCATAGTATTATTTATTCTCTAATCTATTAACATAATCTAAATTAAATTTTTGACAACTACTGTAGAAAATGTCTTCTTCACTTGATGATGTTACGAACACCTCAGAGAAAAAAGTAAAATAAAATAATCCTTTTGGGATGATATAAAGGTAGTGTCATGATTTACATTCTCCATTTTACCAAAACAATATATAACAAAATATTGATTTAATTTTCATCATTCCTTGTAGGTTTTGTTTATTTTTGAAACTTTAATTCAATATTATATTCTATAATGCACCAAAAATTCAATATTCTTATTCTACATATAAACATTTTCACACCAATAGTGTTTCATTTATCACATTCTTTCAAGTTCCATCTACTACCTTTGTATGAAAAGTAGCAATGCTTCCTCACCTAAATAAACAAATGTAATCCTGAAGTTCTCATAGTAAAGTCACTTTCCATAGAATTAATTTGTTCTTTTATATTTTTTTTAATTTATTTATTTTCATTATTACTCGTATACGAATTTATTTCTTATAGTAGTGGATTATTTTGTTTGAGTTGGGGTGGCATGCCTATATTTCATCCATTTATTAACAATACCATCCATAGACTTTTTATCCTTAAAAAACATTCACCCATATAGTGATGGAATTTATAACCTTCCTTCAAGATACTTACACTAATCAGTCACACACATAAGTTTGGTGTTTTTAAATTAAAATCATTTTCCATATAATTAATGCATTATTTCATATTTATGCTTAATTTATTTCTTTTTAGTATTACTCAAATAGTAGTTATTTTTTTCTAAAGGTGTATAATTTTGTTTGATTTTTGAAAATTTGTTCAAATATGTTCATGCTCAAGAGAGATTAGACTTTGAACCTATATCTAAGATAATAAAAAAAGAAATTTTATAAGAATGCATACAACGACCATGAAATAAAAACTCATGCCACTTATTTAATTAATCTTGTAATTATTTTATCTATTTTTTTAATGTTAATTTCATTATATTATTTATATAATACTTATTTAGTTTTTTTAAAATGGTTTTGGGATGTTATATTTTTCATTTAAATGTATGCAACAAGTCACATAATATATAAAATGATCCTTTCTTGCTAATCCACCCGGCTTTCCATTTCTTTTCCTTGTCTAAATTCAAAAAATCCATGTTGAGTCGATGTTCTTAGTTTAAAAAACATTCTCTTTATTGAAAGAAAAAAGAGTATAAGACTATCATGTTGTCATTTTTGGGACTTCTCAATATATAATTAGAACATGTGTTTTCTCTACACTTTTTAAATTCATCAACGAGAAAGGTTTTTTGGCTAAGCAAATCGAGGCAATGTTCAATGTCTATAGTTTGATAATGAATGGAAATTAAAATAACTCTAAAATATGTAATTAGTATTTTCATATTATTTTTGATGTGTAATATTCATCTTCACCTTAATCTGACACACATTGTGACCAAAATGACTCTATGTGCTTATTCTTATTTAAAATTGACATTAGTTTTCGTAAAATATTAAACTGACATACTCAAAACGAATAAAAAATAATCATTTTTTCTTATAATATCATAAAATGATTCATATTTCATTTTTGACATATAGGAAATAGTTACCCCACAATTTGATACACATTAAGCCTAGAATTACACAAAGTGTCTATTATTAGTTTAAAGTCTACATTTTAGTTGAAATAGTGCCACTCATTGACAAACAATAAAAAACACACAGGAGTTACTGAAAATATAGGAAATTGATTCATAAATAATTTTTTCAATGTTGGAATTTGTATCATTTGAAATAGATATATGATGTGATCAACAAGAGTCAAACTGCATCTTTTTAATTTAAAATGAAATTTTAGTAAAAAACTTAATGTACTCAAAACTAATAAAATTAATTTATAATAGTTTTATAATTTAGAAAAATGACCCTTAAGACATTTTGGACATTTATGATGAATTCCCAACTCAATATGATGAACAGTGCAACCGATATGACTCCATGTGCATCTTTTTATTAAAAAATGACAACAATTTTTTAAAATGTAAAACTGGTTTACTGAAAACATAGAAAAAATAATATTTTTTTATACTATAGGTTAGTTATCCATAAGTAATTTTTAGGTTTTATATTCATCCTTAACTTAATATTATACATTATGTAATGTGTTTTACCCAAAGTGTCTCTTATCTATTTAGAAATGACATTTTTGTTCAAAAATATTCCCTCACTAAAAATCTTGAAAACACATTATGATTTTATTAATAATTTAGGAAATAAATTCATATATCAATTGTGATTTTTATAAATTAGTATCACAAAAAAAACTATTACACAATGTGATAAGTATGATTCCATGTGTTTGTTTCTAGTTTACAAAGAAATATTAGTAAAAAAGAAAAATGATGTACACATAATTGGCGAAACACATTCACATTGTGTATATAATTAAAGAACATAAAAAAGTCATTACGAACGTTTTGAAATCATAATATCAGCAATTTTATTCACATTGTGACTAATATAACTTACTATTCATTTTTTTATATTAAATTGACATCAATTCTAATAGAAAGAAAACTGAACAGCTCAAAACCAAGAAAACACATTAATAATGATTTGATACTTTAGTAAAATGATCTATAAATCATTTTTTAATTATATGAATTAGACACACCTCAATATGGTACACCATTTTTCTGGTATTACTCAATGATTTTATTATCAGTTTAAATCAATATTTTAGTTTAAAAAGTGTAACCCACTAAAACTAAGAAAACACACTCAGATATTATTATTAATTTTAGTAATAAAATTATAAGCCATTTGTGACACAGTGGAATTGGTATCATATCAGTATGATATATTATGTGACATGTATGAGTTAAAGTGTGTATTTTTAGTTGGAAATGAAATTTTAGTTAAAAAGACAAGGGATATTCTCAAAACTGAGAAAACACATTAGGATTGGTTTTGAACATTAGGTAAATGGTTAATAATTCCTTTGAGACATGTAGGAATAATTTAAACCTCAATCAAATTAACATTGAGACTTGTATGACTCTATGTGCAAAATTTTATTTAAAAGATTAATCAATTTTTTTAAAAAGGACAACTAACCTACTCGAAAACATGAAAACATATCAAAATTTCTTTAATACATTATGAAATATCCCAATGTAATTCTTTGGCATATAGGTATCATCCGAACATAAACATGACACATGATATTACTGGTATGACTCAGTGTTGTTTTACCAGTATAAAATAGATAAGTTAGCTTAAAAAGAATCACTCACAAAAAACCAAGAAAACATTCTTGGATTTTCTAGATAACCGAGGAAAATTAATCATAAGTCATTTTTTATAAGTTGGAATAAGTATCATCTCAAAATGATACTTGATTTTATTGCAATGAGTCAAAGTTCTTGTTTCCAGTTTGAAATGACATTTTAGTAAAAAAGAAATGTGACATACAAATAAATATAATAACACATTAAGAATGTTTTTATACATTAATAAAATGGTCCATATTTCATTGTATATGTGTAGTAATCCACCACACATTGATATTATGCCTAATATTACTACTATGAATCTAAATATATAATTTTATTTAAAATAAAAATCAATTTTAGAAAAAAAAGGAAAATTGAGATTCTCAAAATTGAGAAAAATATTTAGATTATTTTGATAATTTATGAAAAATATCCATAAAAATTATAGATTTTTAGGAATTAGTCTCACCCAAATCTAATAAACTATCTTCTTGGTATGACACAATCCATATGTTATCAGTTTAAAATCAGTATTTTAGTTCAAAAAGGGTCACTCACTGAATCATATCACATGAAACTTACACATGATGTTACTGTTATGCGTTAATGTGCGATTTATGTGTATAAATAGATATTTTAGTAAAAATAGACATGACTTAATCAAAACTGAGAAAACACATTCATTGTATTTTGATACTTTAGGAAAATAATCTATAAGCTATTTGATACATCTAGGAATCATTCAGACATCAATATGATGCATGGTGTGACCGATATGACTCCAAGTTAATCTTTTTAATATATAATTGTCATTTTAGTTTAAAAGGTGCATCACATAACCATAATAGAGAAAATTATCCTAGATCGTTTTCTCATAATTCTATCTTCTATTACATTATTTATTGTCCTATTACTTTTATATAATACATATTTATATTTCACTATTTATGGGAGGGATAACAATCAAATGAAAACCCAACTAAATACACACAAAGAGGCTCAAAACCAACCCTCCAAACACCACAATAGGAAGTAACCACTAGGATTAGCCCGTGGGCATTAAGCATATACTTTTTAAGACAATTTTCATAGATATAATGACAGAATTTGAATAAGAAATTGTGTAATGTGTAAGAAATATCCCCAACTCAATCTAATTTATAGTGATCCTGGGATGAATAAAAGTTAACATTAAAATTAAAACTATCTATTATTTTGTTTTATTTTATTATTAATAACATAAGAATTGGTTTCATATATAGGTGTGTTATTTTTCTCGAGTAGGAATGGTTTGTTTGGAAAAAACCTTAGTTAGAGTAAGGATCAAGAGACAAAATAACATTGATATTTTTGAATGAAAGAAATATTTTTTACTTATGTAATTGTATAAAATAATGTTTGAAATGTCTATAATATAGAGTCCTTTTCTTTTATTTGTGGTGTAAATTTTATTTCATTTAAATAATGTATTAAGTCTTGATTTTTTTGATATATGGTATTGTTTTTGGTGATTTGGTGTGTTTTACATTATAGTGCACAGGGAATGCATTATTCTATTATAGCACACTGCAATATGACCCATTTTATGTCCTTTTAAAAGAGGTCATAAATGGGTCCTTTATTATTAATTTTAAAAGTGTTGAAAATGGGACCTTTATTAGTGCTCTTATAATTGTGGATAAAGGCCCCCTTTATTAGTTCTAAATAAATGTGTGGAAAAAAGACTAGTGATTTTAATCTCACTTTGATAGTCAGTGCTTTCCTAGCATTGATAAATTACACTTATAGCAGTCTTAATGGCCTATTTTTTAATAGTGTACTATTACTATGATCTATAAGAACTACACCCCAACATTTATTTAATTATTCGTGAGAATGAAGATAATTACTAATGGAATGGGTTGAGAATGATACATTAAATAAAATAAGATTCATATCACCAAAATCAAAAATTTAAGGATCAAGAAGGTATAAAAGAATTTCCCTAATAGAGGCCCCAAAAAATTTCATGCCATAAGGGATGAAAACTAATATGAATAGAAAAGATGGTTTAACCAATACTCATAGAGAATGATAAAAAATACTCTTCCCAAACATAAATTACTTGAAACATCTATAATATCCCCTGTTAAATGAGATCCTAAATTACAAATTTTAAAAGGTCCATCTCTAATTATTTTTAGCGTATTTATTTTACATATTTAAAATATGTTTTAGAAAAACCACATACTCCTCTATAGTTTAGAGCTATTACCATTGACATTTTTATTCCCATATAAACACTGTGATATGAGTTTTGGTGTGGAGAATCCATGATCACTATTTATAATAACTCATCCTCCTCACCATATAGTTTCACCAAAACTATCAATCAACCCATTTCAACTATACAATTTGACATATGTGAAATATCTATACATAAAAACCATAACAACATCCTCTCTAGCCATTTTCTCCTCATATGTAATCTTATTACCTAATAAGAAATTCAAAATTCAAAATTCCAAATCACCCCAGCATTAGGAACATTAAACAAATACCATTAATTAAAATGATTTATGCGATTATACCATGATATAATTTATGAATAATTTAAAATACCCATAAATAAGTATTGAATAAACCATACATGAGACACAGACATATCATCATGTAGTGATAACCCAACTTACCTTAATGGAATGTAGAAGGTTAACTCAATGCAATGATTAGGAAATCTGGCTCACTCGGATACAAGAAATAATCTACCTATATGAGAGATAAAAAATTTAAAAAACTATATATTTTCCATTAAATGGAAAATTAAAATTAAGTTGGTCTTTTTTAAGTTTAATTGTATATTTTCAGAATGAACAAAAAACAATTACCTTTACATGATGTTTAAAAAACCCTTGAGTAAAGATATAAATATTTAAACAAATCATTACATTTAAATAAATTGAACTAAAAAATAAAATAAATTAGGACTTGAACACCCCTGTATAATATGTAAAATTTAAAATAATGGTATAAATAACTGGTTCCTTATATCTCATACTTTTGAATAAATTATAATATTTGAGAATTTGAAATAGAACCTTCGATAGAAGGTTGAAAAAGTATGGTTTGAATAACCAACCAAGAAGAACCTCTCTAAAACCATGATATAATCCAAAAATGACTTCTATATGAATAAATATAGAATAAAGAATGTGAAATAGATAGCCAAAACCACACTATTTATGGATATACCACTCGAATAAGAGTAATCCACTACAAACATTTTTACTAATGAGTAGCTAACAACTTCTACACAAATAAAATCATTGAAAGAACATGAAAAATCACAAAGGGTTTAATGTGTAATCAGGGTTGAACACAAGTTATAAATTATTGTAATATCATAAATTGATTAGTTATAAGAAATCATGTTTTAACATTTCATATAGTGTGTGGTGTTAATAGTTTATCCATCAGGACATTAATTACAAAATTTTTAATGATTTTTAGTCCACTATTATAGCCATATGTTTATCTATTAAATCTATGATAACCTAGATAACATTATAAATATAATTATCTAGATTATCATTTTAACTAAATTATAAAACATGAGGTGGAAACAATTTTAACATAACAATTTTCTAGAGCTAATAGTTTTTAACTAATCTAATTTTTTTAAAAACAAACCCAAATTTTAAATATAATTTTTAACGTGTCCTTATACTATTGATTTTAGGTGAATTTCATTAGTTGTTATATATTTATGTCCACACCACATAATATTATTTAAACATTACACTAACCAATGACAATATAATAAGAGTTTTCAAATTAATATAAATCTGGGGAACCTATCCACGAAACAATGATTTTGTCCACGTTTGTGGCCGTGGATTCCTCACAAATATTCTAAATGTTTCATAAATATAATTGTTATTTATGGAGAAATTTCCTCCTATTTATATTCATAAATAAATAACATATGTTACGAGTACAAGAAAAATCATTTTATAGAAAAATTATATTATTTATTAAGAAAATTAATTACAATTGATTCAATCTATCATGATTGAGAATGAAAATATTTTTATGAAATTAACTTTAGTCCACACAACACTACCTATTTTGTTACTGTTGTCCACATCATCAATTCCATACTAAATCACAACTTCTTATTCCAACAAAGGAAACCAAATGCAGACCAACATTCTAACACTTCCAAATTCAATATCTATTTATAACAGAATTCCTTTTCCCCCACACATATTAATTTAATGCAATATAAAAATAACCATAATCAATAGAACACAACAATAAATTACCCTTTAATAATTTTTACCATAATTATTTATGTGTGGAATGTACAATATAATTACTATATTTGGATTTTTTTCAAACAAATTTATTTATTATGAGCATTAAATGATTATATTTCTCAGGGGTGTTGGTTCAATGAATTTATTCATAGTAATAACACATTTTCGCACTACCTTGAAAAAACATATAAATTAATAAATTAATTTAGATTTTAAATATACATCATGGAATTTATGGGTTTATGTTATGCTAAGGAACTAATTCAGGCTACCTAGCCTTTAGTATTATAATTCATATTACATGGTAACATATTCTCATATAAACATAATAGTACCTCTGTATTTTTTGGTAATATTCTCAAAATATATCATGATTAGGTGAAATTTTTTGAGGCATCAAATAAAAACACCATAATTTTATAATATACATACCAGTAAAAAAAACAATATATATTATACCCTGCCACTTTCTCATTTAAATTTCAAAAACTAAACATGGAATGGAAAAATGTTTTGACATATCACACATATTTAATTTATATACACAAAATTTTATCCATGATGTAAAAATAAGTGGCCAATTTTAATCAAATATAATTACATAAATTATAAATGGTTTTTCATTAAGAATAATTACAATTTTACGATATTTAAAGAAAATATTTAATTAAAATATATCCTTGCAATAAATATCTAATACATGAAGTAAATCAGTAGAAGAATGTAAAAAATTTCATAATAACATAATAAAATATTAAATTACTCTAATTAATGGGTCCAAGATAATTGTTTTAGATTATTATTAGGGAATTTATTTTACAAGTATCAAAAAAAAATATTTCACACATAAAGAATAAATCTCGCATGTTTTGTATAACAATAATAAATATCATTGAATAATGTTACAAAGAAATATATTTGTGAAACAAAAATGAAAATTGAATCACAAGGAAACATTATTTAAAATTTTATCACATAAATAATCGAGTGTTACAATAATATTTCCAAGATAAAGGAATAGGGTTTTAAATTTGATGCATTTAAGAGTCAATAAATTTTTATATTTTTCATTTTTAGGAATTCTTGTTAATTATGAAATTAGAGATACTAACAACCAAAATTTTAATTTTGAAATAAATTCCATCTATATGAATAAAAAATATCATGATTGGAATATAATAAAGGACATGAAACTTTTTTTTAATGTTAATAAACATTTAATTATGCCCTAATATATTTCATTTCTTCTTTTTAAAATGGAATTTTCTAATTGAAATGTGGTTTATAAATGAATTTAAATGAAAACATTACATATAACAATAACACATTCAGTATTATTTACCAATAATTCAAAATATCATGTAAATATGATGATATGTTATGCGCTTCAAGAGTGACATAAATTACTTAAGAAAAAAGCAGTCATAACAAAACATGGGAACAACACAATTAAATTTCAACTTGGTATTATCTAGGTATCATATTTTAAATAACTCTACATTTTTCTATTAATTTTATTGTTTTAAATAAAGTTTACTAAGGAAATATAAATCAATCATTATCCAATTGTACAAATATAATCACAAGGACACATATAATATCCATAAAGTTTGTACCTCCAACTGATATCCATCCTTTTACAATTATAATTTCATAATAACGATTATATTTTATTGTAAATGTCTTTTTATTAGATCATATTGGATCCCAAATGGATGTGTCATATCTATTCTCTTGGGTCTACATTGCATATTAGGGAGTCGTTTCACTATTTCCTAGCCAATTATATGAAATCCTTACCTGTGTCTAAATCATCTATACATAATATCTCTCAAACATCATCTATAATACCTCTCTTTTACAATCCCCCTATTTGTATGCCTCCTAGGATAGAAATTAAGAGTATTTCCTCTTGATTACTTCCTAAAATAGACTATGGGGTGGATACTTGCATTGAGTTTAAGAAACACACAATAAAGGGAATTTCTTGTGATAAAAGAATTTAAAGAAAAAATATTATATGATATCCTCCAATAATCACCATAAAATTTCCATTTAATAAATAATTATTAGGATCCATATGTTACTAACCTGTAAAATGTCAATCATTATTACAATACATGAAATACGTGCTTTAAATAACTAATCCAACTATAAACTTCATCCATGATACCTAAATAACATCTCTAAAATTCATTAATTTATCCATTAAACACATAGGGAAATTTGGTGGGGTAGAAACATGGAAACAATTCTTAGGAACATTCTTATAAATAAATTATCATCCATGTTCTATAAATATAAAATAGTATGATTTGGTAAAAAACCCATGAAATAAAATCAACACATAAAATATAAATAATTACATAAAAAATAAACCAAAGGGTGAAAAAGGATTTATGTAATATGAGTCCAAGGATGAATGGTGAAACAAAATGTTACTCAATAATATTAAAAGTGATTCTTTTGAGTAATAGTTTTGATAAGTATCTAATAATGTTATATAATAGATAATGTCTTAGTATCTCAAGAAATATTAATTAAAGAAGAATGGGAAATATTTGACTTAGATAACATCTCAATAATGTGAATCATGGTTGGGACAATAATTCATTGAAATTAATATTAATAATAAAATCAAATAATAAAAATATCATAAATTCAATTTAGGAAAAATCATAGAAAATCGCCATTTACTAAATTCAATGTTCTCCTCTAAATCAATTTTTTTTTAAATTCTGATCCATATGCTCAACTCTACTAATTCTTTCCCACATTTTTATCATTTAAATATAAATATAATGAAATTAAAATTGGTGGAATCGTAATTCTGCAATGTAGTTTATATAAACTCATTTAGATTAGTATAGAAAAAGTCATTTGTGAGCATGAAATTGGCTTTAAAAGTCATAAATATATTGAATGTTTGTTATATAATAGAAAAATATTGAATCAAAATTTTTACTCCCTTTTTTATTAATCATAGAAAAATGATTCATATATTATTCATGTACGAGATTCATGATGTGAATTGATTTCACAATTTCTTTTATCTGGTTCTAATTACATGAATCGATTTCACGATGTGCAATGGTCCAACATATTCTTTTCAGGACTAATACAGGATTCTGCATACCCCGGTCTGGATGGTCTAATAAAACATTTAATAGGTGAAATCACAATCCATAATGAATGGAATTAAATTTTTTTATAGTTTTTTATCAATAAAGGGAAGATAAATAATTAAATATTTTTAAAACTCGTGTTTTCTCCTAGAATATCTTTTGTTTAATGTTATTCTCTAGACCTTACCTCCGTAAACATCAACATAGATCAAAATTATTCAAAATATGGTACGTGGTTGGGGTCTCTGAATGGTATTAGTTTGGTCAAGTATACATAGGTTTGTAATTATTATTTCTCTCAAAAAAACATAACACTCTTTGAAGAACCCCTATCTCTAAAGATAAAATAATGATGGGAATGATACAATTGACCTCTAGTCCTACCTCAAGTTGTCCACGGGTTAGTGACTAACACCGAAGGTATAAAAATATCATTGAATTGGATGCATCACCCTATATAATAAAATATGATTCGAGATAACAGTAATCATCCAAAAATAACCACATGAAACAATATAAAAAGAAGCCCAAAAATAACACATGCATATATAAGTAAAACTAATATAGATAAAAGTATTGAATGAAAATACCCAAATGAATAGATAATGTATTGACATAGAGGATATCCAATGTATGAGCTATTAATGAACAAAATGGTCCATGAAATCCTCTTGGAATCCGGAACACTGTTTTATATACATATGGTGAGAATAAAAGGAATAATACGTAGGAAAACTTAAATCTTTTCTACACATTTGAAAGATGTATACCACTGCACCTATGAGAATAATAGTAGAGTCAATAACACCTAAGCTGGAGAACTACACCAACAACCTCACTGAGGATTGATCAAAAAATAATGAACACTATGTAATAAAATAAAACATGAGCTACATCAATATAATTTACCCCAAACTACATTCCTGCTAGTATGACTCTATCAAACCCCAACATGGTATGTTGGAACACTCCCATATATTACGTATACCACATTGCCCCACAAAAATGGTCATGTCACATCACGCACAAAGACACATGGTATTTCCACCCGATATTAATGACTACATCATATATCACCAATGAACACCCATTACATAACATCACAACTATAACCATAGTATTAGTGTATTTTAAACACGAAGGAAGTCAACCTAATTCCATCATACTACTATTCCTGACCCCCACTATAAGCCACCCCACCAAATCTCATCCTTCCCACAAACACATCAGATATGTCATATCGCACTCAAAGAAAAGCGGGATATCACAACCACAATCGACTACATTATCAAACCTCTAACCACCACAGCATGTCAAAAACATACCTTACCTAGAAGAGAAAGGGAAAGAGATTACACCCATCAATCTATCCTCCTCATGTGATGTCGGAAAAAAACCCCAGAAAGATTATACGAGTTTCAACACATAGTTCTCAATGTGGGTGGAGTGTGTTTAGAAATTAAAAGGAATATAGAAATATATACATGTATCCAACACAAATCCCAACCTATTGGTTCACAACCAAACACTATAAAACTCAAAATATTCCCACTTTTTCAACCACATCTATCTATATAACACCACGCAAACAAAAATCCATGTCTCATACCATGAATGAAATTCATTATTCAGCCCATTTGTATCATTATTAATCAATAACCACATTTAACAGCACATCCAGTAATTTAATTTTTTTCATTAATAAATTACATCACATTTACCCAACCAATCCTCAAATATTTCAATAATTATGAATAAATTATGTATTCCATCACTATAAATTCATCTAACACCACACAACCATGCATCAAAAGTATCCCATTATATCCATCACACCATCACCTCACTTCCCAAAAACCATGGCCAAACAAACTACCATCTTTCTACACTAAAAATTAAAATCAAAATACAAACACATCACCACCCCCAAAGCATAGACAAACAAACCACCCACTCACTGCACCAAAAATAAAACAAAAAACAACCCCCTTGCCACCCCAAAAGCAAGACAAAAAAAACACCCATCAGTCACACATCTCATCACAAATATACATTGATTCTCCATAATCACAAACGAATATCCCAACAAATCGTGAACATTTTTTCAATATAATGAACATTATTATTTATTATTCACATTATTTTAGGTCTGTTGTCACACAATCTACAATATTGGGGAAACCATGTCATTATACATATATAAATTTATATCTAATATCCATTTAGAGTGATATCACAATAATCCCATCAGAAATAGTTGAAATAACACATATCATATAGTGTAAACAAAGACCCCAATGGACACAATTTGTAGTGGGGCATCATGTATGTAAAATCTCTCATATCACAATAGTATCAAAGTTGTAAAATCCATAAGATCATTCCCATTTTCAGCATAAAATTTTATTTATTCAATTATTTTTCATTCATTAAGCCATCACAACCATATCCCATAGATAAATATGATTAAACCCCTCCTACATGATACACAATAAAGAGAAACAAGGGAATCTCTATCTTAATGAATCTTTACCAACTAACTAAAATTTCATGGAAACAGTGAAATTATTGAAATCCACAACCACTCATGGGAAACCATGGATCATCTGTATCCACACGAAATATCTATAAAAATGTATCCCAACTCATTAACTTAAAAAAATATCACCACTACAGTGGGTCCAATCAAAAAAAAATGAGAAAACATCCAAGAAAAGAGAACATCATTCGACAAATTTCCAACGGGGATCAACCAGAACCAATAAATAGAACAAAATAGAAGAGGGATTGACATTATATTTGAGGAGATAAGGGTTTGTCCATAATAATATTTATAAAGGATATGTTTTAAATAATGTGATTCATTTTATAAAAGAACATAAATCTTGGAATCCCACTATATTCAGAATGTTTAACCATTACAGACCATTAATTCACGAGTTATAAAAAATTCATGATTTTGTTGGAAAATTCATTGCATCAACTTTTATTAATAGAAATAATGAATTACACTTACATGATTGGTAGTCCATGTCACTGGTTCCCCATTTTCTTAATTTAAATGCAATGAACTCACTAGATCTACAATATGTGAACCACTATTTCACATTGTTTAAAAAATTCACAATGTGTATTTTTGTAGTAGCTCTACTGCATATCTATACATCACTAAAAACTATAATAACCTCCCTTGAACACCACCAATCCACAAGACATAAAAAAATAGAAGAATTAGAAGGAACATATCATTACATCAAATACCTCTCAAATGATTATCACTCTTGGTAATATAAAAAAAATCATAGAATGAAAGGGATCTAAGTAACCACCCCTTGAGATACCCATCAAGGGATTATCACCCTCAAAAAAACCAAAACCAAGCCTATAATTAATGGGGTTTGAACAAACACCCCATGAGAAACCTCTCAATGATCATAATGGTATATCAAATGCTACCACCAACAAAACATGTTAAACCAAATGGCCATAAAACATCTTACACAACCTCATAAAAACACAACCACAATTTAACTAATCTAACACAACCATACCAACACACAACATTCTTAACCTCCACATAGACTAAACAAAAAACTATAATAACCATCTATCTGAACTTCCTAATCAAATAAATCAAGGAATTACATCCTCCATGTTCTAATACTATTTCACCTGGCCTGAACTGTCTTTACCTCACAGGTCTAATTGCATCATAATTCACGCTTCTTGATTATGAATCATGTCCTCTATTTTTCATATGTCAATACATTATAACAAATCATACATTATATGAAAAGGAAAAAAAATCATCTCACAGAACATTAATATCCAAACATCAAATCATCAAAGAAAAATAAAACAATGGAAAAGAAAATAAAAATGAATCATAGTACTAGGATCATATCATCACGTCACACTCTCATGTATTTTCCTCAATGACACCATTCCGTGATCGCAAACAAACTAATTGGATGGTCTATTCCTACCGCACCTTCTCTCAATGATCTTTTGACCCCATAAGCTGCTCCACATATGTAGTTTCCACCTTGATATACACATCTCTCCATTAAATATCATGTGAGTCATCCTAATGAAACCTATGGAGATAAAATGAATATATGAATTCATGGATCTTATCCAGTTATAGAGGATTTGATAAACGGTAGGCTCCCACACCAATGCACCCCAGCTCCTCAACGGTCCCAATAATCTTGGTTGAAATCTTACTCTCCCTTCCCATCCTTAGTTTCCCACATTTAGGGGAAAAAATAACGAGCACATGTCCCCTAAAATTAAACTCCATGGTCCACCTCATATGGTCAACATACGAATTTTTTCTATCCTATACTTCTTTAATCCTTTCGTGAACAACCTAAAAATTCTATGTTGTCCTCCGTAACACATCAAGATCGTGAACTAATTCCTCCCCAACCTTCATCCAGTATAATAGAGAATGAAACAATCACCCATAAAAATCTTCAAATGGATATATTCTAATGGAAGAGAGATAGATATAGTTGTAGAAAAATTTGAAAAAATGATGTTTCAATACCCAAGATCCACAAAAAACTAAGATACATTCCTAGAATATATTTTATATCATATGGATGGTCTGCTTTATCTACCCCTTCATTTGAGGGGGGAAAGAAGTTTAATGGTTTAACTCAATTCCAAAAGGTGGTTGTGATACCCTATAGAGTTTCAAGGTAAAAAATGTCTCGTAATATATGAAAATTACCTTAAAACTCCATGAAATAGTACAAAATCGTCTACATACCTATTAGAAACAACATCCAATATTCCGAACTCATTAATCACTAAGAAGTGGTTTGATTTAATCAAATTATCTATTATTAACCATATATAATCCCAACCACTATGATGTTGGGGTAACTCAATGAATTAATCCAATGATATTTTAACCCATATACACATGGGAACATCCAATGGAGGAAAAAAATATAATAACATAATTATAGGACATTAAACACTATAAAACCAAATAATTTCCCAAAAACACAACCACTACTTATATCGTCACTGACCCCAAAAATTGTTTCCTCAAGCCATGGTACATCATTTCTACTCAAGGGTGTACCAAAAAAAATTTATATGAATCTCATGATGTAATATTTCATGCATCACTACTAAAATAAAAACCATTTAATGAAAAGAAATTTGGTTCCGAACATCCTCTGAACATGCCTATGGAAAATAACAATGGCTAACATGATCGTGAATCAACATTAAATATAAGTATCCCCAATAATATTATTACACCTACTACATAATATTATACTAAAATATCATATAAAACAATCATCTTATATCATCATCGACTCATTTATATGATTTCACGGCTTCCATCTCCTCTATTACTCTCTAAGCATCCCAAGACTACCTCATAATTCCATTACAAAAAATCATGGTCAAATCGTCAGCCAAAAATGTCACATTAACAATGGAGTTGGAGATCTAAACATTATAATTGTTAAAAAAACTTCACCCAACTATACTTTCTCAAATTTAGATCTATCTAAAAAAATATGCCTCAAACTATTATGGTATGTGAAGAACAAAAAGTAATCTCAAATAAGGTAATGTTTCCATAACATTAGAACAATCAAAAACACTACAAAATATAGATCATGGGTAGAATTATTACACTCATGGAGACATACCAACCCAAACCCATAGGAGGTCACTTCCATTTAATGTATCAAAACATACCCCAAAACTATATGGGAATCATCACAAAACACCTCCGACATCACACTCTCATCCAATAACTAAAGCACTAGAGCACATGTCAAATTCAATTACAGTTAACAAAATGATTCAGATAATGGATTAGTCTAAATAAAATTCTGGTATATCTTACATAAATCTCACAAAATGGATATAACATAAGAAAAAGTTGGAACAAACAGAGGAAAATATATCATGAGACCATGGATGTTATGAACCTCTACCACATTCTATGGTGCTTCATAAGAATCTAATACCTCATCCTTCGATAAGTCCAAATCCACACCCGAATGATAACTTAATTCCTTCGAAATTTTACCTCACATGTCCAAAACCTAAACATAGAAAGAATTCAATATAGCCAGGGGGAATTTAGTAACAAATATGACTATTTATAGTTGATCATCCTACTCCTCCTCTAACTTTGAGAAAATTAAGATATCATTGATGAATATAACGATGAACTAGTATAGGAACCCATGAAAAATAGGGTTAATATTTCCCATGAACACACCAATTATGTTCCTAACAATGAACGACATGAATACCAACTCAAATTTAACATACCATCATCAGAAGGCACACTTCATGATATCACCTTCCTTCACCCTCAACTATTGATATCAAGACTATTGATCACTCTTTGAAAACCAAATCTCCCCTATTAGATTATTGAAATGATAACTTATCCTCATAAGAGGGTAATGATTCTTGAAGATCATTGGATTCAAATTTTGGTAATCTATGAATATCCTTAGACTACCACCCACCTTCATGGAAAACATCCCCGGAGCATCCAAAAAAAACACTAGACTGAATAAAACATTAATACATTTGGTCGTTTATTTTAATTCTCAGATCACGTAACTCAGAATCTTCCATTTGATAAGTTTACATCAAGGTATGATATTATACAGGCTTCAATAATACCCCAAACTTGACATCTCATTGAAGGGGAATCATCATAACCTCCTCATGATAAATATTAAGAATCTCCAAAAATACCATGGAAAACCCTAACATCCCATACGCCAATTTATCTACTAAAAAAATAATATATAAAATAAATAATGTTCTCTATATGCTAAATACCAAAATGAACACCCCGCTTGACAACAAAAAGTTAATTTTGGCCATCCATATCTAAGAAAAAACAACTATAAAGATGTTTCCAATAATATATCACATGGAATACATCCATATGATGTTATGGATGACATAATATTGTTTCATATATATAAATGAAAATATTCCAATGGGAGAGATGTATCCTTATCATTATTCTTCATCCCTAGAACACATCATAATTTATTTTGGCCTCCTATTAGCATAGTTAACACTAGTGGAAAATGAACCTAATATGAATCTAGTCTTTGAGCATGGAATAGAATGGCTACAACAAAGGAGTTTGAATTTAATGAATCAATCATGACACAAACCCGATTACTAAACATACTAGTCTCACTTCTAAACATCACTTTCCCCTCTATAACTACCACATCCACTATGAAAAACTAATCGTTCCCAACTCTTATACCTATCTACTAATAACCAAAACCATGAAAACAAATGGATCAAAATCCCAAGACGTGGGGATAATCTGTAGGTTGGGATAAACATACTCCATCTCCCCTTCGTAGAGAATATGTTCACTACACCTAGTGATGAAATAGTCACACTAGAAACCACTGTTGAGGCTAGAACTAAATGTGAACACCTCCACTAAGTTATGCAGAAGGGACCACTAGGAAATATTTATGCCAATGTCCATGAACCCCGAATCCAAATAAACTAACACAAATCCCCCAAGAAGACCACAAAAACCAATGTCCCCAAAAGGCTCAAAAAGAAGCTGCTAAGGTTTATTTTTTTGGTCAAAACAATGAAGGTTGTAGCCCGTGGGCCTTGCCATGAATAGAGCTGCTCCTCAACAATCCCTATTAGCTCACCTCCAGTAGTAAACCTCCTTTTTTAAGAGGTTGTGCCTCCAGCATAGAATAATTCACAATTTATTGAAAAAATAGAAAACATGTTACAAAAGCCTGAAATATTGATATTTCTTACAATATCTCTCATAAAAAGGGATCAAATCACCAGCCAAATCACCCATCCATGTAATTTTATATTTGACCCCCTTATTTTCAATACCATCAGCAACCATGTTCGCTTCACAAAAAACATGTGTAGCAATGAAGTTGATATCTGAGATTAAAGTAAGGGCATTCATCCAACAAGAGGTAAGCGGCCAGGCAAGATGAATCACCCCTTTGAAATAGCTTGGACAAATGTAGTTGAATCACCATCAATCCAAAGGACATTCCAAATTGTTTGTTTGGCCATGTCCACAGAATGAATAATCCACAACATTTCTGCATTCAGTGACGATGTCGTACCACAACCTGAAAAGAAGCAACCATGAAACCTATCAAGGTAGTCTCTCAAAATTGCTTCACATCCAGTAGGTCATGAGATTCCTTTAAAAGCACTATACACATTCATATTGATCCATCATGGAATTGGAGCTTGCTAGAATAGTTCAAAAGTGCGTCGTGGTTTCCTATAGGAACTAGCAATCCATAGACAGTGAAGTATCCCAAAATAAAAAATAGTGTTGTCACAGAGAGCTTTCTAAATTGAGTCAGCCTCTCGTATGGCAATGTGGATTCGTGCCTTACCTACATTAAGCCCCATATGAGTAGTTATGAAAAAGGATATTATTTCCATCATACCAGATCACATGAAAGAGGCCAGCCAACACAATTAGGATAATATTCTTGATTTGTTGAGAAGAATTATAATAAAAAAACGCTACAATTGAGAATTTATAGAATTAATAAATAACCATCTACAATAAAAAATCTCAATGATGTAATTTCAAAGGGTTGAAGCTGTAGCACAAGATAGAAAAAAATGATTAGCCTCTTCTCTGTGTTGTTTGCACATGTTTCATCCAAAGAAAAAAGAAATCCCAAAATATTATAGGCAAGATTTTATAGGGATCATATTATAAAAAATACACTAGATAAGAGTAAATCTAGATGGTCTGATCCACAGTTTATTAATGGATTTCAACCAACCTAGATCAGAGTCAGAATTTATGAAATTATTGAGGTAAAAAATTTTATTGTCTAGAACACCATTGCATGTTGGTTCCCAAATGTGGAAATCCTCAGAGTTGGAAAAGGGATAATTGTCAATAACATGACAGATATTATTAGGGAGAATGGTTCTATGGGAGTTTATGAAATCCTTAATAGTAAAGTTGATTTTTTCTATAGGTGTATTAGAAGGGAGACTGGAGATTAAAGGCATCCTAGTCTAGTTATCAATCCAAAATTTTATAGAGGAATTAGTACTGACCATCAATCAAGAATTGTTCATAATGTTGGTGATGGATTTTCTAATGGACGACCAGATGGAAGAGTTGATGTATCACAAATTTTCATTCCTAATTTTTGGAATTAATCTTTTTTATGTAAAAATACGGAATCATAGATATTATGAAGCAACCTCCAAGTCATCTCCTATTGAAGAGAGTCAATAAAAATCTTAAGATTTTTCACTCGAAGATCACATTTGTCCAAGGGTTTACAACAGGTGACCCATGTAATGGTCACAAGCTTATGTTCAATCGCATTGCTGGATCAGACAAAAAAATTTATGTAAATATTGAGATTTTTAATAAGACCAATAGGCCACTTGTAAACAATAATTGAGTAAACCATTTTGGTGAAAATTGTATATTTCTCAAGGCATATTTTTCCATCCATAAAGAGAGATTTACCTTTCCAAGAAGAGAGATGATTGGTAATATTATCAAAAATGTTATAGAAGTAAATGGATTTAGTCCTTCCCCAAAACATTGGAACCCCAATATTAGTGTAGCGGAAGGAACCTTCATTGATACCTAAATAATTGATGATGTAGCTTTTTCTGTTAGAAGATAAATTCATACCAAATAAAACGATGGATTTGTTCCAGCTGATAGATAGACCAGAGATTTTCTCATAGTGAGATAGGGAATTTTTATGGTTTTTGATATTCCTTTTATCACCTTATAAGAAAAGAATGATGTCGTCATCATATAAGAGATGGGTGGGAACATTTATTTTTCTAGAGGTCTGGATAGGATATATCATGTTTTGTTCCACAAGGATGGTGAGAAATCTGCTTATGTAATATTTAGTAATAACAAAAAAATGGAAGAAAGAGGATCACCTTGTCTAACTCCATTGTTGCATTTAAAGTAGCCTTTGGTCGCACCATTGACTAGGACAGATATGGAAGCCAAGTTGAATAAATAACTGATCATACCAGTGAAAGAGTCATTTAACCCAATGTTTTTGAGAACCTTTATAATGAATCCCCAACCCTTGGTATCAAAATATTTTCTAATGTCAAGATTAATGGATACATTACCCCCTCTAGTGACATTGATTATGGTATTAGTGCATTCTGAAGCAAGACATATGAAATCTTGGATATACCTACATTTGATGAAACCAAATTTGTTCAAGGAACCAATTATTTTAACAATATTAGTATGTCAATTAGCAAAGAGTTTAAAGATAATTTTTTATGTATTATTAATAAGAGAAATTGGTCGGAATAGGTGAATCTCAGAGGAATTTTCCTCCTTAGGAATAAAAGCAAGGAATTGTGTATTTATCCCATGTGGGATTACACCATTTGCGAAGAAAGATTTCACAAGATTGAAAAAATCTATATGAATGATCTCCCAATAGTGTTGAAGGAAACCATTGTTGAAACCATCGGGACCCAGGGTACTATCAAGGTTGATGCTGAAAACAGTTTCCCAGATTTCATGATCCAGAGGAATGCTTAAAAAAAACTTATTGTCCTCCATAGTCACCATATTCTGAATGATATTAGGAAAAAGATTTTTACAATCATTCGGACCATTGAACAAATTGTGAATGTACGAGACTACATGATTGGAAATAGCCTCCTTAGAGTCAAGAATTGTGTCCCCATTTCTAAGAGAATCATGAGGTCTACTGACCTTCTGTATTCTATAGAGATAATTATAGAACTCTATATTTTCGTCCCCATATGAAAGCAATTTGGTTAAGAAAATTTTCTTTCTCATGTTGTCGATAATTTTCAGAAGATAATTGAGTTTCAAGGAGGTAGTAACTTCTACCTGAGGAGTTAAGGAGAAATCAAAGCAAGTATCAGCATTTTGTAATTGGTTGAGATCAATCTCCAAGGAGGATATGTCCTTGTCAAGCTGCTTAGATTTGGAACTACACAAACCCTTCAAGCACTATTTAAAGTGCTTAAGTTTAGTGATGTAATAAAAATCATCCTTATTGTGACTCATGCCATCCCAAATGGATTTCATAGTGCCCATACCTTCAGGATCCTCAACCCAAGCCTTATTAAATGTAAAATGATGAGTGGATTTAAATTTTTATTAACAAGACTGACTAAAATAGGATGATGATCAGAGTTATCTGAGGTAAGGTAATACTCGATATGCATTCCCAATTATCGAGGCCATAGATATTAGTGAAATCCCTATCATGTTTTCTAGACACAACCATATTGTGATGTCTTCTATACCAAGTGAATTATGCTCATATGAGATTTATTTCCATAAGATTACAGTATTCCATTGAATATTTAAATTATCTTGATGAGATAGAAGAGTGGGACAGAGAAATTTTATCACTAGCGGTAAGATTAACAATGAAATCTACTATCACATACTAGCATCCAATATAAGGTTAGCTAGGATATTTAGATCATGCCAGAGGGGTCTACGATCTTGATATATATTCTTAGAATAGACCATAGTGCAATAGGAATATAGACCATCATATGAAAAATCACAGGTAAACATATGCTTAGTGATTTTGAAAACATTAACAGACTGCAAAAAAGTATGACAAAAAAACCAAAGAGATTATGTGGCAAGTCCATCCTTGCAAGCAGCATGAAAATTATTGGCATTTGAACACATATACATATATTTTAAGGAAAAATTATTCTTAGGCTCAGCTATAGAAAAAAATGTTGGTTTAAGAGTTGAAATAAATTTCTTAAAATCAATATAAGTGTCCGAGTTAGCAATACCATGATAGTTCCAAAATAAAATATTCATTTAAACCTGTGTTTAGAGTTAGAAATACCTTTTCCTGATCCTCCTGATCTCTTCGTCCACATCGATCTTCGGGGTATTCAAGAAAGAGTTGTGCTGCATTTATTTTCATGTTCATTAATTGAGGATACAATATATAAGTTAGAAGCATTCAATTTCTCTGAGTATTGATTTTACTCCAAGGATTTTGCATTCAATGGAGATGTTGTTGGGATAACCCCTATAGTTAAAGCAGGAGTTTTATCATTTGATTGTATTCATGAAGGTACATTAGTCATGGAAATATATAAAGAGCCCCCTGATACTGCAAATTCACTAGAATCTAAATCCTTGGTTTGAAATGTTCTTTCAGTAGAAGGTTTCTAAATGACATTATCAGAGTGTTGTAAATTCAAAGAATCTCTAATGCCATTTACAGAAAAAGATATAGTATTGATGGAGTCACCTGTAGTAGCATCCAATGTAACCTTACTGGAGGAGACACCACCATCCGGCCTGACAGGGATAACAACAGGATCTTCAAATACTACAAATGCGCTGTTATCCTCCCCCTTACGTGAGGCAGTGAGCATTGAAATCTGCTTCACATCATTTTCAGAGTTGTTTTGACCTGAGACCTGCTCATCAGTAGGTTCCTGTGACTTCTTATAAATATTAATCACTATTTTTTCAATCTCTTCTAATATATCTTCATTGATATTGGTGTTATCTTATTCCTCCACCAAAACAGTCTAGTTAGAGACTGAAGACTCCCCCAATTGCAGTGTCTTTTTAACCCATTTCTCAGTTATCTTCTTGAAAACATCGGTTTTCTCAATGCCTGAGGATGCATCCTGTTTCTTTCGTTGAATTTGTGTCATGACCTCTTCTTTTGATCACTCCTCTTGGCTTTTTACCTGAACTTTCATCACTCTAAAATTCATAAGGGAGTGATGAAAAATTTTCAGAGTCCATAGAAGGGGGGCCAGTGTTCATACTAAAATCATACTTCTATTTTATAGTTATTTTCAATAAAGACAACCACATCCAAGAGTGTATTTTCTATATTGACTTCAACCATGATCTTTGAATATATCTCGAGCTCTGTATTTAGCATTCATTGATCAATATTCTGTGGGGTGCCGATGCAGGAGGCAATTTCATTTAAGATCTTGGGGTGCCAGGAAAAGAAATTAAGCCGATGGATTCGAACCCAGATTTGCGTCATCGTGTTCTTGTGAGTGTGCAGATTAAAAGTGAAGTCCCATTCCAAGAGGCGAAGAAGGCCAGGTTTAAGTTGGATATTTCGAAGCTTCTAGATGCGATCAAGATCCTCCCGCGATCTTAAATGAATGTGAAAATAACATAGTTCGATAGGTACAAGCATCCAGTTCGTGAAACCACAGATATGCCAAATCTGTGGATTATGATCCATGACTGCCCATGGCTTGTCACATTTGAGAAATGAAATAAGACCCATAATTGAAAACATAAAAATTTTCAATTGTTATTGTAATGCCTCGGGATTAACTTCTACCGCGTAGCGGCCATCTTCCAATTTCATGTAGAGATAATCGTTCCTCGAGATATTCTTACATAGATCTGATCCCTTGAGAGCATCAAAGAAATATATCGCTTTGGGTTTTCCACTCGGAAGAGTGAGTTCTTTCTTCTCTGTGCTTCCACGACCATCAAATACTGTCTCCCATTCTAGATCAAAACCCACAAAGGAGAAAGATCAAAAAACATCATGGCACATACCATGTTTGTTGTAAGCAAGTCCATGAAATTTCAAAGGGAAGACTATTGAGAGCTCTCAAGAGGTCACCATCTTTCCTCCCCTGCAGTAATCCTCCTCACAAGTGTATCATCTCAATCACCTCTACCCTCGTATAATCATCCAAATATATTGGTTATCGAAAAATTTAACATCACACTTTATATAATGACATAGTTCCTCCTCATGATATCTCACATGAGGCTCTACATCTAGAAAAATAATTTTGAAAAAACAAAAAAGGTCATCGGACATGTTTCCTAATTCTCATTCTGAAAGAATCCCCAGATAAAGAGAAATATTATCCTTTCTATTTACTATCTACATAGTTGGTGAATATAAATTTTCTTTTTTATTTTTTAAATAATTTAGCCCATAAAATGTATGCATCCATCCTCTCTACCAGAAATAAATCCCACCCATTTTGTTTAGATCCCTGAATCTGTTTGATTACCAAAGCATCCCCGTATTCCACTGAGGCCTAGATCAAAATAAAAGGGAACTTGAGCTCCACCAACCATCTCTCAGTCTCTAAATCTAAAATATTACCCTCATACTTCCCCAAATCCTATCACTAGAATGATTAAATTCCATTTTCTAAGACACATATTAATATATAGGCTTAAACCTATAGTAATCAACTAGATTCATTCTCTAAATATTAATTATATAATCCATGTGTAGACTGAAAAATGATCCATAGAAAAAAGAATATCACATGCCTGGTAGTATGAAATATTTATATAGATACATTTTAATTTACATTATTAATTTTTATCATTCCCAAAACATCCTGATCTAAAAAAGAACAGAAGTCATCATGATTCATATACCTATCCTACCTCTTCACAATGAATAAAATATGCCTAAATTTTTCATTAAATTAAATTATAATCCATGTACTAGATCACAAGGGGAGAAAATCTTTTTTCCTTGCTGATATTCCTCACATATGTCTTGAAACAAGGTCAACTGACACTTTTTCCATAGAAACCCATTAAATCCTCACTATTACCAAATCAAAAATCCATCGTCTCTCTCAACCATCAAATTTGATACCACTCTTTCATGACCCTCTCCCTCCAAAGATACCACAATGAGGGGAGATATCTAATGACCCTAAGCCCCACCTCTAGTAGGCCATGGTATGAAAACTATCACCAAATGGTTAAAAATATCATGGACTGGGAGAACATACAGTCTATAATAAAATTAAATAAAGAGATAATATTAATCATAAAATAATAACTCCATGATATAATATAAAAGTAAATGTAAACCATCCCACAATAATGTAAAAATAAAATTGATATATATAAAAGTATTCAATGTAATTACCAAAAATCAATGCTAAATCGGTGAAACAACAGTTATGCAAGGTCTGAGATAGTAATTTCTAGAATTGTCAACATAATCATCCTTGAAAAATGAATAAAATTTTATATACATAAAGTTAGAATACATGTAATCTTAGTATAAAAGACAAAATCATTCATGAACACTTGGAAGAATAATAATAATGTAACCATGAGAAAATTGCGGATCCAAACCCACCAATGTAGGTCAACTATCCACCCAAACCTCACCTAAAAACTCAAAAAATAATGAAAACCAAGTAATATAATATAACAAGAGTCATATAAGAAATTGATTACCAATGACTTCTTTCCTACTAGTATGACACTCTCATTCCCCATCATCATATGTCATGAAACTCTGATCACTTCCATATAACACCCCTCCCCATAAGAATGGTCACATCACGTTCCACACACTAAAACCCTGTCTCTCTACCCAACATGCACTACCACATCAGGTTTCACATGAAATAACCTGGTCCATCACATAAAAACAATAACAAGAGAAGTATGGTATCATGATCATGGAGGACCTCATCCCCCTTCTTTCCCCCTACCATGCATGAACCCCACTATAGATCTTTTCCCATCTCATATGTCCTGCAGACACCTGGTTTATATCTCATCTTACCCTGAAGACACCTAGGATATCACAACCACCATATAGTTCACCATAAAACCTCTCACCATCATTGGATATGAAATTCCTATCTCATGTAGAAGATGGAGTCGCAAATACCTTGTACCCAACCATCCATCCTCCTCCTCAGATACTAGGAAGTACACCTCTCAAGTGACTAGGTAGGTGTCGGCAGATAGTTCTCAATGTGGGTGGGATGTATATAGAAATCAGAAAGTAGGTAAAAGTTTATAAATATATATTCACACAAACAAAACCTATCTGTTTATAAAATAATAATTACCAAACCACAATATTCCCACATTCTATACCACCTATAAATGTATATCACTAGAAAAATCACAAGACATACCTCATACTACCAACCAAATTCACAATCAATCATATTTGTATAATTTTTTATCATTAACCACATTTAACCATGCCTCCCATTATTTGGATATTAATTAATAAATTCCATAAAATTAACGAAACTAAACCCCATCGATTTCAATAATTATTAATAAATCATTTATTTTATCACAAGATGGGCATCTAGCACAACACAACCACACATCACAAGTCTCAAATCATATTCATCACACCAATGCCTCACTGCCCCATATACATGAAAATTAACCAAAACCATTCTTCCCCAAAGCATATCCAAAAATAACCACCTTTCCACCCTAAAAGTAATTCCAAACAAACTAATACATTATAAAAAAAATCTTGGTAAAAAACAACAACCTCATCACCCAAATAGTATGGAAAACCAATCCATGTTACCCCAATCACATCAAAAACAAATATAACAACCCCAAAAGCATGAAAACATATCACAACACATAAAGATCATGTTACAGAAATTAAAAAGTGGCTTTTATTACATTCCACTTTATTTTAGAGGCATTTACACACAATACATAATCTTGGGGAAACTATTTAATTAGTCAAATATAAGTTTTTATAAAATATCCATTTTATGGTGATATTAAAAAAATTACATCAAATACTACTGTCCAAACACATGACATATAGTGAATACAAATCCCTTGACAGACACAATTCATAGAAGGGTGAAAATCTTGTATAATCCATCATCTCACAAAAATATCATATTAACAATGCATGGGAAATATTCACTTTTTTCAAATTTTATTTCAATTACTGAATTATTTATCACTGATTAAACTAACACAAAAATCTACCATATATAAGAATGAGTAAAAACATCCCATATAATAAAAAATAAAGAGAAACAAGGGATTCCCTACCCCAAAGAAGATTGTATGACTTATTGTGCAACACCAGGTGAAGAAGATACACATATAAAACACAAAAACACATGAGAACCATTGGATCAACCTACAATGCACAAATCATCCAACAATATTCATCCTATTTTTCACACATCAATTAAAAAATTCACAACTATAGTGGGTTCCCAATAGAATAATAAGATAAAACCACAACGAAGGGAGAAGAAAATACCATATATTTCCAATAGGGATCCACCAGAACCAATTTATCAATCATGGGAGAAGTATGATTAATGGTCTCTTACAGGTGCATAGGGTTTATCTAGAATGAAATGGATATGGGGTAAATTCAATAAATGAGATTTTGATAAGAACAGAAATTAAAACATGGAATCCCTATGATTTTATGTCGTGTATCCATTACATGGTATATAATCCTAGAGTATTTGAAAAATATATCATTCTATGAAAATAATGTTGCTAAATCCTTTATTTATTTCTTTTCAGGGCTTCCAGATACACAATTGTATCCATCTCACATGTTTACCACATACCTAATTTAATGGTTGTGAACTCACCAGTTATATAAGTAGTGAGCCACTACCTTACATTGTGTAAAAATACACAAAATTTATTTCCTAAATAAGCCTTTTTGAATCCATATACTCCACAAAAATCTCTTATAACTTCTCTTGAATAACACCATCTATCAAAAAATCATAGTAAAATAATGGTAAGGAACAAACTATTAAAATATCCTTAATCGCATATCATTTTTAATTTCTGTCAGAATGATCCCCCATTTTTTCCTTAATTTTGTTCAACTAAATAGATATTTTTTTACAATGCATATCTATTTACCTTTTTCATACTTGGTATATTTGTTAAATCATCTAGTGTCATCAGTTTGACCCCTTAGATTCTCTTTATTTTTCAAAGTACTCTTAATTTTTATCTCATCATGCACTACAATAGAAACCTTATGTACCTCATCTACTTTAGTGATGCTTTTACGATTTGGTATTTTTTTATTTCCAATGTAATTATCCTCCCTCATATTATAATTATTAATTTTCCAGTTGATATTGAAACATACATGTTATCTTCCAACTCTCAAACATTGATCACCACCGTTCATGTCGATTATCCCTATACTAGTTACTAAAAATAGACTTACAAGAATAATAGGTGTTATATACACTTCCATAATAATAACTAATAAGTCTATGGTTATGTTTAATTTATATAAATTGATCAGAATATCTTCCAAGATCCCTCGAAGGTAATTTACTATTGAGTCTAATAATAAAAGTGTAATAGTTATGAACATTAGTATCTATATTTATAGGGGTTTTTAGGTGGTGTATGACATGATGTTGACACTCTCACCTAAAAAACATAATATTTTTCCAAAATTATTTAAACCAGAAATGATAGGTATTTAAAAATACTCTAATTTGGTTAATTCTTGGGTAGGACCTTTGATCCATAAAAAGAGAATTCTCTCGAGAGTATTATTGTTATGATCAATTCTAGATTTTATTTATTAATTAATGGATATATCATTAACATCTTGTATGTAAAAATATTGGAAAGGTATAATGAAAAATTAATGTTAATTTTTATTCTATAAAATTTAACAATAAATATAGCACTTGTGTATCATGTTTTTCATATGCCATCCTCTAAAAAATTGGAATACATGTTTTCACGATTGTGTTTCTTCCACTACATTTTATATTCATATTCATCCTAGTAAATCTTTTCTATTTGTTTAAAATCATTTTCAAAATACGTTTATAATTGTATTTAGATTGGTTTGGGGTTGTTATATAGTTATTATTTTGACATCATTAGGTGGTTTAGCTTCTAGAACTACTTATAAAACTATTATTACCCTCTATCTAAAATGATTAATTATTTAACAAAATTGGGGCTCTAGATTCTGAAATATAACTTCATGGATCATTCACTCTTCTTTTATTTCCTTGAGTATATCCATTTTAATGGTTATTAGTGGTTCTAATATTTTATCATATGATTTTATCAAGATAAATAATTAGGGTTCTTATAGTGCATATTTTTGAAATCCATATACTATAATGATAACCTTGGACATTCATATGTTTCATATTATTATGCTAAAATTTATTTTGTCGATTATAATCTATATAATTCACATTTTCATTACTCACATTGTGTGGGATATGAAAATCCATCATAGAATTCATTTTTCTAATCATAGACCCAAATTGAGAAGTCATCCAGTTATTATACACCATTTTTACCCTTTTTCCACTACTTGGTTTTAGAATATAAATGATTATTATTTCTAGACACATCATTCAAAATGTTGTAGATCTCATAATGTGAATTCCAAATTACTGATCCACTAGATGAATAATCTATAATGGGAATGTTTTTATATGATAGATATTTAAGAAAATTTTTATAAGAAAGCAAATTACAATCCCATTCTGAGTGAATTTTATTGGAAAAAATTTAAATCCCTCTAAAGAACTGTACTAATATTCTTGTTCAAAATTACTAAATTTTAAAACAACTAACAAATTTTAATTTATTTTAATTTTGAGGATAATTGGGTTAGAAATTTTCCCACCCACCCTTCCCATGAAGTGATTGAATGAGAAGAGAGGATTTGAATCTATTATCTAGCTATTTATTTTACTGTGAATCTAAAAACCCATAGTTTTAAAAAATAATTTGAGTTTTTTTAATTGAAAAGTATTATAGAGTTCAACAACACAGTCTTTGTCTTTATTTAGATCCTCATGAGGTAGTCTAGAATAATGGATTGAGTTTGATACCATCTAGATGATAGTTGGATTAACCACAAACTATGGTGTAATGAATAGAATCACTTGAAAAACAATTTGAATAAATATCCCTTATATCTCCCATATTACATTGGTGGGTATCTCCAATGGTGGTTTTAGAAGATATCGAGTAATAAATTATTGTGTTTTTAGCATCTTTTTTATCCTTTTCTTACTGGAATGAAGTCTTATCCAGATTTACATCATATGATAGAACATATAGAATTTCATTCCCATGTGCGGAGTAGTTGTGAATGGATATTAATATAAAAAAATAGCACAACAAGACTAATTATAAAACAATGAATTCAAATAAAATAATTATCATGGTTTCTAATTATTTTAAACAAAAATACAATGATCCCTAACAATATCACCAACAATATGACAAACCATAGAGAATAATTAATTTCATATGAGAAATTTTTTTTTATAATTATGAAAATCATACAACCAAGCTATAAATTTGTGTTACTTGGAAAATTAAATTGTTGAACTCAAAAGGCTGATCTAATTTTTTGAAATTAATTATAGGAATTTAAGTAGTAATTTATTGATTATTTAGAAACGCAAAGTTAATATGAATAAAATAAATGGTTTTGATATCAAGATATGAGGCATGAAATGTTTTTTTATTTTTTTATTTTTTATATGAATTCAATTTATTATAGGGTTAAATGAATTATTTTTTCATCATTAGACCGTTAGGGATCCTTGGTATGGTTACCCATCACTAATATAATAATTGAATCATTGAAAGTTTCGTATAAAATGTTCAATAATAGAACTAGGTAATGTAGAACCTTATTTAAACATAAACATAATGGGATGAAAATTGGTCATATATAGAATAGGGTAATTAATTTATTCAATAAAATGAAACTATTCATATCATAAATAGTGGGCATATAATATGGAAAGAATAAGGATTGGAATAGAGAAATAGATTTTTATTAATAAAAAATATATAATAGAAAATTAGAATAATATATCAGAAAAAGTTTCCCCACAATCACATAACTTTGAAAAAACAATAATAATGTTTTAAACGTGGTGTAAATGAGTAACAAGTATACATATGGAATAATGGCGGTGAAGGATAGCAGTATTAGGGCTTCACAAACACACACCTTTCTTCTCACGGCAATACATGTATATCCTTGGTTTAGCCTCATCTATTGTGTAGATAATGGTATGATTAAATATAACTCCATAGTAGAAGAATTGTATCTGTATGTAAAAATATGATCTTTTTGAATGAGTTTATGATGTGAATGTTTTACATGCCATATAAGATGTGTCATTGGGCTTCTAAAATTCTATTCTATTCCAAAAAATCTCCTGATGTGAATGTCTAAATTTCATGATGCTCTATTACATGGTAATTTGGAGGGACACTTTATTTGTTTCATATCTATCTTGACCTCTTAAATGAAACTAACAGAATGAAAATTACTTCAACCATATTCTACAGTGAACTTCATCCCCATGTTATTTTCAACTTATGTCTTCCTTTTTCTAGTGTTATGATTTTCATCTTGGTATTATCTCACAATGTATCCTTTAGATCAAACATTCATATATATATATATATATATTATAGTATTGGTAGTATCCCACTATAAATCACAAGACAAGTTAAACATTCCAAATATTTGAAAACATGATAATTAAATTATTGAAATCAATATATTATAACACCCTAAAATACATGAATCAAACACACATATCAATAAACTATCCAAAAAACTCAAAATCATTAATAAAATAATACATATCCCAAGGCTAGTAAAATTATCTTCAATTACTACTTTTCATTATAATGTATGATCCAACTAAATTTAGTAGTGATTCAGTTGGAACTCCCCTAATATCTAATAAAGGATGTGGATTGGCATATCACAATACACTAACCAAAAAACACATATCCACATCCTAATCGGTATCAACATATCTAATATCAGAAAATAATCCTTTTTTAATTATCTAACCATAATCAACATAACTAATTTTCATCCATAATTTGGTAGAGTAATGAAAACATGATGGACATTATCCTTGTTTCACCCCCTTTCATGTACATCATAGACCAATGTCAACAAATCCACATCATATAAATCATATAAGATTATTTTAAACATGTATATAATTTACTATTGGTTATATATATGTTAATAAAACAAATTTTAATTGATTTTTATGCACACAAAACCCACATTTTTTTTTAAAAAAATTTCATTGAGTGTATTTCAATTTTATACTTATTATTGAATACCTATGTTATTAATGGAATTTGGGAAATCATTTATTCAATTTTGGACATTATATTTGAGATTATGAATATTATGATAATTATTTTTTCCATTAATAGGATTTTTGAATAACTAATTAGAAAGGTATTTAAACTGAATTTTGGTATCAAACCCTATGTTTGGAACCCCTCATTTGTTTTAAATTTTATATTTTAGAACCCAAATCTTTTAAATTGCATCACATTTGGGAACCATATTTTTTTTATATAACAAACACAAGTACCCTAAATGTAGTGACATAAATTACATTAAGAACTATACATTGATATTCTAATTCAAATTATTTGATTGTTTGTTTGGATATATCCATTAAATGACGGCTATAATTTTGAAATCAACCCCAGGAAGAGTGATCGCAATGATGATCCAATCATCTATTGGATTTTGAATTTGAATTATTTCAATATTTCTACTATGGTTTCATTAGAGAATATCTATTTGTAAAATGACTCATATACCATTTTAAAAGATATAAAACAACATATTATTTATTTCAATTTGAATGAGATTTTATGAATATATATCAATTTTAAAATATTAATTTCAACTATTCCAATCATTTTTGATATCATAATTTATTAGTATACTATTTATGATATATTTCCTCAGATTAATTTGGGTTTGAATATTTTATAGTTCTTTTAATGACAAATTTATGTGTATGCACATGTTTCATGAGTAAAAAAATATTATGTTCGGAATACATTTTTCTATGTAGCACTGGTTTTTCATGATCTTAGGTAATAATTTCTAACTTATTATTTGTGTTCTCGTACAAAGCATTAATTTTGAATTTTTTATTCTTTGGAGAAAATAAGTTGATATTCTACAAATATATTATATATAATATATTTTTACTTGAATGTATATGACTACACATTGAAGACATACATGTTTTAAATATTTCTATTATGAGTTAGTATTTATACCACCAAAAGGTTGATTAATATTCTTCTGTTTTATTTGAATATTTTCTTTATCAATGTAGATTTTATTCCTAAGTAATGAACTTATAAGACATACATATTCATCTAATAATCACTACATTATTAATATACAATATCTATATCTAAATGATATAATATAAAATTATTCAACCAAATTCAATCTTTTATTTTATTTTTAAAACAGTAGTGTTGAGTTTTTTGAGTATGGGAGTTAGTAATATAAAAAATGCTTGAAAAATTATTTGTAGAATTATATTATTTATTACACTAAATAGTCTATTTATAATTACATATTATTTTTATTGAAAATCACTAATTTTATAGAGATTGTGTTGGTGGATTAGACAAGGGGATCATTGTGACTTGAATAAGTATAGTTTTATACATTTTTATTCTCAAATAAATATTATGATTAAAGAAAAAAAAATTTATTCGCTATAAAATATTGATGAGGATTGTTTTTAATTTTATGATGTCATTTAAATGTAGTTTATTTACCTCCTCTTCAATCTTTATCTTTTTTATGTATGGTTAGTATTTGGTATCAATGTTTTCTCTTCAGAGTTTTATCTTTTTGACCAATACATGATAAATTTAAAGATCATGATGAAAATTGATTTCAATGGATGATCTTAAATAATTAATTTCAATGAACATAAAACCCCATTTTATTATAGAGAACTATAAATGCGTAAAATATCATATTATTATATACCTGAATAATCATAATTTAAATATTTTTTTAAAATAATTTTATCCTTAGGAAATCTGTAAAGATAAATAAGGGGAATGTGATTTTAATAAAGAAGTTAAATGTAAGATAAATTCAATATCTTTGAAAACAACTACCTGTGGAATTGGACCAGATGAGTCCAATCATGTATGTCAATATGATAACTCTTTTGAAATGTGGTAAATATTCATTATTCTATAAAAGGAAACTTGATAAGTGAGAAAATTAATATATAATAGTTCTATGGTAAAATTAAATACCATTCAACTGTATGAAGGTGAATGTATCACATAAATAAATGGAAGACTAAATGATATATTTTATGGGTCTATACAGATGAAACAATTTTATTTAAACCTAATAAGGATTTAAAAGTTACTATATATTTCCCTCGAGGTGGAATATAATTTCTATTATAATTAGAATGCCTATTAAATATTTTAAGATAAATAAATTAATTGGGACATTTATTATATTCTAAGTGTTATAATATAAAGTTGGTGAAGAAAAATAATTAATAATATGGAAAATAATGTAATAGAATTTTCAATTCCCAAAAGTTAAATCAAACAAAATGTGGATGTTATATTAATTAATGATATGTGAATATTTCAAAAATCATATGAGCAATTTCCTTAGATAAGTATTAGATTCAGAAAGAAATATAAGATAAATAAAGGGTTCATGACTTCATTAAATTAATATAAGAGAAAAACATAGTCTAAATAATACTATGTTCTATGAATGAATGAAACTAGGACACATAAGAACCAATTTTCCACAACTAAAGTAATGAATAAAATTTTGAAATAGGGGAAATGAGAATTAAATAAATATTTATTATCAATAAAAAGGTAGGAAATACAAAAAATATATATTAATTTTATCTTATAATGCAATAATTTATTCCAGTTATGAATCTAAACAAATAAAACAAAATTAAATAGAAAACATATTCTTTATGGATCACATATATGAGATGAAATTGAATTATTCCCCTCTTTGTGAATCATAACATGAAGATATCTCATATGAACAACTAGGTGAATACTAGTTCATGGTAAAATAAAAATGTGAAAACATGAAGAGAAAAATACTAAATCTATCCACAGAGATCATAATATTTTCTTAAATTAAAATTATACCACACAAAATTTTATTTTTAATTAAAAGAAAAACTATATAAATATACTTCAAGTTGTATTGAGCATTATTAAAAAATTAAATATTTTCTTATTGAATAAATATTTTGAATCATTTTTCATGTCTCCTTACCAGTGGTATTAAAAAAATAAATTTCTCAGATATTATAATCTTGAGAAAGCAAAAATATTAAATTTTTGGTAATATTTAGGAACCTAAACTATATAGAAATTATTATGTTCCAAGAACCATGAATAATATAATGTATACAATTTCTTTTTATTATTGTGGAATTAAAGGAACATTTTAAAAATATTTATTCTTAAGGAATATTTAAATAATTAGTGTTAAGAAATAATATATTTCTAAAGACTTATGTAGGGTTTATTCAATAGTTTCATGTAATGTTAAATGTATCTTGTTTCTATGAACCTTTCTTGATGACATTGCTAGACTGAAAAAAATTTGTGTCAAAAAACAATTATTTTAATAATATTTTGTTATTATGAAATATATATGAACATATATTCAACATAGTTTATAGACATTGGTTTTTAATGATAATTAAGTTGTGTTTTTTGAAATTTATATTCACTACCTAATGTTGATTGAGATTTCGTTACCTTTGGTGATAATGTAATATGGAAGATCATTATATTTTGTTAAGTATGTGATTTCAATTCTATTCTGAACAAAACAATTATAAATTATCATTGGGTAAAGAACAATCTAATAATTATTTGTCAGCTCTATATTTATGGGTTTAAAATTACTTTTTTAAATAAATTATTTTCTATTCTTTATGAAAAAATTGTGAATGTTTAGATCACCTAGAATAAAAAATTATTATAATTTGGACGCCATTACTTTGTGAAAAAATATAATGTTTATAAATGATAAATTTGGTGAATCAATGAAATATAATAGAAGTAATACTAACTATAATATATTATCTATATCTATGTTATCTAACAATAAATTTATTTCCAATTTTTATTGTCTAAAATTCAATGATAATAGACTTTGTGATGCATGTCAAATTTCAAAGAAACATAAGTATTCTTTAAAATCAATCGACAAGGTTACAATATCTAAACCATTATAAATTATAGGCATGTATTTATATATAACATCTTGATTAACAAGTTATAATGATTGTTTTATGTTAGCTTTTTATTCATTAAATTTACATGGGTTTACTTTATGAAATTTTGAACATATGTCTTTACTAATTTTATTAGTTTTTTATGTTGGTTTGAAATGAAAAAGATTTAAAAATAAATTCATTAATATCTAATGATGGAGTTGAATTTTATAATAAATAATTAAATTATTTTTTCACAAATTTATGAATTATACATACCTTATATTATAATATAAAATCTCAAAAAAATAAAATTTCTAAATGAAGAAATAGAAATACTTAATAAATGGATAAAAACATATTAAATGAGTGTAGTTTACATACTTATTTTTTGATAAAATATAATCATAATGGATTGAATATTATTAATTTATATTTAATTAGATTTTTTCTCAAGAATATATACTCTGTGATGTGGAATATATAAAATATAAAATTGGGTACTATGATGTTTTTGGATACTAGGTATATATCTTTAATACTAAGAAAAATCATGGTAATTTGGATCTAAAATGTGAGGAAATAATATCTAGAAGGTATTCATATATGTCTAATGATTATACATTGTTTAATAAAAATAAAATTATAGTTGAGGAATTGTTTCATGTAATTTTTGATAAGATTGATCCCTTTGATCAATATAAAACACACATATATAAATATACCAATTATTTAAATAATTCTTGACATGAATATTATAATATTAAATGTGAATGAATATTAAAACATGATCATGACCAATCCAAATATGAAAAGAATGAAACACATCCTTTATAGTGTGCCATGCATATACAATCTAAAACATTAAAGAACAATTCTTTAGACTCTATCATAGGATATCTATATGATGGTGTTAAAATTAGGAGAAATGTTGGAAATTTATATGAGTTCTCTATTTTTCTATAATATTTAGAACCTAATTATATAAATGAGGATTTGAATTATTATATTTGGTTAATAGTTCTGGAATAAGTTATAATTGTTTTTTAAAAAATGTTTGAGAGCTAGTTGATGGGCCCTTAGACTAATGTCACGAACCGACATATGTACCCTGGTAACTCGATAACTGATCCATCCCTAACATATCCTGAATGGAATTACATATCCATATATGTTGATGACTAGAACCTAACATCAAAAAAACTTATAGCGGGAATGATTTTCCCACTAACAATACAAAATAAAATGAAACGAGACGGTATGCATACCATAAGAAACCCCACTAGGAGTAATGTACCAAAAATCAAACATGAATTAAAGCACAATGTTCTATAACTCATGTAACAAAATAGGCAACGATATCCCAATTCCATAAGGAAAAACTCATAATATGCAAGGATCAATAATTTGAACAACCATTGATATGTTCTTTCCCTTTATTAGAACTTTGAAGAAGATAATCCACAAACACCTGAAGGAACAAATTGGGTGTGAGCTAAAAATACTTGTAAGGTATCACCAAATATTACTTTATAAATAAATAAAATATATTGACCAAAATTAATTCGTCCAATTTTAAAATAAATATCATTTGAATTTTAAAGTATATTTAAAAAAACAATCTATATAGATAAAATAATGGAAAATACATTTTAAAAAATGCTTACATGTTATAGAATATTTTTAAAACAATGGATCATGTAAATTTTTTTATATAAATAAATTCAAAAGTCATGTAAATTAGTTTAACATCATTGACATAAATTTATTTCTCAAATATAAAACAAACGAGTGGCGTGGTCATCTGCCAAATTGGTATGAATGTTCCAAGATATAGGCTTCCAATTTCTATTTTAAACCAAATTATGATTCAATAAAAAACATTCCTTTTAAATAAGAAAAACCCATTAGTTTTATATCAAAACATTTTAGGCAATTTTCCCATGTTTAAAATCAATTCAATACCAATTCCATAAATTTCAAAATTAATTTCCTCAATAAAATTCAACAATTATATGAAACTCTTTCAATAAAATCTATAATTTAAATTAAACAAGTTAAATCTTCCAATTTCCATAAACAAAACTGAATTTAATATTATTGTGCATTTTCCAAATATTCATACCAAAAACATTTCAAATCCCTGATTTCACTAGAATTAGATATTATTAAAAAAGTTAAATGAAGGTTTGAGCAGTTGAATTTAATTCAAAAAATAAAACATATCATGAAATTCTATGTTAATCAATATGTCCAAATGGTACTAAATCACATACCTTGTTCTTGAATCTAAACACTCACAATGAAACCTATCAGTAAGAAAAAGGTGTAAAAGACCCTAAAAATTAATCCACAAATAAGACACAACATCATAAGGAATATATCCATAAATATCAGGATGATCTATTGAACCCCATAGATGATAAATATAAATTAATGGAAAAAACTACAAAACACATACCTATGAATTCACACCCACAATGAAATGATGATCAAATACTGAATGAACAAACGAGGAAGGGTTGGAGGGATCCAATATCAAATGAGGAATGAATTATGCTGACAGAAATGAATCTATAAATAAACCAAAAAACGAAATATCAATTATGCTTCCTAAGTAAAATACCACAGTCGGGGTATGACACAACATTTAGATCCATTGTAAGTCATGAAATACTTAATTTTTGTAATTCCAAAATAGGCATCACTTTGAATTAAATACTATTCATTAATTAACTAATGATGTGTAATTAATCATCAATTCATGTAACATTCACAATTTGAATATGTCACTACACGCACCCAGCAACAATTACAAATCATGTAACCCTACTATATCCTACGAAAATGATATGTTAAAGCAGAGTGTCCAAGAAATCTATGACTTCACCATTATAATAATCTTCCCAATTCATTTTCAATCCTACCCATTCAATGACAAGGATACCCAATGAGAAGGTTAAAGACATACCGGTAAGATTGATAAGGGGATGCAACAACCACCCCAACATAAATAATTGATATCCCTTGAAATTCTAAAATGATGCTTCCATGTAAAAAATGTGAGGCCAATACTCTCTCCCCAATTCCTCAAATTCAAAACTATGAAAACTATATGAACCATGTTTCTATAGAATACAAAACAAAGGCATCATCCTACCACAATGTACTTTAGTCTTAGAAAAAACTACCCTAAATCTCTACTTAATCAGAGATAAACTAGGTCCAATCTTCTGATCACTCCAGCTAAAAATGTGTGATGGGTCAGAGAGATACATTCTCAATTTTGATACATAGTACGCATTTTGTATCAAAAATATCTACAGTGGAAGATCTAAATAGTATTAAACATTTTCCACCCTCTTAACAACCTCAAAAAGTCCCACCAAATGAGGTGTAATCTTCCCTTACCTCCTGAGATGAGATGTTAAAATTGAGGTGAAACATTCAAGAAAACCTTGTCATCAACTAAAAATTACCAAGGTCTATGACACTGATTAGCATAAGGCATATATTAGATCTTGTGCACTATCATTATATGATGAAATAACTAAATCATGTCTATCATCTCTTACACCAAACATAACCCAACCAAGGAACATTCCCAAATATTTGACTAACACAATAGAGATTTACAAGGATGAAAATATAAGGCCTGAAAAGGTGATATTACGATCATTGAATGGAACTATTATTTAATGAAAACCTGAACAACCCCAAATGATTATCTGATGCTCCATCGATGTCAAGAAAACAAGCATTAATAATATCCTAAGGTATATGTATAGCTTTTTCAGTTTGGCCATCCAATTGTGGATGATAGGCCATGCCCAGATGGACTTGAGAGTCAAGTACCTCATGGATGCCTCTCCAATAGATAAAAGTGAACCCATGATTCCTATTAGAGACTATAATAGATGGTTCTCCATGAAGCCAACAATATCATTTACATAGATATTTCTTAACTACTTATGTTTGGCTCTATCATGAATTATTATAATGTGAGATGACATGGTCTACCAGTTGATCACAATCCATATTACATTATTTATTCTCGGGGTATAGGGAAACCCACCCACATTGTCTATAGAGATCACATCCCACTTACATGTAGGGTCTGAATGTGGTTGAATAAAACATGATGGTTCCTTGTTCATGAACTTATATTGTTGGCTTGTATCATAATGAGAAAAAAACTAAAAAATGTTTCATCTCATACAAGGACACCATATCTTTAATTGCATGTCATATAGTATCTTAGTGGATATTGGGTGCCCAACACATTGGGAATTATGGAAATCCCTCATTGCATCCCTTCTTTTCACTAACGACACAATGAAGCAATTCTGGTAACACATATCACCCACGTTAGAAAATAACCACTGGAAAAATGTCACCACATTATAAAGAGAGTATCTAATGATGATTAATTCATAATCAATCAATTGATCCTAAAGAATCATCTTGAGAAAAGAAGATTATAACTTCTTTTTGGAAATAGAAACCTCAAACCATGATTCATGGACTCCAATATGATACTTTTCATATAAATCCAACAAATTCCACTCCTCCATATATTCTTTCACTACTTTTTTCAAATGTTTCTTGATTCAAATAATCTCTAATGACATTACCTTTCCCCGGTGTATAGGCTATTTCAATGAAAAATGGCTACAGGTACACCATACAATTCCACTAGAAGTGATTCAATTTTTTTTGAGAGAATATAAAACTCAAAATATTGTGGTCCAAAAACAACATAAACCATTATCCATAAAGGTAATGATGCCAACTCATAAGTGTGTGCATTTTAGCAACATGTTCAATGTCATGTCTAAGATAACTCTTCTTGGGTAGCCTAAGTTGATGAGAGCCATTAGAAATAACATGATTACCTTGCATAAGAACAAAACCCAATCCTGAAGAAAATGGATTATAGAAGACCACATAGCCCTACCCAACCTCTGGAAGAGTCAGCATTAGTTCTATAGTAATAAGACATTTTATAAAAACAAAAAAAATTTATTACATTTAAAATCCAATAAAACTTCACTCCATTCCTTGTTTCTGCTGTAATTAGAGATGTCAATATTAAGAAGTACTTCCTGAATTGATGATAATATTGTGATAGGCCCAAGTATATTGGAATCTTGAACATATTACATGGTTTATTCCAAGTAAGAATATCCTTAATATTATCAGTGTCAACCGATATTACTTGTTCTGACACCATGTGTCCCAAGAATTTCACTTCCTATATACTAGATTCACACTTCAAATGCATGGAATAAAGTCAATGATTACTTAGGGGACTCATAACTATTATCAGATGATATACATGTTCATCCTATGACATAGAGTAAACTAGGTAATCATATGTAACAACTAACCCAAATGTATCCATAGAATCATGGAAAATCATATTAATCAAATCCATGAAAACATTAGGATAACCTAATAGAAAAAAAAGAATAACTATGTAATCATAATGGTTGTACCTTCACCGAATGGTGGTTTTTTGAATGTCGAATTCATTTATCCTAAACATATGGTATCCTAATGAACAGATGATCATTTAAAACCACTTCCCCCCTTTCAACTAATCAAAAAATAATAAATACATGGAAAATATTTTTTTTTCTTCCCTGTAACTCAATTGAGCTTTTGGTGGTCAACACATAGAAGAAGATAACCATATTATTTCTTAGTGAATAGAACCAGAACCACCGAAGGATACACACTCGGTAGTATAAATCCATTATAATGAAGATCATCCAAGTGATACATCATCTCTTTTAATCCTGCTAGCACCATCCAGTAAGAGGGAATGGAAACTAGTTGAGTACTAAGAATTAAGATAATAGAAAACTCTACCTCCCTTACTGTTGTAAAAAAAGTCAAATCATAAGGAGACACATTGGAAAATTTGATGACAAATGGAGGGATATCAACTCTCAAAGATTGCTGATCTAGATCAAAATATGACATTGATATTAGCTTCCCTAACTCTAGATAAGGTGGTCTATCCCTACTAAACCTTGGGTTGTATTCTCTTTGAATGAAAAGAAATAGACTATCAGTTGAAGGTAGACCAATGAATAAAACAATCCATCCATGTTTTATTGTAAATGATCCAATCCATTCTGAGAATGACATTATGAGGTTTCATGTTGAGTAGTAGAAAACTCCCAGCCAACTCATCTTCTAAGAGAGAGATGACACAAGTAGAACTACAAGGACCCCACACTCTCTCTCATTTCCAAGGTGTGTAGTAATATAAATTAAACAAGATAAAATGTCTATAAAAATAATTAATATACTAAAAATATTGGTTGAAATAAGAAAATGAGAAGCACCAGTTTCAAATAAAGCAATCACTAATTATAAAACTATAGTAATAGAACATATCACAGTTATTGGTCATGCATCTACTTCCTCTGTAGACTCTTCCACTGTGTGATGTAGAATCATCCCGGATAACTATGGTTGGAACATTTTTATACATGAATCATCTGATTGACCCACAGTTATTGAAGGATCCAATGATCCTTTTCCACTATTCGGAGTAGAAATGATATGACAAAATATCTATAAGTTCCCTGAATATACACATGATACACACTTCTTTTCTGCTATTTCACAAACATCATTAGAACAATAGGAGGTCTGTAATGACCTTGACATTGAGAATAGATGTGATAGTCATCACGCTTCCAATTTCCAATTAATGAACTCATGCTGCCACTAGGACAAAAAAGAAATCTTCTGAACACTAGCTTTATATCTAGATCTATCTCTATCATCACTTCCCTATCCATTACACCAGCATTAGTGGGAAGATTAAACAATAAAATGATAACATATATATGATCTAAGTCCCAAATCAGAAAATTAATACTTAATATTCTCATTAAATACAATATTAGGCACAAACATAACATGTTCAGAAATGAGATTCGAATACTCAGTCATCATTCGGTCAGCTTGATCAAGAATGGAAAACTCAACATCCTTGACCAAAACCATTGACTCTATATAGAATTGGTGGATGAAAATATACTTGAAGTCTTAATAGTGTAATCCATCATGTTTTTTTTGAAATCACCCTCATATCCCACTATCTCCTAATCAATCCCTCTAGCATGAAGGTGGCACAATTCGCCATGATCGCATTCAGTGTTTCCAAGAACTCAAAAAATTATTCTATCTCTCCCAACCATTCTTCATCTTTTTGAGAATCAGTGGAAACTTTGAAAACTGGTGTCTTCTGGTGAACAAACTATTAGGAACTATCTTTGTGAATGTACCTATAAGGTTCCACACCTAGAGTATAAAGGAAATATGGAGGTGGTTATTTTCCTAGAGCTAGGGTAATAAACACAATCACCTCAACTAGATAAAGTTCCATGGGAGGATTCACTTCCTATAGTTCCATAGAATCTTCCACATGGATCTGATTTATTTGTCTTCTTCTAGTCATGATGCTACCAAAAATTTGCAGAGACCGTTGAAGACATTCAATAATGCTCAAACAGATCAACGAGGGAACAATAATCCCAACCCATAGAACAAATAAACAAGAATATCAGTCCATCCAAAAAAATAGAGAGAATAATAGAACTATTCCCCATGAAAACTTTTCCCAACCACCCCTAGAGATTCATCACCATCCCATCAGGGATGTGACGTACTAAATTTAGGTTTTAGGATGGTTTATAGTCACAGAGTGCGTCAAACTAACTCACAATCTACCTAGTGCTTGCATGTGCACTTACACTCCCAATGATAGTAAATTTTCTTTATGATTTCTTAAAATACAATTAAATCCCATTCCATAAATTCAAATTACAATTTCAATTTAAAACAAAACTATGTTTTAATAAAAAAAGTTCCTTTTAAAAAAGATAAAACAACTTTTTTTCTATCAAAAATGTTTAATCCATTTTCACGAGTTTAAAATAAATTCAAAGCAATTTCATCAACTTGAAAATTAATTTTCACAATAAAATTCCAGACTATAATTGAAATAGTTTCCATAAAATATAAATTTTAAATTAATCAATTTAAATTAGATGATTTCAATAAATCCACACGAATTCAATGAAATTAGGGAGTTGTCATGACCCGCCATCACCAAAAGGAGGGAAGGGTTAGCAGATTTCCAGACCCTTTTTTATGTTAAAGGAGAGTTAATGACCTCAGAGACCCGCCATCAATAGGTCCCGGTGTGGCAACTAGCACCAAGGTTATTGAAATTTCTCACAAATGGAAGGCATTACAACTTATTGTTTTATAGGATCGAAAGATAAGATGATGAAACTCAGCAACACCAAGGTAAAGCAAATGTTAGGCCAGAAGTAAAACATTCCCACATGCATATTCCAAAAGTAAAAGCCACAAGGTATAAAAATGTGACTACAAAGGTAAGTACAGAAGAAAAAAATCAAAAACTACAACTGCCCCAAAGCTCTGAGCTAGTATGGTCCTGTGCGATCCCTGAAGACCTCCTGGAAACCTGAAAAAGGTTTTATATACGTAAGGCGAGCATACAAGTATACTTAGTAGGGAAACCCAAAGACTCTCGTGCAAAAGTGGGGGGACGTACTAAAGTCCCGTGAGAGAAGGAGTAAACCAAACACCTATCAAGGTAAATTATCCACCCAATCCTCACCAAGGCACAATCCCCAAATAACGCAAGTCATTTAATATATATAATCAGAGCACATTGATATTTGGGTACCCCGTGCCACTTTCTCGCTGGTTATTGAGACATCATACGCATCAGACCAATCCATCCATTCTCACCGCAGTCCCACTACCATACCCGCCCGCACACACCTGGGCCACAAATATCATATATAACCACACCTAGAAACTCCTTGGCCAGAACAACCACCACCACACCTGAAGACACCTGGTCTAGAAAATCCACTGCCACGCCTGAAGACACCTGGGCCTCATCCCGAAGACACTTGGGATACCACCTGACACACACACCTGGCCAACCACCACACTACCCCGCCCGAAGGTTCTTGGGATAATAATGGACCTCAGGCCATCACAGCCTGCCTGAAGATACTTGTGATATCCGGGAAAGGGAGAAGAAAAGGAGCTAATAACGAGCCACTAATAATAGTGTTGGAAAAAACACCCTCCCCCATGAAATGGGGGTCATCATTACTAAGTTCTCAACTTGGGTGGGGTGAGAATAAGAAACAAAAACTACAAATATATACATAGGTAACAAGCACTCACCCAAATATAGGTTATTTCTTCAAACAGCCTACATATCAGAACATCGCTCAAGTCCGAGTCATAACTCTCACCCAAAAAAAACCATTTGTCCCATTCATGTATTCATGTTCGGTAATAATGTTAAAATATGTTTATGCAGTACTGTGAAACTAAACTATAAGCATAACCATGGAGATAAACCAGCCAAATGTCAACTAAGCATCCACACCCAGTTTTCTTGTAATGTCACAACAAAAAATGAAAAGTGAGTACCCTCGAAGTACTGGAACCAGACAACCCCAAGACACTGCCCCATGTCCCCTCCCCCAAAAAAGTTTCTTCATCAACAAAGGATCCCATCCCAATTCATGATATAAACAAGGTAACCACCCGGTCTCAAAACTCACAAACACTGAATCCATAAAAATATGGGATCCCATCCCTAATTTCACAACCACCAAGAGTTTAAAAACAGGGAATCCCATTCCCAATTTCACAACCACCGAGAGTATAAAAACAGGGGATCTCATCCCCTGTCACATTTCCACTAATCATCTCGTGAAAGAAAACAATCGAACCACCACATCCGACATTAAGCAGGGCCATGCTGGAATTTTCAGATTTAAAAGATTTTACACGCTCCATGATTCAATTTCCGTGTTCTTTACCAGGGGTTATCACAGAAGGATTTATCCTAGTGCTTTTAATTTATTCAGCCGGGTATACGTGATTAACCATTTTACTTTTCACAGCAGGAGTTTATTATTTCAAAACAATCCATTTAAAACATAACGAGGGGTTTGTTAGTGCACAGACAACAGCCACCATTTTCCTCGATTTTCAGAATGCGTAAGCCAGCACAATTCAGAAAGAAGATCATAATATAAAACAACATCAACAATCACAACCCCCCTTATTTCTTTATATAATTGTTTCCTTATATTTATTAGGTCTGGATTATCCAATTCTACAGAATCAAAAGCATGCCCACCCCACATGATACAAAAAAGGTAGAGGTAAAGGAGAAATTCTTTTCTTGTTGATAGATGATCGACTCTTAGTCCGGGCGCGTAACTTTACGGATAACAATGCGGCTTACCTGATGCACCAAAAGCTGTTCGTGAAAAGCCGCGATCGAGGAATGAAGAAACCATGCCTAACCCTTTTGTTTATAAGGGCTGCAAATTATTGAGATAAGAACGCAAAACCATGTGGGCGGGGGACATGGGTTGACCACATGGTTGGGAAGTTACACAGGATGATATTAAGTTTTTATTTAATGTCCCCCATTAGGGATGTTTCTTGGGATTTTACGGAATTAATTACAGGATTAATGTGATTTTAAAAGGAGTAAACGAATTAATTTATGTCAAAACATACATTGCAGCTACGAAAACTCTGGTACTCGGCGAGGAGACACGGTGCCACCTCACGGTGTCACCCTCATGGTGGAACCCTCACTGTTTCACCCTCACAGTGCCACCGTCACGGTTCCACCCTCACAGTGTCACCATCAGGGTGTCACCCACACGGTGCCACCATCACGGTTCCACCATCACGGAGCCACCCTCACGGTCGCACCCTCACAGTGCCACCGTCACGGTTACACCGTCACGGTCTCACCCTCACGGTGCCACTATTTTGGTGGAGCCTCACTTTTGGAAAAGTAATGGGCCAGGAGGGTACAGACCATTACATTAGATACTTCTTAAATGATTCTCGTCCTCGATAATCAAAACAAACTAAGAAGGAAAGAGAGGGTCCGAACAAACACCTCGAAAGATACATCTTAGAAGTGAACCCATGGTAACTAAAAACACTTCCCTCACAAGAACCATGCAACATACCATGCCAAACTGCCTAGGCATGTGGGTTGGGGAGTCTCCTCCCCCACGTCAAGATATTATCCGCTATGGGGGCACTGACTCACCTGCACGGGTTTAATCGCATCCATCTTAATGCGTCTTGATTAGGGGGGGGGGGGGTTCTATCCTCCCCCATATCTACGGATTTTCACACATATTCAGATTTATGAAACCCAGTACATTTAATAGCCAAAAAGACAAAACATTCTACCAAAACAGGTACAACAAGGAACAAAACTCAAAACTACTCAGGGTACTCGGTACGCATATGCGTTTCCCTCTCCCACGTACTCTCCTCAAGCCCACCATGTCTCCACAACACACGAACCAAGGGAATGGTTCACCCACGAAGAACCTTCTCCTTGCGATCCTCGATAATCATTGGTCTCTCCACAAAGGTCACGTTGTCCTCAACGTCCAGCTCACCCCAATCAAGGATGTGTGAATCGTCGTGAAGATACCGACAGAGCTGGGATACATGAAAGATATCATGTATCCTCAGTAGTGGCGGTGGTAATGCTAGCTGATAAGCCACTTCGACGACCCACCGCAACACTTCGAAGGGTCCGATGAACCTGGGAGAAAGCTTACTCCTCTTGTCGAACCTCCGCTGCCCACGCCGAGGGGAGACCTCCAAGAACATGTGGTATCCAACCTCAAACTCCAAGGGCCTCTTCCTGGTATCAGCATATGACTTCTGTCGGTCCTAGGCTGCCTTCATCCTTTCCTGTATGAGCTGAACCATCTCTGTCATGCTCTGCACCACCTCCGGGCCAAGGATGCCAGCATCTCCCACTTTGGCCCAACACATAGGTGAACGGAAGGGCCTCCCATAAAAGGCTTCAAATGGGGAAACACCGATGGTAGAGTGATAGCTATTATTGTAGGAGAACTCTACCAGGGGCAAGTGTCGCACCCATGATCCTCCTGAGTCCAGGACACATGCCCGTAGCATATCCTCCACGGTCTGGAAGGTGCAATCTATTTGTCCATCTATCTAGGGATGGAAAGCAGTGATAAGGCGTAATTGTGTTCCAAAATCATGCTGCAATCCTTTCCAGAACTGTGAGGTAAACCATGTATCCCTATCTGAGACTATAAAACTCGGGACTCCAAGAAACTGCACCACCTCATCCACGTACTTTTGTGCCAAAGCATCCATATTAATAGACTCCCTGATGGACAGAAAGTGGGCCAATTTCGTTAACCGGTCCACTACCACCCAGATGGCGTCGTATTCCCCTTGGACCTTGGGATACCCCGTGAGAAAATCCATCGAGATGTCGTCCAAATTCCACTCGGGGACATCTAGATACTGTAGTAGGCTGCCTAGAACTCGGTGTTCAGCCCTCAAATGCTGACATACTAAGCACTTGGCCATAAACTCTGCCACTACTCGCTTCACTCTGGGCCACGAAAAATGTCTCTTCAGTCCCTGGTACATCTTGGAAACTCCTAGGTGTACATCCATGGGTGAGTTATGGAACTCACTGAGAACCTTGCCATGCATCACTCTTGGAACAAACAACCTTTCCTGGAAAAGCATCTGGTTCTGACCATCCTCTATCCATCCTTCCAGAGAATTACCCTGGTCAACTCGGTCACGCATCACTTCGCACTATTGGTCTCCCCACTGAGACTCCTCCACTTGCTGCAACAGGGATGACTGCACTGTCATCTGATATAGGAATCCTCTACCGCTATCCATCTTCATATCCAGGTGTAAGGCAGCCAACTCCTCCATTCCCTTCCAAGAATTTTCCAACTCTCGGATCGCATCCTTCTACGTCCTCCTGCTCAAGGCATCGACCACTACATTGCCCTTTCCCTCAGTATAAGAGATCTTGAAGTCGTAATCCTGGAGGAACTCCTCCCATCTCCACTTTCGCAAGTTCAGGTCCCACTGGGAGAAGATATATCTCAAGCTTTTGTGATCCGTGAAGACCACAAAGCATTCTCCGATGAGGTAGTGCCACCATAACTTTAGCGCAAAAACAACCAATGCAAGCTCTAGGTCATGGGTGGCATAATTACACTCATGAGGGCGTAGCTTCCTGGACCCAGTAGAGATCACCCCTTGTCACTACATCAACACACATCCCAGGACCTATCCTGAAGCATCACAAAACACCTCATAGGCCACCCCTTCTTCTGGTAATCTCAGAAATAGGGCACTAACCAAATTCTCTTTCTCATAGTTGAAGGCTGACTTGCATTGCTCACTCCACATGAAAACCTGATCTTTCTTGGTCAGGGCTATCAAAGGGGCTGCTACTCAGGAGATGTTGGGTACGAATATCCGATAGTAACCTTCCAGCCCGAGGAAACTATGGACCTCTGCCACATTCTTGGGTGCTGCCCAAGAAAAAACTGCCTCAACCTCTGATGGGTCCACTACTACCCCCCGCTCGGACACCACGTGTCTGAGGAAGTGAACTTCTTGTGTCCAGAACATGCATTTTGACAACTTACCATAGAGTTGGTGCTATCGGAGGACCTCCAAAACCTTCCCTGGGTGCTTCTCATGGTCCTCCTCTGATGTCGAATAGATCAGGATGTCGTCGATGAACACAACTACGAACCGATCTAGGTACTCTCGGAAGATGGAGTTCATAAGCCCCATGAACACAGCCGGGGAGTTCGTAACACCGAAGGTCATGACTACGAACTCGAAGTGTCCAAATATGCACCTGAAGGCCATCTTCGGGATGTCTCACTCCTTCACTCTCACCTGGTGGTACCCAGACCACAGGTCGATCTTCGAGAACCATCCTGCCCCTTTCAGCTGGTCGAAAAGATCGTCGATCCTCGAAAGAGGGTAGTGATTCATGATCATCACCTAATTCAGCCACCTGTAGTCTATTCACAACCTGATACCACCATCTTCCATCTTTGCAAACAAGACTGGGGAACCCCATGGTGATTCACTCGGCCGAACATAACCCCTCTTCATCAGATTGTCAATCTGGACCCGCAACTCTCATAGCTCTAAAGGTGCCATCCAGTAAGGATCCATCGAGATTGGACGAGTTCCGGGATGCAGGTCTATCCTGAACTCGATATCATGTCGAGGGGGTAGAGTCGTCACCTCCTCATGAAAGATGTCCATAAACTCACAGACAACCTCTGGCACCCCCACCATCTCAGCATCTACTGACTCTACTAACAACTCCGCTAACAAGGAGAGGAGGGGTTCCTCTCGCCCGCTGCCATTCTGACCGCTCCGATCACAGGTGAATGTAACACGCCGCCCGCCCAAGTCCGAGAACACGACCCTTCATCGAAAACAGTCGATGATGGTGAACACAGAGAATAGACAGTCTATGCCTAGGATGACATCATATGGCTGTATCTATATCAGAAGAAGATCCTTCACCGACTGATGTGGCCCTATCAGCAGTCTTCATCCTCGACAAACAAAAAACAAGTCGGTCTGACCTCCGACTGTTGTGCTCAACACCAGGGGCATTGGAAGTCTCTCGGAATCTAGACCCAAGGAACGGGCTAGACTAGGCGCAACAGAATAGTGCGATGCTCTGGTATCAAACAAGGCATAATCAAGAGTGCTAAACAAACTGACCGTACCTCGAACAACCTCCGGCCCAGCTGGAACAGCTGCCTTCGTAGCGTGTAGCTGTCCACGCCCGGCTCCTCTACCCCTCGGTTGTCGGCCACCTCCCTAACCATGCCCTGGTCGAGGTCCCTCAGGAGCGCCCTAAGGATGTCCTCCTTCTCCTGCATCTTCCCTCGGAGGAGCGGGGGCTCCTCCTCCTGCTCGTTGTCCCTGTAGTTTCTACTGGATAGGCCAGGCTGGAAGCTGCTACTGGGGTGGGCGCTGAGGATGTCTGCCACCGCCGTAATGTACCCGGTCCGGGAACTGACTCTGAAGATGTCCAGGGCTCCCACAGACGAAGCACCGCAACCCTGGGCCTGGGGAAAAGGGGGGAGGATCAGGGGATCAAAACTGAAACTGTTGTGGCCTTCTCCCTGCAGGTCGGAACCTGGATGGTCCTGAGGCTGGAGGCCTGGTGCTGACGACCTTCCCCTTCGATGGTCCCAGCCGGATCCACTCTCGTGACACACCTCCTAGTGCGTGCATTCTATCCACCACATCGGCCTTCTTTTGGACTTCCAAGTACGTCGGAATGGTAAAGGGGGTAACAATATACTAGGGGGAGGGTCGGAGCACCTCCTCCAAACGTCTTACCCGAGACTCCTCATCAGGAAAGGGGACCGGAGAAAAACGTAGGAGGTCCTTGAAATTGATCCCTAGCTCTCTCACAGACATACTCCCCTGTTGGAGGGAGAGTAGCTTCTGTCTCTTTTCCACCTTCATCGTCGAAGAGAGGAATTCCACCCAGAACTCCCTCTCGAAATCTACCCAAGCCACCTCAGCATCTCTCCTCTCCCCCAGGTAAGGCGTCCACCACTGACACACCACTCCCTGCATTTGGCTGACGTCCAGAGGAACCCAGTACTTGGTCGGGGCCCGAATCAGGCACAAAGCTATCAGTAGCTCCTCTAGCCAGCCTTTTGTCTTCATGTTAGAGGTGCTACCCTCATACTTCTCGAGGGTCTGTCTCTGGAAGTCCCGGAGATTCTTCTGCCACTGGTCGTCCTCCTCTTCTCGGTCTGCTCTCTGCCGATCGGCCAAGGTAGTTTGCGGGGCCTCGATCGTCTATACCACAATCGATCGCCTTCCAGGTTCCATAGCTGCAAGGTAAACATGGAATGCCTAAGCCCAAGTAGTGCAGATTATTGTCTTTAAACCTTCATAAAATTTTCATTTATTCCTAATTCCCAAAACACTTGAGAAACAAGAGAACAGAAGTCATTATGGTGTATGTACATTTCCTAGGGTCCCTACCCCACAATCAGCATGGCATCATTTTGTCGTTCAGTAGTTCCAGATTCATTTCATAGGATCAAGGGGGGCCCTAAAATCCCGTGTCATAGGCGGTCTTCCCAGACCTAATTCATGCGCCGAGGTCACCCAACACTGTTTCCCTACCATCCCATGCAATCCTCACTGTTCCTAAATCCATACTCCATCCTATCCCTCAACCATCTCACTGATACCATTCTGTCATGACCCGCCTTCACCAAAAGGAGGGAAGAGTCAGCAGATTGCCCGACCCTTCCTCATTTAAGATAAAAGAGAGATAATGACCCCTAAGAGCTACCTTCAATAGGTCCCAGAGTGGTGACTAGCACCAAGGGTATAGAAATTTCTCACAAATTGAATGCATTACCTCTTTTTGTTTTATAGGATCAGGAGATAAGATGATGAAACTCAACAACACCAAGGTAAAAGAAAAGTAAAGCCAAAAGTAAACCATTCCCACATGCATGTTCCAAAAGTAAAAGCCACAAGGTACAAAAGGTGACTACAAAGGTAAGTACAAAAGAAGAAAATAAGCAACTGAAAATACCCCAATGGTCCAAGCTAGTATGGTCTCGTGCGATCCCCGAAGTCCTCCTGGAAACCTAAAAGAAGTTTTATATACGTAGGGTGAGCATACAAGTACACTCAGTAGGGAAAACCAAAGACTCTCGTGCACAAGCGCGGGGACGTACTAATGTCCCGTGAGAGAAGGATTAATCCAAACACCTATCATGGTAAATTATCGTCCCAAGCTTTACCAAGGCACACACCCCAAATAACGCAAGTCAAGTAATATATATATTCATAGAACATCGATGTTTGGGTACCCCGCGCCACTTTCCCGCTGGTTATTGAGACATCCTACGCATCAGACCAATCTAGACATTCTCATCGCAGTCCCACTGCTATAACCGCACGGACAAACCTAGGACACAACTATCACATGTTACCATACCTGAAAACACCTAGTCCAGAACAACCACTACCACGCCCGATGACACCTAGGCTAGAAAATCCACTGCCACTCCCGAAGACACCAGGGCCTCATCCCGAAGACACATGGGAAACCACCTACCGCACACACCTAGGCAACCACCACAGTACCCTGCCCAAAGGTTCTTGGGCTAATAATAGACCTCAAGCCATCACACCCAGCCCCAAGATACTTGGGCTATTCGGGAAAAGGAGCAGAATAGGAGCTAATAACCAGCCACTAATATTAGTGTTGGGAAAAACACCCTCCCCTATGAAATGGGGGTGTTCGACACTATGTCATCAACTTGGGTGGGGCGCAAATAAGAAACAACAACTACAAATATATACATAGGTAACATTCACTCACCCAATGTTAAGTTTTTTCTTCAGACAGCCTACAGATCACAACAACACTCAAGTCCGAGTCACAACTCTCGCCAAAAAAACCCATTTGTCCCATTCTTGTTTGCATGTTTAGTAATAATTTTCAAATAAGATTATGCACTACTGGGAAACTAAAACATAATCATAACCAAGGCAAGTAACCATCCAAATGTCAACTAAGCATCCCCACCCGGTTCTCTTGTAAAGTGACAACAACAAAGGAAATGTTAGAACCCTCGAAGTACTGGAACCAGACAACCCCGAGACACTGCCATGTGTCCCCTCCCCCAAAAAGGTTTTTCATCAACAGAGGATCCCACCCCAATTCATGATATAAACAAGGTAACCACCCGGTCTCAAAACAGAAAACACTGAATCCATAACAACAGGGGATCCCATCCCCAATTTCACAACCACCGAGAGTATAAAAATAAGGAATCCCATTCCCAATTTCACAACCACTGAGAGTATAAAAACAAGGGATCTCATCCCCTCCCACATTTCCACTAATCAAATCATGAATGAAAACAACCGAACCACCAAAACTGACATTTAGCATGACCATACTGGTATTTTCATATTTAAATGATTTTACATGCTCCATGATTCAATTTCCATGTGCTTTACCCGGGGTTATCACCGAAGGATTGATCCTGGTGCTTTTAGTTTATTCATCCGGGTATACATGATTAACCAATTTAATTTTCACAGTAGGAGATTTTGATTTCAAACCAAGACATTTAAAACATCAAGAGGGGTTCATTAGTGCACAGGCAACGACCACCAATAGCCTCGATTTTTAGAAGGCGTAAGCCAGCACAACTCAGAAAGAAGATCATAATATAAAACAACATCAATGATCACAGCCCCCCTGCTTTCTTTATAGAATCCATTCATTAAATTCATTTGTTCTGGATTATCCAATTCTATAGTATCAAAAGCACAACCACCCCACATGACACACAAAAGAGAGAGGTGAAGGAGAAATTACCTTCTTGTTGATAGAAGATCGATGCTTATGTCAGGCACGAAACTTTACGAATAACGATGCGGGTCGCCCATTGCACCAAAAGATGATTGTGAAATGCCGCGATCAAGGAAAGAAGAAACCATGCCTAACCCTTTAGTTTATAAGGTCCGCAGACGGTTGAGATAAGAACGCGAAACCACATGAGTGGGGGTTGTGGGTTGACCACGCGGTTGGGAAATTACACACGATGATATTAAGGTGTTATTTAATATCCCCCACCAGGGATGTTTCATGGGATTTTCAGGAATTAATTACTGGCTTTATGTGGTTTTAAAAGGAGTAAAAGAATTAATTTACGTCAAAACTTACACTGCGGGAGTGGAAAGTCAGGTACTCAGTGAGGGGACACGGTGTCACCCTCACGGTTTCACCTTCACTGTGGCACCCTCACAGTGCCAACGTCACGGTTTCACCCTCACAGTGTCATTGTCACGATGTCACCCTCACGGTGCCACCGTCATGGTTCCACCGTCACTATGTCACTGACACGGTCTCACCCTCACGGTGCCACCGTCACGGTTCAACCGTCACAGTCTCACCCTCACGGTGCCACCGTCACAGTTCCACCATGACCAGGGTCACCCTCACGATGCCACTGTTTTGGTGGAGCCTCAATTTTGGAAAAGTAATGGGCCAGGAGGGTCTGGTCCATTATAGGAGTTTCTTAATTTTCAAGGAAATCCCATTAAAAATATCCCAAGTCACTAGAATTTGGGTATATTAAATTAGTTGAAATGATGTTTGAGAAAAGAAATTTAACTCAATAATTTAAAAAATCTAGAGAATTCAAGGTTAATCAATTTGGCCCAATGGAACAGAATCATCTACCTTTTTCCTAAAACTCATCACTAATAGTGATAATTTTCCTCAAGAATGAAGGTTAGAAAAAACACAAAAATAAACCTATAATTGGTATCGTACATGACAGATCATAGATCCATTAATTTTGGGATGATCTAATGAACCCCAAGCATGAATAAGAGAAATATATAAATAAAATGGGTATAATATTACCTGAGAATTTTCACTACCAACACAATATTGACCGTACAAAAAAATAATGGTCCTAAATGGGTTTAAGGGCTCCAAGATCACCTGGGGAAGGCCTTTGGATTAGAATAATAATACTAAAAAGGAACAAAAAATATTGATGAGCCGTATGACCAAATTTCAATCTGTGGTCAGGTTATTACACGATGTGTATTTCCAATACATGTTGTGAAATAGTAACTTTTTCTAACCATAAAATATTCTTCGATTTGAATTCAAATTCGATCATCAATTATCTGAAGATGTGAATTTACCCATTACAGCGTGTAACTTTCATAGTATAAACCCATCCACCAATACATGTCATGTAACCTATTTACATGACATATAACACACATTCAACCTGTAGAAACAACCAATTAATGCTTAGAGTCGAACAAATCTGTATCTTCAACATGATAGGTATCCTCCCAATTCATTTTCAACTCATCTCATTCAATCAAAAGGAAGCACTAGGTCATGTTAAAAGATGTCCCTGTATGATTGGTAATGGTATGTTACAACCATAATGTAATTGTAACTAAATGGGTATCTAGACATAATCCAATCAATAAAGGTATAAATAAATAAAATAAACTTATTCCAATTGTTAAATGTTACAATCATGGGAAAGTTGTAGTATGTGAAGACTCATTTTCCCCAATTTATAAGCTTTAAGAAATTATAATACTTATATAATAATCAGATAAATTTAATTTAAATTATATCAAATAGAAGTCAAATATTCATTTTAAATGACTATTTAATGGGTAAATTTTATGTTTAAAAAACCATAGGTTTTGAAAATCCTAATTTTTAAATTATTTTTTAAAACATAATAATTTTTTTTATGGTCTTATTTAAGATCCAACGTATTTTTCTGAAAGAAAAGATTATTTTCATTTAAAAGAATAATATTTCTATAGTACTATATGAAGATAATTGTTTTATGAAATACACTTCATTGTATATTTTATTAGAATATTTATATATATATATTATGTTATTTATTTCACCTATAATGAAAAAATGTAATGATATTTTAAAATTAATGAAAAAAGAGTTTGATATGAGTATAAATAGATAATCAAATTTCATTCAATTACATCAATTAAATAATATATTTAATTTTTTTTAATTAACAATAAAATATGGAAGATGTTATTAAATTTTTTAGACATAATCTAACACCCCAAGCTTCCACGATACACTTCTCTTTCAATAATGCAATAGCTTGCATTGTACGCAAGTTCAGGATTCTAACACACCGCGACTAATCAAAATAGCCATTATGAATAGTAATACTAACTTTTTGAAATTATATATATTTTATATTTCAAAATGGACTTCATTTTTATATTTTTAATATACAATTTACCCTAAGTTGATTTTTTTTAATTTTCTGAGAACTTCCAATTTTTTATGAATACTGAAAAATACATAAAAACACATTTTTTATCTAAATAATTTATATTGATAAATTATAATATTGAGGTGCTATTATTTATAATTATAATATATTTTTACCATTTTATCCAATGGTAGTCATTAGAATTAATTTATCATTGAAATTGGATATAAACAATTGTCAATCTTTTGATATATAGTGTTTCTTAATAACACGCTATTTGTTGTGACAGCGGGAATTAATTATAAAATTAATTAATGCATCTTATATTATTAGATTTTTTTAAAATAGACATCATTTTTGAATTCGGAATATCAACTATATCCTAGGGTGGAATTTTGGCATTGTTCTGAAAAACTTCAATTTTTGATGAATAGTGAAACCACTATGTGATAGTTAAAAACTGATTTTTCGTTTAAATGAAACATTACCACTTCTGTGATTTGATTTTCAAAAATTCGACATACATGGTAGTCATTAGGACGTAAAATGTGGTTCAATGCAATTAAAATAATTTTTGGTGAATAGTAACTTTTAAGTTTAATTAATCACGATTAAAAGTAATTAGTGTAATTTAAGGTAAATATAATGTTATAATAATATGAAAATACCTTGACACTTGTCCTACCATTATTGGATGAGTCATGGGCGACCAAGACAATATTTGGGTCAACATGGGGACCCCATGGAGCCACTATGTTTGGAAAATGACATTAAAAACTTTATATTTAATGTTAAAATAAAAATGACACAAACATGAGTTGTTTTACTAAAACAATTTTTAAATAGGGTTATACAAGTAATAATTTTTACTATAAATAATAATTAAAAATCAAAAACTATTTCATACATCATGATATTTTTTTTTATAATTTTTAGACATTATATAAATTAAATTATTTATGACACCATGATGATGCATCGATTACCTCATTAATTAACAATTTAAATAAAATGAAAATATAATGTAAAATCAAAGACATACACTTGAAAAAAAACTTATTGGATGACTATATTTCGAACCCTTATCACCTTATCCTTGAAATATATATATGTTTGGGACCATTAAAATCTGAAACTCGTTATATAATAAATTACCATTTCATGACTTTTCAAGAGTACCCCTCCTCTCCTCATATAAAAGGCCCCCACCACTACCACCTTATTCACACATTCAAAGCCTTTGGATCACCAAACCTCTACCCAAATACTCTCTCAAATTCCTCCTCTTACTGTTAGAAGCCTCACTTTGGGAAGAAGTCTTCCCAAGGAATCCTTTGGCTCAAAACAAAAAGAGTTACCTGATTTTAAGGTAATGTCTTCTCTTATGTTATTTTGTTTTATTTTGATTATCCAACCCCTTAAACTATTTTTATTCATTTATTTTTTAAGAACACCAGTATCATTAATATACTAGGTTTTTTTATGAGAAGTATTTTATTTATATTTACACACACCTTCGTCTAATGGTCAAAGAACATACTATTTCTGTGGGTGGCGAATTACTGCCTCACGAAACGATGATTGTTTAATCTTCTTTTAACACCTCTCATGGTGGAAATTATGATGAAAATATTTTTATATATGATATATATTATGTTTTTGTTTTCCTTATGATATTTTATTTTTCATTTATGGCTTACCTTTACGATTTCCATTATGGTAAACGCAATAATTTCATTTTAGGAAGTGCGGCCTATCGCCCCCTCAATGTGATTTGAATCGTTAATCCCATATAGGGGATGTATAAAGGATCGATTAAATGGTATCATAAATTATATCATACTGGAATTATATAATAATTTTATATAATTATAACTTCATTCCATTAAATACGAAATAGAAATGAAAGTAGCGTTCATGCGTATGTACGGTTTACCGTCTCCATGAACGGTGCATTTCATTTCTTATCTCTAAATGTTATTTAATGTTATAAATGCATGTATATACTGGATATATATGATATATATGATATATAAATCATGAATATAATTCTGTATATAATGGATATTTCACCACATGAACAACTTGTAATTATAAGAAGTTTATTTTTGACTCAAGTACCAAAGATCGACAAAATGACCGTTATTAACTTAAATAATTACATAATGTTCATAACATGGTAATAATTGATATAAAATGAATAATGAACATGGAAAAGGTCTTATAAAAATAGAAATTAACTCTAGATTATTATTAAGGAGGTTAAAGAACGATCAATTCAAGTTGGACACGAGGTAAGGGAACTTCTTAACCCAATTTCTGTTCTTTGCGTTAATCTCCTACTTTCAAATTATGTCATGATATTGTTATGTCATATCTTGTTTTTGTACTTTATTTATGTGTACTTATAGTGAATAAACATAATAGATCTATTTTATTAAAAAAAATCTTTGTAAGGGATTTCGTCTCAATCTCCTTTCATTGAGGCATATTTTATTTTAAACACAACATTCTTTTATACGGTGTATAATACCCTTTGACTTTTACTTTTATTCAAAATAAATCATTTTATACGAAGAATTTTTACTAAAAGGAAAAATGAATGCTTTTTCTTATGTATGCGGCGAAAATGACCTCTCCCCCGCCGTGACTATTATTTGAGTTTCGGCTTCCACTATAAGCCATAACATTTTTTAAAATGAAAAATAAATACCATGTTTTACTTTTATTTTATTTTGGTACTGAAAATGATTTTGATAGTGTTTTTATTATATCAATCTATTTTATTGATATCTTGTGATTGAAATGTTGGAATGTTATGTTTCCTTTATGCTTGTTTTATGTGATACGATTATGTTATGGTTTATGATATGTTTAAACCTGTTAATATGAGGAATGCATTGGACATAATAAGTGACGGGTGGAGCCCGCTATAGATCCTTGATGCATCGGAAGGTCTAATGAGAGAAACTAGTATTTTGGCATGAGGCCTTAACAAAATCTTATATTTAGTCTTGGCATGAGGCCTTGGCTACGTGGTTATGATAATCTGGCATTATGCATTCCATCATTATGAAAGTGGTTATTGATATTGCATGTGATTATTCGACCAATAGAATATCCATGTGAATAAGTAAATGGCATTATCGCATTTTAATTTTTCCATATTATGTAGAAGTTCATGTTTAAAAGGCGTTTGTTTAGTTATACATTGCCTTAAATGTTTATGTTTATTTATGAATGCTTCCGCTATATTGTTATCCTTACTGAGCATATGAGCTCACCCCTTTCAATGTTTTAATTTTTCCAGAATGTGAAGAAGTATTTTATGAATGACCTGAAGGGATAATACGAAGGGATATGAAGACAAGATGTTGCTGTAGTTTTTTATTACTTTATGATGTAATGTAAAACTTATGAATGTATCTAGTGTTTCCAAGGCTACTAAACTAATCGGTCTTTAGAGAGGAGATCTTTGTGATCTTGCCAATGTTACGAAGTAATGCACCGACTCTGGGTAATTGGGGTCTGGGTGTTACAGTTGGTATCATAGGCAGTTTAGCACTAACCTTGGAAGCAAGATTTAGATAAACTCTGACTAAAGCACATATACCTAAGATAAACATTGATGATTATTATAGAAGAACTTCCTAGAATTTTTGTATTATAGAGGTTTTATGAGTTTTCCAAGCAATGCATCCCTTTCTAGATAAGAGCAGGTAGAGGCGGCTCTGGCACAGATGTACCTAGGGGTAAAACCCAAAAACAACGCTTTGAGCTAGACTCGAATGGGAAATGGTGCATGAAAACGGGCCTTGCTGCACTCTTGGTTACGACACTCCTGTGGGATATGATTAGGATAATTATAATTTTTTTTACCAACTATTATGAATGGTTTATGAGTATATACTTTCACAATGAAAACATTTATTATTATTATGGATTATATCCATAAATAGTTCAATTTTTGTTAAGTGTTTTGAAAGTTTGTAATTATGTATTATGATTCATAAACTAATCTAGTTTATATCATTGTTTAGAAATGGCGCCTAGTGGGAGTAATGGAAACCGTATAAATGCACGAACTCCATATAGGTATTTCCCTAGTATTCAAGATAATTATAGTGGAGCTAGTGATACAACTGCTGATGATCACCTTATCACCATACTGGGACAACTCACTCAGGTTATTAATAATAACCTTACTCGTATAGAGCACCCTGATCCACAATGTGGAGGATCAATTTTAGACCGCTTCATGAGGCAACAACCACCAACATTTAATGGGGGTAAAAATCCATTAGTATATGAGAAATGGATAAAATCCTTAGAGAAAATATTCCATTCCTTGGGGAGTAGCGGAAGGGAGAAAGTTTTCATGGTAGTTTACCGCCTCATTGGAGATTCCGATTAATGGTGGTCGCTGATTCAAAACACAAAGGAAGATGGTGAAGTATCAAAAATAAAATATAGGGAGTTCAAAGAGATTTTCTTAGAAAAATACTTCCCTCGTGACCATCAAGCAGATATGGAAAGGAAATTTCTGAGTCTGAGACAGAAGGAGGATGAGAATGTCACAATGTATGAGGCTAACTTTACAAGGATAGCAAGGCATCCAACAGATTATATATGTAACCCAAGAAGTAAGACTTATTGTTTCTTTGATTGGTTAATACCATTTCTCCGTCGAGCCATAGTCTCACAATCTTTCTCATCGTATGAAGATATAGTCTCTTGTGCTATCAAGACAGAAAAAGAATTCTCTAAATCTTATGACAATAAAGTAAAGAAAGAGAAGAAGATAACGGTGGAACAAGAGACAGATTAAGGGAAAAGGGAAAGAAGGATTTTCTATTAAGCGATAATTGTCGGAAGAATCATCTCGGTACATTCCTAAAAGGAATGGGAGTTTTTTATAAATGTGAAGAAAAAGGTCAGCAGGCTCGTGATTGCAAGGGAAAAAAGAGGCTATCAATGTTGAATGCTACAATTGTAGGGAAATGGGGCATTATGAAAATGAATGTCCTAAGCGTTAGGGAACCATACCTCTGAAAAGGGCAAGGGATCAAGGACAATCATATGATGTTACTGTAGTTGAGGTGGATTAATTAATGTATTGGTGCTTTTGGAAATAAGGATTATATTCTGGTTATAAGAATAATGTGATATATATAAGGATTTTACTGCAGTACTTGTTGTTTTCATTAAGTTTTTAATATTATTAAGGTAATCATATTTTTTGTATGTGACAATAAGAGAAACTTTACTTTGTTTGGGGAATCTGATGTTACAATTGATTTTGGAATTTAGAGACCTTTTAGATAAAGTCTGGGTAGAGGTATTTTGGATAACTATAATGGTTGGAATGGATTAAGATGAACTTTGGATAGTATTGTTTAAGGTTAAAACATTTATGAATATTTTTTTGGAATATTATAATACTATTGTATAGGAAAAGGACAACCTGCAGGTTGGGGGATAACCCGTCGCATCGGACAAATTTGTAATAATCGATCCCACAACCATAGTGCGACAGGCCTTTATTACCTACCACTAGCCTACTGGAAGTCCCTAGTTATTAATAAAATAGTATTCCTAATCTAAATGGTATGTGTTCATATTTTGAACCTTGTACGATTAGGAAAAATATTATTTTTTTGAGTTCTATTATCTTTTTGAGTAAAAGATGAGTTTGTGGTAGAAATTAGTTGAAGGTTGAAACTCTAGTTGTCAAGCATAAATATATATATAACTATCTCTTACTCTATGAATAAATTAATTCTTAAACATTAGTAAAGGGATATTAAAACAAAAATATGTGATATACTAATACATTATGTCTTGTTGAACTGATAATATTTTAAATCAGCATAAATTGAAGGCATTGAGGCCCTTAATTTTACACTTGTTTGTGATTGATGACCTCAATCACTCCCTACAAATATTTAAGTATTTTCTCCAATTATATGTCTCTAATTGCCACCATTGTTCTCCTTATCGAGATCATAATTTGGTGGTGACTTTTTCATTTCCCTTTCCCTCTTATTAAGGCTAAATTCTATTAACCTTATTTCCGATGTGAGTTTTCCACAAAGGTATTATCTATTTTCAACCATTTATTTTCAAAGAAAAATTTCAAATTTATAGGATGCAATTTATTGAATGAGGGGAGAATGTAACACCCCGAGCTTCCACGATACACTTCTCTTTCAATAATGCAATAGCTTGCATTGTACGCATGTTTGAGATTTTAACACACCGCGAATAATCAAAATATCCATTATGAATATTAATACTCAATTTTTTAAATTTTATATATTTTATATTTCAAAATGGACTTCATTTTTGTATTCGTAATATCGAAATTACCTTATGTTGAATTTTTTGTAATTTTCTGAGAACTTCCAATTTTTTATGAATAGTGAAAAATACTTAAAACAAATTTTTTAATAAAAATAATTTATAGTGATAAATTATAATATTGAGTGGTTATAATGTATAATTAGGATATATTTTTACCATTTTGTCGAACTGTGGTCATTATAATTAATTTAACATTGAAATTGGACATAAACAAATGTCAATCTTTTGAAATATATTATTTCTTAAAAACATGCTATTTGTTGTGACAACGGGAATTATTTATAAAATAAATTAATGAAACTTATATGTTTGGAATTTTTTAAAATAGAAATCATTTTTGAATTCAGAATATCAATTATAGCTTACGGTGAAATTTTGGCATTGTTCTAAAAAATATCAATTTTTGATGAATAGTGAAACCACTAAGTGATGGTTAAAAACTGATTTTTCGTTTAAATGAAACATTACCACTTTTGTGATTTGATTTTCAAAAATCCGACATACATGGTTGTCATTAAGAAGTAAAATGTGGTTCAATGGGATTAAAATAATTTTTTTTGTGAATAGTAACTTTTAAGTTTAATTTATCGCGATTAAAGGTAATTAGTGTAATTTAAGGTAAAGATAATGTTATAATAATATTAAATGACCATTAAACTTGTCCTAAACTTATTGGATGAGTCATTGAAGACCATGAAAATCCATGGGTCAACTTGGGGACCCCATGGAGCCAGTTTGGAAGGAAAATGACATTAAAATCTTTTTATTTAAAGTTAAAATAAAAATGTCACAAACATTAGTAGTTTTACTAAAACAATTTTTAAATAGGGTAATAAAAGTAATATTTTTTACTATAAATTTTAATTTGAAATAAAAAACGATTTCAAACATCATGATATTTTTTTATAATTTTTAGACATTAAATAAATTAAATTATTTATGACACGATGATGATGCAGCGATTACCTCATTAATTAACGATTTAAAAAAATGAAAAGATAATGTAAAATATAAGACTTACACTTGTCAAAAACCTATTGGATGAGTATATTTCGAACCCTTATCACCTTATCCTAGAAATATATAAGTGTGGAACCTTTAAATTCCGAAACTCATTATATAATAAAGCAACATTTCATGACTTTCCAAGGGTACCCCTCCTCTCCTCTTATAAAAGGTCCCCACCTCTACCACCTTATTCACAGATTCAAAGCCTTTTGGCTTGGCCAACATATGCCCAAATACTCTCTCAACTTCCCCCTATTACTCCTAGAAGACTTACATTGGGCATAAGTCTTCCCAATGAAGCCTTTGGCTCAAATCAAAAAGAGTTACCCGATTTAAAGGTAATGTCTTCTCTTATATTATTTTGTTTTATTTTGCTTCTCCAACCCATTAAACTCTTTTTATTCATTTATTTTGTAACAACACAAGTATCTTCAGTATTCTAGTATGTTGTTATGAGAAGGATTTTATTTACACATATACACACCTACGTCTAATGGTTAAAGAACATACTGTTTCTGTGGGTGGCAAATTACTGCCTCACGAAACGATGATTGTTCAATCATCTTTTAACACCTCTCATGGTGGCCATTATGATGAAAATATTTTTTTATATGATATATATTATGTTTTTTTTCTTATGATTCTGTATTTTTCTTTTATGGAATACCTTTACGATTTCCATTAGGGGTAAATGTGATAATTTATTTTTAAGAAGTGCGGATTACCGCCCCCTAAAAGTGTTTTGAATCGTTAATGCCATATGCGGGATGTATAAAGGATAGATTAAATGGTATTATACATTATATCATATTGTAATTATATTATACATTTATATAATTATAACTTCATTCCACTAAATATGAAATATAAATGAAATTAGCGTTCATGCGTACGTATGGCTTACCGTCTCCATGAACAGTGCATTTCATTTCTCTTCTCTAAATGTTATGTAATGTTATAAATGCATGTATATACTGGATATATATGATATATATGATATCTAAATCATTAATATAATTCTTAATATTATGTATATTTCACCACATGAACAACTTGTAATTATAAGAAGTTTATTTTTGACTCAAGTGACAAAGATCGACAAAATGACCGTTATTAACTTAAATAATTACATAATGTTCATAACATGGTAATAATTGATATAAAAGGAATAATGAAAATGAAAAAGGTTCTTATGCAAATAGAAATTAACTCTAATTTATTATTCATGAGGTTAAAGAACAATAGAGTCAAGTCGGGCACGAGGTAAGGGAACTTCTTAACCCAATTTCGGTTCTTTGGGTTAATCTCCTACTTTCAAATTATGTCATGATAATATTATGTATTATCTTGTATTTGTACTTTCTTTATGTGTAATTATAGTGAATACACATAATTGATCTATTTTATTAATAAAAATTCTTTGTAAGGGACTTCGTTTAAATATCATTTCATTGAGGTATATTTTGTTTTAAACACAACTTTCTTTTATACGGTGTATAAACCCATTTGACTTTTACTTTTATTCAAAAGGAATCTTCTTATATGAAGTGTTTTTACTAAACAAAAAAGGGAATGTTTTTTCTTACTTATGTGGCGACAACGAATTCTCCACCGCCATGACTATTATTTGAGTTTCGGCTTCCTCTATAAGCCATAACTTTTTTAAAATGAAAAATAAATACCATGTTTTACTTTTATTTTATTTTGGTATTGAAAATTCTTTTGATAATTTTTTTATTATATAAATATGTTTTATTTATATCTTGTGATTGAAATGTGGAAATGTTATGTTTCCTTTATGCATGTTTTATGTGATACGATTATGTTATGGTTTATGATATGTTTAAACCTGTTCATATGAGGAATGCATTGGACTTAATAAGTGATGGGTGGAGCCCGCTATAGCTCCTCGATGCATCGGCAAGTCTCTTGAGACAAAGTAGTGTCTTGGCACAAGTCCATGAAAAAATATTATTTGTAGTCTTGGCACAAGGCCTTGGAAACATGGTTATGATAGTCTGGCATTATGCATTGCATCATTATGAAAGTGTTTATTGATATTGAATGTGATTATTCGACCAGTAGCATATCCATGTGAATAAGTAAATGACATTATCTCATATTACTTTTTCCATAATATGTAGAAGTTCATGTTTAAAATACTTTTGTTTAGTTATACATTTCCATAAATGTTTATGTTTATTAATGAAATCTTCCGCTATATTGTTATCCTTACTGAGCATCTGAGCTCACCCCATTCAATGTTTTAATTTTTACAGGATGTGAAGAAGTCTTTTATGAATGACTGGAAGGGATAATATGAGGGGATATGAAGACAAGATGTTTTTGCAGTTTTGTATTACTTTATGATGTAATGTAAAACTTATGAATGTATCTAGTGTTTCCAAGGCTACTAAACGAATCGGTCTTTCGAGACTTGATATTTGTGATCATGCCAATGTTACGAAGTAATGCACTGACTCTGGGTAACTGGGGTCGGGGTGTTACACATAAAAATAGTAATCCATATAAAACTCTTATGTGTTGAAGTATTAAACTTGATTTCGATAAAGCAAGTAAACTAGTGGAAAAAATGTTATATAGAGGTGTGATTGGTAGTTTTTTCATCATAATTATAGTAGGACAATTATTATGATTGATTTTTATGTATAAGTTTTAATTAAAATGCAAAACTATTGCATTTGAATTTATTTAGAATAATTTTAAGATATATTTAAGGGAATAAATCCTTTTCTCTTGTCTTTTAAAAAATAAATATTTTGATTAAATTTCATATTAAAATTTTAGTTTTGGAGGGATTTTATTTGATAAAAATAGATCCTCATGAGCGTATAACTTCTCAAGAAAAATAAATGCTCTCATGTCCAAGTTAGAAGTAACATTTTGTTCCATTATTTACTGTTTAAGATGAATATATATGTATTGGTTATAATTGTGTACATGTGTTGTGGATGAAACACAATATTTAATACTTTTGAATTAATTATTATCATGTTCCTATTCGATGTTATAATACCAATATTATATATAATTCCAATAAATAGGAAATCCATTATAGAAGTATAATTGTTGATACTCAATGTTATTTTATAAGTGATATTGTTAAAAAAATTATATTTCTTTATAATTTTTTAATACTGAATATCAACATGTTGATATTTTTAACAAACCAATTCCTAGTTCTCAGTTTTATTTTATTAAGTTGGTTCTAGTTTGGTTTGATTGTAAAGATGGATCAACTATTTTGTTAATTAGTATCTATTTATAGTGTATAAATTCTAGTTTATATTACATCAATCATTTGGATTATTTATTTATTTTAATATTATATTTAATTTTATATTTATATTATTTATTTTCATTTTAAAATTTTAAAATAAAAATATGTGATGAAAATTACAAATCATTACACTAGGAATCCCACTCGAGACACCCAAATGTCAACTTAAACCATTCAAATTTTTTTATATCATTGCATGTCTTCGAACTCTCAATTCTGTGAACCCTGAACTATCAATTTTATCTATTTTATATAACTTAAACATATACTACTTCTTGAATATGAGAAATGAAATAGAAATGATGAATCCAATACAAATAGTGGAAATATTTATAAATAATCATGTTCATATTTTCATGTTCTACAGTGAAAGGTTGTATATTTTGAATGGTTATTTGATATGGATCACCAAGCGGATAAATATTTGATCTATCATGGTTTGGAATTTATATTCAATGGATGTAATATTAAATACTTTTTAATGATAATTAAATTATTTCCCTAAAAATTTTAAATTTAGATTTTGTATAAGTGATGATGTAGTTTCTTGAAAAGTGGTTGATAAAGAATTTTAGAAATTATCTATGCAGATGAATCATATATACCAATTCCCACATGGGGGAAATTTATTTTCAATTTTAAATTAATTTTTGATTTGGTTCACAATTCTAAATACATCTTTTATTTTATTTTTGGAACATCAGACATAATAAATTTAATATTGAAGGACATTGAGACTGATTAAAATGTTCTTATTATGTATATTCAAATCGTAAAAGTACTTGGGATTGTTGAATAAGATATTATTTTTATATTCAGATGTATACAATATGGTTCTTATAATAGATTATATAAATAAAAATCTATATCATTATGTGTTGGGATATATGATTAATTCATTTATAACTACTCAAAGATGACCTTCTATTTATATGAGAGATTACATTATCTTTTTATATAAAGACCTGACTATAAAAACACAGAGGTAGTGAAAAACATATTAAATTGGGTGTAGATACTATAAAAAACAAACTAAATGGAATAATAGTGTATCAGTTTGGGAAAATGTGATACATACTTGAATATTTCATTTATTAGAAAAAATAATTTAAATCCTAGTTAATGTAAAAATTATATGTCCTTGAACTCATTTATAGATTCCTTATACATATCCTTGGTAATGTAAAAATATAAGTGGTTAGATTGAATAATGAATAAGTGTAAAATATAATCAAATCGACAATGAGTAAATAATGATAAATAAATATAGAAAGGTAAATAATTGAAAATACAAGCCATTTATTCCATAACATAATAATATGGAATAATATGGTAGAAATAAACGATGTCAAAATAATGACCCATAACTAATCAAATAAATATGAAACTTATCCATAGATAGCGTAACTAATAAAATGATCACATTGAAATTAATAAAAGATCTCATAATTATGGAATTTATAATTTAGGATATCATAATCATATTTTCAAGGTATTGTTCTATGTCATCTTACATAAATGGATAACACCTCCACTGTATAACCCAAAATAATTTTTCTATTGAAACCTACCAATGCATAATATTAATATAGTGGTATCTAATTGTCATTTACTTATTCAAATTCATTCTTTATATGAAGGTGTTGGATCACAATTAATGTCAACATTCATATTAAAATAGTTGTATATGAAATGATAGTAATTACTCCAATCAATAACCATATTCACAAACCCTACAGAGTAATATGTAGAACGATATCAAAATAGTGCATCCCAATAAAAACTATTCATAATACATATGAATAAAAATTAAATACAGTGTCATTATAACATATCTATAGTGAAGGAGAAGTAAAATAATAGTTTTTCATTGATAAATAGATATATCATAAACATTTCAATAAAATATTCTTGGGGGAAAATATTTTTTTATATTTAATAATATATTATAAAAAGTAAAAATTTCTATGACATTACGGAAAAAAATATTCATTAAAATGATCCTTTAATATTTGTCAAGGAAGCGTTATAGAAATGAGAATCCATAACTGTGGGAAATTTCCATTCATGTTGAGTAATTTAACATAAATATTCCTATAAAACTTCTCTAAAAATTTTAAAAACTAATTTATTTGGAATATTATAGGAATTTTTCTCTATAAAAAATTAAAAATTAAACAATGAATAAAAGTTAATTAAAACAATCATAGTAGAATATTATAAACATACTTGATAAAATTTAATAAAAAATAGATTTAGAATAAAAAATGCTTTTTAAACAAACATTAAAATAATGTCATATTTTATTAAGAACATTTTTCCAATAATTTTAAATCCCTGGATAGGAACATGTAAATATTAAATGAAAAATTCAATGGAAGTTCATGTATATAGAATCCTCATTAAAGATATATTGAAACATAAATCTCTTAAATTTTTTGAAAATTTTTAATTATAATCCCCATGATATAAATAGCATAAAATGAAACATTTAAAAAAATAATATAATTATTTTCATGATATAACATTTTAAAATGCCATTAGATACACCTTATAGTATAATATAGCTTGGTAACATAACATATGTCCGGAAAAAGAAAATTTACGATGAGAAACCTTTGTAATTATCATAACATTAGGGTAAGAATTAATCAATAATCGATTATGTGTATGGAATTTATATCCATCTAAAAAATATTTAATAAAAAAATTATAAAAAAAATTTCATATAACCATATTATTAGAATATAAATTTAAATAAACAAGTAATATTACCCAATGAAATCAAATTGAGTTTTGAAACCCCTAATTACATGGTAACTATCAATTAAAAAAAGGCTAAATAATTCAAATTGAAAGAATAAAATTACATAAATTATGAATGAATCATTATATTACATGATATAGTGAATTTATATTCACAATATAAACGAAATGTTGTGCATAAGGTAAAAAATATACCTTAATGAATGGAAGTTGAGATAGAATCTATTAATTTTTATTACCCTTTAGTTGAACATTATTAAAACTAATGTATAATGATATAAAACATATTATTAATTTATACTTGATCCATATTCATATTTATAATATCATATATTATATTTAATTTTTTTTTATTATATTTCATTATTGCAATTTATTCGGGAGTTAACTAACTTTTTCCTAAAAATATGTTTGGAATGTTCTGATTATTTTTTCATATATTATAGTTCTATAATCTCTATATTTATATAAATTTTTTAAATATCATATTTCCTCCTCAATTTTTTGTAATATTTTTTTAAATATGTACATAGAAAAAGAATCAAATCATTTTTTGGAGATGATAGTTTGTTTGAAAACACAAGAAACATTATCATTTACTTAATGGGTAAAATGTTGAGGATGTGTTTAATATATTAAATTTATCGAATCAATATCGTGATATAAATAAAATATATGTTCTTATTTTCATCATTATGACTATTTATGTGAGTTGGATATGGAAAATATTTTACATTGGTTTGTGAGGTGATAGTCTACCGTATACATGAGCGATTGATTTTTTTTCATTTGATAGAGAATGATATAAATGAATATTTTTTTCATCAACATAATTAAATTTAAGTATATTAGATATGATGGTGTTATATATTGTATTTTTAAATACATAATTTATGGTTACAAATAAAAATTTAAAAAATGTAGTGTATAATGATGAAAACTATATTCATATAGAAAAAAAACCATTAAATCTCTTATTAAAGACCATAAGGATGGGCTTTTGGGAAGAAAAGTATCTATATAACGTGAATAATAATATTAGGCAGTTTCTTGGGTAAAATATTGTTTAACTAAATTGATTAATATGTGTTAATATGTAAAGTGTGTAAATTCCATTTTATAATTTAGGAGGAGTGACATTTTTCTAATTGTGTAAAACTATTCAATAATGGGAAGTCACTATCGACCGAAGTGACAAAAAATGATAAAAAATGGGGTGATTGGGAGATACATTTTAGTGCCACCTAAACTCTAAAAAATTATTCATTTTATAAAAAATTTCATCCCTAAATCTCTATGGTAATTCATGTTTAGATTTTTAGATTTCACCATGATAAATAGTTATAAATTGACATAGGAAAGATTATCATTAATAAAACAATTATTTTTATTATATAATTTTTTACCACTTATTCTTATTTTTAAGTAATAAATATCAAATTAAATTACAATTCTCATGGAATATTAATATTTAAATAAGCACATTTAATGCTCAAAACCCAACTTTAAACCTAACCATAGTAATTAATACTTACTATTTTGACAATTTTTTTGACCATGAATTAAGTGGAAATAAATAAATAATATTAATTTATAATATTCCAAATATGTAGTCTAATTTATCAAATTAATGTTACTTAATTTTAAGACATTATTTTGAAAAATGATCCAATAAATCATTTTGAAAAATGGGTTTTCATAAAATTTATTTTTAATGAAAAAAATTGATCTTATATAAACACTATGACTAGTAAAAACAATTATATGAATTAAAATTCATATAAATACATCCATAATATATATATTATTTTGAATCATTAATTAATATGAATTTATTTATTAACTAAAATTGAGAAACATTTTGTATTAAAACAGTTTTCAGCAAAATATGTTTTAAGACTAAATGTAAATATATATCAAAATATAATGTCATTAAGATTAAAATTTAATTAATTATATAAAATATAACTAAAAATTTTATTTTTAATTGAATAAAAATTTGAATAATCATTTTAAATCTAAATTAATTAAATTATTTAATAAAATAAGAGTTTTACAAAAATTAGGGTTTTCATTATTTAGTGAAAATTAATTACTTTTAGAGAAATCCCTAATTTTAGACATATGTTAATTTTAAAATTATTATTTCAAAAATAATGGTAATTTTTTATAATATATTTTTCAAAATTGGATAAAATTTATCATATTATTTTCTCACACAATGAAGTAAATTATTTTTGATGAAAAATATAATATTAAAGCATGTAAGACATTATTAAAAAATGAGTCTTAATTTAAAAATATATATTCTTCATGTAAAATTTCTGTACAAATTCTATAAAAATTATTATTCGTATTCATACAACCCATTTAAAGGTTCAGTCATAACAATATCATTCAAATAGTATATTTTGGTTTGTTTTGGCTTAGTGTTTCATGTTATGTACGCTACCAAACATAGTCTATATTTAAAAAAACATGGGGTGTTATGTTCTCCCCACCATTAGTAAATTTCATCCTTATAATTTCAGTATTCTATCATAAATACCAATGGTTTTAAATTTTTAAAATTTTATTTTTTGGAAAACCCACATCATTATGAAATCAATAAAACTTCCATTAAAATAATGGGAAATATAAATATGAATATACATAAAAAACATGGAATCTAATTGGGAGAAAATTAGTGGGAAGTGAAAATAAGGCCATAAATGAGAATAAAATATGAATAAATATTTTATAATTATAGAGACCATGTTTAGGAAAAATTTAACTTCTAAGAAACAATAAATATATGATGGGATAAAAGGCCATTACATCATTAAATGTGAAGGTTATAAGATAAATTTTTTGTTTTAAGATCCTTTTAAATAGTTATGGAAATACATTATCATATATAATAATAATAGAAGGAAATATACTTTCATAGAAATTATATTTTCACCCATTAATAATATTACACAATAATCCCATCATTTAACCAAATGATGAGTGCTGAAGATGATTTTTTATGCCTGAGAAAATAATATAATCTTCTAATAGATCACATAATTCACTAAATAATAATAACATATGTCTAATATATTTATTAAAACAAAAACAAATAGCATAATTAATACAATATTGGAAATAATAACAAATTAATAATAAACATTAAAATAATACCAATGGTTTAACATAGATAACACATTTAATGAATAACCTGAAATCCCAAACAAGACCATAAACCCCAACATTGAAGACCATTTTTACTTAAACTATTATCTATTATCCATAAAATTAAACATCTAAAAACAAAATATAATTCTTCCCAAATAACACATTATATTAAGAGTAATGCATATGTATATACACAATATGTATTCACCGAAAATGTTATTAATCGCCTCAAAATAACAGAAATGCTTTAAATATTTGATCCTATAATAAGTTTTCCAAAATCAATGGAATATTTATTCATAAAATAAATTTAGTAAAAATATTTTGATTCGAACCAGGTCATCATGTAGTTCAGTGGTATGAATTTTACCCTTATCACAATTTGGTTATGGGTTCAATGCCCACATCCTTACTGGATGTGACAAGTTGTCCCATAGTGTGCTGATTTTCCATTTTAAAAAATATAATATAATTCATATAATAGAAAAAAACATTAATAACCCATAATTACCACAAAATCAAGGATACGGTAAAAATTAAAGGTTACTAATTCCATAACACTTATGTACATTAAATTTAGAGGCATTATTCCTCAAATAACTATTTTACTAAAAGATAAAATATCTAATGGGTAATGTTTCAGTATACATCTCCCAAAAATATCCTTAAAAATGAAAAAATGTCCATAACATATAACATAAAAATGGATATTCATGGGTTTGAACATATGATAAATTTTAAACTCCTAAACATAGGATGGAATCCATAACACTTAAATTATTCTTGCATGAAGACATATATGCTTCCAAATTAACCATGATCTGTATATGTTTTATGATTCTTATAAAAAAAATAAAATTTGAAAAAATACTTAATACATATAGATCTTGAACCCCAATTCATAAATACATTCAAACCTTTTACACCAATGATTAATATATCATATGTCCTTCCAAGTACTTATGGGAACCTATAAAAAGTGAACTTATTCAAATACTCCCAAAGTTCCCCATATTTTATATATTGAAGTATAAATGGATCTCTATGAATAAATTTATTTCTCTTCATTCAACTATATACTTTTCCTTAGAAATATGTATTTATATGCCCTTATTTTCCATACATAAAATATTTTTCTATTTATTTGAGACATTATCCAGGGTACCTCTATCCATATTTCTAATATGATGGAAATTAAGCCTTCTTTCCTCTATGTTCTTCACTATAATAGCTCTTCGAAGAATTCATCCTTCTCTTATTTGGTGTGTTTGGAGTTTATTAATATATTCATTTCTAATCATATATCCTGATAATTTATTAGTAATAGTGATAATATCATTCTCTTTAGTCATCATCCAATTTAGTTGCATAGAATCACTTCATTTTCCATCACATTCTGCGTTGAAAACATTCCTTATGGTTTAGTGAATTGAATAAAAATAGAAATCATGGTCAGATAAAAAATTATCCCAATTATGAACAATAATTTATGGAAGCTCTAAATCATGCCACATCATTTTCAATCTAATAATTTTTATTTTCAACCTAGGTTATCCATGATCATTGTCTACTCTTATCCTTCATGGTTTTTTTTGAAAATGTTAATTAACACAAGCATATCCCTAAGAGTGTATGTATAGGTGTGTCTAGACGATAGTTATCATGAACTAGGTGATAATTGATTCAAATACCAACACACCCTTTTTGATGTTATTTTCATTAGGTACAACTATTATAGTGGTCAATAGAAGTAATATATCAGCACGAAACGTTTTCTAACAAGGTAGATGGTTTCTCTAGAAGACACCACAACATAGTTTTAAATAAAACGTGGTTGGTGCCTATAGGATGAGCATCATTCATTTTGGAGGCATTATAACTTTTCATGATGGTGTGGTTTATCTCTATTCCTACAAATTATGTGGTTATAGAAATTCTATTAAGGATAAGGTCGTGGACTTTCTTAATGAGATGAATGTTTTCTTGAATCAAAACATCTCACTATAGGTTGTTGAAAAATAATTATCACTTATATAAAATTATATGAAAGGTATATCAGATTCCCCCTTGTCTATCGACTATTTCATTTTCATTGTAGAAAATTATATCTCTAATGTAATTTGAATGGTGAAAACATAGTGAGAGGTCAATAAAAATGTTGTTATTTATGATTCATGGGGAAACAAAAATAATCATCGTATGATTTTTTTTAAAATTGGACTCATTGATTCAGAATGTGTTGTACTTTTTTGAGATGATCACTTGGTTTTGATTATTTTAGAGCTCCATGATCCCTTAATATTTTTCTCTATCATGCTACCCATTCTACAACTTCTAACATTTTGTATTTTGCATCATTATTAAAAAAATCTATATTATTTGCATAGATCCATATCCACTTGTACTATCTATACATAGATGTATTACTATTACATCTATAAAATATAATCCTTCACAAAAATTTGGGACCTTTTCCTATAATTATACTTTTTTGCAATGTTATTCATATGGTTATGTTTTCTTATCTCTGTTTTCCTAAATATAGATCCCAATGTTAATACTAAACTTCTTATAATACCAACTATAAAGACCCAAATCCCAGTAAATAGAGTGGATGGTTACTTTGTTACACTAGAATTATGTATAAGTAATCACATCCCAAATGACCAAATAGTTTATTATTCCTTGGAAACTAGATATATAATTTAATATAAAATTTAATTAAAGACTTAAATTACATCATTCAGAAAGAAAATATTCTACATCCTAGAACCAATGTAATATCTCTTTCATTATATCCCATGGAGTGGAAACAAAATAAGGGGTGAGATAAAATTATCATATAGGGTTACAAATATTGGAATACGTCAATAGTAATAAAGGCATAATTAATACCGAAATAGTAAATAACTAAAAATTCATTCCATTAAATCAATAACACGGACATGATGAATAACATGGAAGGATTAATAAGTGATTAAATAATTTCATCTAACAAATCACATGAGAGTAAAATTTATCCATATATATCATAACTATTAAAATAATCACATGGACAAAAATAACTAATATCATAATAATGGGATCCATAATGTGAGACTTCATAATCATATTTTTAAGGACACATGACAAGAAATATATCATAAATGCGAAAGGTACCAACCATACACCCAAAACATGTTTGTCTAATGAGACTGTCTAAAGCATAGAGGGGCTGTAGATAGTCTCTCTCATTACTTACTAATTGAAATCCTTTCTTCATATAAAAGGGGTAACTCCCTGATATTTTTGGAATTATTTTTTCAAATTAATTTATCTTTTTAATATTTTTGATTTCACATGATATTAGAAAGAGTTATACATACATATATATATATATATATATATATTAAAAACCTATTCAAATATTCCCCTCCCACAAAATACAAATTTTGCTCACGCTACACGCAATACCAACTAGTCTTTACCTATATGCAACACCAACATAGCGTACAATGCATGAAACACTTAGTTTCAATGAAACATATTTTCATATATATATTTAATTAAATGAGATAATTATAACCTAACCATTAAATTTAGTTATATAAATTGTAAGAACTACTTTCCAAAAAATATTTATAATAGTTTTATATAAATAAATCATTTTGATAATGAATGATAAGTTTTTTTGATAAACTCCTTTTATGTTAATAATTATGTTTTCTTGAATGGACAACTTTTTATAATAAAATTAATTTTAGAAACATTTAGGAATTTATTTTATAAATAATATTAATTTTTGAATTCAGAAGGTCGGAAGTATCCTAGGGTGAATTTTTGGGATTTTTTTAGAGAAACACCATTTTTTTGATAAATATTTAAAAATACTGCTTTTTAGATATAAACTTCCTTAGTATATTTAATTATTAATGATAGATGACATTGTAAACTTTTTAATGTCATTTTTGATAAATAATAAATTTTTAAAAAAAATTAATTCATTAGAAAAAATTTTATTTTGAAACTAATATTTCAAATCATAACAACCTTTTGAACTTTTTCCTACGTTAAAACCCTGTTATTTCATCATGTATATGTGATTTTAAATAATATTTATTTTTCTAATTCTGTGACCTGAATCTCAGAAACCTGACATATAAAATTATATTCATTCTAATATTTAATGTCTAATAAGACCATGTTAATTTTTTACCAAAATTAATAGTAAATCAGATTAAAATTAGTCACAATGGTTAATGAAAAATTAATCATTATTAGGGACAAAAAGTAAAATTAAGGGCCCAAATAAACAATATAATTTTCCAAACCCCATTTAATGACTATATTTTGGAAAAAAATATATTCTTGTGTTTGGTTGGTTTATATTGACTTTTTTAGGCAATAACATGTTCACAACTATTTTAAAAAAAATGAAATTCTAAGTGATTCATTTTCCTTCACTATAAAAGAACACCACCTCTACCCACTCCTCACACCACTAAAAAAATTTATATTACTCAATGATATTCCCATGTAGCCTCCAAAAAATCCATCTTTCAACCTTTAATCCTACCATTGGGAAGAAATCATCTCAAGGAGGCCTATTGGCATAAACCAAAAGGAGTTACCTGATTTAGAGGTAACAACTTCTCTCATGCTCCTTTAGATTATTTTCTATCCACACAACTCCAATATTTTTATTCCAATATAGGGTAAATAAATAGTATATTATGTATACTAAAATATTATTATGAAACGGTTATTACCTAAAAAAACAAACCTCTATCTAATGGATGTTGAATATATTGTTTCTATGTATTGAGAACTAATACCTCGTGAAACAATGATTGTTAATTTCTCTGTTACAACCAATCATATTATCCATTATGATAGAAAATAAACTTATATATGAAATATATTATATTTTCTATTTATTTATGATTTTTATTATTTTTAAAAAACACTTCTCTTTACATCCCATTTAGTGTTAATACGATAATCTCATTTGAGGAAGTGTGGACTACCTCCCTCTCAATGTAATGTGATTTATTCAAACACCACATGGAATGTATTATATATAGATTTAATTAACATATTGGATATATATTATATTTTAATGATAATAGAATAATTATATATATTCATACATATATATACATATGTCATTTACATTCTTTCATTCAATATGAAAAAAACCAAAATAATATTCATACATACGTACGAAATACCTTCTCTATGAATCGTGAATTCCATTTCCTAATCCAATTATATATATATTAACATAATGAAAATATAATTTATATACCTTATATTTATTTCATGGATTACATTCATGAATCATGATATAATTATAAGGAATGGATATTTAATAAATTAAGAAACATTCGAAGAACAAAGGGAATACTACTTGACGTGAAAACATAGCATTGGATTGCTAACAAGGGTGAAATATAAGGTTATAATAAAACAAAATATATCAATAAATATAATAATATAATTAAATAAACTATTTATTATATAATTATATTTAATATACATGAAGCATGTATGAGTACAAAGTGAGTCAAGACACAGGGTAAGGGGATTTCATATCACTTTTAATTTCTATGAGATACAAGCCATGATCACCAATCTTTCCTTATGTGTGGTGTATGTGATTCCCAATATTGTATTGTATTTATATTTTAATTAAATTTATGATTATTCACCTTCACATAAAATTATCCTTCTTTCATGGGGTTTATGTTTTAGAACATACCAAGTTGGTAAAAATGATCTATCTCAATTGCTTTCTTTGAGACTCGTTTTTGTTATGAACCTATACACTTTTTTGTTCCATATAAATCCATTTTACAAGAAATATCATGAATAAAAATATATTCATTATATTCTATGATTCATTTAATTTATTTTCCTTACACGAAGAGTATGATCCCATGATACCATTTTATAAGATTTTATTGAGACAATCTTATTATTTTTAAGATATTTTTATGTTTATTATTCCCTGGATGAAATATTATGATCCATATCTAAAAAATATTCATGTTTTTACTTATCATATATTATTTCATGAAATAATCATGTATTAGTACCATTTTGTTCTCTTTAGTACATAATATTGGTCAGAAAGTGTTTTTAGGAAAGACTAACATTACACTCTCTTCAATTAGAAATCTATTTTAAAAAAAATAGTTTCCATGTATATTATACATGTAACACCCGAGACTTTTATGAGAAATATTTTGTTTTTATTTTATATAAATCATCAAAGAAATCTTTCACTACACACAACACTAGCTTGGCTTGCTTTACACGCAACCGCAGCCTTCATCAATAGCTTGCGTCGTACGCAATACAGAGTTTCACTAAACAACGATGTGCTGTTAAAATATTATTAAAACTAGCCGTTATGAATAGTAATAAATTTTTTTTGAAATTTTTGAAATATTATTTTTCAAAATGTACATAATTTTTGGATTAAGAATATCAGAATTATCTTCGGCGAAATTTTGGTACTTTTCAGATAACTTTCATATTCAAATGAATAGTGAAAATTACTAAATATTAATTAATAACAACTTTTTTAATCAAAATAATTAATAGTGAAAAATTATTAATTTGAGTGGTTTTAAAGTACATTTAGAATATATATTTACAATTTAATACAATGTTGTTCATTGGATGTAGTTTCACATTTAAACCAGACATAAACAAGTGTCAATCTTTTGATAGTTATTAACTTTTAAAAACACGTTATTTGTTTTGACGATGAGAAATAATTTTTAAATTAGTTAATGTAACTGATATGTTTTGAATTTGGTAAAATAAACATCATTTTTGAATTCATAATATAAAATATAGCTTAGGCCTAATTTTTGGTATTTTTTTGGAAACATTCATTTTTGGATGAATAGTGAAACCACTAGGTGGTAGTTAAAAAACTAAATTTTTCATAAAAAATAATTTTTCCGCTTCTTTGAGTAGAATTTCGAAAATACGAGAGACACGGTTAATATCAAGGACTAAAATGTGGTTCAATGAGATGAAAATAATTTTTGGTGAATAGTAATTTTTTACTTTTTTAACCACGGTTAAAAGTAAATAGGGTAATTAAGGGTAAAAGTGTTATTATTATTACCCTAAAATATTTCCTAATTCTATTGGATAAGTGTAATTCGACCAAAAAAACCATAGAAATAAAATATGACCATTTAGGCCCACTTGGATTAGATTAGGACATTTATTGTCAATTTATTTAAAGAAGGGTTAAAATAGTTAAAATCAAAGTATAATAACTAAATAATTTTTAATATAGGGTTATACATAAGATAAATTAGACTATAAATATTCATTAGAAATATAAAAAGATTTAAAACATAATGGTACTTTATTTATAATTTTTAGACATTAAATAATTTTATTTATTTTTGACACAATGATGATGTAGTAATTATCTTATTAATGAAATATTGACATAATTAATGTTATAAATCCCAAATAAATCTAATTTGAGACTTTTTATGAATTAAAAAAAATTTTATATGTTAATAAGACATGTTAGTATTGATTTAATTAAATTTTTTGGAACTAATATTTCTGTTATGATTTTCACAAAAAACAATTACCAAATAGTGTCAAAATTGACATAAAATTGTTTTTAAAACAAATACTATATTATTAATTGTTATTTTATTCCTAAAAATCTATGGATCGGTAAAATTACTTAGATAAGGTTATATATATTAATAATAAACAACATGGGGTATTTTTGTCTTGATATTGTAAGTTTATTAACCTTATAGTGTAAGACAACAATAAGACACGGTAAAAGTTAAATTATAAAACTTAAAGTTAAATCTAAATGATAAGGTTAAAATTGATACCTAAACTTGTCTAAATTCAATTTGATGAGATTATTTAGACCCATCCCCACCTTATCATCGAAATATATCTATTTGGAGCTATTGAAAACAGAATTGGACTTTATAATAAAATAATATTTTTAGTTATTCCAAAGGTGCCCCTCTCCTCCCTTATAAAAGGGCACCTCCTCCCTCTCGTCCTCACACCACTTTGAGCCTTCAAACTCGGCCAAACCCCTGCCAATATCTCCTCTAAACTTCCCTATAAACATAATAGAGGTCCTGGTATTCTTCAAAGACAAATTTTAGTTCCCTAAGAGGAGATCTCAAAGAGGTGCCTCAAAGAAGAGGTATTGTCCGTTAATGATTCTTTCAACTTTATTTCTTCTTCTACTCCCTCTTATTTAGTTGTTTCATTATGAGGTAAAAACGTAAGAATCCCTCATATACTGATATGTTATTATAAATATGAAAAAAATCCTATTTCACCTCTTATCCATCCTAGGGAAAACGAAATCACCGCGCGTGCGTACGTATAGAATACCTTCTCTACGCTGTGGTGTAATCTGTTTTCCACCACCACCATACATGGATGGGTATAATGGTGTAAAGAATAACTATATATGATTATTGTAAAGTGATATTGATTCTGAAATAGTATATATACATTCCAATACAATTCCACGATCATTGGAATGATATCATCGCTCGTGCGTACGTACGGAATACCGTCTCCACGATGTGATGTGACTCGTTCTACATGATCTTCACTGCATAATGATTATATAAATGAATTGAAAGAATTAATGTGATATATATTATACTAATAAAATTCTGTAAATGAGTTATATATATCCGAAAAAGAAAAATATGAATTCATTCGACAAAACACGCATAAGAACAAAAAGTAATAAACACCCAAATAACAAGTAGTAATGAAAAATTACTAATAACAAGCTACAAATATGACCATATATGATATCATAAAAATACATATGATTCTGTAATAAGTCAATAACGTTATTTAAATCATTATACAGGAGGTTTGGACACTTACGAAGCAAATCAGACATAAGGTAACGGAAAATCTCGCAATCTCAATTTTTATCCGAGATTGTTTATACTTCAGAATTTACTGGGGAATATTTATCATCCACATCCATTTTTCCTCAATATGTAATATTTATATCCTTATACAATATTTTATATCCAATTTTACCCTTCGGTGAGTTTTCAGTAAATGAAATGAAAGGAATCGTTTGTCGTTTTTCGTACGAGGTACTTTTTGACATTTCCGAAAAAAGTATGAGAAGAATGTTTTTTAACTTATACGACATGAATGGATTTTAAAACATTATTTCCAAGAAGATTCCATTACATGTTTTCATGTTTATTTTTAATCAAATTATTTTAGTTTAAATTTTTATGACATGTTAAGAAAGGAAAATCTTTTTCAAAGGATATTTTCCTCAGGAATGGAGTTCAAGTGTTTTATCAAAATTATTTTCCATCTAAGATAATATAGGGTAATGTTTTTTCCCTATTGTTACATTGATTTGATTATGTCGTGATGGAATTATTTTTATAAATTTATTTATCTTATATGAATTGTTTTATGATGTCATGATGTTACGAATCTCATTATTATTATATGGGTTATGCAATGATGTATGATTTATGATTTTGTGGCACACATAAGAATGGTATCATTATTAGATGGGTGGGACCTATATCTCTGTTCAATGAATTGGGTAAAATATTTTATATCTCATGAGATAGACATGGATGGAACGACATGTTAAACCGGTTCAGTAAAACAGGACTGAAAAGATGAGTGAACTCGATTCAGAAATGGACTTTGTCCACTAAGATAGTCTTGGAAATGAGTCTTGACTAATAGGAAATGATGCTCTATGATTATGTATTCATGCCAAAAAGTTTCATGTTTTATGTTATGATTATTGGTATTATGTTTCACTACCACGATTTTTCCCATGTTATGAAATTATGATCTCTTTTGTAGGGTAAGATTTCCAAAATGTTATGTTCTTATTTTGATGTGATTGATATTTCTTTTTTTTACCCTTACTGAGTATTTGAGCTCACCCTTTTGTATGTTTTTTCCCCAGGTTAGAAAGAAGGGTATTAAGTAAGATATTCCAAAAAGGGACTATAGATATGATGAAATAAATGGGAGATAGTGTAGATGCTTTATAAACCAATTGTTAATGTTTCCCAGTTTCTAAAGACACTATACCTATACGGTCCTTTCATGTTTTTGTTATATGTTGTAATAAGTATGCTTCAATTTTGAAGTATTAACCATGTATGTAATGTTTGGGTTGTTATAGTTGGTATCAGAGGAAATATATAGTCAACCTTTGAAAACTAGGATGTGAAAGCCTTAGTAAGAACCCTAAGGATAATTCAAAGCATAGAACGCAATATTAGTGTTTTAGAAATGACCATGAATAACCTAGGATAAGACCTTAAGTGTGTAATTTTATTCTTGATTATGTGGTTATCCTATTATAATTAGTGTTGCTCACACTATTCTTCTTGGTTTTAGTCAATGGCTAGAACCCGAAGGAACCATGTTAATGCGAAATGTGACAGGCAATGCAATGATTGTCCCCTGAGAAACCAAATGTTATGGGAGATGGAATGCAATATCTTGCATCCATGCTCACACAAATTTCTCAAGCTATTAATCATGAAGGACTTCCAAATGAGCAAAAGAAGGAGCAACATTCTGTTGAATCCTTCATGAGGCAGCGTCCACCTTCTTTCAGCGGTTCTACTAATCCATTAGTTGCTGAACAATGGATTAGTACTACTGAAAATATATTTTCAATTCTTCAAAGTTCTTGAACATGATAAAGTTATCCTAGCAGTGTATCGTTTGGAAGGAAATGTTGATCAGTGGTGGAATCTTATTAAGAATACGAGGTAAAGGGATGAAATTGAGTCCATGGAATGGGATGAGTTCAAGGACATATTTTTTAATATCTATTTCCCTCGTATTCTCCGAACAAAGATGGAGAAAGAGTTTCTTGAACTGACGAAAAAGGATGATGAATCTGTTGGAAACTATGAAGCATATTTTACAAGACTTGCAAGGTACGCTTCTAATATTATTATCCAACCTGAGAGTAAGATCGATCGATTCATTAGTGTCTTAAAACCAAGTCTTTGAAGGGCCTTATCCATAAGGTACTTCAATAGATACGAGGAAATCATTCGATTTGCTCTCAATGTTGAGATGGATATTGGAGTAACCCATCAGTCATATGGGTTTGATAAGAAGAGGTAAATGGAATTCAATGGAAAATATAAAGAGCACAATGAAAAGAAGATGAGCTTTCCCTTATTCGCAAAGTGTGGAAAGAAACATGGAGGGAGTGGTCTTAAAGGGACAAGTAAATGTTTCAAATGTGAAAAGGAAGGACATCAGGCATTTTAATGCCACCATGATGGGAAGAAGATGTCTAATGATGCAAACAAAGGATGGGATACACAGAATGAACTTACTACACTTCAATGCATAAAGTGGAAGGAGATGGGTCATTATGCTAATAAATTCCCTAATCCAAGGGTTGTTGATGATGGTCGACATCAACCAAATCTTAAGGCTAAATACAATGGAATTTCAAATGCAATTTCTATCAGCGATGTGGAGTACAATAACAATGTGGTGAAAGGAACACATACCATCCAATCTAAAGTAGAAAATGTTTTATTTCATTCTAGGTACACCCGCTCTTTTATTTCTTTATAATTTTCTAAGAGTATCACCGAATTACCTCAACAATTAGATGTTGAGTTAGGTGTGACAACACCTAATGGCACAACAGTCGCATCAAAAGTTTATAATTCTTCCCCGATTGAAGTTTTTGGGAAGGTTCTTCCTGCAAATCATGTGATCCTTCCTATAGTGGAATTTGATGTGATTCTTGGCATGGATTGGCTTTCTATATATGGAGCTCATATCAATTTCCAAAGAAGGGAAGTCACATTTCATATTCCAGATCAATCTTTGATCGTCTTTCGATGGAAGGATGAACATTACCCTCTAGTGGAAATTTCTTCCATCTTATGGGACTTTATTCCACTGAATAAAGGTTATTTATCTCAAATGGTTGGTGAGAAACTCACGATTAAAAATATGCCCATTGTACAGGAGTTTGATGATGACTTTCTGGAGGAATTGGTGGGTCTTCCACCAAATCATGAAGTTGATATTTCAATATAACTCGTACCAGGTGCTTTGCCTATTTTAAAGAAACCTTAAGAATGGCCCCAAATGAGTTGCAGGAATTGAAGAAGAAACTCCAAGAGAATATTGATAAGGGATTCATACTCCCTAGTGCGTCACCTTGGGGAGCACCTATTCTGTTTGTTAAGAAGAAAGATGGATCAATGAGACTCCGCATTGATTATCGATAACTTAACAAGATTACTATATTCTATCCCGCACATTGATGACTTATTTGACCAACTATGCGGAGCTCAATACTTTTCCAAGATTGATCTTCATTTGGGGTATCATCAATTAAGGGTCAAAAGGGAGTATATACCAAAGACGACTTTCCATACATGGTATGGACACTATGAATTTATAGTGATGCCATTTGGTCTTACTAATGCCCCTGCTATCTTCATGGATATGATGAATAGAGTCTTTATAGACTATATTGATCAGTTTGTGGTAGTCTGTATAGACGATATTCTTGTTTATTCAAAGAGCAAGGATGAACATGAAGATCACTTGAGAATTATATTGAAGACCCTGAGAAAGGAGATGCTTTATGCCAAATTTACCAAGTGTAAATATTGGCTTCAAAAAGTTGCATCTTTGGGTCACATAATCTCAAAAGAGGGGATATCTATAGATCTAGCAAAAACAGAGGTTATCGAAAGATGGTCGAGACCAACAACAGTAACTGTGATCTAAAGTTTTCATGGTTTGGCTGGATATTATCAACGTTTTGTGAATGATTTTTCAGGATTATCTAATCCACTCACCAGGTTGAATCGGAAAGGAGTTCAGTTTGCTTGGAAGGAGAAATGTAAAGAGAATTTCAAGGAGTTGAAAAGAAGGTTATCCAGTGCACCTGTGCTCACACTGCCTTGTAGTGGAGAAAGGTTTGTGATCTACAGTGATGCATCCAAGAAGGGGCTGGGGTGTGCTGTTATGAAAAATGGTATAGTGATATCTTATGACTCACGATAGTTGGAATTCCATGAGAAAAATTACCCAACACAGGATTTGTAGTTAGCTGCGGTAATCTTTGCATTAAAGTTTTGGAGGAATTATCTTTATGGAGAAAGGTGTGATATTTTTACTGAGCATAAAAGTTTAAAGTATATTTTCACACAAAAGGAGCTAAATATGCGCCAAAGAAGATGGTTGGAACTGATTAAGGATTACAACTTCTCAATTCATTACCACCCTGGGAAAGCAAAAAAGGTGGGAGATGCATTATGTCGACAAGACCATGCTAGTTTATCCATGATGAGGATCACAAAAGATCCAATATTTATGGATTTACAAAGGATGGATATTGTAATTTTAATGGAAGGGGAGAAATATTATCTTTCTCAAATGAATTTTCAACCATCTACATATGTGATGATTCAAGAGGCACATAAAGAAGATGTCGAGTTACAAAAGAAGGTGAGAAATGTTCCTGAATTCAACCTTGATTGTGATGGGATAATAAAGTTCAGGAATCGGGTCTGTGTTCCTCCCATTCCATAATTAAAGAAGGAGCTGCTGGATAAGGCTCCTAGTTCGTCATTCTCTATTCATTCTAGAAGCACAAATATGTATAGGGACCTGAAAGAGTACATCTGTTGGGATGGCATGAAAAGAGATGTTGCTGAATATGTCTCTCGATGCTTGGTTTGTCAGCATGTTAAATCTGAGAGACAGATGTCTAAGGGGATGTTACAACCATTACCCATACACAAATGGAAATGGGAAAACATCACTATGGAATTTTTCATAGGACATCCTAAAACATAGAAAGGAAATAATGATATCTGGGTCATAGTTGATCGTCTTAAAAATTCTGCACACTTCATTGCTATTAGAGAGGATTTCTCTCTAGATCATCTTGCTAGGATATATGTAAAAGAAGTGGTAAGATTGCATGGAGTACCACTTTCTATTATATCTGATCGGGATCCGAGATTTACCTCGATGTTCTAGAGAAGTCTTCAACATAATCTGGATATAGAGTTGAGTTTCAGCACTGCTTATCATCCTCAAAAACACGGTCTGTCTGAGAGAACTATTCATACTCTAGAAGATATGTTGAGAGCTTGCTCTATGGATTTCAAAGGTGGTTGGGATCAACACCTACCTCTTGTGGAATTTTCTTATAATAATAGCTTTCACTCTAGTATTTAGATGGCTCCTTATGAAGCTCTCTATGGAATGAAATTCAGGACTCCATCTTGCTGGGATTAAGTTGGGGAAAGAAAGATATTAGGACATGATCTTGTTGATGAGATGGCAGAAAAGGTCCGATCTATTCAACAACACATAAGAGAAGCTCAGAGTCGACATAAAAGTTATGCCGACAACCGAAGAAAAGACCTAGAGTTTGAAGTGGGTGATAAAGTGTTCTTACGAATATCTCCCTGGAAGAGGGTCATGAGATTTGGAATGAAGAGGAAGTTGAGACCTAGATATATCGGCCCTTTCGAAATTCTGGATTGTGTTGGAAAGGTAGCTTACCAATTGGTGCTTCCACCGAATCTCTCTCAAGTTCACGATATGTTCCATGTATCTCTCCTGAGAACGTACAAACATGATCCTTCACATGTACTCAGCTCAGAAGTTGTACCGCTGGAGCAAGATCTTTCTTATATAGAATAGCCGATAGAGATTCTGGATCGTAGCGAAAAAGTCCTACGAAACAAGACCACTCGATTGGTGAATGTTTTATGGATGAAAAACCAATTATAAGAAGCTATATGGGAGCTTGAGGATATGATGATGAAGAGGTATCCTCATCTTTTTGTTACAATGTGACGAATTTCGAGGGAAAAATTCATTTTAAGGGGGGTAGAATGTAACACCCGATACTTTTATGAGAAATATTTTGTTTTTATGTTATATAAATCATCAAAGGAATCCTTCACTACACACAACACTAGCTTGTATTTCTTTACACGCAAACGCGGCCTTCCTGAATAGCTTGCGTCGTATGCAATACCGAGTTTCACTAAACAACGCTATGCAATTAAAATATTAATAAAACTAGCCATTATGAATAGTAATAACCACTTTTTAAAATTTTTTAAATATTATTTTTCAAGATGGATTTCATTTTTTGATTCGGAATATCGAAATTAGATTAGGGTGAAATTTTGGTTCTTTTCGGATAACTTTCATATTCTGATGAATAGTGAGTATTACTAAATTTTAATTAAAAACAAATTTTTAAATCTAAATAATTAATAGTGATAAATTATTAATTTGAGTGGTTTTAAAGTACATTTAGAATATATTTTTACAATTTAATACAATGTTGTTCATTGGATGTAATTTCACATTTAAACCAGACATAAACCAGTGTCAATCTTTTGATAATTATTATCTTTTAAAAACCCGCTATTTGTTTTGACGACAAGAATTAATTTCTAAATTAGTTAATGTAACTGATATGTTTTGAATTTTGTAAAATAAACATCATTTTTGAATTCATAATATCAAATATAGCTTTGGCCTAATTTTTGGTATTTTTCTGGAAACATTCATTTTTTAATGAATAGTTAAACCACTTGGTGGTAGTTAAAAACTAAATTTTTCATAAAACATATTTTTACCACTTCTGTGAGAAGAATTTCGAAAATCCGAGAGACACGATTAATATCAAGGACTTAAATGTGGTTCAATGAGATGAAAATAATTTTTGGTGAATAGTAACTTTTTAGTTTTATTACCACTGTTAAAAGTAAATAGGGTAATTAAGGGTAAAAGTGTTATTATTATTACCCTAACACATGTCCTAATACTATTGGATAATTGTAATTAGACCATTAAAAACCTTAGGAATAAAATATGACCATTTAGGCCCACTTGGATTAGATTAGGACATTTATTATCAATTTATTTAAAGAAGGGTTAAAATAGTTAAAATCAATGTTTAATAACAAAATCATTTTTAATATTGGGATATACTTAAGATAAATTCGACTATAAATATTCATTAGAAATATAAAGAGATTTATAACATAATCGTATTTTATTTATAATTTTTAGACATTAAATAATTTAATTTAGTTATGACACAATGATGATGCAGTAATTAACTTATTAATGAAATATTGACATAATTGATGTTATAAATACCCAAATAACAGTAATTTGAGAATTTTTATGAATTCAAATAATTTTATATGTTAATATGACATGTTAGTATTTATTTAATTAAATTTTTTCGAACTAATAATTCTGTTATGATTTTCAAAAATAATCAATTACCAAATAGTTTCAAAATTGACATAAAATTGTATTTATAACAAATACTATATTATTAATTGTTATTTTATTCCTAAAAATCTAAGGTTCGGCCAAATGACTTAGATAAAGTTATATATATTAATAATAAACATCTTGGGGTTCGTGTTTCTTGATATAGTAGGTTTATTTGCCTTATAGTGTAAGAAAACAAGAAGACACGGTAAAAGTTAAATTATCTAACTTAAAGTTAATTCTAAATGATAAGGTTAAAATTGATACCTAAACTTGTCTAAATTCTATTTGATGAGAGGCTTTAGACCTATCCCCACATTATCTTAGAAATATATCAATTTGGAACTATTAAAAACCGAATTTGGCTTTATAATAAAATAATATTTTTAGTTATTTCAAAGGTGCCCCTCTCCTCCCTTATAAAAGGGCACCTCCTCCCTCTCTTTCTCACACCACATTGAGCCTTCATGATCGTCCAAACCCTGCCAATATCTCTTCTCCACTTCCCTAGATACATCCTAGAGGTCCTGGTCTTCTTCAAAGACCAATTTTAGTACCCTAAGAGGAGATCTCAAATAGGTGCTTCAAAGAAGAAGTAATGTCTAATACCGATTATTTCAACTTTATTTCTTCTTCTACTCCCTCTTATTTAGTGTTTTCATTATGGGGTAATAACATTAGTATCACTAATATACAGATATGTTATTATAAATATGAAACAACCCTATTTCACCTCTTATCCATCCTACGGAAAATGAAATCACCGTGCGTGCGTACGTACGGAATACCGTCTCCACGCCGTGGTGTAATATGTTTTCCACCACCACCATACTTGGATGAGTATAATGGTGTAAATAATAACTATATATGATTATTGTAAAGTTATATTTATTCTTAAATAGTATATATACAATCGAATACAATTCCACAATCATGGGAATGATATCATCACTCGTGCGTACGTACGAAATACCGTCTCCACAATGTGATGCGACTCGTTCTACATGATCTTCATTGATTAATGACTATATAAATGAATTGAATGAATTAATGTGATATATATTACACTAAAAACATTCTGTAAATGAGGTATCTATAACCTAAAAATAAAAATAAGAATTTAATCGACAAAACACGCATAAGAACAATAAGAAATAAACACCCGAATAACAAGTAGTAATGAAATATTACTAATTAAAAGCTAATAATATGACCATATATGATATCATAAAAATATTTATGTTTATTGAATAAGTAAATAAAATTATTTAAATCATTATACAGTAGGTTCAGACACTTATGAAGTAAATCAGACCTAAGGTAATGGAAAATCTGGCAATCTCAATTTTTATCCGAGATTGTTTATACTTCAGAATTTTCTGGTGAATATTTATCATCCACATCCATGTCTCCTAAATATGTAATATTTATATCCTTATACAATATTTTATATCCAATTTTACCCTTCAGTGAATTTTTAGTAAAAGATATGAAAGGAATCATTTGTCGTTTTTCGTACGAGGTACTTTTTGACTTTTCCGACAGATGTACGAGAAGAATGTTTTTTAAATTATACGACATGAATGGATTTTTAAAACATTATTTCCAAGAAGATTCCATTACATTATTTAAAGTTATTTTTAATCAAATTCATTTAGTTTAAAACTGTATGACCTGTTAAGAAAGGAATTTTTTTTTCAAAGGATATTTTCCTCAAGAATGGAGTTCAAGTGTTTTATCAAAATTATTTTCCATCTAAGATAATATAGGGTTCTGTTTCTATACCTATTATTACAATGATTTTATTGTGTTTTGATGGAATTATTTTTATGAATTATTTTATCTTATATGAATTGTTTTATGATGTCATGATGTTATGAATCCCATGTTTATTACATGGGTTATGCAATGACGTATGATTTATGATTTTGTGCCACACATAAGAATGGTATCACTATGAGATGGGTGGGACCTATATCTCCCTCCAATGCATTGGGAAAAAAATTTTATATCTCATTAGATAGACATGGATGTAAAGGAAGGTTAAACCAGTTCAGTAAAACAGGACTGAAAGGAGGAGTGAACTCGGTTCAGAAATGGACTTTGTCCACTAAGATAGTCTTGGAAATGAGTCTTGACTAATAAGAAATGATTCATTATGATTATGTGTTCATGCCACAAAGTTTATTATATGTTATGATTATTGGGATTACATTTCACTACCACGAATTATCCTATGTTATGAAATTATGATCTCTTTTGTAGGGTATGATTTCAAAAATGTTATGTTCTTATTTTGATGTGATTGATATTTCATTTGGTTACCCCTACTGAGCATTTGAGCTCACCCTTTTGTATGTTTTCTTTACCCAGGTCAGGAAGAAGGGTATTAATTAAGATATTCCCAAAAGAGACTATAGATATGATGAAATAAATGGGAGACAATGTAGATGCTTTGTGAACCAGTTGTTTATGTTTCTCAGTTTCTAAATACACTATACCTATATTGTCCTTTCATGGTTTTGTTATATGTTGTAATAAGTATGCTTCAATTTTGAAGTATTAACCATGTATGTAAAGTATGGGTTGTTATAATACCATTAATATATATTACATATAAATAATTTGTACTATTTTTTCTTTTACCAATATAATATTTGAAATCATCTTTTCTATTTTTAATAAATTATTTTTTTATATCTTTTTTACCATGCAAAAAAAATATTTTTTGACCTCGTATGACCTGTACTGACATAGCTAGAGACATATATTCAATTAAAACTTTCCATTGATAAAAATGATAAACTTTAAGAAAATGTATTCAAATTACGTTTTCAAGGAATATTTTTTAAAAAACTTTTTTAAAATTATTTTATATTTTTTAATGGAAAAATGTTTTGAAAATTTTTTCAAGTCTTATTGACAAGTTATAAAATTTCTTTTAAAGAAGTGATTTCTCGATAAAATTAGAATCTTTTTTATTTGTTTTCAAGAAATATTATTTTCAAAATGTTTTCAATATTTCTTTTTAATGTTCTCATGTATTTTCAATGAAAATGGTTTTTAAAATGTTTTGAAACTTATTTTAAAAGTTTTCAGGGAGAAAGATTTTTAAAATTATTTTGTGTCATCTTTTTAAGGTTTAATGTTATTTTATTAATTAATGTTCTTCAAATGGTTTTATGTATTAATAATCCCTTTTCAAACAATATATAATATTTTCCTAAATAATATTTTTTTAGGATATTTTAAAATTATTTTACTTCTATGATGACATATATTTATGTTACTCGCCCATTATAAGAATTGACTTAAAGGTTTGATTAATATCCATTCTATTAATGATTTATTTTTAATATCATGTTATTTATGAAACCCATTTATTATTAATGGGTTATAAATATATAAAATTATTTTCGCTTTTCTGGGTTTTTCTTTTGATGAAATGATTATAAAACAAGTAGCACTTTTCACAGGTTATGATATGTTTTCTTTTTTATCATACTCATTTAATTTCATGGAATATGATGTATTTTGTTGAACATGTATGTATGATTTTATTATGTGATGGGTGAGACATATATCTATCCCCAAGGAATTGTGAAAAGATTTATATCTCATGTGATATGACAGGGCTAGAATAAGGGTTAATCAGTTCAGTAATACAAGGCTGGAATTCAGGTTAACTCAGTTCCGTAATACATGGATTGAATGTAGTTTTACACAATTCAGTCATAGAGGGTTGGAATGAGGGTTTACACGGTTCAGTAATATAGGGCTATAATTAGGTTTACTTGGTTAAGAAACAAAGGGTTGAAATTAGATAAAATCAGTTTAGTAATAGATGGATGGAATGAGGGTCACTTAGTTCAGTATTATAGGGATAGAATAGGGTTACATGGTTTAGTAATACATGGTTGGAAGGTGGGTTAGTCAGTTCAGTAATACATGGTTGGAATGAGGGTATCTCAGTTCAGTATTACAGGACTAGAACTAGGGTCACTCGGTTTAGTAATACATGGCTAAAATGGGCGTTACCCGATTCAGTAAAATACTTTTTCCACTAATATGGTATTGTTAGTTTTTCCATGGATATTATATAAATAATTATATTAATATGTGTCTTCCACAATTCCATTTTGTATTCATACATTAGGCTCTCATGTCTTGTGTTATCTATTTCATTATGATTCATGTCTTATTAAATGCAAATCTTTATTCCATGATCTCTTTTATGATCTTTGATATTCAGGGTATGTTATTCTATTATCATGACACATTCAAATACCCGTATGACCATGTTTATGCTTACATGTGTCCCTGGTTTTCCCTTACTCAACATTTGAGCTCATCCCTTTTATGTTTTCTTTCCCATAGGTAATGATTATTTGTATTATGTTTGATATGTCAAAGTAGGGTACTAGTCAAGAATAATCTAGTGGGATATGATGTAGCTCATATATATACCGGGGTTTTTGTTTCTATTTTTCCAAATGCACTATACCAACTATAGTGTTTTGGAGTTTGTTTTTATAATGTTTAAGTATTCCAAAAATGTTTTTTAATGTCAACATTTGTTATGTGAGGGTCGTTATAGTTGGTATTAAAGATAAGTTTTATTTGACCATTGGAAATTAAGATATAAAATCATAGTGATATCCCTAGGTAATTTTCGATGTATATGTCTAGGGATGTCTCTTAGGATATGTATAATGATGAGTTAAATTTTTTTAAAATGTCATGGAATTTTGGTAAAAGATAGAGTAAGTGGTTTCAAAAAAATAGATCCATATCTAGACACTGCAAGTGTATGTGGCTTTGGAACAGATTTAGCTAGGGAAAACAACTCCAAAAAGATATTATGGGCATGATTTGGGGAAACAAGCTACACACAAATGGTCATTAATACACATCTAGTTTGACATTCCCATGGGATATTCTTTGGGAATTCACAAAATCTTCAGAAACTATTATGAAGGAAAAAAATATAAGTTGTCTATGAATGACTTAGGATGATTGAAGGGTGTCATATATTAAGGAAGGTTTCATGATTTAGACATTATATATGTAATTATTTTCATAACTATGTTGTTTTCAGCTATATTATAAAAAGATCACACTATGCTTCTGGTTTTAATCCATGGTGGGACCCTGAAGGGACTAGTTTAATGTTTGATGTGATGGAATATTTTTTGACTAGATGTTAGGTGGGATGTTTAATATATATAAATATTGCATGATCATGCCTAATAAGTTTTCTTAGAACATGATTAACAAATTTTACATTAAGAAACTCATGGAGTCACTGATGAAGAGAAATAAAGAGTACACTGAGATTTTGGGTATTGGAGAACAAGAAAAAGAAGAAGATTCAGCTTCCTTTATATTAATAATTTAGAATGAACCACTGAAGTGAATGCCTTAGTGGAATAAGAAGGTGTTTTGACTATGGAAAAGAAGTACACAATTCAAATTAATACAAGGGAAAAATAAAGAGTTTAGTTAAAAAAGGGATGGGAAATTCAGCCTCCCAAAGTATTTATATAAGGCTAAGTGTTTTATGTGTAGATAAAATGGTCATTATGAATCCCAATGTCCCAAGAGGTATGTTCCTGAAGATAATTAACCAGGCTGTGTGAGTAATGGTTGCATTGTTGACAATGGAAAGTCTAGAGATGAAATGTGAAAGGAAACATGTATTATTGTTAATGTATTAAGTATGAAGTAATAATGGTATTTATGTATTTCTAATAAAAAGTAATGAATGATTAAATATACTACGATTCCTCTACTTAGGGTTTTTATTATTATTTTCATGTTTATGTTTAATTTCCCATATGGTATAGTGAAGTGATATAATGAAAATATGATATTTTGACCAAGGGGAGGTAATTGGGATTCAGAGTATGCACATTCCCTTGAGAAAAGATAATCAGACATGAAAGTTAGAGGGTATGTCTTTTCCAGTGGTACCAGGCCTGTGCATCCCTACACAGGATAGCTAGCCGACTAGCCATGTGATAGTGGAGTGACAATCATGATGCATATGCTAGAGAGAGACAGTTTAATTTAATCATTATCTTGGATGATTTCCTTTAATACATTTGGGTCATGTAATGTCATGAAGCTTATAGTCCATGTATGCTTTCACCTTCAACACTTTAAAGAAGGATTATCCAAAATGAATAAATAATGAAGGCCATCGGGCCATTTAGAGAGATTAAGGGAAGGTAACCCTTAATATGTTATTTATAGAAAGATAATGTTTTATGGATAAAGATACATGGGATATGAATAACTAAATTTGGTATTATTTATTACCTCAAAACTATTTAAGGACATGTTTATAGGTGGTATATACTATCACTGGTGAAGATTTCAGTATTTTTTAGATTATGGAATAGATCCAATAGACTTTGGATTGAAGAATAATGCATGTTATCCAAAATAATTTATGGTAACTCATGTTTTTACCATGTTTCAGGAGAATATATGATGATGGTATTCCCATGATTGGAATATGACAACCAAGATCTAATTTTGGTTATACATGGTAATCAATGTTTAATAATTTCATGAGTCCCTTTCTAATGTTTTATATTTTTCATATTTGAGAGGGGTTATAAGGTTAACCATTCATAAAAAGATTATGTTAATCTACAAATGAAATATTGGTGCACTGAATTTGTGTTGAAAACCAAGGGTAAAAGTATAATTAGTGAGTAATTTTATTTCAATGACGTCCAACATATATATAATATTAGTTTGTTTCTAAAAAAGGACATCATGTATGTCAAGTGATAACCAATCAAGACTCTCAAGGTCGTTGTTCTTGAACCCATGACCAAATGACAATAACCTTTTCACATCTACCACTAGCCTACACAATTTCCTAGTTAATTATAAATTATTTTTCTTGAATAAATATTTATGATGAACTATTTGTTTTACTTTAATAGGTTAACTCATGTCAATTTTTTTAGAGAGAAATAGTCTGATTTTTTTTTCTTTTAGGGGATTATGAACTGTTAATATCTTATTTTAGTGATTTATTTTTCAAAGTTAATTATTGGACATTCATTCAAGGAGGTAATGTTAGTATTAAAAATATTCCAAATCACAAACAAAGAATGAAATTTTTATTATAAAAATTTATCAAAAATTACTCAACATTCTGAAAGTGATAAAAAATTGATGTTATAATACATTAATATTTGTTGATATAATTGCCTTTTAAATCATCTAGGATATATGAATTTGATGCCCTTAACATTCCTTTCATCATACTCTTGTTTGTGGTTGATGTCCTCAACCAATCCCTTTGAATATTTATGTTTTTCCTCGATGTCCAGTCTTCACTCCCATCCTATGTGAAAACCTAGTTATATGTATCATTGGGAAACTATTATTGTTCAAAATCCACATTTTAATGGATATTTTTTTATCCATTTTTATTATGTGGGTTTATAGGGATTAATCATTAAAATATTAAACCTTTGATAACCCTGTCTAATTTTGATAGAGAAATTCATTCTAAGGGGGGATGAATGTAACACCTTGATATTATGAGAATCTTTTTTTAATTAATTTATCATTTCTATATTTTCAATATTACATGAAAATATATATTTTTATTAATTTATATATTAAAACACTATTTGAAACATATATTTCACATGAAAAACCAACTTGTCTTGCGCTACAAGAAATTCCATCTAGGGTTGCACTATAAGAAACACTGACGTGGCATACAACGCAAACAACACAGAGTTTCAATGGAACACACACATATATATATTTAAATAAGATAATTATAACAAAATTATTATAAATATTAATATTAATAGTAATAAATATATTCCAAATACATTATATAATTTATATATATAAATTAAATATAATAATAATTAAAGATGATATATTTTGGTAAATTCCATATATGTTAATAATACTATTTTCTATAGTGGACCTATTTTAATAACGAAATAAATTTTATACAAATTCAGTAATTTATTTCTATAAAATAAATTCTATTTTTTAATTCATAAGGATGAAATTATCATAGATATAATTTTTGGATTTTTTAGAAACACATTAATTTTTTTGATGAATCATAAAATGTAATGTTTCTAGATTAAAATATTACTTTTTACAAATAATTATTAATGATAAATGATATTTTAGTTATTTGATGAAGTAAAATTAGATAAATATCAAATCCATTAATATAATTTAATTGATTATGATCCATTTCACTTGGAAAATGAATATAAAATCTAAAAAAACTATTGAACATTTTCCTACATTAAAACATTGTTACCTCATCCTGTCTGTGATATTAGAAGAAATATTAATTTTTCCACGTCTTTAATTTTAATTTTAGCAATCCTACACACACCTTTGAATATAGGATATTATTTAGAGTCAAATAATTCTACATTAATTTTTGTCTAAAATGATTAGTCAAACTAATAAAAATTAATCACATAAGTTAAGGCCAAATTAAGCTTAATTAAAGAATAATCCATAAAATTAAGGGCCCAAATTAATAATTAACATGCCTAAAACCAATTATATCTACATAGTTAGGTCATACACTTTACATTATTTAGATTTTTTGTTTTGGTGTTACATTATTCAGGTATGAATGCCTGCACACCTAACTTGATTCTAATAGTTTCAAGTGAGTCATTTTCCTTTCAAATAAAAAGCCACAACCTCTTCCCACTCCTAAAAACTCTAAAAATATTTTGCTTAATCAAGGATTATCCCATTTAGAATCCCAAAATTAATCCCTTACATCATTATGACTCCCATTAGAAAGAAATACTCTCAAGTAAGCCTTTTGGAAAAAACCAAAAAGAGATACTTGACAAATATGTAACGCCTTTTTTCAAGCTACTTTTATTTATTTTCCTTCTCCACCATCCACACTCTTTATTACATTATTGTTTGAAAAAAATACTATCTTCCACATATTAGTAGGTTTTTATGAAATGGTTATGACCTATTCCTATAAACACCTTCATCTAATAGTTGATGAATGTATTTTTTCTATGTAAGGAGAACGACTACCTCACAAAACAATGACTGTCCATTTCTCCTTTATCACAAATCTCGGAGGCTATTATGGTGAAAAGTCTACTTATATATGTAATATAATATATTTAATATGTAATTAAAATTATTTATTCATTTTAAAACATTGATATAATTATATTCCATTTGGTGTTAATACGATAATCTCATTTGATGCATCGTGGACAACCGCTCCCTCAAAGTGATGAGATTCGTTCACACATTACATGTAATGTATAGATGATTGGTTTAATTAACACATATGGTTTATATTTCATATTAATTATAATATAATAATGACATATATAAATATAAATAAATATATATATATATATGTAATTTACATACTTTCATTCAATATGACATTAAAAACGGGAACAATGTTCATATATACGGACGACTTACGGTCTCCCTGAATGATGTATTACATTTCATACAGTAATATTTTGTAGATTACATTAATAAAAATATAATATATATAATGGATATTTATACCATGGATTACATTATGGAATCCTGATATAATTATAAATACTAAGGATGTATCAAATTAAGAGACACACAATGAACAAAGTGAATATTACCAGGAGTAAACCCTTAACGTAGGATCGTTAACAACTGTGTAATATACTGTTATAATAAAAAAATATTTCTTAATAGATATATGAATATTATTATATAAAATATGTATAATAATCTTATATTTATTATACATAAATATTCTATTTGTACATAGATTTTCAAGACACAGGGTAAGGGGATTTCCTCTCACTTTTAATTTCTCTAATATACAAGCTATGTTCACCACTATTTCCAATTGTGTGGTGTATATAATGACCATGATTTTATTCGATGTATTTTTTAATTACATTTATTGGTATTCACATGACAATTTAATGATCCTTATTTTATGGGTTTTATGTTTCAAATGTTACCAAATCAGTAAAAATGTTTTGAATTTATTTCCCTTCTTTGAGAATCATGTTTTGTTATGAACCTAAAGAATTTTATAGGGTGCATATACTTACATTTTCCATGAAATAACACGAATATCGATATTTTCATGATATTATATGATTAATATTTTTCCCATAACATGTAGTGAATAATCCAAAGATACCATGTTATATGAGCTTATAGAGATAAACTCATTACATTAGTGATTGTTTTTATTTTTCTTCCATTGAGGAAATATTTCAACACATATCTCAATAATATTATTGAGTTTACATATACTATATTATTTCATTATGTACTCATATATTGGTATCATTTTATACTACATGTTACATAAGATAGTTAAATAATGTTTTTAGGAAAGCCCGACATTACCTTCTTTGTGGTCGAAAAACTAGGTTTTCTATAAATAATCTCTCAAAATATTATATCAATATTATATAATATCAAAAAAAATTATCCTTTTTTTATATTACCAATATAATAAACGAAATATATTTTTTCACTTTTTGAACAAGGCACATTTCTTTCCTTTTTACCATGCAAAAGGAATGTTCTTTTGACCTCATACGATATACACAGAATTACCCGATGTCATTTCCTCAAAGTGCACTTTTGATTATTCAAAATGATAATATTTTAAAAAATATTTTTAAAATAAATTTTAAAGGAATAATGTTTTGAAAATTGTTTTAAACTTATTTTATATTCATTTATGGAATTTGTTTTTTAATATTTTTTAAACACTTATTGGCGAGATTTCGATGTGCTTTTTAAGAAGTGGGTTTTCTAAAAAATTTCATGCTTCTTTTAAATGTATTAAAGGAAAATGATTTTCAAATGTTATTCAATATATATCTAAATGTATTTAACTTTTTTCAATGAAAAATAGTTTTAATATTTTTAGATGCTTGTTTTAAAAGATTTCAAAGAATATGTTATTCAAAATGATTTCCAATCTTATTTAAATGCTTTCATGGTATTTTATAGAATATGGTTTTATGTATTAAAAATATTTTTTCAAAAAATAAAAATATTTTACTCAATAAATATTTTTAGAGGAAATTTGAAATGTTTTTCTAACTATGATTACACCTATTGATGTTATTCATACATTATAGAGAAATGATCTAAATATTCCATTAATATCCTTTCTATAAAAAAGTTGTACTTAATGTCATGGTATTTATGAAATAAATTTCTCCTTCAGGGGTTATACATATATTAAATCAATTTTTCTTTATTAGGTTATGAATTTTATAAAATTATTATGAAATTTTTAACTCTTTCCATAGGTTATGATATGTTTACATGTTTATTATACCCATTTCATTTCATTGGTTATCATATGATCAGTGGTCCACATATGTATGATTTCATTATGAGATAAATGGAACCTATATCTCCCTGTAATGAATTGGGTAAATATTTATATCTCATGGGATAATACATGTCTTGAATAAAGGTTATTATGTTCATTAACAATGGGATGGAATGAGGGTTTGTTCAGTTCCATAATACAGGGAATGTATGAGGTTTACAATGTTCAGTAATATAGGGTTGGAATGAGGGTTTACATAGTTCATTAATACGTTGAAAAAAATAGGGTTACATTAATGAGTAATACATGGATATAATGAGGGTTACTCAGTTCTGTAATGTAGGGTTAGAATGAGGTCACTCGGTTCAGTAACACAGGGCCAGAACGGGGGTTACATGATTTATTAATGAAAAATTTCAACTAATATGGTATTGGAAGTGATGCATTGTCTACTATATAATTCATTAAATTATTAGGTGTTTTCCACAATTCAATGTATTATTTCTATGTTTCCTTTCATGGTTATGCTCTCAATTTCGTTATGATTCATTTCTTATAAACATTCAATCTTTATTCAATGATCTCTATTATGATCCTTGATATGAAGTGTATGATCTTCTATTTTCATGATCATATTGTCATAACATTATGAAAATGTTTATTCTTACATTTTTCTTTTGTTTAACCTTACTAAAAATTTTACCTCACCACTTTTATGTTTTCCTTCCCCAAGTTATTATGATGTGTACAATGCTTGCTATGTCTAGAAAGGATGCTAGTTAAGAAGAAACTAGTGGGAGATTATGTTCTTCACATATATACCAGTGTTTATGTTTCATGTTTCCAAATACACTATACCAACTATAGGCTTTGGTCATCTGTTTTCATAATGATCAATTATTCCCTAAAAGGTATGTAATGTAAATTCCTGTAAAGGGAGGTTTTGTATAGTTTTTATTATATAAAATGTATAATTAACCTTTTAAAACTAGAATGATAATAACTTAGTGAGATCTCGAGGTATATTTATATGTATATTTTTAAGTATATCTCTATAGATAAGTATGAGTATGAGTTAAAATTTTGTAAAATATCAAGGAATTTTTGTAAGGGATTGAGTGGGTGGTTTCCTAGTAGTACATCCCTGTCTAGATACTAAAAGTGGATGTGGCTTTTCCCAAATATACCTAGGGGTAATGACTCTGACCTGATGTTTCAGCTTTGACTCAGAGTAATCTGTTACATTAAAATGGTCCTTACTAGAAATCAGGTTTGACACTTTGAGGGGATATTTTTAGGGAATTCACAAACTCTTCATGAATCATTATGAAGGATTTAAATATAAGTTTTATATGAGTGACATTGGTTGAACCTAGGGTTTCATATATTAATAAAGGTATCATGGTTTATATATAATATAATAAATTATTTTAATAACAATTTGGGTTTCTTCTATATGAAGTAATGCTCACACTATAGTTATGGTTTTAGTAAATTGTGGGAACAAGAATGAATTGGTATAATTTTGAATGTGATGGATGTTTTTCATATGAGAAGTTATGTGGGATTTCTACTAGAGTGAAAGATGTTGTTATCATACATAATCAGTTTTCATATAACATGATGAATTTTTTTTACTTTAACCATCTCCCAGACTCACTATGGAAGAGAAAGAAGGATTTTTCTTAGTATTAGGGTAATTGAGACCATGAGGGAAAGAATATTCTATTTAATTTATGTCAAAAATGTGGAATGATTCACCTATGGGAATGCCTTTTAGGAATAATAATTTGTTTTTATTATGTAAAATAAATACACAAATCATGTGAATGTAGGGGAAAAATGAGAAGTCCAATTATGGAAATAGAGATGAAATTTTTCCTCCATAAGTCATCATCAATAGTAATGAGAATTATTTGTAGAGAAAATGGTTATTATACTACCCAATGTCCTGAAAAGAATGTTTATATAGATAATCTGGAAATTTATGTGAGTAATGGTTACATTATAAATGATGATGAGAATACAAATGAAATATGAAAGGAAATATGTATTATTGTTAATGGATTAAGGATGAGGTAATTTTGGTATTAATGTATTTGGATTCAGATGTTTAGAATGATGAAATATACAAGGATTGTCCTACTTGTGTTTTTGGCTCAGTATTTTCTAGTTTATATTTAATTTTACTTATGTGATAATGATTTTATTTAATGACAATATGATATTTTTAATATGGAAACCTAATAAGAATTCAGAGTAGACACATTCACCAGAGAATATCTAGTAGGACTTTATAGTTAGAGGGTATGGATTTTCCATTGGTACTAGGAATGCACATCATTGCACAAGATAACTATTCGACCAACCATGCAATGGTGGACTGGTGATCATGGTGCAAATGCTAAGGAAGGGTGGTTTCAAGTAGTCAATGTATATGATGAATTCCTTTAAGACCATCAGGTCTTGTATTGTCATGACGCCTATGGGCCACGTATGGTTGGGTTCCCATCCATCCCTTAAAAGGGGGATTATCAAAAATTAATAATAAAATGAAGTCCCTCAAGCCATCTAGTCATACTAAGGGAAGGTTACCCTTAGTATGTTCTTTATGATTAGATAATGTTATATGGATAAAGATAAATGTGATATGAATAATTAAATTGGATAGTGTTGATTACCTTAGAACTATGTAAGGACTTGTTTATAGGTGGTTTATGATATCACTCTTGAATTTTATTGAATTTTTGTATTTATGGAATAGATCCAATACACATTATAAGGAAGAGTCATGCATGTTTTCCAAAAATATTTACGGTAATTCAGGTTGTGTCCATTATTAAGTAGAATATGTCATAAGGGTATTAACATATTTGGAATGTGAAAACCAATAGATAATTTGTCTTATACAAGGGAATCAATATTCCTCTAATTTCATGACTCTCTTTCTAATGTTTTGTATTTTTCAATTTGAGAAGGGTTATAAGTTAATCTATTCATGAAAACATTAAGGTAATATCTGGATGAAATATGTGTGCATTGAGTTTGTGTTGAAAACCATGGTTAATTGTCTAATCAGTGATTAATATTATTTAATGTATGTCACTATTATATATAATATTATTGAGGTTTAAGATATGAACATAATATATAATGGGTGATATCGAATCAAGTCTAGAATGGTCGTGGGTATTGAACCCCTGACTGATGGATGATAAGAGTTTCATGACAACCACTAGCCTACATGATTTCTTAGTTAATGTAAAATTATTTTTATTGAACTAATATTTAATATGACCATGTATTTTGACTTTTATATTTTAATTCATGTTGATTTTGTTCAAAGACAAATAGTAGGACTTTTTATTATTTTATAGCCATTAAGATACATTAAAAACATATTTTAGTGCTTTATTTCACAAATTTTATTTCTAGATATTCATTCCCTATGGTAATGGAATTGTTAGAAATATTTTTAAGCACAACCCAAGTATGGAATTTTGTTTATAAATAGTTATCAGAAATTACTCAATGTTCTGAATGTGATCAAAAAAATTTATGATCTAATACCTTATTAATCGTCAACTTGATGGACTTTTAAATCATTATAGATTTAGGAATTTGAGGCCCCTAATATTCCATTGACCATTAAATTTTCTAGGATTGATGACACCAATCACTCCCTGTGAATATTTATGCTTTTCCTTCATGTCCAATCTTTACTCCAAACCTATGTTCTTCTATGTGGAATCCCAATTATTTGTTACATTGGGAAAATGTCATGGTTCCAAATTTCCATTTTTCGGGAATGTTTAGTATCCATATTTAAAATGTGGGTTTATATTAACAAAAAATTCAATTATTAAACCCTTGATAACCTAGATAAATTTTGATGGGAGAAATTAATTCAAAGGGGGTAGAATGTAACACCTTGAATTTTTGAAAATTATTATTTTTTCAAATTAATTTATATTTTCAATAATATGGATTTCACATGGAATTTGAAATAGTTATTTATATGTGTGTATATATATATATATATATGAAAACACTAGGTCAAGTATTAATTTTTCACGCAACACCAACATGTCTTGTTCTACAGCCAATATCATCATGGCATTCTCTACAAGCAACACTAACATCCCGTACGATGCACACAACACTAAGTTTCTATGAAATATATATATGTATATAATTAAATAACATAATTATAACATTTTTATTAATTTTTTAATAATTCGAATATTTATTTTCCAACTATTTATTATAATTTATTTATATAAATAAAACATATTGATAATGAACGATGAGATTTTTGGTAATGTCCTTTTATGTAAAATATATTATATTATATGATAGACTGATATTAATGATAAAATTAATTTTAGGAATATTTATAAATTTAATTTGATAAAATACACTTTATTTTTGAATTCATAATATTGAAATTTACATCGAGTGAATTTTTTGGATACTTTGAAGAAATATCATTTTTATTATTAATACTGAAAAATAATTTTTTGATAAAAACTACATTTTTATATTTAATTATTAATTAAAAATGATACATTAAATATTATTTAAGGTAATATTTGATAAATATTAAATCTATTAATAAAATTTAAATCATTATAATCATATTCAATTTGAATCTAAATAAAAAATCATAACAAACTTTTGACCATTTTCTTACTTTAAAACCATTTTATTTCTTCCCATTTTTGAGATTAACACTAATATTAGTTTTTAAAATTATATTATTTGAATTTAAAAAATTCAACATTAAAAATTTTAATCTGTCTAATATATAGAATATAATAGGGCCATGATAATTTTTTTCCAAAATTTTAATTAAAACAGATTAAAATTAATCAGAGCGGTTAAGGCCAAATTAAACTTAATTACGGACCAAACCTTAATATTAAGGGTCCAAAAGAACTAGAAACATATAAAAACTCAATTATATATCTATATTTCGTTCATAAAGCTTCCATTTTTTATATTTTTTTATGACTTCGGTTTGGGTAATAACATGCACACACCAAACTTGTTTCTAAAAATTCCAAGTGAGTCATTTTCCTTCCATATAAAATGCCACCTTATCTACCCACTATTCACACCTCTAAAACATTATATTATTGTACAATATATTCCAAATTATCCTCCCAAAAATCCACCATTAGTTTTTGAATCCTCTCTTTGGGAATAATTATTCTCATGAAATCGTTTTTGTCACAAACCAAAAGAAGTTACGCGGTTTAGAGGTAGCGTCTTCTCTCAAGATCCTTTCCCTTTTATCCTTATACACCTCTCAAAATCTATTTATTAAATTGTTATTGGAAAACACCAGTATCCTCGTTATACTATTTTGTATATTATGAAAAGAGTATAACATACACTTAAACACCTCTATTTAATGGATGTAGGATATACTGTTTATGTGAATGCTGAACTACTGCCTAACAAAACAATGATTGATCATTTCTACTTTTCCAAAAATCATGGTTTCAATTATTATAGACAATATATTTATATATATCATATATTATATTTAACACGTGTTTAAGATTATATTTTTTAAATGTATAGTTCGCTTTACTTTCTATTTGGTGTTAATACGATAATCTCATTTGAGGAAGTCTAGACTATTGCCCCCTCAAAATTATGTGATTCATTCACACACCACATGGAATATATTAAGGATGGGTTTCATAAAATTATATTATATATATATATATGATATATTAGTTGTAATTTAATAATGTTATATATACATAAATTTATAAACATATTTCATTTAATTAATTTCTTATAATAAGACAATAAAAATGGAAACAACATTCATAAGTTCCTACTACTTACAGTCTTCATGAACAATGTATTCCATTTATTACTTATATATTATATAGATTATTATAATACACACATAATATACCCTATAATGAAATCATGGTTTACATTCTGAAATCCATATATATGTTCAAGGACCAAATATGTTACAAATTAAGAAACGTGCAAAGAACAAAGTGAATATTACATGAAGTGAAACATTAACATAGGATCTTTAGCAAGTGAGAAATATAAGGTTACAATAAAAGAAATATGGCAGTAGATATATGTATATTATTATGTAAAATATATATAATATAATTATGTTAATTAAATAGTAATCTTATATATGTATACAGAGAGTCAAGACACAAGGTAATGATATTTCATCTCTCTTTTAATTTATATGAGACACAAGCTATGTTCACCCCTCTTTCCTTTTGTGTGGGGTATGTACTAACCATGATTTTATTTTATGTATGTTGTATAAAAATTTATGGGTATTAACATTCATATTTTATGATCCTTCATTTATGGGTGTTATGTATCAAAAGTTACCAAATCGGTTAAAATGTTTTTCTCAAATAGCCTCCTTTGAGACTCATGTTTTATCATACAACTGAACTATTTTTTGGGGTGCATATAATTATAATTGACATGAAATATCACGAATCTATTTTTTTGATTTTATATTATTCATTTAATTTTCTTTCCTTACATTGATATCATGATCCCATGATACAATGTTATAAGAGTTAATTTTGACAATCTCATTGTCTTTTTATATAGTTTATGATTATGTTTCCATTGATGAAATCATGTAATACATATCTCTATAGTATTCACAAGTTTCTGTAACCTATGTTATTTCATGATATAATAATTTATTGTAACCATTTTACACTCTCTGTTACATAAGATAGTTAACAAAGTTTTTTTAGGAAATCGTAACATTACTTTCTCTTCGGTTGGAAATATTTGTTTTCTAAAAAGAAATTCCAATAAAATTTTACCATTACTCTATAGTTTCCAAAGTAAATTTTTACCATTTTTTTATTTTACAATTTTATTCTTGGGAATACAAATGTAATTTCTTGAAAAATACACTTTTATATCCTTTTAATCAACCAAAACAATTGTTATTTTAACCCCATTCAACATGTAAAAATTTACTCTCATTTATTTCTTCGAAGCACCATTTGAATTTTTAAAAAGGTTAATAATTAAGAAAAAAAATTAAAATAAATTTTGAATGAAAATTTTAATAGAAATTTTTTAAACTTCATTTATATTTATTCATGGAATTTTTTTTCACAATGTTTTCAAGTCCGATTTTCACGATTTTAATGTTCATTCAAAGAAAGATTTTTCAAAATGTTTTTAAGCTTCTTTTATGAGTTTTCAAGATAAATTATTTTCAAAATTGTTTCAAAATTTTTTAAAATATTTCTGGTTTTTTAGAGAAAAAGTTTTTTAAAATATTTGGAATCTTATATTAAATAATTTAAAGTAAAAAGATTTTCAAAATTATTTTATATTTTCATTATAATTTTTCATTTTATTTTCTAATGTAAATGATTTTAAAATGGTTTTATTTTTTAAAAAATAATTTTAAAACAAGAAAATATATTTTACTAAAAAAAGTGTTTTAGAGGATATTTTAAATTTTTTTTTCCAACTAAGCTGACATAAATTTTAGTTACTCATACCTTCTAAGAAATGATATAAATGTCCATTTCATATCATTTCTATCAATGAGTTATTTTTAATGTCATGGTGTTTATTAAAACATTTCACTTTCCTAGGTTATATGTATAAGAATCATATTTCTCGTTGAAGGGATATGATTTTGATGAAATTATTATGAAACCTATAACTCTTTCGATTTGTTATGATATGTTTACATTCATGTTATACTCATTTCATTTCATGGGTTATGATATGTTTTTACCACATGTATATATGATTTTATCATGACATGGGTGGGACCTATATTTTCCTTCAATGCAATGGGTAATGATTTATATCTCATGAGATAATATTGGGATATAAATAGGGTTACAGGTTTCATATACATGTGTTCCACAATATCATAAAACATTCATCACATGAAAATCAATGAAATTAAATGTGCTTCATAAAAATATCATTATATCAAAACCTAGGGAAAATGGGCTAGTTTCTCAAACATTTTATTATTTCATCATCTAATATCCTATGAAATTAATTTGGTTTTATAAAAGTTCTATCAAGGTATAACCCATTGAAGAAAACTATGTTTCATAAACATCACATTTTCATAAAAATAAAACATTCATATAAATAATATTAATGTATTCTTGCATTGTATACTTAGTAAGGGATAAATAACATCAAAATATTTCATCTTAGATAGAGAATGATTTTTCAAGATCAATTGGAAAATTTCATAATGGAAAACAAATTCTTTGAAAATGACTTTTTAAACAAAATACATTTTTTCACTACTATTCTTTTCAAATAAAATTGAAAACTTATAAAGGAGGATTTAAAAAAAATTATTATTTCTTAAGGAAATATATTTTTTCACTTTTAAAAAAACATTTTAAAGCATCAAACTTTTATGAAATCATTTTCTATCAAAATAACTCTTAAAACATGTAAGGGAACCCTTAAATAAATTATTGTTCATTATGACATGATGTTTTATTCATGTAATACACATTATAACAAAGAGTCCATTCACATTTTTGATAAAACTAAATGGGAATTATTTGGAAAAAGACTTGAATATTAACATCAAAAATAAATAAAAAAATAAAAAAAGGGTAAAATTTTAATTTAAAAATCATAGGATAATAATAAAAAAGATTTTAAAACATTTTTCAAAAACATGGTTATGGAAGAAAAATGAATCCTAGATAAAGAGAGAAATAAAGTAATATTTTTAGAAAATAATTTTCTAAATTATTTTAAGTAAAAAATATTGAAAATGTTACTATCAAATTAGAATGCTGTTAATAACTATAGGATAATTTATTTTATGAATTTATTGATAGAGGGATTAGAATACATAATCATAAAAAGTCTTGATAAAATGGTGAAATTTTTATATAAATCTATTAACACTTTGGTAACATTAAATCATAATACCCATCAAGTAATAGCATAAATGAAACCTAAAATATTGTTAGGGTATATAAAATAATTATTTTACATGAAAAATGGTATATATATACACTTTTTAATATAATACAGGTTCATAACATAATGTTTGTATCCATGATGGAAAATTAAGAACAAAACCCTTACCACATTCGTAATGTTTTTAATCGTAATTCCAAAAAAACATAAAATGAAAATTTAAATATCATGAAAATTATTTGAATGATTATATAACATTTCCATGTTGAATTATATAAACCACAAAAATGAAATGTGTGGTTAATTATTATTTGTCTTCTCAATATAAAAGGGAGACTATAAATCCTTTACCTTAGGTATTCACATTTGTCAAACATATTCAAACATCGAGTACTATAAATAATTTTTTTATATATCAATTAATAAAATATATTTATATATAATACAATTTATGATTTTTATGACCTTTGAATAAAAATTTATTTTCAATTCCTTATAAAAGTTATGTTTCGAGAAATAACCGCTACATTTTTCATACGAGTTTTCATTTTTAAATTTTGGTCCTCTCACGTTTAACATCATTCCATCATATCCTGAATTTTAACAATGATATAAATTCAGATAAAAGTAGTATACAAGTACTAATATTGTTCAACAAATGATAGATATGGAAAATTAAATACATTTGTCATGGAGACGGTAGGTCATACGTATGCATAAAGGTTGTTTCCATTTTTTGTACCTATTGATGAAAAGAAAGGTAAATGATAAGTTATCATTATAGAATATTTTAGATGTCATATATATATAATAATATTATTAAATTAATCCTTATTAAATTTAATGTAATTGATGAATGAATCACATCACATTGTGACACAATAGTTTATCATAGACATGAGCGACATTATAATATTCCAAAAAAATAAAAAACATGATGGCATGTATTATATTATAATAAAATATTCATAATAATACAATAAATATAATATATAAAAAATAAATCCATATATATTTCCATTAATGATATGTGTAAATTAAAAAATGAATGACATTTTTTCATGAGGTGGTAGTCTGCCTTAATCACGAACGATGATTTCATAAACCATTTGATATAATTTGAAATTTTTTAGGTAATTATCTTAACAAAAAATAACATCAGTATATTTATGATATTTAGGTTATTATATCATCATGTTATAATATAAATTTATGCTTTACGAGGAATATATAAAACATAAATACTCATTAATGAACATTATATATTCTTCAGTTGTCCATATATTTAAAATAAGGCCTTCCTAGGTTTTATTTTTATCCCAAATAATGCTTATAGAGTGGTATAATGGAAAATTAAATGTTGTTAAGTAGTTATTTTCCATACAAAAATGGTTTTACGGTTTTAATAGAAGAGTTAAAGGGGTGACCTTTTATATGTGGGGTCTGTGGCACATGTGTAATTTTATGAAAGAATCAGTTCCACCCATGTGGTTTTCATATAAAAAGGATTTAAAATATATTCTTGTATATCCTAAAAGAAATAAATAGGAGATATGGATTGAATATTGTGGGATAAAATATTATAATGAGATGCTCAAATACAAGTGGGGTGAATTGTATATATTACAAAATTCATTCGGAACCTTTAAAGTTTGTATAAAAAAATCTTAAGGAAAGTTTCGTAACTCTAATGAAACCTATTTCTTAACGATTGATTTTTATTTTTAAAAAAACAAATTTTACCAAATTTAAACAAAAATACAAAAAGAACATTTAGGGAAAACTTTTCTAAAGCATTACAGCCTTAAGATAAAATCTTAAGAAAGATTTTATTAAAATAAATATTCTACCTTAAAGTATATAGAATCATTAATATAAACAGAGTAATAGAATTAGAAAGTATAAGAATGTTATAATATTTAACTTTAACAAAGTTAATATTGTTGCGGAATAGAAAAAATTGTAAGAAAGAAAAATTAATAGTGAGATTTATTTTGATCCAAATAGAAGGGTATCCAACAACCTGGATAAATGTTCCTTGATTTATACATTCAAGAAAGACCGCCTTACCCAATCCCAGGTGAGACCTCAATAAGAATATTAGTATCTATATTTCTATCCCTACAAGCCCTTGATTTAGAAGGAAATAAGAATCTCTATCTTCCAAACCCGGAAGCCCACAATCAGTACGATCAGAGTCTACACAAAGAAAGTCTTAACATGTTGTTCACGCATGAACAAGTTTTTCAAAAAGTATGAATGATGCAGTAAGAGTTTTAAGTGCATTTCTCTCTAAAAACATCACATATTTTTCTAATACATCAAATACATCCACACTATGATTGTTGAAATGAAATCATAATTATAGGAAAAACTTTTCAATGGTTGGATTCACAACAACCGCTATATTTTCTTTAAATTTTGGAGGTTCCTAGACATGTGTCAAATAGAAAATTGTTAGTTTGTAAAATATTGTATGACATCGTTTTATTAATAAGGAATGATTTTGATTTTATGATAAATGTTATGTATAAGAAAAATTAGAATCCAATTAATATGGAATGAAATTTTAAACAACTCTAGAATTATAAAAAAAAATTCTTAATATAATTCAAATTGGATTGATAAAAAAATATCACTATTTTGTGTACATATAACATAAAATCAGTGTGACATTTTAACTAGTATATGTATCATGAAAAACTGAATCATAATAATGAAAATAGTATCATACAATTTCATGTGATAATGTTATTTCAAAAATATGGTATCACTGAATCGGTATGACATATGCTTAAGTAAAAAAATACATTAAAATATTAAGTACACCATAATATTAAAGATTTAAGAACAATGTAATGAAAAATATATAAGTAAACTATATTGAATAATTTATAAGTAAAACAGAATGAAAAATATTAATGTAAAACATAATGAAAAATTAGTAAGTTAAATAGAATGAAAAATCAGTAAGTAAAACAGAATGAAAAATATGTACGTAAAATAAAATGATTTTTTTAAGTAAAAAAGAATCCAAAATATGTAAATAAAATAGAATGAAAAATTAGTAAGTAAAATGGAATGAAAAATCAGTAAGTAAAATGGAATGATGATTCAATAAGTAAAATTGAATGAGAAATATACAAGTAAAACAGAACATAAGAAAAAGTGTTTGTGATTTTCAAAACATAAAACCATAATGAATGGAGAAGTCAAAAGAGAACCTTATTGACTCAACAATATCCCCCTTTTGGTAAAGCACAAACAACATTGCTAAGGAATAATATATTTACATATAAAAACAAGAAAAACACATCTCCCATTTGAATGAAATTTAGGATGAATACAACTTACACCCCCTTAGGTTATGTTTCCGAAGGATTTTATTCTTGATTATTAGTATTTGGTTTAATTTATTTATAAAATATCTCCTCGTAGATAAACATATCCTCTTAAAAGAAAATCCACCTTAAATAGGAATTATTCTTTCTTACCACACTCGCCATTAATATATTCTCCCCCTTTAGAGTATTCATTAAATTTTTCCATCAAATAAATTCACCCCCTTTGTGATTTTTAAAAAAGGAATGGAGAAATATAGGACATTCCTGTAAGGATAACGAAACATAAATTCAAAAACTATAATGTCCCATACTTTACATACATTGTTATTACTTCAGAATTGAATCATGGTTATTACAACATATAACAATATCAATAAAGGACCGTATTGGTATAGTGTCTTTAGAAACTGGGAAACATAAACAACTTGTTCATAATGCATCTACATTGCCTCCCATTTATTTCATCATATCTAGAGTCCCTTTTTGTATTATTCTACTTAATAACCTTCATCATGACCTAGGGAAATAAAACATACAAAAGGGTGATCTCAAATGCTCAGTAAGGGTAAACAAAAGAAATATCAATCACATTATATACATAAGAACACAACTTTTGGAAATCTTAACCTGCAAAAGAGATCATAATATCATATCATGGGATAAATCATAGAAGTGAAATGTAATCCAAATAATCATAACATAAAACATGAAACTTTGCGGCATACACAAATAATAATAGAGAATCATTTCTTGTTAGTCAAAACTCATTTCCAAGACTGTCTTAGTAGACAAAGTCTATTTCTAAACCGAGTTCACTCCTCGTTTCAGTCCTGTTTCACTAAACCGGTATAACCTACCATTCCAGCCATGTCTATCTCATGAGATATGAAATCTTTACCCAATGCATTGGAGGGAGATATAGGTCCCACCCATCTCATAATGAAACCATTCTTATGCGTGCCACAAAAATCATAAATCATACATCATTGCATAACCCATGTAATAAAAATGGAATTCTTAAACATCGTGACATCATAAAACAATTCATATAAGATAAAGGAATTAATAAAATAATTCCATCACAACATAATCAAATCAATGTAATAATAGGGATAGAAATAGAACCATATATTATCTTATATGGAAAATAATTTTGATAAAACACTTGAACTCCATTCTTGAGGAAAATATCCTTTCTATTTCAAAAACACTTTTCCTTTCTTAACATGTCATAAAATTCTAAACTAACACAATTTTATTAAAAATAAAATTGAAAAATTTTAAAGGAAGCTTCTTGGAAATAATGTGTTAAAAATCCATTTATGCCGCATAAGTTAAAAATTTTTTTTTGTACTTTTCTCGGCAAAGTCAAAAAGTACCTCGTACGAAAAACGACAAAATATTCCTTTCATATCCTTTACTAAACACTCAACGAAAGGTAAAATTGGATATAAACTATTGTATAAGGATATAAATATTAAATATTGAGGAAACATGGATGTGGATGATAAAATACACCCCAGTAAATTTCAAAGTATAAACAATCTCGGATAAAAATGAGATTGTGATATTTACCTAAACTTAGGTCTAATATGCTTTGTACGTGTCTGAAACTCCTGTATAATGATTTAAATAATGTTATTGACTTATTCCATAATCATACATATTTTTATGATATCATATATGGTCATATTCATAGCATCTTAGTAGTAATATTTCATTGCTACTTGTTATTCGGGTGTTTATAACTTTTTGTTCTTATGCGTGTTTTGTCGAAAAAATTCTTATTCTTCTGTTCAGGTTATAGATACCTCATTTCCATAATGGTATTAGTGTAATATATATCATATTAATTCATTCAATTCATTTATATAATCATTATGAAATGAAGATCATGTAGAATGAGTCGCATCACATCATGTAGACGGTATTCCGTACGTACACACGAGTGATGGTATCGTTCCTATGTTCGTGGAATTGTATTGGAGTGTATGTATACTATTTTAGAATCAATATCACTTTATAATAGTCGTATATAGTTATTATTTACACCACTATACCCATCCAAGTAAGGTGGTGGTGGAATATAGATTACACCACGGCGTGGAGACGGTATTCCGTACGTACGCACGCGCGGTGATTTTATTTTCCGTAGGATGGATAGATTGTTAAATAGGGTTGTTTCATAATTATAATAACATATCAGTATATTAGTGATACTGATTTTATTACTTCATAATGAAACAAATAAAGAAGAAGAAGTTGAAGAAGAAGGAAATTGGAAAGGATCGGTAATGGATATTACCTCTTCTTTGAAATGCTTCTTTGAGACCTCCTTTTAGGGCACTAAAATTGGTCTTTGAAGAAGACCAGGACCTCTAGGATGTCTCTAGGGAAGTGGAGAGGAGAAAATGGCAGGGGTTTTCCGAGCTTGAATGCTCAAAGTGGTGTGAGGAAGAGGGGGAGGAGTTTCCCTTTTATAAGGGAGGAGAGGGGCACCTTTGGAATAACTAAAAATATTATTTGATTATAAAGTCAAGTTCGGTTTTAAATAGCTCCAAATTTAGTTATTTCGAAGATAAGGTGGGGATGGGTCGAAATCCTCTCATCCAAAAGAATTTAGACAAGTTTAGTTCATTATATTAACCTTATCTTTTAGTTTTAACTCTTAGTTAATTAGATTAACATTTACCATGTCACTTTGTATTTTTATATTATATAGTTAATAAACGTACCATATACATCCAAGAGACCCCCCCAAGTTGTGTTTTATTAATAAATATAACCTTTTCTAAGTTGTTTGGATGAACCTTATATTTTTAGGAATAATATAACAATTAATAATATAATATATTTTTAAAAAACTATTTTATGTCAATTTTGACACTATTCAATAGATGATTTTTTTAAACTCACAATAGAATGATTACTTAGACCAAAGTTAATTAAATCAATCCTAACATTTCATATTAACCTAGAAAAGTATTTTAATTCATAAAAAGTCTCAAATTATACTTATTTAGGTATTTATAATATCAATTATTCTAATTTTTTACTATTATGGTAATTACTATATCATCATTGTGTCATAAATAAATTAAATTATTTAAAGTCTAAAAATTACAAATAAAATATAATTATGTAGGAAATCGTTTTATCTTTCTAAGGAATATTTATAGTCGAATTTATCTTATGTATAACCTTATATTAAAAATTATTTAGTTATTAAACTTTGATTTTAACTATTTTAACCCTTCTTTAAATAAATTAATAATAAATGTCCAAATCTAATCCAAGTGGGCCTAAATGGTCATAGTTTATTCCTAAGGTTGTTTTTGGTCGAATTACACTTGTCCAATAGAATTAGGACATGTGTTAGGATAATAATAATATCTTTTTTACCCTTAAATATCCTATTTACTTTTAACCGTGGTAAAAAAAAGTAAAAAGTTAGTATTCACCAAAAAATTATTTTCATCTCATTGAACCACATTTTACTTACTGACATCAACCGTGTCTCTCGGATTTTCTAAATTCCACTCACAGAAGCGGGAAAATTATGTTTTATGAAAAATTTAGTTTTTTAACGACCACTTAGTGGTTTCACTATTAATGAAAAATTGAATGTTTTCAGAAAAATTCAAAAATTTCACCATAGTCTAATTTTGATATTTTGAATCCAAAAATGAAGTCCATTTTGAAAAATAAAATTTATAAAATTTCAAAAAGTGGTTATTACTATTCATAACGGCTAGTTTTAATAATATTTTAATAGCATATCATTGTATAGTGAAACTCGGTATTGCGTACGACGCAAGATATCGAGGAAGTTCACGATTTCATGTAAAGAAATCCGAGAAAATGTTGTTTGTAGAAAAAGATTCCTTTGATGATTTATATAACATAAAAGTCTCGGGTGTTACATTCTACCCCTTTAAAATGAATTTCTCCCTCGAAATTCGTCACTTTGTAACAAACAGATGAGGATACCTCTCCCTCATCATATCCTCAAGCTCCCATGTAGCTTCTTCTAATTGGTGGTACTTCCAAAAACATTTAACCAATCGAGTGGTCTTGCTTCGTAGGAATTTTTCGCTACGATCCAGAATCTGTATGGGTTGTTCTTTATAAGAAAGATCTTGCTCCAGCGGTACAATTTCTGAGCTGAGTACATGTGAAAGATCAGGTATGTACTTTCTCAGGAGAGATACATGGAACACATCGTGAACTTGAGAGTGATTCGGTGGAAGCGCCAATCGATATGCTACCTTCCCAACACGATCCAGTATTTCGAAAGGACTGATATATCTTGGGTTCAACTTCCCCTTCTTTCCAAATCTCATAACCCTCTTCCAGTGAGAGATTCGTAAGAACACTTTATCACCCACTTCAAACTCTAGGTCTTTTCTTCGGTTGTCAGCATAACTTTTCTATTGACTCTGAGCTGCTCTTATGTGTTGTTGAATAGATCTGACCTTTTCTGCCATTTCATAAACGAGATCAGGTCCTAATAGCTTTCTTTCTCCAACTTCATCCCAGCAAGTTAGAGTCCTACATTTCTTTCCATAGAGAGCTTCATAAGGAGCCATCCGAATATTGGAGTGAAAGCTATTATTATAAGAAAATTCCACCAAAGGTAGGTGTTGATCCCAACCACCTTTGAAATCCATAGAGCAAGCTCTCAAAATATCTTCTAGAGTCTGAATTGTTCTCTCAGACTGGCCGTCTATTTGAGGATGATAAGCAGTGCTGAAACTCAACTCTGTATCCAGAGTATGCTGAAGACTTCACCAGAACTTCAAGGTAAACCTTGGATCTCGATCAGATATAATAGAAAGTGGTACTCCATGCAATCTTACCACTTCCTTTACATATATCCTGGCAAGCTGATCCAGAGAGAAATCCTCTATAATAGCAATGAAGTGTGCATACTTTGTAAGAGGATCAACTATGACCCAGATAGAATTATTTCCTTTGGATGTTTTAGGAAGTCCTATGACAAATTCCATAGTGGTGTTTTCCCTTTTCCATTCGAGTATGGGTAATAGTTGTAACATCCCCTTAGACTTCTGTCTCTCAGATATAACTTGCTGACAAACCAAGCATCGAGAGACATATTCAGCAATATCTCTTTTCATGCCATCCCACCAGAAGTACACTTTCAGGTCCCTATTCATCTTCGTGCTTCCAGGATTAATAGAGAATGAAGAACTATGAGACTCATCCAGTAGCTCCTTTTTTAATTCGGGGATGGGAGGAACACAAACCCGATTCCTGAACTTTATTATCCCATCACAATCAAGGTTGAATTCAGGAAACTTTCTCACATTCTTTTGTAACTCGACATCTGTTTTCTGTGCCTCTTTAATCTTCACATGTATAGATGGTTGAACATTCATTTGAGAAAGATAATATTTTCCCCTTCCATTATAATTCCAAGATCCATTCTTTATAAATCCATAAATATTGGATCTTTTGTGATCCTTATCATGGATAAACTGGCATGGTCTTGTCGACTTAATGCATCTGCCACCTTGTTTTCTTTCCCAGGGTGGTAATGGATTGAGCAGTCATAATCCTTAATCAGCTCCAACCATCTTCTTTGGCGCATATTCGGCTCCTTTTGTGTGAAAATATACTTTACACTTTTATGATCTGTATAAACATCACACCTTTCACCATAAAGGTAATGCCTCCAAATCATTAATTCAAAGATTACCACAGCTAACTCCAAATCATGAGTTGGGTAATTTTTCTCATGTATTCTCAACTGTCGTGAGGCATAAGCTACCACTTTATCATTTTGCATAAGAAATAACACCAATCCCTTATTGGATGCATCACTATAGATCACAAACCTTTCTCCACTACAAGGTAGTGTGAGCATAGGTGCATTGGATATCCTTCTTTTCAACTCCTTGAAATCCTCTTCACATTCCTCCATCCAAACAAACTTAACTCCTTTCCGAGTCAACTTGGTGAGTGGATTTGATAATCTTGAAAAATCTTTCACAAAACGTCGATAATATCCTGCCAAACCAAGAAAACATCGGATCTCGGTTACTGTTATTGGTCTCGACCATCTTTCGATAACCTCTGTTTTTTCTAGATCCACAGATATCCACTATTTTGAGTTTATGTGACACAAAAATGCAACTTTTTGAATCCAAAATTCACACTTGGTAAATTTGGCATAAAGCTTCTCCTTTCTCAGGGTCTTCAATATAATTCTCAAGTGATCTTCATGTTCTTGCTTGCTCTTTGAATAGACAAGAATATCGTCTATAAAGACTACCAAAAACTGATCAAGATAGTCTCTAAAGACTCTATTCATTAGATCCATGAAGATAGCAGGGGAATTAGTAAGATCAAATGGCATCACTATAAATTCATAGTGTCCATACCTTGTACGGAAAGCCGTCTTTGGTATATCCTCCCTTTTGACCCTTAATTGATGATACCCTGAACAAAGATCAATCTTGGAAAAGTATTGAGCTCCGTGTAGTTGGTCAAATAGGTCATCAATGCGCGAGATAGGATATTTGTTCTTGATAGTGATCTTGTTAAGTTCTCGATAATCAATGCAGAGTCTCATTGATCCATCTTTATTCTTAACAAACAGAACAGGTGTTCTCTAAGGTGACACACTAGGGTGTATGAAACCCTTATCAAGATACTCTTGGAGTTGCTTCTTCAAATCCTGTAACTCAATTGGGTTCATTCTATAAGGTGTCCTTGAAATAAGCAAAGCACCCGGTACGAGTTCTATTGAAAACTCAACTTCACAATTCGGTGGAAGACTAGGTAATTCCTCTGGAAAGACATCATCAAACTCCCATTCAATGGGAGTATTCTTAATCATGAGATTCTCACCAACCATTTGAGATAAATAACCTTCATTTAGTTGAATCAATTCCCATAAAATGGAAGAAATTTCCACTGGAAGGTTATGTTCATCCTTGCATCGATAGACGATCATAGATTGATCTGGAATATGAAATGTGACTTCCCTTCTTTGGAAATTGATATGAGATCCATTTAGAGAAAGGAAATCCATGCCAAGAATCACATCAAATTCCACTATAGGAAGGATCACAAGATTTGCAGGAAGCACTTTCCCACAAACTTCAATCGGATAAGAATTATAAAATTTTGATGCAACTGTTGTGCCATTAGGGGTTGTCACAGCTAACTCAACATCTAATTGCTGAGGTAATATGGTGATATCCTTAGAAAATTCTTTAGAAATAAAGGAGTGGGTGGATCCAGAATCAAATAAAACAATTGCTACGTTTGAGTGGATGGTAAGTGTACCTTTCACCACATTGTTATCGTACTCTACATCGCTGATAGAAATTGCATGTGACTTTCCTTTGTCTTTAGCCTTAAGAGTTTGTTGACGTCGACCATCATCATCAACCCTTAGATTAGGGCATTTCTTGGCATAATGTCTCATCTCCTTGCACTTGAAACATTGAAGTGTAGTAGGTTCATTCTGTGCATCCCTTCCTTTGTTTGCATCATTAGACATCTTCTTCCCATCATTATGACATTCAAATGCCCGATGACCTTCCTTTCCACATTTGAAACATTTACTTGTCCCTTTAAGACAACTCCCTCCATGTTTCTTTCCACACTTTGTGCATAAGGGAAATCTCATTTTCTTTTCAGTGTGCTCTTTAGATTTTCCTTTGAATTCCATTTTCCTCTTCTTATCAAACCCATAAGACTGATGGGTTACTCCAATCTCCATCTCATCTTTGAGAGCACATCGAATGATTTCCTCGTAGCCATTGAAGTCCCTTATGGCTAAGGCCCTTCGAAGACTTGGTTTTAAGCCACTAAAGAATCTATCTATCTAGCTCTCAGGTTGGATAATAATACCAGAAGTGTACCTTGCAAGTCTTGTAAAATTTTCTTCATAGGTACCAACAGATTCGTCATCCTTTTTCTTCAGTTCAAGAAACACTTTCTCCATATTTGTTCGGAGAATACTAGGGAAGTACTTATTGAAAAATAAGTTCTTGAACACGTCCCATTCCAAGGACTCAATTTCATCCCTTTCCCTCGTATTCTTAATAAGATTCCACCATTAATCAGCATCACCCTCCAAACGATACACTGATAAGATGACATTATCTTGCTCAGAACATTGATGAACTGAAAATATCTTTTCAGTAGTAGTAATCAATTGTTCAGCAACTAATGGATCAGTACACCCGCTGAATGAAGGTGGACGCTGTCTCATGAAGGATTCAACAGAATGTTACTCCTTCATTTGCTCATTTGGAAGTCCTGCATGATTAATAGCTTGAGAAAGTTGTGTGAGCATGGATACAAGATTTTGCATTCCATCTCCCATAACGTTTGGTTTCTCAGGGGGACAATCATTGCATTGCCCATCGCATTCCGCATTAACATGGTTCCTTCGGGTTCCAGCCATTGACTAAAACCAAGAAGAATAGTGTGAGAAACACTAATTATAATAGGAAAACCACATAATCAAGAATAAAATTTCACACTTAATGTCTTATCCTAGGTTATTCATGGACATTTCTAAAACACTAAGATTGTGTTCTATTCTTAGACTTATCCTTAGGGTTCTTACTAAGGCTTTCGCATCCTAGTTTCCAAAGGCTGACTATACCTTTCCTATGATACCAACTATGACGACCCATACTTTACATACATTGTTATTACTTCATAATTGAAGAACACTTATTACAACATATAACAAAACCAAGAAAGGACCGTATAGGTATAGTGTATTTATAAACTAGGAAACATAAACAACAGGTTCATAAAGCATCTACTTTGCCTCCCAATTATTTCATCATATCTAGAGTCCCTTTTTGGCATATTCTACTTAATAACCTTCTTCCTGACCTGGGGAAATAAATCATACAAAAGGGTGAGCTCAAATGCTTAGTAAGGGTAACAAAAAGAAATATCAATCACATCATATATATAAGAACATAACTTTTTGAAATCTTAACCTGCAAAATAGATCATTATATCATAACATGTGATAAATCATAGAAGTGAAATGTAATCCCAATAATCATAACGTAAAACATGAAACTTTGTGGCATACACACATAATCATAAAGAATCATTTCTTGTAAGTCAAGACTCATTGCCAAGAATATCTTAGTAGACAAAGTACATTTCTGAACCGAGTTCACTCCTCGTTTCAGTCCTGTTTCACTAAACCGGTATAACCTACCATTCCAGCCATGTCTATCTCATGAGATATAAAATCTTTACCCAATGCATTGGAGGGAGATATAGGTCCCACCCATCTCATAATGAAACCATTCTTATGTGTGCCAACAAATCCTAAATCATACATCATTGCATAACCCTTGTAATAAAAATGGAATTCTTAAACATCGTGACATCATAAAACAATTCATATAAGATAAAGGAATTCATAAAATAATTCCACCACAACATAATCAAATCAATGTAATAATAGGGATATAAACAGAACCATATATTATCTTAGATGGAAAATAATTTTGATAAAACACTTGAACTCCATTCTTGAGGAAAATATCCTTTTTATTTCAAATTCACTTTTCCTTTCTTAACATGTCATACAATTCTAAACTAAAAGAAGTTGAATAAAAATAAACATGAAAAATTATAAAGGATTCTTCTTGGAAATAATGTTTTAAAAATCCATTTATTTCGTATAAGTTAAAAAAACATTCTTCGTACTTTTGTCGAAAAAGTCAAAAAGTACCTCGTACAAAAAAACGACAAAATATTCCTTTCATATCTTTTACTAAAAACTCACTGAAGGGTAAAATTGGATATAAACTATTGTATAAGGATATAAATATTACATATTGAGGAAAAATGGATGTGGATGATAAAATACACCCCAGTAAATTTCAAAGTATAAAAAATCTCGGATAAAAATGAGATTGTGATATTTTCCCTTACCTTAGGTCCAATATGATTTGTACGTGTCCAAAACTCCTGTATAATTATTTAAATAATGTTATTGAATTATTCCAGAATCATACTTATTTTTATGATATCATATATGGTCATATTCTTAGCTTCTTCGTAGTAATATTTCATTGCTACTTGTTATTCAGGTGTTTATAACTTTTTGTTCTTATGCGTGTTTTGTCGAATAAATTCTTATTATTCTCTTTAGGTTATATATACCTCATTTCCAAGAATGTTATTAGTGTAATATATATCATATTAATTCATTCAATTCATTTATATAATCATTATGAAATGATGATCATGTAGAACGAGTCGCATTACATCGTGGAGACGGTATTCCGTACGTACGCAGGAGTGATGATATCTTTAATATGATCGTGGAATTGTATTGGAGTGTATGTATACTATTTCAGAATCAATATCACTTTATAGTAGTCATATATAGTAATTATTTACACCATTATACCCATCCATGTATGGTTGTGGTGGAAAATAGATTACACCACGGCGTGGAGACGGTATTCTGTACGTACGCACGCGCAGTGATTTCATTTTCCGTTGGATGAATAGATGGTTAAATATGGTTGTTTCATACTTATAATAAAATATCTGTATATGAGTGATACTGATGTTATTAATTCATAATGAAACAACTAAAGAAGAAGAAGTTGAATAAGAAATAAATTTGAAAGGATCGGTAATGGATATTACCTCTTCTTTGAAGTGCTTCTTTGAGACCTCCTTTTAGGGCACTAAAATTGGTATTTGAAGAAGACCATGACCTCTAGGATGTCTCTAGGGAAGTTTAGAGGAGAAAATGGCAGGGTTTTTCTGAGATTGAAGGCTCAAAGTTGAGTGAGGAAGAGGGGGAGGAGGTGCCCTTTTATAAGGGAGGAGAGGGGAACCTTTGGAATAACTAAAAATATTATTTTATTATAAAGTCATGATCGGTTTTAAATAGTTCCAAATTGAGTTATTTCGAAGATAAGGTGGGGATGGGTCGAAATCCTCTCATCCAATAGAATTTAGACATGTTTAGGTAATTACATTAACCTTATCATTTAGTTTTAACTCTTAGTTAATTAGATTGACATTTACCATGTCACTTTGTATCTTTATATTATATAGTTAATAAACATACCATATATATCCAATCGACCCCCAAGTTGTGTTTAATTAATATATATAACATTATATAAGTCATTTGGCCGAACCTTTGATTTTTAGGAATAAAATAACATTTAATAATATAATATTTGTTTTAAAAACTATTTTATGTCAATTTTTACACTATTCAATAGTTTATTTTTTTGAAACTCATAAAAGAATGATTACTTCGACCAAAGTTAATTAAATCAATACTAACTTGACATATTAACCTAGAAAATTAGTTTAATTCATAAAAAGTCTCAAATTAGACATATTTAGGTATTTATAATATCAATTATTCTAATTTTTCACTATTATGGTAATTACAACATCATCATTGTGTTATAAATAAATTGAATTATTTAAAGTCTAAAAATTACAAATAAAATATCATTATGTAGGAAATAGTTTTCAATTTCTAATGAATATTTATAGTGGAATTTATCTTATTTATAACATTATATTAAAAATGATTTAGTTATTAAACTTTGATTTTAACTATTTTAACCCTTCTTTAAATAAATTAATAATAAATGTCCTAATCTAATACAAGTGGGCCTAAATGGTCATATTTTATTCCTAAGGTTGTTTTTGGTCGAATTAAATTTGTCCAATAGAATTATGACTTGTGTTAGGGTAATAATAATATCATTTTTACCCTTAAATATCCTATTTACTTTTAACCGTGGTAAAAAAAATAAAATGTTAATATTCACCAAAAAATTATTTTCATCTCATTGAACCACATTTTACTTACGGACATCAACCATGTCTCTCGGATTTTCTAAATTCCACTCACAGAAGCGGTAAAATTATGTTTTATGAAAAATTCAGTTTTTTAACGACCACTTAGTGGCTTCACTATTCATCAAAAATTGAAAGTTTTCAGAAAACTACCAAAATTTCACCCTAGGCTAATTTCGATATTCCGAAACCAAAAATGAAGTCCATTTTGAGAAATAAAATTTATAAAATTTCAAAAAGTGGTTATCACTATTCATAACGGCTAGTTTTATTAATATTTTAATAGCATATCATTGTTTTGTGAAACTCGTTATTGCGTACGACACAAGCTATCGAGGAAGGTCATGATTTCTAGTAAAGCAAGACAAGAAAGTGTTGTGTGTAGAAAAATATTCCTTTGGTGATTTATATAACATAAAAGTATTAGGTGTTACAAAATCAATATAAGGATATGTAACAAAATTATTAAAAAAATTGGAAATGATGTTTAGATTACAACAACACAACAGAATGTAAGAAAAATAATCATCCACCCATCTTCTACTCAGACAACATTTTCATTTTTAAAGATTTATGTTTCTTCACTTATTTATGATCTTCTTGATGAATCTTCAAAAAACCTCCTTATCATGGTTATTCTTTTCATAGGATAAGATCTTTTTTACCTGATATTTTATTCTATAATATTTATTTTTAATGAACTCATCTTGAGCAGCCAACTTTTTCACTAATTAATCCTTGATTTCTTTTTCACGTCTTACATACGAAGTAACAAAATTGGGTTGGATTAGTTTCATAGAAATGGAAGCTCTAACATTCTTGAACTCAAATTCCCAAGTATTTATAGCTCTATTTTTTGAATCCATGAAGCCACTAAAATATCTAAACACTTCATTTTTAGTTTTGGTGCAGCTAATGATTTTCTTTCAAGTAACCTTTTGAGCATTATAATCAATCAAAAGATTGTTAAAATAGACTTCATGATTAACCACCATGTACATCAACATATTTTTAGATTCCATCTTTTGATTCAAGGATTATTGAATCATTTGACTCTGAGCATCTATATTTGTATGAACTGGAATAGTGATGACCAACATATTTAAAGACAGTTTGACAAAGTAATGCTTAGAAACAGATGAGGATGCAGAATCTGAATTATCTTTTCCTTTCTTAACTCCTGTTGGATTTATGGAATCTCATTTCTCTATCCTTTTAGACGGTTTCGGGGGAATTCTTGTATCAGATGAGGCAACCATAACACTCTTTACAGTGGCTAAATTTTGAACCGAGGATTGTTCATCAGATACTCAGATAACATTAAGACCTCCATGTTCACCCTCTTCCCCTTGAAACTCTTCTTCTTGAGGTCCTTCATGTCATTTTTCTTCCTTTATCTCTTCCCCTTCATCACTTTTTTTACAATCTCTTCTTTCTCTTCTTCATACACTTCAACTTCAACATCTTCTTCAACTTCAACATCAACTTCAACATAAAATTCAACTTCTTATTCAATATATCTTTCACCATGAAACAGATTAGAAGTCTGAGGTGTTCCATTATACTCTTCCACATCCATTATAAAATCATCATTATCATCCTGAAAAATATGATCTTCTAATTCTTGAATAGGTTTTGGAATAGTTAAGAATTTCTTAGATTTCTGGATTTTTATAGTGACAACTAGTTTCTTATGAATAACTTCTAATTCTAGTACTTATTGATATTTCTTATCTACTTTTTTCAGTAAATATTGACATACTTGTGCATCTGAGGATTTCTTCATCAACAAATTCTCATTATTTTCTTTTTCAGGATTTTCAGCATTATTTAATTTTATGTCCATATCCTCGGCAATAATTAAGCAAAATGAATGATCACATTCTTTTCTGGTAGTTTCCATCTCTCTCCAATTTGAAATAGTTGCATCAAAATAGGATTCTGGCTTATTTAGAAGAGGAGGTGCTAATACTATGTAACACCCGAGACTTTTATGTAAAATATTTTGTTTTTATGTTATATAAATAATCAAAGGAATCTTTCACTACACACAACACTAGCTTGTCTTTCTTTACACGCAACTGGGGCCTTCCTCGATAGCTTTTGTCGTACGCAATACCGAGTTTCACTAAACAATGATATGCTATTAAAATATTATTAATACTAGCAGTTATGAATAGTAATAACCACTTTTTGAAATTTTATAAATTTTATTTTTCAAATGGACTTCATTTTAGGATTCGGAATATCGAAATTATCCTAGGGTGAAATTTTGCTATTTTTCTGAAAACTTTCAATTTTTGATGAATAGTGAAACCACTAAGTGGTAGTAAAAAAACTGAATTTTTAATAAAACTTAATTTTACCGCTTCTATGAGTGGAAAATCAGAGAGACACGTTTGATTTTAGTATGTAAAATGTGGTTCAATGAGATGAAAATAATTTTTTGGTGAATAGTATCTTTTTACTTTTTTTTACAACTGTTAAATGTAAATAGGGTAATTAAGGGTAAAAATGAAGTTATTATTAACCTAAAACATGTCCTAATTCTATTAGATAAGTGTAATTAGACCAAAAACAATCTTAGGAATAAAATATGACCATTTAGGCCCACTTGGATTAGATTAGGACATTTATTATTAATTTATTTAAAGAAGGGTTAAAATAGTTAAAATCAATGTTTACTAAGTAAATAATTTTTAATATAAGGTTATACATAATATAAATTCGACTATAAATATTCATTATAAAGCTAAAGAATTTCCTACATAATGGTATTTTATTTGTAATTTTTAGACATGATATAATATAATTTATTTATGACACAAAGATGATGTAGTAATTATCTTATTAATGAAATATTGACATAATTGATGTTATAAATACCAAAATAAATGTAATTTGAGACTTTTTATGAATTAAAATAATTTTATAGGTTAATATGACTTGTTAGTATTGATTTAATTAACTTTTTTAGATCTAATAATTCTGTTATGAATTTCACAAAAATCAATTACTAAATAGTGTTAAAATTGACATAAAATAATTATTAAAACAAATATTTGATTATTAATTGTTATTTTATTCCTAAAAATATAAGGTTCTGCCAAAGGACATAGATAAGGTTATATATGTTAATAATAAACAACGTGGGGTTCTTTTGTCTTGATATAGTATGTTTATTTACCTTATATTGTAAGAAAACAAGAAGACACAGTAAAAGTTAAATTATATAACTTAAAGTTAAATATAAATGATAAGGTAAAAATTGATACCTAAACTTGTCTAAATTCTATTTGATGAGAGGTTTTAGACCCATCCCCACATTATCTTCGATATAAATCAATTTGGAGCTATTTAAAACTGAACTTGACTTTATCATAAAATTATATTGTTAGTTTTTTCAAAGGAGCCCCTCTCCTCCCTTATAAAAGGTCACCTCCTCCCCCTCTTCCTCACACCACTTTGAGCCTTCATGCTCGGAAAAACCCTGAAAATTTCGCCTCTCCACTTTCCTAGAGACATCCTAGATGTTCTGGTCTTCTTCAAAGACCTATTTTAGTGCCCTAAAAGGATGTCTCAAAGAAGCACATCCAAGAAGAGGCAATGTCTGTTACCGATTCATTCATCTTTATTTCTTCTTCCACTTCTTATTCTTTAGTTGTTTCATTATGAAGAAATAAAATCAGTATCACTCATATACTGACAGGTTATTATATGTATGAAACAACCCTATTTCACCATATATCCATCCTACATAAAAAGAAATCACTGCGTGTGCGTACGCACGAAATACCGTCTCCACGCCGCGGTGTAATCTATTTTCCACCACCACCTTACTTGGATGGGTATAATGGTGTAAATAATGACTATACATGACTATTATAAAGTGATATTGATTCTGAAATAGTATAAATACACTCCAATACAATTCCACGATCATAGGAACGATATCATCACTCGTGCGTACGTACGGAATACCGTCTCCACGATGTGATGCGAATCGTTCTACATGATCTTAATTTAATAATGATTATATAAATGAATTAAATGAATGAATATGATATATATTACACTAATACTATTATGGAAATGAGGTATCTATAACCTGAAGAGAATAATAATAATTTATTCGACAAAACATACATAAGAACCAAAAGTAATAAACACAAGAATAACAAGTAGTAATGAAACATTACTAATAAGAAGATAAGAATATGACCATATATGATATCATAAAAATAAGTATGATTCTGGAATAAGTCAATAACATTATTTAAATCATTATACAGGAGGATCGGACACTTATGAAGCAAAATGGACCTAAGGTAAGGGAAAATCTCGCAATCTCAATTTTTATCCGAGATTGTTTATACTTCAGAATTTACTGGGTGTATTTTATCATCCACATCCATGTTTCCTCAATATTTAATATTGTCCCATCCACCTAAAATTGTTTAAATCCAATTTTACCCTTCAGTGAGTTTTTAGTAAAAGATATGAAAGGAATCTTTTGTCATTTTTCGTACGAGGTACTTTTTGACTCTTCCGACAAAAGTACGAGAAGAATGTTTTTTTAAATTATACAACATGAATGGATTTTTAAAACATTATTTCCAAGAAGCTTCCTTTACAAGTTTTCATGTTTTTTTAATCATCTTCTTTTAGTTTAAAATTGTATGAAATGTTATCGAAGAAAAAATGTTTTTGAAGTAGAAAGGATATTTTCCTCAAGAATGGAGTTCAAGTGTTTTATAAAAATTATTTTCCATCTAAGATTATATAGGGTTCTGTTTTTATACCTATTATTACATTGATTTGATTATGTCTGGATGGAAATATTTTTTATGGATTCCTTTATCTTATATGAATTGCTTTATGATGTCATGATGTTTAAAAATATCATTTTTATTACATGGGTTATGCTATGTTGTATGGTTTTTGATTTTGTGGAACACATAAGAATTGTATCATTATGAGATGGGTGGGACCTATATCTCCCTCCAATGCATTGTGTAAAGATTTTATATCTCATGATATAGACATGGCTGGAACGGTAGGTTATACCGGTTCAGTGAAACAGGACTGAAACGAGGAGTGAACTCGGTTCAGAAATGGACTTTGTCCATTATGATAGTCTTGGCAATGAGTCTTGACTAATAAGAAATGATTCTCAATGATTATGTGTGTATGCCACAAAGATTCATGTTTTATGTTCTGATTATTGGGATTCCATTTCACTACGATGATTTATCCCATGTTATGAAATTATTCTCTCTTTTGTAGGTTAATATTTACAAAAGTTATGTTCTTATGAATATGATGTGATTGATGTTTCTTTTGTTTACCCTTACTGAGCATTTGAGCTCACCCTTTTGTATGTTTTCTTTCCCCAGGTCAGGAAGAAGGTTATTAAGTAAGATATGCCAAAAGGGACTATAGATATGATGAAATAAATGGGAGACAATTGAAGATGCTTTATGAACCAGTTGTTTATGTTTCCCAATTTCTAAAGACACTATACCTATACGGTCCTTTAGTGGTTCTGTTATATGTTTTAATAAGTATGATTCAATTTTGAAGTATTAACAATGTATGTAAAGTATGGGTCGTTATAGTTGGTATCAGAGGAAAGGTATAGTCAGCCTTTGGAATCTAGGATGTGAAATCCTTAATAAGAACCCTAAGGATAAGTCTAAGCATAGAACACAATCCTAGTGTTTTAGAAATGACCATGAATAACCTAGGATAATACCTTATGTGTGAAATTTTATACTTGATTATGTGGTTTCTCTATTATAATTAGTGTTGCTCACACTATTCTTATTGGTTTTAGTCAATGTCTGGAACCCGAAGGAACCGTGTTAATGCGGAATGTGATGGGAAATGCAATGATTTTCCCCCTGAGAAACCAAATGTTATGGGAGATGGAATGAAAAATCTTGTTGCCATGCTCACACAACTGTCTCAAGCTATGAATCATGCTGTACTTCCAAACGAGCAAAGGAAGGAGCAACATTTTGTTGAATCCTTCATGAGGCAGTGTCCACCTTCATTCAGCGGGTCTAATGATCCATTAGTTGATGAACAATGGATTAGTACTACTGAAAAGATATTTTCAGTTCTTCAATGATCTGAACATGATAAAGACATCCTAGCAGTGTATCGTTTGGAAGGAGATACTGATCAATGGTGGAATCTTATTAAAAATACAAGGCAATGAGATGAAATTGAGCCCACGGAATGGGATGAGTTCAAGAACTTGTTGTTAAATAATTACTTCCCTTGTATTCTCCGAACAAAGATGGATAAATAGTTTCTTGTACTGAAGCAAAAGGATGATGAATCTGTTGGTACCTATGAAGCAAATTTTACAAGACTTGCAAGGTACGCTTCTGGTATTATTATTCAACCTGAGAGTAAGACTGATCGATTCTTTAGTGGCTTAAAACCAAGTCTTCATAGGGCCTTAGCCATAAAGACTTCAATAGCTATGAGGAAATCGTTCGATGTGCTCTCAAAGTTGAGATGGAGATCGGAGTAACCCATCCGTCATATGGGTTTGATAAGAAGAGGAAAATGGAATTCAAAGGAAAATCTAAAGAGTACACTAAAAAGAAGATTATCTTTCCCTTATGCTCAATGTTTGGAAAGAAACATGGAGGGAGTTGTCTTAAAGATACAAGTAAATGTTTCAAATGTGGAAAGGAAGGTCATCGGGCATTTGAATGCCACGATGATGGGAAGAATAAGTCTAATGATGCAAACAAAGGAAGGGATACACAGAATGAACCTACTACACTTAAATGTTTCATGTGCAAGGAGATGGGACATTATGCCAATAAATTCCCTAATCCAAGGGTTGATGATGATGGTCGAAGTCAACAAACTCTTAAGGCTAAAGACAAAGGAAAGTCACATTCAATTTCTATCAGCGATGTGGAGTACGATAACGATGTCGTGAAAGGTACACTTACCATCCAATATAAGGTAGAAAATGTTTTATTTGATTCTGGATCCACCCACTATTTTATTTCTGAAAAATTTTCTAAGGGTATCACCGTATTACCTCAACAATTAGATGTTGAGTTAGCTGTGACAACACCTAATGGAACAACAGTCGCATCAAAAGTTTATAATTCTTCTCCGATCGAAGTTTGTGGGAAACTGCTTCCTGCAAATCTTGTGATCCTTCCTATAGTGGAATTTGATGTGATTCTTGGCATGGATTGGGTTTCTTTATTTGTATCTCATATCAATTGGAAAAGAAGGGAAGTCACATTTCATATTCCAGATCAATCTATGATCTTCTATCAATGCAAGGATGAACATAACCTTCCAGTGGAAATTCCTTCTACCTTATGGGTCTCGATTCCACTAAATTAAGGTTATTTATCTCAAATGGTTGGTGAGAAATTCACGATTAAGAATATACCCATTGTACGGGAGTTTGATGATGTCTTTCCTGAGGAATTACCAGGTCTTCCACCAAATCGTGAAGTTGAGGTTTCAATAGAAGTCGTACCGGGTGCTTTGCCTATTTCGAAGACACCTTATAGAATGGCCCCAATTGAGTTGCAGGAATTGAAGAAGCAACTCCAAGAGAATCCTGATAAGGGATTCATACACCCTAGTGCGTCACCTTGGGGATCATCTGTTCTATTTGTTATGAAGAAAGATGGATCAATGAGTCTCTGCATTGATTAACGAGAACTTAACAAGATCACTATCAAGAACAAATATCCTCTCCCATGCATTGATGACTTATATGACGAACTACACGGAGCTCAATATTTTTCCAAGATTGATCTTCGTTCAGGGTATCATCAATTAAGGGTCAAAAGGGAGGATATACCAAAGATGACTTTCCGTACAAGGTATGGACACTATGAATTTATAGTGATTCCATTTGGTCTGACTAATGCCCCTGCTATCTTCATGGATCTAATGAATAGAGTCTTTAGAGACTATCATGATCAATTTGTGGTGGTATTTATAGACGATATTCTTGTCTATTCAAAGAGAAAGGAAGAACATGATGATCACTGGAGAATTATATTGAATACCCTGAGAAAGGAGAAACTTTATGCCAAATTTACCAAGTTTGAATTTTGGATTCAAAAAGTTGCATTTTTGGGTCACATAATCTCAAAAGAGGGGATATTTGTGGATCCAGAAAAAATAGAGGTTATCAAATGATGTTCGAGACCAACAACAGTAACTGAGATCTGATGTTTTCTTGGTTTGTCTGGATATTATCGACGTTTTGTGAAAGAATTTTCACGATTATCTAATCCACTCACCAGGTTGACATGGAAAGGAGTTATGTTTGTTTGGACAGAAGAATGTGATGTGAATTTCAAGGAGTTTAAAAGAAGGTTATCCAGTGCACCTGTGCTCACACTGCCTTGTAGTGGAGAAAGGTTTGTGATCTATAGTGATGCATCCAAGAAGGGATTGGGGTGTGTTCTTATGAGAAATTATATGGTGATAGCTTATGCCTCACGACAGTTGAAAATCCATGAGCAAAATTACCCAACACATGATTTGGAGTTAGTTTCAGTAATCTTTGCATTAAAGATTTGAAGGAATTATCATTATAGAGAAAGGTGTGACATTTATACTGATCATAAAAGTTTAAAGTATATTTTCACATAAAAGGAGCTGAATATGCATCAAAGAAGATGGTTAGAGCTGATTAAGGGTTATGACTAATCAATACATTACCACCCTGGGAAAGCAAACAAGGTGGAAGATGCATTATGTCGACAAAACCATGCCAGTTTATCCACGATGAGGATCACAAAAGATCCAATATTTATGGATTTAAAAAAGTATAGATCTTGGAATTATAATGGACGGGGAGAATCATATCTTTCTCAAATGTATGTTAAACCATCTATACATGTGAAGATTAAAGAGGCACAGAAAGAAGATGTCAAGCTTCAAAAGAAGGTGTGAAATATTCATGAATTCAAACTTGATTGTGATGGGATAATAATGTTCAGGAATCGGGTTTGTGTTCCTCCCATCCTAGAATTAAAGAAGGACCTGCTGTATGAGGCTCATAGTTCTTCATTCTATATTCATCCTGGAAGCATGAAGATGTATAGGGTCCTGAAATAGTACTTCTGGTGGGATGGAATGAAAAGAGATGTTGCTGAATACGTCTCTTGATGCTTGGTTTGTCAGCAAGTTAAAGCTGCGAGACAGAAGTCCAAGGGGATGTTACAACCATTACCCATACCCAAATGGAAATGGGAAAACATCACTATGGAATTTTTCACAGGACTTCCTAAAACATCCAAATGCAATAATTCTATGTGGGTCATAGTTGATCATCTTACCATCTCTTCACACTTCATTGCTATTAGAGAGGATTTCCCTCTGGATCAGCTTGTCAGGATATATGTAATGGAAGTTGTAAGATTGCATGGAGTACCAATTTCTATTATATCTGATCGGGATCCGAGATTTACCTCGAAGTTTTGGCGATGTCTTTGGCATACTCTGGATACAAAGTTGAGTTTCAACACTTCTTATCATCCTCAGACAGACGGTCAGTCTGAGAGAACAATTCAAACTATAGAAGATATGTTGAGAGCTTGCTCTATGGATTTCAAAGGTGGTTGGGATCAACAACTACCATTGGTGGAAATTTCTTATAATAATATCTTTCACTCCAGTATTCAGATGGCTCCTTATGAAGCTCTCTATGGAAATAAATGCAAGAGTCCACCTTGCTGGGATGAAGTTGGGGAAAGAAAGCTATTTGGACCTGATCTCGTTGATGAAATGGCAGAAAAGGTCAGATCTATTCAACAACACATAAGAGCAGCTCAGAGTCTCCATAAAAGTTATGCCGGCAACCGAAGAAAAGACCTAGAGTTTGAAGTGGGTGATAAATTGTTCTTACGAATATCTCCCTGGAAGAGAGTCATGAGATTTGGAAAGAAGGGGACGTTGAGCCCTAGGTATATCGGTCCTTTCGAAATACTGGATCGTGTTGGGAAGGTAGCTTACCGATTGGCGCTTCCACCGAATCTCTCTCAAGTTCACGATGTGTTCCATGTATCTCTCCTGAGAAAGTACATACCTGATCGTTCACATGTACTTAGTTCAGAGGTTGTACCACACGAGCAAGATCATTCTTATGAAGAACAGCCCATAGAGATTCTGGATCATAGCGAAAAAGTCCTACGAAACAAGACCACTCGATTGGTGAAAGTTTTATGGAGGAACCACCAATTAGAATAAGCTACATGGGAGCTTGAGGATATGATGAGGGAGAGATATCCTAATCTGTTTGTTACAAAGTGACGAATTTCAAGGGCGAAATTCATTTTAAGGGGGGTAGAATGTAACACCCGAGACTTTTATGTGACATATTTTTTTATGTTATATAAATCATTAAAGTAATCTTTCACTACACACAACACTAGCTTGGCTTTCTTTACACGCAACAATGGCCTTCCTCGATAGCTTGCGTCGTACGCAATACTGAGTTTCACTAAACAATGATATACTATTAAAATATTATTAAAACTAGCCGTTATGAATAGTAAAAACCACTTTTTGAATTTTTATAAATTTTAATTTTCAAAATGGACTTCATTTTTGGATTCGGAATATTGAAATTATCCTTGGGTGAAATTTTGGTATTTTTCTGAAAACTTTCAATTTTTGAGGAATAGTGAAACCACTAAGTGGTAGTTAAAAAACTGAATTCTTCATAAAACATAATTTTACAGCTTATGTGAGTGGAATTTCGAAAATCTGAGAGATACTGTTGATTTCAGTAAGTAAAATGTGGTTCAATGAGATGAAAATAATTTTTTGGTGAATAGTAACCTTTTACTTTTTTTTAACCACGGTTAAAAGTAAATAGGGTAATTAAGGGTAAAAATGATATTATTATTACCCTAACACATGTCCTACTTCTATTGGATAAGTGTTATTCGACCAAAAAGCATCTTAGGAATAAAATATGACTATTTAGGCCCACTTGGATTAGATTAGGACATTTATTATAAATTTATTTAAATATGGGTTAAAATAGTTAAAATCAAAGTTTAATAAGTAAATTATTTTTAATATAAAGTTATAAATAAGATAAATTCGACTATAAATATTAATTAGAAAGATAAAAAGATTTCCTACATAATGATATTTTATTTTTAATTTTTAGACATTTATAATTTAATTTATTAATGACACAAGGATGATGCAGTAATTATATTATTAATGAAATATTGACATAACTGATGTTATAAATACCAAACTAAATGTAATTTGAGACTTTTAATGAATTAAACTAACTTTCATGGTTAATATGACATGTTATTACTGATTTAATTAAATTTTTTTGAACTAATAATTCTGTTATGAGTTTCACAAAAATCAATAACTAAATAGTGTCAAAATTGACATAAAATAGTTTTTAAAACAAATATTATATTATTAATTGTTATTTTATTACTAAAAATCTAAGGTTTGTCAAAATGACATATATAAGGATATATATGACAATAATAAACAACTTCGGGTTCTTTTGGCTTGATATAGTATGTTTATTAACCTTATACTGTAAGAAAACAAGAAGACACGGTAAACGTTAAATTATGTAACTTAAAGTTAAATATAAATGATAAGGTTAAAATTGATACCTAAAATTGTATAAACTATATTGGATGAGAGTATTTAGACCCATCCCTGCATTAGCTTCGAAATAAATCAATTTGGAGCTATTTAAAACCGAACATGACTTTATAATAAAATAATATTTTTAGTTTTTCCAAAGGAGCCCCTCTCCTCCCTTATAAAAGGGCACCTCCTCCTCCTCTTCCTCACACCTCATTGAGCCTTCAATCTCGGCCAACCCCTACCACTTTCTCCTCTCCACTTCCCTAGAAACATCCTAGAGGTTCTGTTTTTCTTCAATGACCTATTTTAGTGCCCTAAAAAGAGGTCTCAAACAAGCACTTCAAAGAAGAGGTAATGTCCATTACCGATTCTTTCATCTTTATTTCTTTTCCACTTAATCTTCTTTAGTTGTTTCATTATGAAGTAATAAAATCAGTATAAATAATATAATGATATGTTATTATAAGTATGAAACAACCCTATTTCACCATCTATCTATCCTACGGAAAAAGAAATCACCGCACGTGTGTACGTATGGAATACCGTCTCCACGCCGTGGTGTAATCTATTTTCCACCACCACCTTACTTGGATGGGTATAATGGTGTAAATAATGACTATATATGACTATTATAAAGTGATATTGATTTTTAAATAGTATACATACACTCCAATACTATTCCACGATCATAGGAACGATATCATCACTCGTGCGTACGGAATACCGTCTCCACGATGTGATGCAACTCGTTCTACATGATCTTCATTTAATAATTATTATATAAATGAATTTAATGAATGAATATGATATATATTACACTAATACCATTCTGCAAATGAGGTATCTATAAGATAAAGAGAATAATAATAATTTATTCAACAAAACACGCATAAGTACAAAAAGTAATAAACACCTGAATAACAAGTAGTAATGAAACATTACTAATAAGAAGCTAAGAATATGACCATATATGATATCATAAAAATAAGTATTATTCTGGAATAAGTCAATTAAATTATTTAAATCATTATACAGGAGGTTCGTACACTTACAAAGCAAATCAGACCTAAGGTAAGGGAGAATCTTGCAATCTCAATTTTTATCCGAGATTGTTTATACTTCAGAATTTACTAGGGTGTATTTTATCATCCACATCCATGTTTCCGCAATATTTAATATTGTTCCATCCACCTAAAATTGTTTAAATCCAATTTTACCCTTCGGTGAGTTTTTAGTAAATGATATGAAAGGAATCTTTTGTTTTTTTTCGTACGAGGTACTTTTTGACTTTTCCGACAAAAGTACGAGAAGAATTTTTTTTAACTTATACCGCATGAATGGATTTTTAAAACATTATTTCCAAGAAGCTTCCTTTATAAGTTTTCAAGTTTATTTTTAATCAACTTCTTTTAGTTTAAAATTGTATGACATGTAATGAAAGGAAAATGTTTTTGAAGTAGAAAGGATATTTTCCTCAAGAATGGAGTTCATGTGTTTTATCAAAATTATTTTCCATCTAAGATAACATAGGGTTCTGTTTCTATACATATTATTACATGGATTTGATTATGTCGTGATGGAAATATTTTTTATGAATTCTTTTATCTTATATGAATTTTTTTATGATGTCATGATGTTTAAGAATCTCATTTTTATTACATGGGTTATGCTATGATGTATGGTTTATGATTTTGTGGCACACATAAGAATGGTATCATTATGAGATGGGTGGGAACTATATCTCCCTCCAATGAATTGGGTAATGATTATATATCTCATGAGATAGACATGGATGGAACGGTAGGTTATACCAGTTCAGTGAAATAGGACTGAAACGAGGAGTGAACTCGGTTCAGAAATGGACATTGACCACTAAGATAGTCTTGGCAATGAGTCTTGACTAATAAGAAATAATTCTCTATGATTATGTGTGTATCCCACAATGTTTCATGTTTTATTTTGTGATTATTGGGATTCCATTTCACTACTATGATTTATCCCATGTTATGAAATTATGCTCTCTTTTGCTGGTTATGATATCCAAAAGTTATGTTCTTATGAAAATGATGTGATTGATATTTCTTTTGTTTACCCTTACTGAGCATTTGAGCTCACCCTTTTGTATGTTTTCTTTCCCCAGGTTAGGAAGAAGGTTATTAAGTAAGATATGCCAAAAGGGACTATAGATATGATGAAATAAATTGGAGATAATGTAGATGCTTTATGAACCAGTTGTTTATGTTTCCCAGTTTCTAAAGACACTATACATATACGGTCCTTTCGTGGTTTTGTTATATGTTGTAATAAGTATGCTTCAATTTTTACGTATTAACAATGTATGTAATGTATGGGTCACTATATACTGGGTTAGCAAGAATTGGTGCTCGTAATCTTGGTACATCAGGTTTTATTTTCATAGGAATAGATTTTTAAGATTCTAGAACATTAAACTTGTTCTTGATAACAATTTCATCAATGATTTTGGATTCTGGTAAATACTCTACCTTCATTCTCCTTAGAGTCTCATTTCTGAGCAAAAAAATCATGAACGACATAGAAATTGATTGATAAGGGACATTCATCTCTTGAAGGCACCTTACAATTATCCATGAAATGGTTGTCGAATACCTAAGAATCTAAGGCCTGATGGCTCAACCATTTAGTGCATGAATGGTGAGAAATATGTACATGATCAAGTTTATCATCCTTACATTGAAAATGAAATATAATAAAAAGATATAACAAATATTTAGAGATTCCTTATCTCTATTCCTTGGAATAATAAATCATTGCATCTAGAGAGCTATCAGTTTGTGATTTTTTATAAGATATGTAATAATTGGATTCTTAATATTTTTTAGACTAAGGTGCTTCAGAGCCTTTTCTTATTCAAAAGAACCTACTTTTGAAGGAAGTCTATGATAACATAGAATAGCCTCTCTTTTATACAGTATATTGAGATCATTTTCTTCCTTTTATAAAAAACATTAAATGTCTTTTCAAAATGATTAAACATAATCAAGTCGTTGCAATCCTTTTGAATGAAAATAAATGAATCATAGAATTGTATAACTGGGTAAAGGTAAACTAGATCCTGAATTTTATCCTTTGACACACATACACTTTTCCATCCATTAATTCATATGACCTTAGATATAAGGGAGTCATATATTGAATAAAAATTTGGGCATACCAGTCTTTCATGGGATATTGAACAATCCTTTATTTCCTAGTTAATCAGTATTAGATCTACTGAGGATTCACGAGACATTTAGAGTGTAAGAAATTGAAGAATCAGAATATAGACATTGAAGGATACAGAATTTCGACATAGAGATCAGAGAAGATGGTGTGGTTCTCATAAATAATGAAATCGTTATATGTACATAGTAATGACCTTTTAGCTTCTATATGATAATAATACAACTAAAAATAACTCATATGATCTAAATGTTGTGGATGATTTAAGAAAATATAAGTTTTGATCTTTTAAGATCATGAGGATAATTAATTGAAAATCATGAAATAAGAACAATTTAAACTTAAATTTATAAAATGAAGTGTAAGAAATTGTACCTTTTGAGATACTCACATCAATTTATTAGTATTATAAGAATTCTATTGGATATTGTAGATTCTTAGAATTTTTATTTCGAGAATTTTCATTCTACGAATTTTCATTTTGACAATTATTATTCTAATAATTTTTTATGTTAAGGAAAAAGTATATTTCCTTAGAGTAATAAATATTTTCTTAAATAAAATGAAATAAAATATAAAAAGAGAAAGAACGAAAAACAGACATGAATATGTACTCCACCTAAAATAAGGAGTAATTTATTATTGGGAGATGATTTAATGAAGATGTAGATATTGATGATTACCTTATAGTGATAATTACTATAATCCGTTTAATGTATTAAAATATATTTGATGATAATGGTTTTGTTAAAATTTTAGAATGTTGTTCACGTGTTTCGATGAATTGATGAATAAGAACTTCACTAAGTGTGCGATCACTAGGAATGTGATGTCTAATATCTATGTGCATTTCATGAAAGAGATTTGTAGTGTTTTTACTTAGGGAAATGGTGCTTGTGTTATCACACATTAATTGTGTTTTATTAAAACTCATACAATTGTCTGTGATTGTGTGTTGCATCCGCAACACTTGAGCACAACAACATCGAGCTACTACATATTCAGTATCTATACTAGAAATTGATACAGAATGTTGTTTCAGGTAATACCAATAAATTAAATAATCTTCTCAGAAATGAAATGTTCCAGATGTAATCTTAATATCCTTTTTACAACCACCAATTTTAGCATCTGAAAAATTTTTAAGTTCAAAATAATATCTAGATGAATAAAATAGTACCAAATAAAAAATTACCTTCAAATACAAGAATAAATTCACAGCATTTAAATAGGATTCATTAGGATTAGATTTATTTCTTTCACATAATAATATAGAAAAAATTAATTTAGGTTAACTAGTTATTAAGTAAATTAAATTCCCTATCCATATTTTTTAAGATGTCTGATCCACAGGTTTCCCTACTTTATCAATATCAAGAGTTTTAGAAGTTATGATATGATTAATAATACTCTTAGTGTTTTCATACCCAAACATCCTAATATGATGTATGATATAATTATGTTGGGATAAGTACGTTCCTTCCGGTTTTTGAGAAATTTTAAAACATAGGAAAAAAGTTAACTCACCTATCATACTCATCTCGAACATAGATTTCATAATATTAACAAAGGAATCAGTTAAGGGTTGTTATGTTGATCCAAAGATGATGTCGTCAACATAAATTTGAACAATAGAAACATATTTATTATCTTTTTTTAAAAAATGGTTGTATCAGCAGTACCCTTAACATAGTTATTTTGATGAAAAAATATTTTATGTCTATTATTAAAAGCTCAGGGAACTTTTTTAAGGCCATATAATGAAATTCTATGTTTTAAACCTGATTGTGATATTTTGTATCTTCAAAACCTGAGGGTTGATCTACATAGAACTGCTTTTGTACATAACCATTGTGTAAAGCACACTTCACGTTTATTTAATAATGTTTAAAATTAAAGAATGGTGCCAAGGATAACAGAATATGAATAGATTCAAGTCATGCTACAAGAGAACATGTCTTTTCACAGTCTAGTCCTTCTTGTTTATTATATCCTTTAGCAACTAATATTTCCTTATTTCTTACAATAATTATATTTTCATCTCATTTATTTCTAAAACCCCATTTTACTCTAATAATAGAATCATATTTATCTTTTTGACCATCCTCCAGACATGATTCCTTACAAAATCGTTGAGTTCATCTTGCATGGCCTTTATCCAATATTTATCACAAAAGGCTTTATCAGGAGTATTTGGTTCAAATTGGGAAAGAAAAGAAACATGTTCAACATCATTCATTAAGGAACCTCTAGTACTTACTACTTTATTATCATTAAAAATGATATTTTCACTGAGATGATTCTTAAGTAACATCTAACGTGGATTTTGTAAACCATGGTCATCAACATAGGGCAGGAAATCAACAGGAGTATATGTCTCAAAAATATTTTATTGATCATTTTCTTTAACTGAAGGATCTTCAATCAAATGTTGGTGATAATGTTTAGAAAATATATCAGAAATAAATTCAGGTTATTTGAAAACAAAAGGATCAGTTTCATCGAATTTTACATATAATGTTTCTTCAATAGTACAAGTTTTTTTATTAAAAACTATATATTCCATAGTTTTATTAGATTAACCTAAGAAAATTTATTCATCGGATTTTGGTGAATTTTTTTTAAAGTTATCTATAGTATTCAAGATAAATATTTTTCAACCATAAATGTTTATCTATGAAACTATTGGTATTCGACCAGTCCATCACTCATAAAGAGGTTTATTAATAAAATGTCTTATTAAAACTCAATTTATAGTATAACATGCGGTATATAGAGCGTCAATCCAAAAAAAATTAGTTATAGAATATTCACTCAACATGGTTCTAGTCATCCCTAGAAGAATAAAATTTCTTCTTTCAGCAACACCATTTGTTGGGGAGTTCTTGGAGCAGAATAGTTTTGAGTAATATATTTCTTATGAAAAAATGTTTTAAAGTATGAATTTCCAAATTCTCTACCATAATCACTATGAATAGTTATCAAAGGTAGGTTTTTCACTTTTTTTAAATTCATGTCTAACATTTTTTATATAAGAAATATCATTAGATTTGTTTTCAAGAAAATAGACCCAATTAAATCTAGTGTAGTCACCAACTATAACAAACACATAGTATTTTCCTCCAACACTTCCAGTTTGTGTTGGACAAAATAAATCCATGTGCAACAACTATAAGGCATTAGTAGTAGAAATTTCACTAATAGATTTAACTCCAGATTTATGATTCTTTCCATATTTAATAGGATCACAAACCATAGAATAATCAATCATATGTTTTGGTAGATCCTTAACAAGTCATTAGAATGTTTATTATGATTACATAAGTTATAGTGTCCTATTTTTCAATGCCTATGACAAGATTGATCTTCAATGGAACCATGTCATGGTAGGTCTTTACATCTAAGGTATTTTACGTTTATAGTGTACAAAATCTCATTCTGATGGGCATAAAAAATATAGTTGTCCTTGGAATTGTGAACTAAACATTTATCATTTCTAAAAATCACAAGTCCACCTTCATCAAATAATTTGATTATGATAATGAGTTCATGCTTAAGGAATTTCACAGAAAAACATTTGAAATAATAGCTTCACCAAGAATAATAATGTTACATATACTCACAATTTCTCCTTGGGATTTATCTCCAAAGGTTACCTTTCTTCTTTTAGTCTTTAAAGTCTTTTGTAAATAGACTTTCTTACAAGTTATGTTCCAGGAACATCCACAATCCATGTATCATATGCTATTGGTACTTCCATAATTATCCTTAAAAATATAATGTTAGTTTTTTAGAATCTATACATGCTTGGATCCGGAATATTTTGATAATAAAATCATGGGTATATACCATTGTTTTGAAAACTAAGATTTATGAATCTAAAGGGATTGAGATTTATTTAAATAATAGTTCTTCTTAAAATTCCCACCACTTTGATATTTAGTTCAAAAGGGAGCCCTTGAAGGAACAAAATATTCATTTCAAATAAAATTAATCATAATTTTCTAATCATTGATTATTACAATGAGGTCATATATGAGGAAACATATTGTCAAAATTTTCCTTAATAATAGAAACATTTTCAAAAAATTTCATAAAATAAAACATTTCGTGCTTTAGTCTCAAGAATAAATTCATATCATATATAATATTATATTTAGATATAATTTTATCCAATAAAGAATATTTTTCCAAAATCATACTTTTAATATCCTTATAACATTTATCCTTATTAAAATTAACTACCTCATGTTTCTTAGAAAGATTTGTTTAAAAATCACTTTTCTTGTCAAGATCATTCGTATGATCTGAAATTTCATTTATTAAAATAAATTCTATATAATTTTTTTTCATGTTTATTATAAACATTACAGTTTCTCATCTCATGAAACATAGTAAATAAATAAAATTCCTCATAAAAGGTATATCATAATTATTGTCTAATGAAGAGGATTCTTCATCTAATGAAAAAATGTTATCAGGAAAATTTTCACTTAAAGACATATTGGTTAATGAGTCAGAAGTTCATACATTATCCATAAGTAGATGATTTTGAAATAGTGTTATGAAAAATAGACCAATATTCTTTTTCTCATAAATATATATTCTGTAGAGTCATCATAAGAGTCTCCACCACAATCACTTCAAGTGTCATTGGATATCCATAAATTCTTATGATTTGATCTATAGATCTTCTTCTTGTTCCTTTTAAAATTCCGTTATTTCTTGTCTCTTTTCACATGCAAGGGAAAATCAGGTCTAATATATCTCATTTTATACGTTCATAATATGTCACTTCTCCATCTTTATTTTCTTTTCCAGATTTCTTATTGAATCTATACTAAAAAATATTCTACCAAAAATTCTTGTTCATCATCCAAGCAAGATTGGATAAATCATTTTCTGAAGCTTCTAATTCTATAGATTCAGATGGAATCACAAGCTCATTAGTTTTAGGATTAGTAATGCTTTCAGGAGTCTTGGATTTCATATGTTTTGAAGTAGTTGTAAAATCCACACCTCCATTTCCATTATTTTTCATAATATTATCAGAATCTCTCTTCACAATGAATTCATATTGAATAAGAGTTCCAAAAAATTCATCGAGGTAAATACGAGTAACTTTTTTATTCTCATTAATAACTATCCTCCAGGATTCCCCTTGGTTTTTCATGATGTCTAAAATATTATCTATAAGAATATAATCATATAAAACTTTCTCACCCATTGATTGTAAGGTGTTTACAATAGACATAAATCATTGGTGTACCATACATATGGGTTCTATTAAAGAAAATAGAAACCATTATCCTTAGCTCTGAGCATGGATCTTCTTGTTTTAATGACTTTAGAAGTTCTTAAGTGAGTTACTTCATGATTTTTCCTATTTCTATTTAAAGCTTCACAAGATAAAATTTACTATATATATTTCTAGTCATGGAAGAATGAAAAAAATTACATACCGTAAAGATTAAATGATATTCCTCCTTTTTTGGGATAGTAAAAGTTCTATGTTCCTTATCAGGAATCTTATAATCTCTGATTAATTTAATGTAGTTTTCTACACCTATTTTTATTACAAAGGTATTCATTCAATCTCTCTAGAAGTCATAGTTATTTCCATTAAAGATTTGTGGTCTGGTAGGATTGAGATTATCTAAGGATCCAACATGAATGTTTGTCACAATAAATGAAAATTTATTTCCACAATACTTGTTAGAAGATAATATTTGTAAACAAAGAATCAAACATAATAATAAGTGAAATACAATGAATTATTGAGAAAGAAAAATTATATGTGAATATAATTATTTTATAGGAAAACTTTTATAACAATTTTAGGATTGAATATTATAATGAGATTCTCAAAGACAAGAGGGGGATAGTTTTATACTTTAAAAATTCATTCCAAACCATTAAAAGTTGGTATAAAACATTCAGAAGGAATGTTTCTTAACATTAATGAAATATGTTTCTTAAAGATATCGTTTATCTTTATGAAAACAAATTTTTACAAAGGTAAACAGTAATACACAAAACCCACTTAGAGAAACCATTTCTTAGGCATTATAACTATAAGATAATAACATAAGAAAATTTTCTTAAAATAAAGTTTCTACCTTAAAGTGTATAGAATCGTTAATACAAATAGAGTAACAGAATTAGAAATTATAATAATGATATATATTATAACTTTAAAAAAGTTAAAATTTCAGAAAAATAAAAAAAACATGTAATAAAGATAGAGTAACAATAATACTTCTTTGAACCAAAAGATAAGGGTATCCACCAACCTTGGTTAAAGGTTCCTTGATTTATACTTTCAAGAAATTCTACCTTACCCAAAACCAGGTAAGACATCTATTCAAAGATCTGTATCTTTCATGCTATTCCTAAAATCCCTTGATTTAGAAGGAATTGGAAACCTCTGTCTTCTAAATCCGGAAGCCCATGATCATTACGAATGAATTCTGTACAATGAAATTCTGAACAAGTTGTTCATGCCTGAACAAGTTGTTCAGGGTATCTGCACGAAACACTGAGAGTTTTACGAGCATATATCACTATAAATCACATAAAAGATTTTTGTCATTCATAAAATACATCTACACTAATCTTGTTCAAATGAACATGTATCTATAGGAAAAACTTCTCAATGGTCAGCTCCACACCAAAGATAATATTTCCCTTAAATTTTAGAGGGACCTGGACATTTGTCAAACAGTCCTCAATTAGTTTATAAGAGATTGTATGAAATCATTTCATTTATAAGAATTATTTTAAGTTCATGATAAATGATAATTATAAGAGATCATATAGTACAATAAAATCAGAAAGATATTTTAAACAACTCTAGCATTATCAAGAAAACAAGATATTAAGAAAATAAAAATCGGATTGAGAAAACGATATCATTATTTTGGGTATATGTGTCATATAATCTGTATGACAGTTCTAATAGTATCGATATCAAGAAAAAGTGTATCATAATAATGAAAATGGTATCAAATATTTTCATGTGACAATGTTATTACAAAAAAAGGTATCATTGATTCCGTATGACCTAGGCTTCCATAAAACAATAATTTACAATCTTTAGTGCACTGTAATGATAATTATGTAAGTAAATGTAATGAATTATATATAGGTGAACTGCAATGACAATGTTTTATGTAAAATAGAATGATAAATCTATAAGTAAAAGGGAATGACTAATCTGTATGTAAAATGGAATGACTAATCAATAAGTAAACTAGACTGATAAATCAGTATGTAAAATAGAATAAAAAATCAACAGGTAAACGGAATGAATATATGTACGTAATACAGAATGAGGAATCCATAAGAAAAACAAAATGAAAAATAAATAAGTAAAAAAATGAAAAATTATTAAATAAAAAGGAATAAAAAATTAGTAAGAAAAACGTAATGACAAATCTGTAAGTAAAATGGAATAAAAAATCTATAAGTATAACAGAACAGAAGATAATGTGTTTGTGTTTTTTAAAACATAAAACCATAAGGAATGGTGTAGTTATAATCGATCCTTTAATCACTCAAAAAAAAATTATATTGGATAGGATTTTCACCATTTTTTACCTTAATCTTTTTTAGTTTTACCCTTAGTAGCCCCATTTTTACATTATGTGAGGTAATTAATTTTTTAATTGTTTTCACTATTAATTTTTTCCCAAGTAATTTTTATCTTATTAGATAATATAAATAAATATATTTAAAAATAATATTTGAAATTTAATCCAATAAATGCGATGAGAAAGACAATTTGCGAAGTGAGAATGATGAAATGTATACAAAGTATTTATATCTAATTTCAATATAATTTTTATTAAAAGGATATAAATTTTATTCATATAAATATAATTGAACAAATTTTACATTAAAAATATTTTTTAATAATAATTTAATTTTATAAATATTTTAAATGAAAAATATTTTTCAATTAAAATTATTTATTGTTTTCTATTCATAAAATAATACATATTCTCAAAAAAATTTAAAAACATCACCATAATAAAAATTTCGCGGGATTATTTAAAATATTATGTTTATTATTTTTAACTAAAATTTCCAAAATATTCAAAAATTATATTAAATACAAAACATGCGAATGAAACAAAAAATGGATTTCGAGATGTTTATTTTTTATAAACATTAGATGATTTATATTAACTTTATATATAATAATAAGCATTATATAAATAACATTTAGAAAAAAATTATATATTATATTTAATTTTAATTTTAAAAATTCCTTCATTTTAGATTAAATTAATTAATTAAAATGGGGAAACACGATAGACATTAAAAAATCTTTACAAAATACAATTTTTTAATCCAAGAAATGAACTTATACTAAAATACAGTATAAGGTTGATTCAAAAGTAGTTAAGTGGATTAAGTATAACTAATGAATAAATATGTTACTTTAAAAAATAGTGAATTTAAATTAGATTTTAATTAAAATAAATTATATTTTTATAAAAAATGTTATTTTTCAAAATTTAATAAAATATCAGCATCTTTTGAAATATCTCAAAATTACACCATATTTTAATTTCAATATAAATATTTCTTCAATGGTGATAATTTTATAAAATTAATATTCAAATATATATATAAATCAATTATAATATTTCTCTGTAAAAAATTATAAAAAACAGTTTTGAATAAATCATATTTTTGTATAATAAAATTACATTACTAAAAATTGATTAATTATTTATTAAGAATTTATAAATAAATTAATATTGAGTAAGGAATTGTAATGTATATTTAAAAAATTAGTTAATATTATTTATACCAAACCAAATAACATATAAGTTATAATAATATTATTTCTTACTTCATTGATGCTCAGTGTCATGTGTCATGAACTCTACCAATGAACCAATTATTGTGTATAACACAAGCTAAACAAGGTCTTGCAAGTAATGCAGGATATCCAAAATGTAAAATTAATTTAAAAATTTATTTTTATAAAATATTCGGTTGTTATGTTATACCCTCTTAAATTTGGTTTCCCCTTTATAATTTTCCTCATACATCAAAGCTTTATCATTTTAAATTACATTAATAGAACCCCACATTATAAAATTGAATAATAAAACATTCCATAAAAATATAATGTTGGAAACATAAAGGTTACCTAATGTAACTCATAACCATAATTAAATATAAGAGACAAGATGTGGGATGTGAATATTTGTATATGGAAAAAATCGTCAATAATTATCGAGAGTTATAGTCATCACTGATCACTTGATGGTGGGTTATCTAGAGAATTTTAATGACCACACAACCATTAACCAAAGAGATGTGAAAATGTACATAGGTAATATCAATGATAATGATAAAGGGACAAAATTTTATTTGATTTCTCATTTCCTAAATATTAATAATTTTTACAAGATGATATACATATTTGATTCCACTATATATCATAAGCACACTCTCATCAATAGTTTATTCTCTGATCCATTTTAACATTATCTCTTACTCCTATAAATAATGGTTAATGTTTAATGCCTAAATAACTAACCTACCATAATATCCATAAATTTTATTACTATATACTATTTCTATATTTAGTTATCATCACTTAAAAATGGGTATAATTGGTTATTTAATATGCACAAATCATCACATAGAGAACTAATAAATTAATATATAAATCAACGCCCAAATTTTATGTTTATAAATTTCATAAATGGTTATCCTTATGACCATTACAAAATATTGAACTCCATATCTATAGAAAGAAGGTTATGAAATTTCCAAAATTAACTTATCATTCATCATCCAACCAAAATGATGTTTCTCTCAATTGTAACAAACGAAACATGTGAATACATTAATTGTGTATACACTTGAAATAAGATAATAACCTAAATCAAAATACAATAGTAAAAAATACATGTTTCTTTATTCCTTGAATAAAACCAAATATTATTGAATATATTCCACAAATCCAAAACTATTGTAGTATCCCATGATGACATCATAAACCAATATGTTAATAAATAATTAATCACGAACAAGGTCATCCATAGTATCCAATTTACATTATTCATATCAATCATATCTTAATAAAAAATAAACACCATTTTCATGAAATTAAGAACATATTAAGTGGTATCATCCCTTAATAAAAAAATTACCTTTCCATTAAATCAAATTCCTAGGTCATCGGTAGTTTTAAAAATACTTTTTAGTCTATGATGAATAACATATACTAAACAATACATTTATTTTTCTTTATTCATCTAACATGATTCATGAACTTCAATTCATAAATACATAAATCACACCACTTAATTCTCATACCATTAACTATGATTCATTATCTCGTTTTTTAATATATGTTTCATGCAATATAATATATGAATCATGTCTAAAAATTAATAAACCTCATATTAATCTGAATTATTCTGTCTAACATATGAAATACTATTACATGAACACATACTATTCGTATTTCAAATTAGATATCTTCATCATTAGTAGTATAAACATTACTCATACGACATTACTAATTCCATTCATGATATCTCCCCCTAGAATAATAATTTTTTAAATTCTCAAACATTATACCATAGAAACATCCGTATATTGAAGATACATTATAGAGTCCATTATTATCATCCATTTCATTAAAAATTTTTATTATTCTTCTATAATTACTCTGTTTGTGTCCTTATTTTCCATACTCAAGATATTTTCTAATTTATTAAGACATTAATCATAGTTATTATTCCCACATTCTCAATATATAATTAACTGATGTGGTTTAATGTGTTCATAGAATTGGAGAAGTGGTGGCCTTATATAAGTGAGTTCGGTGGAACACTTGTAATTTATTCAAATAATTATCTTCACCCACAATTTGATTCATGATACAAGAATTTAAAACAAATTTCTATAAATCCTCGAAGATATATGTTATAAATATAAAAATCCAAGGTTTTCTGTAAATGTTTTGGGTCATTTGTTACCTTAACCAGAGTAATAAATTTTTACTCATTCAAAATTCAATTTGGTGAAAAATTAATTTAAACATATTATATGATATAAATTTTTTAATTAAAGATATTTAATCTATTTTTCCAAATTCAATTCACATAATTTTGAAATGTTATCTAAAAATTGATATTATGGTCTCAACTATAAAGAATGTTTTGGATGAGAAAATGATCAAATGTTTATAAATTATTTATATTTAGTTGAAAAGAATTATTACAAGGACCAAAATTAAATTAATTGATATATAATTGATCTAATTTTTCGTGAAAATTAGTTTATAATATAATTTATCATTATAAATAATTTAAACAGAAAAAAATTTCAATAATGTTCAATATTTTACACAAATCATCAAAAAATATATATATATTTAAAAAAATTTATAGATGAACCCTAATATAATTTGTAAACAATGAATTTTAAAAAAAATCACATAAATTTTCTATATTTTTTAAAAAATTAAATTTGAATAAAACCCACAGATGCGATAAAAACGAGGGTTTTTGAAAAGTTTATTTATTTCAAGCATTAAAAGATTTATATTATCTCTATGTATAATAATGATAATGTTATTAATATAGATTAAAATTTAATAATATATAATCTATAAATTTAATTTATAACCTTGTTATGTGTTATTTTAATTAATTAAAATGGATAATATTATGCACTTTATAATCATATTCATAAAAAACTATTTTTAATCATAAATATTATCATAGACTAAAATAAAATATAAAGTTGATTTAAAATTAATTATGGGGATAAAATATAATTAGAGATTAATTATGATACATTGAAACATAATTTTGTTTTTAAATTACTTTATATATTGATAATAAATTATAGTTTCATAATAATCATTAATTTTCACTATTCACTAAAAAAGTAAAAGTATTCTGATAAATCCCAAAATTTCACTAAAATATAATTTCAATATTTGTATTTCAAATATTAATTCAATTTTATTAAATTAATTTTACAAAATATCAATAAATTAATTATAATATTTCATTAGAAAAATATTTAAAATTATTTTTTGAGGAAAACACATTTTTAAAGAATTTAATTACATTACTAATAATTAATTTCTTATTTACTATGAATTTATAAATAAATATGTATTGAGTGGTAAATTTATATGAATGTTTCGTAATGTAGATAATAATATTCATACCTTCTTACTTGACTCCAAGGTGGTAATAAAATTATTTAATGGTTTGATGAAGCTCAACTTTATGTGTCATATATACTATTAAAGAACTCATTATTTCATGTAATGAAAGATAAACATGGTTTTATATATAATTAAAGATGTCTAAAAGTTTAAACTAATTTAAATAAAAATCTCTAGGTGTTACACAAACCATCCCATGTAATATGGTGAATGGCATCAAAATTGTAGATCCACGATAAAAATAATGATAAACCATCTAGAGAATAATAATAATCAATGTTTCATTAAACAATATCTCTAGTGAATCATAATTAAAATGAAAGTTAGTTTTTATGAATATAAATTTGATAAAATTTCATTAATAACATTCATCATAAAAACACCCATTTCACATTGAAAATCACTTTAAAATAATACAAAATATTAGTAAAACATTATCATTGAAATTAACCCTATGAAATTTTAAAGGATGATTTAGAAAAATTATATTTCATAATGTTGGAATGTTTTTATTCTAGTCGAGTACAATAATAAAATATTTTTTCCAATTTTTCAAATGAAATTATACAAGTGCCCAATATCGAAAATAACCAGAATATTTATTTTTAAAAAATTCAAAAAATTCAATAATGGGAAAATATGACATAAAAAACCATGGTATAACATTAAAAATATTCTTCAGAACATTTTAGGAATACATGGATATGAAAATAAAATGATTTTTGACCGAAGATTCTAATAAAGTAGGATATTATTAGAAACAATTCCCAATCATTTAAAGTACCTAAGTGGACAAAATGGTACCATTACTTGAAAATTTAATGAATAACCATCAGATAAATAAATAAAAGGGATTATAAGAAAAAAAATAAAATAATTTCTTTCAGTGGAAATTTAATCATAAACAATCCCTATTAACTTTAGGTTGAAACATAAATCTCATACATCTTCAGGAACTGTTGAATCACAAAACCCATGAAATAAATAACATCAAAAGGAAAGATAAATACATTTAATATGAATACATTCAAGAAATAAATTTCACAAGGGTAGTAGAAAATCATCATTAAATTAGATATGTGTAAAACATAACATATGTCCCCAAGAAGACAATTTGAGACAAGAAATCCTTAATGTGATCATAATGTTGGAGTCGGAATCCTTAAAATGATCATAATGATGGATAAAAATTAATAAATATATCAATTAAGTGTAAAAATGTAAATCCACATAAAAAGTGTAAATATAACATTAAATATTCTACATTCATTACAAACATAATTTATAATATCAAATGAAATGAAGAAGTAAAATAACCCAATGAAAATAAATAAGTATTGAAACCCCTTACCACTTGGTAACATTCAAGTAAGACCCTATTTAGTAAATAATTAAAATTGAATATTTAAAATAAAATAAATTATGAATTAATAATTATATTATGTGAAATGTATCATTATAAATGCCATATAAAATAATCTAGGTGAATGACATTAAAATATGCCTCAATGATCAAAATTGAGAAAAAATCCCTACCGTAAATTTCTATCTAGTTAAACATAATTTAAATAGTAATAAAATTATTTTAAACAATTTATTTTTTATTATAGGACCACATAAATATTTATAACCTCATATATTATCTTTTGATAAAATCTTATCACTCGAACAATGATAATATTTCAGTATTACCATTTTTATGTGTTAACTACTTTATTTACTCATGCATGTTTTGTCATGGATGTTGTTTTTTTTCATATAATACATTAAAATTATATAAATAACTTAATTTGTTTTATAAATATCATATTTACTAATTATTTTTATTTTTATAATCAATGTAGAATTTTCAACATTGAAAATGAATCACATTGCTTTATAGAGATTGTATATCGTGTGTATGCATGAGCGACATTATCAATTACACAGAATATGAAAGTGTAAGAAATTAGATGATATATTAATTTAAAATTATCAATATCATTTAATAGTTTATATATATATTCATTATTTTCATCATTACAACTATCCTTGTGAGTTGGTGATGGAAAACAAATTAAATCAATTCACCACGTGGTAGTCTATCGTAAACATAAATGATGCCATTGTATCCCATTTTATAGAGAATTAGATAAATATATATTATTCCATATAAATAATAAAACCTCATTATATTTTATATATTCTTTTTATATTACTATAATTTTTAATACATAATTGAATTTGGAATAGAATAAAATAAAATTAAGAGCTCAGTGAAGACAATTATATTCTCTTAGAAAAACCTCTTCCGGATCTCTTATTAATGATTATAGGGTTGGTATTTTTAATAAAAAAGATCTAAAACATAAATAAGGATGTTGGGGATATATTATATTAGTATTTAGTCATGATAAATTGTTTTTTGTGTGAATAAGTGTTGGGAAATGGTTTCTTTTCATAATTGATGGGTTTATTTTTTAAAATTCAAAAAACCAATCAATAATAAAAAGAAATTATCCAACTAAATTCCTAAAAATTTGATAAATAAAGAATTTGGTAGATATTGTGTTGATCCAATCCTAAAAAAAGAAAATTAAACTTGTTTTAAAGATATTGTTCCCTTAACATATATAGTTACTCACTATTATAAACTTACTTTTCATCATAGTAACCAGTTTTTTATTATTTTTGGAAATTTATCCTTTGAGTGTAAAAAAATAAATTATCCTTATTATATAAATTTTAATCACTTATACTTATTATTAAATATCATTTTAAAACCTATAAATACACGAGTGTGCAAAATTATTTTTAACACAAGAGCATGTAATTTACAAAACTCTATATTAATCCTAATCTAATTACTAAATTGTTACTTTTTATATTATTCATTATGATTAGAAATTAATTTGACCCAAAAAAATGGTATACTATTATCTGATTAAAAATATTCAATAAATATTTTCAAATTGAATTCCCATAATTTTCCTAATTTAATTTAAAAATGAACTCATAAAGAATGTTGAAAAATAGTTTTTCAACAAATTCATTTCCAAGTAAAATATGAAATTATATTAAATCTATGGATAGAAATCATCATTATATGTATTTAAAATCATAAATATAGATATATAATTTATATATTCTATTTAAATAATACTTCAGTATCAGTTATTGAAATTAATTGAATCTGAAAAATAGTATAGAAATTGAAATAGTTTCAAAAAAATGTGATTTTAATATTAAAATTATGTTTATATCAAAATCATGTATCAAAGTGATTAGAATTATTTATTTGAATTAAATATCACAAAATATTACTTATTTAAACTTGGAATAAAATTAAATCATAATTTTACTTTTAAAATACTTTTTTAAATTTGCTAAATGTTTTTCATTCTTTCAAGAAATATTTAGCTTTCAGTGAATAATGAGAAATAATGATTATTTATAAAAATGTCATTTTGTTATATTAAATTTAAAAATTCTGATGTAAATTATCTTCTAACGTGATTTTATGTATCATATTAATTATTTAGTTTTTCTTAAGTCACTTAATTTTTTTGAATCATCAATATATTTATTTCATTTTATGTTTTTATTTGGGTTTAAAAAAATTAGAAAAACTATTTTAAATTGCATAATTCTTATCATTAATTATTAATTATAAGAAACCCTAATAAAGGATAAATTTAATTAAAATTTTATATTATATATGATTAAATATTTATTGAGAATAATATAATTTTTTAATTGGTGCATATTAAATATGAAATGAATTTTTATGGAAAAATAAAATTATTGAAAAATGATAACCATCATGTGAGTGGGTTTAATTTCAAATAACATTTTTTAAATATCTATTAAATTAATTTGGTAAAAATAATTTAATATTTGGAATCATAATAATTTATATTATCTAACAATTTCAACATAATTTTTAACCATAATATATAGTAAAAATTGTAAAAATACACTATCATCGTTATGGATAAAATGGGTTTATTAGGTGATTAACTAAATAGATTATATTAAAAATTACATACAAAAATTTCCAAAAGTATTTATATAGAAATATTAAAAACATGTGGTTTTTAATTATTTATAATGATCTATTTTGGATACATATTTCATGTAAAAAACCTAGGAATGCCTTTTTATTTTCAAAAATTACAATTGTGCCACTCACTTCAATTATAAATGGTCACCCTCTTCTATTTTATTCACATTTTAAACCTATTTTTGATAATACAATACTTGATATGATCACTTATAAACATCAATAACCTCATCCAAAAATCCATGGGTTTTTCATTATTCCAATTTTGGAACAAATATTTCTCTTCAAGAATTACTATTGTTCTAGTCACCTCACTTATGCATGGTCACCCATCCTCTCCCTTATTCACATATTCAAAACAGTTTTTATTAGAAAATACCTTAAAATATTTTCTATAAACATCCATAATCTCAACGTAAAATCTACGATTTTTCTATAAATCAATTCTTGGAACATAATAGCAATAATTATAACGATATGGTTTAAGAAGTGGTAAAATTCATAACTATATGTTTTTTTATTTCTTCTTCAACGTCATCAATTTTTTTTTACAAAATTATCATATTATAAAATAAATAAATAATATATTCTGATATTACATGATATAAATTTAAGAAAATAAATTCATCTCATCATCCATCAAATGGGATACAAATTCATTATTCGCGTGTCTGATAGACAACCACCTCAAAATCGATGTAATTCATTTTCCATCAATTAATATCATAGATTATTATAATTACATATTTAAGGTATTCATAAAATATATATAACATATTTTTATATATTAAAACATTATATCAGATATAAAATGTTTTACATTCATTCTATATAGGATATGATAAAATCGCTATTGTTTATGACAAACTACCACCTCACGAAGTGTTGTGATTGGTTTTTCACTAAATATTTATATGGAAGGTGATAAGGAATAATTAATTAATATATGTTATATTAATTTAAAAATTATTATATCCATTGAATTTTCATCATTATTTGAATATAATATATTATTTTTTCTCACACAAAAAATGATAACATCGTTCATAGATGTGTGGTCTATCGTCCCAACGAACAGATGAGATTAACTATTTTAATCACGAAAGAACATGAATGATAAATATAATTTTATTTAATGAAATTATATGTCATTTATGGTATTATTATAATTATTCAATGATAAAATATTAGTTATATGTTTTTCATAATAATCATTGAAAAATGAAAACATTCCACATGTGTGCATACAACCCACCATCCCTATGATTGTATCATATCTCATTCTTCATAACCATATTTATGGATTTGTTTTAAAAAGTAAAATTTAGGCATAAATGTGATAATAATTTCATGACTCTTATTATATGTATTTTTTAATGTTGACATATTTTACCATGGTCAATACATTAAATCCTTTTTGAACAAGTGATCTGAACATCCTCAAAACACCCAACATAAACTTATTTGATTAAGTATTTTAAAATATATTTAAAAATAAATAAAATAAATAAATAAAATTTATGGTATTTAACCTGAAATTATTTCTTAATAAATTAAACAATTTATATAATCTTATAATATAGGTGTCAAAGGACATGCACAGAAAGTATTGACTCGAATAAAGGGATTTCCATATAACTTTTTTTTACTTCTCTAAGACACATTCAATATTAACAACATATTTATTTTAGGTGGTTTAAATATTGTCCATAAATTAATTTTATGTTTATAATAAAGAAAATTATTGTGATTTACATATCCATTTTAGGATCTTTACTTTCTGGGGTTCATTGTTCAGATGTTACCAATGTGGTATGTTATTTTTGACTGAATTTACCTTATTTGAGACATATGTTATGTCATATACCTATCTTATTTTATGTGGTGTATATAAAAACCCTTTAACATGTAATGTCCTAAATTTCATTATTCTTGAGTTATCTTCGGTTTAATTTAATGTTTCTCTATAACGAGGCGTATGATTCAGTGTTACTGAAGTTCAAATTACTTTATTTTTCAATCTCATCACTCATAAATATTTTTAATGTTTATGATTATGATGATGAAATCTGAGGATCCATCTCACGATAAAATAATGAATTTTATTCTCTTATATTTTTTTCATGAGAATATGTATTTCTATTCAGTTTTTAGTCATTATGTACTCTATATTTAAAATGAATATTTTTATAAACAATCACCTTTATTTCTATATTCAGTCATAACCCATTTTCCATTCAAAACATTTAAAAAAACCGAATTTTTTTTTTAAAAAATCAAACGATTTATTAAAGAAATAATTACCCACAGTTAGTTTTTTACAAATTTTTTTGAAAGGTATATTCATGATTTTTTCCAAATAATTCCCATTTAAATTTCACCTAAAATTTCAGAGGAATGTTTTTTAAACATGAATATAATGAAGGGAATTTATCACATTCATTACCATTATTTTATTTGAATCATCCATTATACATATTCATAGACATATTCAATGAATGAAATTTCTATAATGTCTTATTTTAAAAAAAATCAAAAAGGAAATTATATTTTCCTCAAGAAATTATTTAAATGTTTTTAAAGCATCCAATATATATTTCCATGGTTGATTAAAATAAATATTATTTTTGCCTTATTTTTGAATTCTTAGTTATTATGAATGATTCCAAAATGAAAACATTATTTTTATGAATTTTAAAGAATGATATTTTAATTTTATTTCAATTAATTAACAGAAAAAATAGTTGATGTAACTTATTATACAATGTTTTCATTTTGTAATGATACCATCACCATTATTTCTATGGATGGATTATGATTTTTTTTCAAACATATTGTTATTGGGATAATTTCTTTCCCTCAGGTTAATCAAGTATCAATGATATTTTTATATAACTCATTACTTTTCCATAAGTTAAAAATGACTCAATGATATTGACATGAAACCAAATTCTTTACCATTATTTAATCAAGTTATAAAAGAAACAATGATTGTATTAATGAGTCATTTAATGAAATAGAAGATCAATGTTATTTACTTATTATTCATGGATATTTTTATACAATGGGTGTTCCTAGAGAGTGTTAGGTGATCCCAATAAAAAGCTTATATGATGTTTTTACCTAGATAATTGTTCAATGCATTGGGGAATGATTATGTTGTATAGAGAATTATTTTATAGGTCAAATTTATGGTAATTTGAATTTTATGGTTTGTTAATATTTATATAAGGATAATGTTCTGAGATAGTAATAAATTTTTTTAATTGATTTATATGGGTTTATAATTTTTTTTATTATTAAATGTGTTATCACATGGATTTTCATTATTAATTCTAATGACTATGTCCTTTTTAAACACATATTCCATGTTGACTTCTTTAATGATCTATGTATTAATGGGTATGAATATTATTATTTTATAATCATGCACATTAGTTATATTATCATACCCTTATGATCTTCTTATGATCACTAATTAAATACAATTGTTAATGCTTATATCTACATTACAGAGCATTTTAAACATTCCACTATATTGATGTATCATTTCATAAAATTCTCATAAAATTTAAACACCTTGAAAAATCGATTTATCCATAAAAATTATTGATTTAGATTTATATTGTAACACATTATATTAAAACTCTTAAAAATCTCTATCATATGTTTAAAAAATAATTATTGATTTTAGAGTGTGAGAATAAGGGAATTAGTTTATTTTATAATTTCAGGATAATTTATAATCAATTAACCATGATGTGGTGACATTACCAATAATATGGTGTATCATAAGATTGACCATGATATGGTCCCAACCACTGTGTTTTAGTGGTTCCTTTAGTACACAGGTCATATAATCATTCACATTATCTAATTCCTCATAAACTATATGCCCATTAATGTTATTTCATATCCCAAGAGTCAACCCTTAAAACTATATATCAAAAAATTTATAAATCTTCTAAAATAATTTTCATAAAATTTATCATATATTTTCCCCATATGTAACATTATATGTAAAAACTAGTTAAAATCAATCCAATAAAGTTCTGTATCCCCTCTAAAACACTGTTAGGGAAGTACATAAAGTTTAATAAAAATAATCCTCATTAAAAATTCCACTCATTGTTACCATAATGTCTATTATAGTGTTGAAAATAATAATGAATTAATAAATTTATACATATAAGAAAAGATAAATCTCTTGAGAAATATCAATATTCCTCATTCTATATAGTTTTATTGGAATGATGTCTATAAAACTCATATATATACTTACTCGTGTCCACAAGCTACATCATAAGATAGTAGGAATTTTTTAGGAAAATTTTGTCTATGATATTAATTTTCTACAATTCCTAGAGCATTCTACCCCATATATATAGTCATACAATATTTATTATATTAATATAGGTAGGTCATGTTAATGAATAAAACACATTTCACTCATCTTACATAGATGAGTGCATCATATTCCCCTAACCCAAATATCTAAGCACATAATATGAACTATCTTATTGTGGTTATAATATTCATATTATAAATCAATTGAGGGTTCATATTTCATACTCATTATATGTAATTAATCAACCAGAGAGACACTAAAACATTTTTCAAGCTAGTTGGTCACGTGGCCTCAAGAACACCTACATATATTCTAGAGGTGGTTGTGTAGTAGAGAGAGAATAATGTTTTTGTGGTGAGGATACTATACCCTCTAGATTAGTAAATAAAAGTGTATTTATAGAGGAATAATTTCAAAATAAAATGATAAATATTAAATCCCATATAGATAAGGTTAACTGATAATCTAGCCTACGCCGAGTAAACATCTATGCATGAACATAAAAACTCATATTGTAAGACAAAAAAGAACCCAATAGGTAATAGAATAACCATAGACCGAATAAATAAATAAATAAATGGAACAAACTCTGGGAGGAAGGTTGATCACATACTCAACCACTACTCCCTAGCTCCCATGTATTGTCCTATTCCCCATTTGGAAAACAACAGAGAGAAAAATCTAGTTCCTAACCAAATACCACATGGTCTTTTCAGAAAAAAATTAACAGCCCAACTAGGGTGAAAGATATTATTAGTGGTCCACTACCCATGGAATCTAACTCAATCCAGTCTATGAGTATAAAACAAGTAAATATTTAATTATTATAAAAAATATATTAAATAATAAATGTAATCATGTTCGACTCATGTTTGTTTAAGAACAATTGGTCGACCATATATGCTTCACCTTAAGATAAAATATAACTAGATGTGTTCTATCATGTACATATATATATATATATTCATGTCTTTAAATAGGTCTATATGAATCAATATACATTGAATTGTGAGGATCTAAGGAACATAACCTAGGAATCCACATTGTAATAATAATATAATAAGTTCCGTATTTGTAATTAGGGATATCCTACCCAATATTCTCAAATATAGTGGAATGGGATTCCATTACTCGTTTTTAGATATAAGATAATATAATTAGGGACGCATATTTTTAAACTGGTCTAATCACAAGCATATAAATAGGGGATAAGAGACACAATTCCCAAAAATCCCAAATAGTGATGTGAGTGTCCTGAAACATCCTCAACTAAAGGGGGTGTGAAAATTAATGTTTGAAAACCTCAACCTAAATAAAAGACTCACATTCTATGTGATGGGATGTTCCAGGTGAAACATTCTCAACCCCAGGGGGTGTAAAGAATAATTTCTGAAAATCTTAAACATGACCTCTATATATTAATCTAGAATATGAAATCTCATTTTCCCTCTCACCCATTAACCATTGTGTTATGTTTAGATGAACCAAGTGTCACTCAGAAATAAGTGTACCCATATTTGAATATTTAATTTAACATTTTGATAATTTTTATGGAAAACTATATTCCATTATTAATTCAACTATGAAATTAGACCATTCAATTAATAAATAAACAAGATATCCAATGGAATCACCCATGTCCTCAATAAATAAACAAGAGATATAGTGGAATCCCATAATTATAATATTTATTAACCACTATTATTATTCAATGTTTATTTAAATTAAAAATATAGTGCACCTCAATGCTGATTTTATTAATAAATGGAAATATTATTTCCAAAAAATATCAATTCGATATATTTTATCATTTTCTTAATATGGAATGGTTCAACCAAACCTCAGGTGTGATTTAAAATATAGACCAAGAATTAAAGTCACAATCAATAGAAAACTCACCAAAAGGGGTGGATTTGTAAACATATTAACAATAAATTCTAATAAAATTTAATTAAAATCACCTCACATGGTTGTTTGGTTTTGATTATCGAAAACCATCCTTGTAAAGGGTTCTAAAGAAAAATATAAATAATGGTATAAGCATTTAATTAATGACATTTTTAATTTATGAAGCAACATGTATAATATCTGGAATGTAGGAAAATGAAAATATCATATAAATAATTTTAATTTAATTTAATGGCATATATAACACTGTCCAATTCTTATGATGGTTTACTCATCCATTTTTGGGAATTTATTTGAGGTAAATTGAGATAAAATAAAATAAATTGAAAAAAAACCTATAAAATAGAGAAAATGATCTTGCATGTAAATATAAAACTAATATGGAAAATAAAATAAAGAAATTATGTAAGTAGAACCTATCCATTCCCTTATGATTTAGACATGATGAAGGGTGGGTTAATATGACCGAGAATGAAGAAGAACCCACCAAAGGGAGAGGAGGAGGAGATGAGTGCACATGTGGGACCTCCTAGGTGATTGAAAGAAGATAAATGGGATTTAACCCTTAAATAAGTCGTGAAAAAATCACCTTTTCACCCACTTTTAAAGGACGCATGGTTTGGTCACGTGTTTTTCTAGACCACGTACATAAACATGTGAGATCACTTCTTATGTAGAACTATCCTTATAAGTAATGTGTGTAGTTTTAAAAACCATTTGCACACCGTGAGGATCACTTAAGAAATAATTCTACACCACTTATCATTTTATTCAACCTATATATCATCATTTTAATAACCATGAAACTTATCACACTAATATGCATGGTTGATATTCAAGATTACTAAAAATAATGTTCTAACTATGCACGTCAAGTTATTTCTTAGAAAACTATTTTCATGTAGCCCAAAACTCTTGAAAATTTTCCCAATAACTGATATATCTCCCAGTTTATCAACACATTTTAAAAATATTTATATTAAGTGTTTCATTTCTTGGATATACTGTTTAATACTTTCGTGTAAGAGTTGTCCCATCCACCAAATGAAAAGCTCAAATTCCATTTGAAAACTCAGGTAGCCCAAAATATATGATGTTATCACCTCCACACATTAAAAATTCTCATTCCAAAGAATAAATGGGTAAATGGTTGAAACATTTCCTTACATAATCATGTCATGAATTTTCCCCCAAACGTTTTCATTGTGTTTCTAGTCCTCCAAGACACCTCCATGTGTCATTTTAAGCAAACAGATCATAAACTTCAAAAACCTAGGCCAATTCTCATATCCAATAATAAAACATCATGATGGAACTCACTTTATTTTATCTATCCTGACACCAGAACCAAATAATCATCTCTTCAATCAACAGAAATTTGGTGATCACCACCATAGGTTCTCTTTTTAAATGGCCAATACCAAGTTTCAATAGTTCCACTGTTGGATTTTCACATCAAAAACCATCCATAATGTCTTCCATAAACTACTGAAATGTAATTATCCTATATACTAGGAATCTAACCTCATTCCTCAATTTTATTGGAATTTTCAAACTCTAATCGACCATGTTTATACTAGTCAAGACATGTTTTCCTTGAAAAACCATAGGCAAATATTAAACTACACCTATCTTTCCCCGATGTCATGATAAATGAAGTTACTTAATAACATAATATTAATATTAGAAGAAAATATATTTTAAAAACCATAGAAAATATATTTTTGAAAACTATGAAATTCTATTGTTGAGGCATCCCCAAAACAATATTTCTATGTTTTTTGTCCCAAATTATTTCAAGACTGTTCTGACTACACTCACAAAATCCAATACTTGAATTCTGGTGGAATCTCCAAAATGAACCATATATTTCTCAAAATATTCATCTTTCTACGTCACCATAAGCACCACATTCCATATAAACAATCGATGGATCATCATAAGCTACTTTGGGATTCATGTCTATATATTAACTTGCCCATTCCCATATTTAAAATTGTACTAGGAATTACCGGGAAAACTATGAGTATATTGATCCACTCATCAGACAACTTCTAAAAGACAAAAAACATTACATGATGGATTTTAAGGTTCCACAATCCTTAAAAAATTAGGATCCTTAACCAAAAACCAACATCTTACTCCCCACCATCAGAGAATACTATCGATGTCTAAAAAAATGAACTATCAATTACCACATCACATGACATGTAACTTCTAATACATAATATATGCCACGTAAACGACCCACTCATCTCGAGCACTGTTGTTCGCATCATCCATCAGTCACTGATAAATTCCATGAATAGTATCTATGAATATTCCAATATTAAAATATAATAATGGTTACCACCCATAAATGGAAAATAATGTAATATGCGCCATCTGTCATTCATTATACCAGCCCATGAGTGCAACTCCAGAGGACTATTTTTATCAAAACATAAAATAAATTTAGGTAGGTAGCATAAAATATATCTTGTTCTCTCCCATCATGATCAATTAGATATTAAGATATTAGGCACACTCATATCTTTCTATGATTACACTAGGATTCCAATTATGGAAATTTATCCCTATCTCGATACATGCTCAAATAAACTAGGATATTATTGACTTAACTAATACTAGAAACCACATCTGATGAAAATTCATGACTAGGTAAAAACCCAGGTCTACAATTTTATGTTACCCAATTAATTTTCAAATTATCCCTTATCACTACCATATTCCATTAAATTTACTCAGTGCTTTGGGAATCCATGATCATAAGCATCACTTCATTGAAAACCATCACTACTCACCCCATACATGGCCTCTCACAAGAGTTTATTTCTCAAAAGTTATTACTTGTAAGTGACATTAACTAAACATGGTATATTCAGAAGGTGTACATATAATACAACAAATTTTAATATCAGTCCCACGCTCATGGAATTCATCCACAATGAAGGTCAATTTGGCTATTCTTCTTGACACATCCAATTCTGAATCACTAGAATCTCCCTTGGAATTCTAATAAGAATCTATCAACCAAATATAACATTTTAAATCGAATGATTTTATAACTCCTGTAATCATATTAGAAACTTACATAATCAACCATGTGACCACTATTAATCTGGTATTAAGAAATAGAATAGTAATTCCATTCAGTCTTTTCCCATAATCACTCTAGGTGATTTCTCAAGAATGAAAGTCATCTTCATCCCTATATCATAAAATATAATAAACATCAATGAATTCGTCTCAAAATAAAAAAAATTAAAACCAAAATGCTTTTATTTAATATTTAAACCTCATGCAAACTTCTCCTTATGTTTTCCATTAATCAAAAAAATGTTTTAAACCTACTAGAAGCTAACATAGTTACAAGGTAAATTAAGGGTTTCACCTTTTACTAATGATCATATTTTGAACCAGTGCTACTAAGACTGTTAACCTTGCCCAATGTTCTCTCACAAGAGAACCACACCCCATTTAAGGTCCTCCATTCCAAAACATTTTACATGAATGTATACTATATCTTAAAAAAGGTATGAATATAGTAAGTACATGATCATTATCTATAATGGTCAAACACTATCAACCCAAGTGTGATTACCCAACCTTCCAATAATAATCCCTCTATCCACCGATTCCCTTCGAGCATCCTCATTATGAATTTATCCTTTTGATGGTAACAATGTCAACAAAAAAATTAAATAGTAAACACTCACCGATTATCAACATGTGGTAATAAAACCTCACGGTCTTATGTCTGTAGGGTGTTATATTACATCTTTGAGTCCTATATAGCTAAAATAGTCAATGAACTACACACATTGTGCCTTGAACTTGACTCAAAAGGATACCTATATCTATTTTCAAGGTAACTAAAAAATAATATAACCCATAAATTAATTATAAGGTGTTTATATTTTTACTAGAATCACACCAATAAAGATACTAGGATATACCTACTATCCTTTAAGTTCAAGAAACTATAGTTCAAAAGACAAATAAGACCTCTTGTAAACACACACACTCAAAACCACACCATCATTCCTGTAGAGTTTAAATTTAACAATTACACATGGGATCATATCATAAATACCTATAAAAGGTTTTGTTAATACAATTTTAATTTTTTATAAATAGTAAATAAGATCAGGTCAATGAAATTTTTATTACATGTTATGAGTGAAAAGTTTTACATATTGTATTTGTTACATTATCTACCTATCAACATGCATAATAAGAGAATAAATGGTTTATAATACATATTAATCATTATTTATCAATAAAACTCTCAATAATTATCACTCTTAAAGAAATTTCCATTCCAAATATATAGAGGAAGAAATATTTTACATTATAATAAGAATTTTAATTAACTGAATCCTCATATCAATATATATGAAATGTTGGATTAATGGATTTTTATTGATAAAAGTGGACTTTTGAAGTAAGATGGAACCATACACTTACAAATAAATTTATATAAGTGGTACTAAGACATAGAATAAACATCCCATATAGCATGAATACATCGTCATAAGTTATGCACCAAGGCATAAAATAATAAATGTTGACATATTTGAATCATGTCAACTCATTCTGGTTTTGGTTATATGGGAAGCCATTCCCAAATAATAGATTTAATTATTTTTCAATTACAGTTAGCATCACATTTAAATGAAACCCATTATAGATATAATTATTAAATATTTAAAAATTACCTTAATGGGTTTATCTAATATACTATATGCCCCAACTGACCTACTTGGGTCCAGTTTTCAATTTCATGATTTATTTATACTAGTAATCATTCTAAGTTATATAGGTACAATCCTTTATAAATGAAACAATTCAATAATTTAATCTAGGGCTATACACATGCACTGATACCATTGGATTTTGAAAAACTGATGATATAGAATATTTATAAATTATTTATAGCAATAATTTTGTAAAAGTGTAAGTATATGATCCATAAACATACCCTATACCAATTGTTTTATCAAAACCATTGTAATAGGTGAAGGCTATACCATTTTTTCATGATAACACTATTATTGTTTAAGATATATGTAGGTTATACCAATGATTCAAGGACATTATTGGTATATATGTTGTTATACCAATGGTTTTTTAAAACCATTAGTATATAATACGTTATAAAAATGGTATTCAAAAACCATTTGTATAACCATCCACTGAATGTTTCTTTCTTTACCTCCTCCTTTTCCAATATTAATATCATATATAACTTTAGTAGTTGTGTTTCATTTTATTCCACATCTTCAATGATCTATCACATATTTCTTTTTCAATATGTTGTTCTTGAACATCACATTGGTGAGTTCCAAATCAATAAAATATTTTACCAAGATTTTTTATAGGTATAAAATACTAATCAAGATTTTTTTGGAAATTATTATTTCCTATTCATTGAAAAAAGGTAATTTTTTAATTATAATTATTATGTATAAGAAAATCAATCTAGTTTTTGGTTATTAATTTTTTTAAAAAATTTAGTTACTCTCTAATTATATATAAACTTATATTTCCTTCCATGTAGTTTCATGAGAATTGATATTTGGTTTCACTAAAAAAGATGATTGTTTTTTGAATTCATGGATTGTGGTGCAATACCTAGTACATTTATCATGGATTTCTAAAAATTAGTATCTTGGATTTTGTGTATAATATATGGATGTTTATATTATATGAAATAATATCATAGAATATCAATTCAAATATGAAACTTTAATGATTATTTTATGTAATTAATATTTTTTACACCTTATGATAACTCATACTTAGGGGGTGACATTGGATAATTAAGGTATTATTCATCATATTTGACCCTCCTATAAATATATCCCCATTATATAGGCCTAAAAGTATTATTATTCTCTACTATATTTTATTATGTTATTATTGTATGTGTGATATAAATGAATCAATATAAGATCTTAAATAAAATGATATGCAGAGAGGATATAAATATATATGATTTACATACAGTTTATGTTAATTGTTTTATGGATACACATTTGATTAATGAATTAATGTATGTAAACTAATAAATTGAGTGTGTCTTAGTAATTAACATATTAAAATAGTGAGAATAATTTAGTAAAAAATATTCAATAGTAAATTTACCAAAAGATACATTTTAATTTTTTTCCCACGTCATGACATCAATCATTAAAATGGTTTGGTCTGGACAATATTGAGCATTAATGGACTATCCTATGTAAATTATTTAAAATAAATATTTTTAATTTTGAGTATTGATTCAACAGATCACCTATTCCAATTCTCCTCAGTAATTGAATATATAACACATCTCTACCACAATATTCAAAGACATTGAGTTCATGTAAGACAGTTGTGAGGAACAAATATGATTTTCAAATGTTTTTTAAATATCAAATTTTTTATCATTTATGACTATTATTTTCTCAAATTATGATCTTTTAATCTCAAATGATAGGTATATATATTATTCCAAACATAATTCAACACCTTTATTATCTATACATTATAATGAATCTTTGACCTATAGAAGAATAAAAAAATTTCATGTAAAAAAAAATTAAAAATATATGTTTTATAACACAAAAAAATCACTCCATCCTAGTTTCAAAAATATTTTAATTTAATAAAAACATTCCCTTTCATCCTATGAAAAAAATAATTTCAAAATAAATCTCATTAACAAATAATTCAATTTCATAATTTTTTTCATGTAAATTAAAATTTTAAAATGTTTTTTCCCAAATAATCTCTATATTCAATATGTACATTCTCTTGAAAAAAGATACAAATTTAAATAAGTTTAAATAATTTATTTCCACAAAAACACCCTATGTATCAAAAAAATAAAAAATAAATCATGTTTTACATGCTAAATTTAAAATTAAATTTGATAATTCTTATTTTTATTAGTGAAAACACATGAAAATTTTGATTCATTACAATTAATTTCATATTCCTATGAAACATAAATACTAATAAAAAATGATTATAATTCATGTTCAACATATTCATATTCATTTTTCTCATTATTATTATCAAAATATTCATTTGAAATTATTTCTATAATGAGGTTACCATCGCCGCCATTTTGATTTTTAATGAAAAAATTATAATATTTATTTTATCCATGATATGATTTTATAAAATAGAGTTTCCCTATTCAGAATCATTTTCTCATGATTTATAATATTTTCGATCCCATAAATAATAATTTATTAAAATTCAATTTGATGGAGAATATTATAATCCAAAATAAACATCACATACATATAAATTACAATCACAATGGAACTCTATTGTGTTTTTCATTGGATTAGTAAATAATTTTTAAATTAAAAATATCTCATTTCATTCTCATCAACATAACACAACACTGCTACTAAAATATTATAGAAAAATGGTATTAATTATTATAAATAGAATGTATTTTAAAATTTAATAATGACAAATAAAAATCATATTCAACTCCCTTCCATGTATCAATATGAAATTCATTCCTGAGTAGTGCCCTTGGGATATAGTTAACATGTTAAACCAATAGATAAAATTATATATATTCGTCAACTTATAGTGAACCATCTTATTTATATTTCGATGATGTTTTTTTAACAAAATGTTGTCATGATATATCATTCCACTGCAGTTTATACCTTAATCTCTCGAATGTACATATATATTTCATTATGTGAGTCAAAAAATGGATTTATGATTTGAACCTTGAATATTTCATTATTAAATTTTATGACATCTGTCAAAAAATTCCATGTGGTACCTAAATCAATGAAAATTCCAATGTTCATCAGAAAAGTTAAAAATTATTCTTACAAATGGTACTATTTTTATTCAATACCATCCAAATAAATTTTTTAATATTGGGAAAAATTTTATAAAAATCAACTAATTCAAAGAATTCATTGTAATAATGATTCAACACACTATAATATTTATTATGGAATGTATGAAGAAGAATTGATTAAATTTCAAACAAAAAAGTCACTAATTCTGAAATTAATCTAATAAAAATCTATGAAAAAGTAGAAAACTACATAATTTAAATGAAATATATATGAATGATTATTTTTTTCTTTTTTATTATGGAATTTAAATTTAAAAAAAAAATTATAAAAGATAACAAGATAGCCCAATACATATATAACTACTCTAAAAACATATAATTTTACAATCTTTGGGACATTCTATAGACTCAACTATCCATGGGTTTTATGATATCACATATATAATATAAGAACATGCACATCGATTATAGAATAAGATAATTTACAGATAAAGGAAACAAAAAAATAAATCATCAGCACACAAGTGGGAATTTATATCTAATATAATAACCCACTTTTTTTAAAAGAAATGAAAGATAATTGGAAATAAAAATTAATTAGTATGTCAGCACCCAATTTAGACATTACCATCTATCTTCATCTAGATTTAATTGTAATTATTGTATCTTTTTTGTAGCTCATAACTGAAAATGCTCCACCCATGTGATTTCATGTTAGCTCAATATCCAGTGAATTTGGATTTGTTATCCCTTTTTCACATGAATAAAACTATAATGCTTAAATACATTTCATATTGAATATTCTAAAGATATAGTTAAACTATGGATGAATTCTATATTTAATGAAATTTTCCCAGACTTATTTCTTTGGATGACTTGATCACGAAGTACAATCTTCATGAATTTGATCAGTACACTCTATTATCCCTAAGTCATAAATTTATATTTATAAGAAATTGATTAAACATATCATGTGAATAAAACTCACGTGATAAAATCATAATAATATAAAAATCCATATACCTAAATTCACTCATCTTATTTTTATAATATGCTACACCATTCCACTTAAACTTATTCATACCTACATCTAATATTTTTTAAGTAATATTATGTTTCATGGTACCATTAAATTTAATTATTATATAAAAATATATAGATCCAATATACTATAATTGCAATTGGTAAATAATATTACACACCTCATGAATTATTTCTTTTATTCTTGCATAGCCACGAAAATTAATACTTTAATCTTATTTAAATAGAGGATCTATTCATACATGAAGTCTTTTCCTAGAAAATATTTCATCATGGATTAATCCTAAATAAGGATACAATAAGAATTTTGATATGATATATAAAAATAAATATTTATTTAATCTCACACTACAAATTTTAATCTATAACATCCCATATACTAAATCCCGACCCACTATATCAAAGAAATCATATTGATCATAATATCAAAAAATATTATGTGGATGTCATTAAATTTTTCATCAACCTGACCCAAACATACTGTCCCTAAATTCAATAATATCAATAATAAAATCATATTATCGTGACTTTTATCTATATTATTCACATTACCCCCATTATAATCCCATTTAACTCACTATGGTTCAAATATTGTTTCATTAATATGAATCATTCTTAGTAATATGTTGACTACCACATCCTTTACAATGACCTCTATAGTGTCTATATGTACAAGATTTCCTTAGTAAGACATATTACATACTACCCAAATAAAAATATGCATGTTTCTATACACAAATGAATTTTATCTCTCACATACAAAATTTTACATCCTAGAATTCTGGTACGTAAACTCATAATGCTTGTATCGGCATGGCTAGGTGATAAAAACTAGTATTTAGGTTTCTATATAATATTTGATGTAATAACATCTAAGTCATATTTTATCCAAATGTTACACATCAAAATCCTCCACAACATTATTTTATCATGAACTAAAGGACAATATATATAACATAATCCTCTATAATATTATTTGAAATGTTATAAAAGAACCACCAATTACAATAACACCACTTTAATATATGCGAGCTAAAATAATGATAACATGTAGTATTCTACCATAAGGAGAAATATAATATTAAAACTATCTAAATAATCCATCGATCTCTTAGGTCCATAATTTTAAATTATCAGTATTATTCATTTCTCATCAACATAATTGGTGAAATTTTTTATTACATATGTAATGGATATAAAAATAACATTCAATATAGTTATATCAAGTATTTTACCCACCAAATTAATATCTACATCATATGTGTATCAATACAGACTATCAATATTATGGATGTTTACCTAATGAGAATGAATATATTAGTTTTTTATTTTAACTGTATCAAAATATTAAATTTTTTCTACTATTTTCAATATTATGTGTTACATGATTGAAGGGTGGGTGTGTGATGGTTTTGGGCATACATTAAAGGTGTTGTTGGCTATCTTGGGAGTTTAGGTTTGATGGAAATGTTAATTAAAGCTATATAAATGGGTTTTTCCAACCACTGGAATATAATTATAAAAAATAAAAGTCATATACCAATGGGTTTATTAAACCGGTGGTATACGCTACCTCCATGCCTAATCTACTAATGTTTTTTGTAAACCCCTAGTATATGTTAAACATAGATGAACTATACTATCCATTTCATGGAAACCATTGGTATAGGTATATACCCTCATTAAAAATTTAAGATTTTTATGGAACCATTTTTATAGGGATATTCCTTTACCAAATAATCCAACAATTTAAAGAACCATTTGTATATGGTAAATTTCTAATAGTGATTCACTAAAAGAATTATAATTCTACATATATCAAGGATTTTTTAGATGAATTTATAATCTCAAATTACAATGGTGAATTCCGTTAAAATTTATTAATGGAATTCAAGTAATTGAAACCATATATCTACATTCGGCCTTAGATTATAAAAATTTTAATATATGATGATTCAATTTTATGTTTCCCCATTCCTCAATTTATAATGTACCTTAAAATATAAAACATTTACAGTTAAATCCAATTGTATTGAAGTAACTAATTCTTTTCCCATAAAAAATTATACAAGGATCAAACATGTCATAGTTAGGTAGTAAAATAAGGTGAATCGACCAGGATATGCAGGAAACCCCATTTAAGTTGAAACATACAAATAATTTAATCAACCTTAAATTATAACTATATCAAGTAATTCTGTCACATATAATGTAATATAGGAATTTAATTAGGAAACCAAATAATCATATTATATATGGAATCGTGTTGAATAATCAAACAAACATGGAATATAGATACGTATTGTGAAAAATCATACAAGACACATGTATCATGTATGGGGTAGTAAAATAAAGAAACCTACATGGAATGGAATGTGAATCTCTATATAATGACCCAAAAATTCAATATTTTTTTAATTGTTTGGGATCATTATGAGTCTATGAAAATTGATGGTGCTTGATTCCGAGGCCCAGTGTGCCCGAAACAGAATTTTAAATTTTTTTAAGGTACGTTCAAAAAACATGCGGGTGATGTTTTATATCCTTTCAACCGGTGCTCAGAGTTGAAATAATAAGGTTCCATTGAATCCATAGCATCATGATTCACATAAGTAAGGAATAACATCGACCAAAGTAGGGTAGGAGAAAATGATAGTTTTCCTAACAATTTAATGAATAATAAGATAACATAAAAAAAGTTATTTTATTTTTCTACCAATGTTTGAGTGGCTGCGGTGGGACAACTGAGTTTTCATTCCATTTAATGTCATGAATCTTATATTTTGTAACCTCTCTTCATATAATTTATGTGGTTCTTTAATTTCACTGATTAATGAAACAATTTTTTGGAAAGGATAATTAAAATCTTAAACTTCTACTTTTAATTAGTTTTGAACATTGGAAAAATGTGGGATTCATGATATTTTGCGGGAACTCCGACTAAGAACTTACAAATTTACCTACAAAGAAGAATGAAGGCTCGAATGATGAAATTGGAGTAATCAATCTGGGATTGATGAACGCATGTGACTTCATCAAATGAGGATTATTGTTCTACAACCATGATGTATTTTTTGAATCTGAGGTAGGAGTTGTTATTAATTAAAAGAAATTTTCACGATTCATTTCATCGTCCTTAAAAATTGTGAAGTACACAGATCAACCGAAAAGAGTTAATATGCATTTCGTATGAATTTACAGGTGATTTTTGTGGGAGAATTAACTGGTTTAAATTTATCTATGTGCTGTATTTTATTTAATGCTTTCTTGATAAAATGATAAAGTGGAGGGCACGAACCAGAAAAACAAGGCTCAGGCCCTATATAACTTCTTTTTTGTGTCACGTTCTTTGTGGGAGAATTTTTAACTCACTAACATCATGATTCTGGAAGGCATGTAGTGATAGAAATGAGCCGAGAGGCCCATAGGCGTGTTCAGAAGGGAAAATAAACCACCAGAGCTCACCTGATGGCCCACCGATGTTCTGTCGATGGTCGACAACTATGAATCGAGGTGGCTCTAGTAGGCGCCACGATGGTCAGCATGGTCGGTCCGCCCTCTTCAGGTCACGTATGTAGAGGGCGTCACACTTTCAACCTCCACGGTGAGGAGGATGCGACATCAATGCTACGATGGAGGCGAAGGGGACCTGCACCCTGAGGGTACTACTGATAGAAGTGATTCATTGTGTGGCGTCGATGATTCAATACCCTAACACCTTCTTTGTTCAAGAGGGGGGTCCGCCACCTGGCTAGCAGACCACGCTGGCCACCTGGTTCGGGACGCCAGGTGGGGCGCACCCAACAAATGCGGGCAGGGTCGGTCCGCAGCACAGCGGCCCTGTCCGTGGCCCAGCGGGAAGAGCCTGAGCCCCCCCGCCCCCGCCCATGTCGGCCTTTCCAGTTTGGTCCTGACCGTGTCAGACCTGAACCAGGTCAGTTAGACCCTGGATGAGGCGGGTCAGGTTGGTCCGACCGGGTCTGACCGACCCTAGACCCTTTTCAGCCTAGATACAGTTATAAGGTTATACCTCACAAACTAGATGTTCATTCGACGAACTGAATACGACACTGAAATCCTTGGAATGATACTTTCTTTTTTAGATACTCCACCTATGTTTTAGAGAATGTTGCAGTATGGACATGTGATATTGAACCAGAATCCAACCGGGGCCTCGACAATAAAATGCATATGACCAGAAGACAGGGAATCTGATTGGCGTGTTGTCTATCGCGTTAGAAAACATACAATGTGATGGTGATTTGAGTTACTCTTTTGTGGAACATCATGGCAGCTAAGGGATGACTGATATCATGAGGTGAAAATATTATAGAACTCAAGCACACTAGGTGCGGGGGAATCTTGTGTATGACTTTAAATTGAAGAATGACCATGTGTTGATCAGCATCAGAGTGGCCATGTGTGGATTGGCATCATAGAGACCCATTTTGGATCAGCATCATAGCAACCCTATGTGGATTAGAATTAGATAAAATAATTGTGGTCAGCATCAAGTCGACCTTGTGTGAATTAGAATCATAGAGACCTTGTGTATAACAACATTATTATGACCCTGTGTAGATCAACATTCTAGAGACCATGTGTGGATCAGCAGTGGACAACCTGAAAAGAACCAGCCTTAGAGCATACCATCCAGGATCAGTGACATACAACCCTATGTGGATCGATAGTGGATAAAATTCTTCATTGTTCAGTGGTGGGACTTCCTAATGGAATAAAATGATATAGCTTATGACTAATCATCATTATTCCCAAAACTTGAGTTGTATACCTAGTTTGAGTTGAGTCTTTTTCATTGTGCTTTATGACAGAGATCATGCTTTCTGGTTTTCCTTTGTGTAATTCTTAGAGACCTTCAGGTGTCTCGGGGTCCATACTAGGTATTGTTATACTCACCCTTGCACGGGCTTCGCCTGCACCTTGTTTTGTCTATTTTCGACGATGAGCAGCTTGGATGAGACTATAAGAGCCATGATGATGTGGTACATAGAGGTGAATAGATGAAATAGAGGTCTATGGAGGAGAGAAATATCTACAATTCATGTAGGATCCTTGGTGAATGATCTCAAGAGTTGTTTTCTATTTTCGGTATTATTTTATGTTTTAGTTGGGCTTGTATTCCGGACCCTTTAAATTCCGTACACACTTTTTCTACTATAGTTGTACTTTTTTGTTTCATCATGTTGTGTTTCTGGACTATGTGTTTGTAAAATTTTAAGGGCAGTTTATTCCTGTTTTAAGGATACGCCATTCCAATTCATGTCGCCAACCCTTATTCTATAGATGGTGGGCTTGGGGTAGTCAGAGCACGGGCCCCAGTGGACAGGTCGTGAAAAAGTGATATCAGAGGAGATGGTTGAAATGAAGAACATGGAATCCAATATTTCTAGTTGAGAAATAATGATAGGTGTTTTGTGTGTCATTTTTAGTTCGGGGATTTTGGTGTTAGTGCGGAAGCTGACGTATCCATACACAAGGACCCTAAATTCTAATTTCTGACTCGGTGCATGAAAATATAGGTTGTGTGTTTTTTTGAAATTCTTTTACTAATGAGCTATTTAGATTCATATCACCAGCAATAACTTATTGACTATGGAACACATGTATCTTTTCCCGATACCTCCACATAGATAGCCATCAAGGAAACTAGAGAGAGTTCCCGATGATGGCCTACCAAGCGATGGGGCATCGATGGAGGTCCCACATAAAGCTATATCACCTTTGGGTGGTGCACTAGCAACACCACTACCAATTGGGAACTAGTTTCAACCAACCCCACATGTAGATGGTGAATGTCGACTCAGCTCGTTGCATGAGTTCTAGCAGCAGAGGCCTTAGAGGATTCAAGGCCAGACAAATCCCAAGGCAGGTGAGGACTAGCTGTAGGTTGTAGCCCAAGATTTTTACTTAGTTTAGACACTGGTAGAGCATATGGTGATCCTATATTATAGAATCTTTTATGGAATAATAAAGATATGGTTGATCCTGACACTATAGTTAAAAGATGAGGTGACCCTCACTTGGACGGACATCGAGAACCTCTTCAGGGAGGAGTTTGTTGTAGTGGTACTATGTCTTGTGCCTATTCAAGATCTCTTTCACTTACTGTAGGGAAGCCTGATAGTAGCCCAGTACTCAGTGATATTCACTAAAATATCGCTCTACTCGACAGACATGGAAAAATACCCTTTCTTTAAGGCCCGAACCATTGAGCAGGGTCTATGTCAAGAGAGAAGAGCATCGATGATATCGCTCAATATCCAAATTCAGGCTGCAGTGTTTGAGCGAGCGTAATAGGAGGAGATATTCTTATCTATACTGGAACCAATGGTGAGTGCTACCACTAGATGAAATTTACCCGAGTCATCTAAAGCAGGAAATAGGTAGATGATATAGAGTTCCAAGTAGGCCAGACCTTCCAGTGGATGACCCCTAGATGTTGGGTCGTAGGTGCAGATCTCATGACATACAGAAGGCCAGTACATGAGTATATTGGGCTTCACCTATGGCAGGCAGTGCCACATGTCTCGCGACTACCCAACCCATCATACTGATGATCAGTAAATGGTCGAGGGAACACTAAGGAATAGGCCAAGATTCGATAAATGAGGTTTACAAGGGGGTGGATTTGGAAGGAGAGATGGCTTTGCAGTAGGCCTTGGGCAGTGATTTGAGGTTCTACCTCCACCACCTCTAAGTGGTCCACCCTGACCTCATGGAGCAGGTAGAAATTGATGAGTGGCGCTTCTGGAAGCTGAGGCCTACAACAACAATGTTCCAGATATGATTTTAGGTATGATATGTATCTACACCACCCTAGATATAGTACATATTGAAATAGGTTCTAGACAATCTTTCATTTCCATGACTCTCGTTCTAGCCTTGGAGATTCAGGTATAGTTATTAGCGCGATTATTATTATTGGAGACTCATACAGGAGAGGATTCGATAATTAAACACTAGTTCCAGCAGTATGAGATTACTCTAGGAGGTGAGAGATTTGGTTGGAATCTCTTTGTATCATTATCGATGCCTTATTATGTCATCTTGGGTATGGACTGGTTATCCACGTTCCATTCTCAGATAGACTGTTTTAGGCACAAAGTGTTGTGTTCCTATGAGAATGGAACCTGGTTTTCCTTCACTAGAGAGAAGGAAACCATTGCAACATAGGATGGAATTTCATGGAGGAGGGTGCAGTCAATCACTCCTTAGTTTGCTAGCCTTACCCTCGAAGTAGTTGACTTAAAGAGTTGGAGGTATCTTGTAGTGGTGGAACAATATGCTAATGTCTTTCTTGATGATCTTCTGGGGATACATCCTCATAGAGTGGTAGAATTCGACATTGACTTGTACCCCATGATGACACTAATATCTACATAGAAAAATGAGATGGCTCTTACGGAGCATCACGAGTTTCAGGTATAGTTAGAGGAATTTTAGAGGAAGGGTTTCATAAGGCTATATGTTTCTCCATGGGCATCCCCAATTTTATTCACCAATAAGGAAGATGGGAGTTAGAGGCTTTGTGTGGACTATTGGTGCATGAACCATGTGACCATGATGACCAAATACCCACTCCCAAGGATTGATGATCTCTTCAACTAGCTAAAGGGAGCTTGATGATTTTTCAAGATAGATCTCAGATCACACTATCAGCAGTTTAGGGTATGGGACGAGGACTTACTGAAGACATCTTTTATATGTCGGTATAGCCATTATGATTTCATTGAAATACCCTTCATCCTGACCAACACTTTGTAAGTGTTCCTGGGACACATGGATAAGATCTTCTAGCCTTACCTGGATCAATTCATAGTGGTTTTAATTGATGTAATCTGGATATAAATGGAATCATAGGAGGAGCACTCTAGAACCCATTAGATAGTCTACATACACACCAAGAGAATGAGCATTATTTAATGATCTCGAAGTGCTAGTTCGGGAAATGAGAAGTCCACATCCGAGGACATGTTATCTTAGAGGCTGTAGTTGTAGACGATCTAGAAATGATAAAGGCAGTGCTATCTTGGGATCTACCCAACAATGTGGCTCAGGTGTGGAGTTTTCTGGGATTGGTCGGCTATTAGGGGAGATTCATGCCAAACGATTCTAGAGTTTTGTCACCCTTGTCATCTTTGACAAGGAAGGGATGTCCCTTTATATGGATGGATAGATTCTAGTATAGTTCTTAGGGGCTCAAGAAGTGACTGACGAGTGCCCCCTCTTGAGGCTACTATAATATGGTGTTTCATATTTAGTCTACTATGAAACATCAGGGACTAGAATAGGTTGTGGTCTAATGAAGGAGCGAGTAGCGATCACCTAAGGCTCATCGATGTTGAGATAGCATGAGAATAACCACACTAACCATGACCTGTAGATATCAGCAGTGGTCTTTGTGCTAAAGATGTGTCGGCACAACTTAATGGGAGAATGTTTTGCATTCTACACTGACAAAAGAGTCTCTAGTATATCTTATAACGGAATGACATAAACATGAGATAGTGACAATGGCTAGAGTTCATCTTGGATTATGCCTTTGAGATAGTCTAAACTCATGGGATGGGGAATGTAGTAGAATACACACTCAGTAGAAGGTCTAGTCTACAGTTTCTGAGTGAGTAGACAAAAAATCTAGCCACGTTTCATTTATCCTTCAGGGATAGTGATGTAGAATCTTACATCCAGTCAATGATAGTTACTCCCCCACACCATCAATGAGTCAGGAAGTTACAGTTGTGGAACATTGACTTCAAGGACGGATGTACTCATATATCCTCATGATAAGCTCATGATCGATTTAAAAAAGGTGGGGGTCACATTATCCTCGTCAAAAATTGTACCATGGTTCCCGTGATGATACAAGGGGAGGTTTTTGGTAGTTCCACACGTTTCCTTTGGAAGTACATCTTGGAGTTGAGAAGATGTACCAAGACCTCAAGCATCAGTACTGATGGCCATGGATAAAGAAAGTGGTGGCGATGCTCATATAATTATTATTCACTTTTCAGCAAGTGAAGGCAGAGCATCCGATACCAACAAGCTTATCTCATCAACTTGAAGTACTAGAGTGAATGTGGGATGGTATATCCATGGAATTTTTCATAAGGCTACCACATATGTCGAGGGGCCATGATTCCATTTGGGTGATCGTTGAACGACTCACCAAGTCAGTCCATATCCTACCCAACCAAGATTAAAGATCAATAGAGTGCTTGGGAAATCTCTATATACAAGAGATTTTAGGACTTCCTGGGGTTCCTTTGATGATCATCTTAGATCATGAAACTCATTATACATCCCACTAGTGTAAGGGATTATAGGAGGCATTCAGGACTCAGCTACACTTTAGCACTGCCTTCCATCCTAAAAAATATGGTCAGACAGAGCGAACCATACAAACACTCAATGACATGGTACACGATTGTGTCCATGATTTTGGTCGTAGTTATGAGGACCTCCTGACATTGGCGGAGTTAACATACAACTATTGTTTTCACTCCACCATTGGCATGGATCTATTTGAGGCCATGTATGGGTGACCTTGCAGATCACCATTATGTTGGACAGACCTTGGGGAGTCATCACTTATGGGTCTAGAGATGGTACATGATACTATAGAGAAGGATATGACTATCTAAGAGAGGATTAGGACTACACAGATCTGACCAAATTCTTATTCTGATAGGAGAGGGAGACCCTTGGTGTTTGAGGAGGGCTACAATGTCTTCCTATGGGTCTCACCTCAACGAGGATTATAGATATTTGGTCCGGGAGGCAAGATATCTATGAGGTTCATCAAACCTTTCCAAATCCTCAATAGAGTTAGTGAGGTAATGTACCATCTAACTCTACCCCTAATAATGCATCAAGTGCATAATGTCTTCCATGTGTCACTGCTAAAGAGGTACGTGCATGATCCATCACACGTTATCGACTGTGGCGAACTGGGAATCGATGATGAGGCGAAGATTATATATTTCTCGGGGGATATAGATGATCAATAAGAGTGGCTCCTTCATGGTTATTGATTCCTCTGTTGCATGTTTGTTGGCTGCACGGGAACCTCTATGAGATCACATTGGAGCGGGAGGCTCAGATACAATCTTAGTACCCTAATTTGTACACCTAGTTTATTTGTATCTTTTGGGGACGAAGAGCCCTAAGGTGGGGAGAATATCAAGACCTAGAAATTCCATATAGATTTTTTAATGTTATTTAGGATTGATAAAAGTCTTTTGAAATTGAAATTTCTTGATTCTGAGCCCTAGTGTTTCCAAATTTGTATTTTAAATATTTTTAATGTACGTTTAGTAGATGTCCAAGGCGACGTTTTCTATCTTTTGAACTAGTACTCATAATTTAAATATAAGGGAATCGTAGAAACTGTATCTATGGGATTATCATAATGAATTCTTACTATCTATTGTATTAGTTCAGAATAAAAAGTATGTTTTCTAGGATTTTTAAAGATTAATAAAATAACATAAAAATAATTATTTTATTTCTCTAACAAAGATTGAGTTGCTGTGGTGGGACCACTAAGTTTCTAAGCCATTTAACAGCTCAACTATTCAATTTGGTAACCTCTATTCATTAAATTTAGGTGGTTTATTGATTTCAATCATTAATGAAACCAGTAATTCAAAAAAATAATTAAACTCTTAAACTCACCCTTTTAATTAGTTTCTAATGATGGAAAAAAGAGGTGGAATGAGGATATTGTGGGAGAACATTGACAAATGTCCAACAAAATTCCCTCCAATGAGGAATGGAGGCTCGAACAATGACATTGGTGGAATCGATATGGGATCGGCTAACATCAGCAACTTCATGAAATTACGATTCTTCTTCCACAATTGTTACATCTTCTCTAAATTTGAGACAACGGTTGTAATTAAATTTAATAAATTCTCATGATTCATTTACTCATTCTTGAAAAGAAATACAATTATAGATAAACCAAATAAAAGTTCACCGTAGTTCGTATGAATTTGATGGTGCTTGTTTTGGGAGATTGAATGAGTTTAACATTATCTCTATGATCTATTTATTTTATACTCGCTTGATATGACACTAATGTGGAGGGAATGGGCCATACGAAAAAGGCCCAGACCCTCCTCAACATCAGTTGTTGTCGTGTTATTCATGTACGAAGATTGAACTCAATGGAAAAATGAATATGGAAGTAACATAATGACAATAGCTACCCAAGAAGCGTGTAGGCACGTTTGGAAGGGAAAATGTACAACCAAAGATCACTTGGTGGCCGGTAGATGTTCCGCTGGTGCGGTGGCACTAGCGACTGACACCGACGGGTGATGGCAGTTACAGACTATCCCCATCCACAAATGGAGATGGTGCTTGTATGGACCACATTGGTTGGAAGGGGCGGCCTACCATAGGTTGTCCGCATAGGCGGAAGGTTGTGAGCCATCATGCACCATTATGAGGAGGTCGTGGCATCAAAGTCGTGGTAGAGGTGAAGGGGGCCCACACCTTGCGTGTCTCATTTATAGAAGTAAATAACCATGTAAGGTTTCTTATTCAATACCCGAACGACCATTCCATTTGGTAGGGGGTTTGCTACCCGGTTGGGGGACCACGCCAGCCACCCGGGTCGGGTCGCCAGATTGGTGGCGCCTACCCAAGTTGGGCTGGGACAGTCTGCGGCCCAGCTGACTGTGCCTTTGGTCCAGCACTCTCTGGCTGGGCCAGCCAATTTGGGTTAGTCCGGGTCAGACATGGGTCATACCAATACCTCTTCGGGTCGACATTAATCGGGTCGGGTCGTTCCAGACCAGGGCCATTTTCGGCCCAGATATGCTTAAAGGGTTGTATTTCACAAACCAGACATCCATTTGATGAACCATTTGAGGAACTAGATTCCTTGGAATGAGATTTTCCTTTTGGGATACCACACCTATGATTTTTAGAATGTTGGAGTACGTCCAGGTTGGATTGAACCCAAATCCAACCAGGCCCTCGATGCTAAAATTCCAATAACTCACAGTCAGGGAATCTGATTGGTGCTTCTTCTGTCACGTTGGGACCCTTAAGACATTGTTTTATTCTAGGTTACTCCTTTTTGGAATGTTGTGGCAGTTGATTCATGACCTATATCATGAGGAGTAGATAATACGGAACTCAATCGCCCCGGGTCCAGGGGAATCATGTGATTGTCTGTCAATTGAAGTTAAACCTTGTGTGAATCAGCATCAGAGTGACCCAATGTGGATAAAATTTAGAGAAACTCTATGTGGATCCACATCAATGTGACACTATGTAGATCAGAATAATAGCGATCTTATGTGGATCAACATAAGATCGACCCAGTGTTGATTAGCATCAGAGCAGCCCTATGTGGATCAGTATCATAACGACCCTCTATGGATCAACATAATAACGACCCTGTGTGGATCAATATTCTAGTGACTCTTTATGGATTAGTAGTGGGAAATCCGATACGGACCATCCATAGGGTCACCCATCATGGATCAATGACATACGACCCTATGTGGATCGACAATGAAACAAATTATTCATGGTTCAGTGGTGGAACATTCTTAATGGAATAAAATTATATTTCTTATATCTAATCATCTTCATTCACAATATCTAAGATATATTCCTAGTTTGAGTTATGTATTTTTTTTGGCTTTATGATTGAGATCATTTTTGTGGTTTTCCATTGTAGAAATCTAAGAGACCATTGTGGGTCTTGGGGTCCCAACTGTGTACTTTTATACTCAACCCTGCATGGGATTTTCCTACACATTGTTGTGTCTTGTGCAGATGACGAGCAGCTTAGAAGAGACTATAAGAGCCATGATCAGGCAGTACACAGAGGTTACTGGATAACATGGAGAGCTTTGGAGAAGAGATCTACCAATCGTTAATGTAGGATCCTTGATGTACGATCTCAAGATCTTTTTTCTATTTTCAATTTTATTGTATCTTTAATTTGGGCTTGTATTCCAGCACCTTTACTTCTAGTAAAAACTTTTTCTACTGCTATTTTACTTCATCGTTTCATCATGTTGGGTTCTTGGAATGTGTGTTTATATAGGCTTAATGTAAATTCCTTCCCATTTTAGGGATACATCTTTCCATTTCTAGTCATCAACCCATTTTCTATAGAAGGTGGGCCTGGGGTAGTCATGACATGGGCTATGGGGAACAGGCCGCGACACTCTTTGTGCCTACAATAATGGATGAACATATACATTTTCTTTTCATATTGGGATAGTATGTAAATATATTAATTCAATAACCATTATAAGTATATAATCAACCATGGTGAAATAATAATCTACTATAATACCAAAGTAATATGAATAGTAGTCACATCCTTGGAATATAATCAATTCATCATGTGTGGTTTGGACAGACCCATTAATGAAATATTTACCAAGTTCCCAAAAAATTTATACTATTTCATACTATCACAAATACTATGATAAATGGAAAATAAACATCTAATATAACTTGCAACACCCCAACTAGAAACCACTAAAATGGTCGATGGATCAGTTGGTCACATGGCCAGAATAACATCTCCTCATTTTCTAGAGGTTGTGGACATGTAGTGAGGGTCTAATAATAGTGAGGTGGGGTGACTATACCCTTTGAATAAATTATAAATAGTTGATTAATAATGAAATAATATTAGTATTGGAAGATATGAAAATAATCAATGATATTTATGGATGACTGATAAATTAACCGGTGGAAAATAAATATCCACGCATGATCTTTTTGATTTATGATGCAAGATAGACAAGAACACAATATATAATAAAATAATCAAGGATATAATGACAAAAATAATAAATAAATAATGTATGGAATCTATAGTACACGATCATATATTACTTCCATTGTCCCTTTTATAGAGCTCGTAGACTTGGGAAAAACTACAATGAGCACAATATATTTCATAACATGAGACCTTGAGGCCTCTTAAGGTACAAAATAATGGCCCAATAAGGGTGGGATATATAACAAGTATTCCACCACCACTGATATATAATTAAATATAGTCTGTGAGTATAAAATATATTTGTGTAAATGTATAATAAATTACATAGTAAATAATAAATTTAATCACATTCGACTCGGGTTCCTAAAAAAACCTAGTTGACCATACCTACTTATTCCTAGTCTAAAATTGTATATAAATGTTGTCCATAATGTATATAAATATATATATATAGGTATTTATTATTATAAATATATATATATATATATGAATTTGTGAAGATCTACATCATAATATTGGGGAATCTACATATTAATAATATTATATTAAGTTCAATATCATTATTAAGGGATGTCATACCCAATTGTCTAAAATATAGTGGTATGGTACATCATTCTGGGTAGTCAGATAAATGGTAATATAAAAAAGTATCATCTTTTATAAAGGGGTATAATACCATGAATATAAACATGATATGTGATCCTTTACACCTAACAATCCCAAACATTTATTTGAGGTTCATTCTCAACATCCTTATCAAGGTGTGTGGAACGACATGTCCAACAACACTTGTAATGTGAAGAACCATCTACAACATCCTCCAAAATGCAGTTTTAAGTGTAATATCCAATAACCATAACCAATATAACTCTTTTAAATATCCAATAATATGTAATATAATATACCATATTATCCTATCACTATGGTGTTTAGTTATGAGGAACCTGGTATATCTCAAGGTGAAATGAAATTTCATTTTACATTTGTATACATTCTAAGGGAATATCCATTCCAATATTAATTAAATTATGGAATTAAATGATATAATATATAAAAAACAAGAATTCAATGTGAATTAGTGATACTATTATATAAATTAGCCACTTATAAAGTATTCCATTTAATTGGATTGATAATATAGTGAACCACAAAGGTAGTTTTATTAATAACTAGAATTAAGGTCATAACACCATTTTATTTTATCAGATTTAACATTTTTTCATGAGGAATAGTTAAAAACCCCATAATGAACAATAAAAAATATTGTGGATGATTTCCTTTATTCAAGGAAAATGAAGAAACAATAAGACAAAAATAAAAGATAAGAAAAGGGTTAGACCTATAAAACTTAGACAAATTAAAAGACAAGATCAATATAATCTTATATCAAAGTTCATACCCTAGTGTATTAAATTTCACATAATATTACCATTACAAATCATCTCTAAGGGAGCTGAAGTAGTTGTCCTAACCCCTCATCCCATCTAAAGAAGATATTGATCTTGTTGTCATAATGGGATTAAGATGAGTATAGTCAATCATTGTTCAATATTTCATCATTGGAACTGAAAGAAACATATTTTTATCATTTTTTATTCAATTTTTGTATAGATCATTATAGTATCACCATGGTGATGGATCATAATCTTCCATATTTATCTAATTACCCTCAATTTTGTTAAATTTCCACTGGTTTTTGAGTCTCTCTATGAGGTCAGGACCCACATGAAGAAAAACACTTATGTCCACAATATCCTGAAGGGAATTATTGGGTTCGTAATACTTCCCAACATGATCTAATTCATCCATATCATTAAAAAAACAACAAAACAACAAACTATTATTAGGTTTATCAGAAGACGTATAAAAAGTGGATCTTGGGAGTTTTAAATGTTCAATTCCAAGAGGGAAATTCCCTAAGTACCTACTTGTTTTTTTAGATATGATGTATGTCATGTCATATATTATTCCATTCCCAATTCCACATTTTGGAACAATATAATCCACTGAATGAATATCTTGTAACTAAAAATTCATCTTACCAACATCCACAATAAGAGAACCAACCTCCTATGTGTCAGAGGTTTATTGAAATATTAAGGAAGAGGATAGAAGGGCCTCTTCCAATGTTAGTCAATGGGCATGCTTATATCAAGATTAACTAGACAAATTCCCCCAAAAATTTAATTTTTTACTTATACATTTTTTGTTATCATAGAGACCCCTTCTGGTTCTAATTCTTATCGATTATCTTTTTGTTATTGGGACCTCTATATTTTTTCATGGCCCTTATACATCAATTTTCCCTCCTTACATTAAATCCCTTATAGGAAATAAGTGAATTATACTTTATTCATATATTTTTTATCCTCATGAACAATCATTGAATAGAAATAAAATATAATATCCCCTACCGTTTCTAGGATTTTCATTGAAGTGGACATAAATTCCATGTTTACTGAATAAGTTCCCTTTTCTAAAAAAGATAATAATCTAAAGCATAATGTGGTTTATGAGAAACAAATTGAATGAGTGTTTTGGTAAGAAGGAGAAAGAAAATATATAATATAATTTAATAGAACTCACATTACATGGAGTTCTCAGTTAGGTTAATCATCCTTCAACCATGTTAAGGGGTCTAAAGAGGATCACTGTCATGGTGTAAGCATTTAATTAAATACATTTAAAATTATAGAAGAATCATAATGAACGTGTGAAGTATAAAATAATGAAAATATCATATAAATTAAAAAAACATTAATGGAAATGAATATAGAACACCTACCTCATTCTTAGGACACATCAGTCATCCATTATTGGTCTTTGATTTGATCCAAAATGACAAAAAACTAAGAAATAAAAAAACACCTAGAAAAATAAGCTAAATCAGATTAAATATTAATATAATATGATAAAAACTATAATTATTATAAAATAAGTAATATAGACCATAAAAATTCATGTAAGATTCCAAAATAATGAATGGATCATGAATTATACCATAAATGAAGAATAAGCCACAAAAATAGAGCACAGAAGGAGAGCATATATAGGGGACCTACTTGGTGAATGAGGGGAAAAGTGTTATAAACGCTAAATAAGGTATGGAAAATAACCTTTTCACACAAATTTAATGGCATCTTGTTTTGAACACATATTTTTCGAAACCAGAAACAATACTATATGCACTCCCTTCTAATGTGGAACTATTCATGCACGACATCTTCATAGTTTTCCTAATAATGCACAGATCATGTAGATCAACTATGAATTAACTCTACACCATTTTTCATGTCCATTTGGCCTTCGTTTTTTGGTTTAATTACTCTACACCTCCTCATTATAGGTCATATGGTTGTTCTTCATGGCTATTACTAATAGTGAGCCAATCGTGTACCTTATAACATTTCTCGCAAAACAATGTTTTTTGAGAACATCACTCCTAAAACTCATCTAAAAATCCAATACACCTCTCATAACATAATCCAAATATATAGAAAATAATTCTAGGTGTTTTAAACTATATATTTCTATTACAAATCATGGTTTCATATTTAGGATGTCTACAAATATAAAATATCAAATTTATTTAATCATTTAAACCAACAAAAAAGGAATTTTTACATCAAATGAGGATGTGTATCCCATATTTGTTAATATTAAATGATTGAATCATAAACAACACACACATAAAAACATTTATTACAATATCCTGATGTATTTCATAAGAAATGAACTAAACTATATTGTTTTTTATATTATATTTCATTCCAACCATAGGTGTAAGGAAATGAAAATATGAAATATTCACCCTAGTATAACGAAGTCATAGTGTATTCCACTATATAAGAAAACTACCTAAAATAAACATTACATTTAATTAAAACCAATAATAATCCATGATGAAACTCAATTAGGGATAAAAAAGGCATAAATCAAGATGTTAATTTACATAATATACGCAGCCAATGTCAATAATGGGAAACTATGTTTTATTAAAAATATATTGTTTACATCTTTAAAATTAGTTAATAAAATTAACAAACCAAAAAAAAGAACATTTCTTATCATATCATATATGGTAGACAACCATATTGGTGTCATATTTACTTCTATTTGATTGTTTTATTAACATAACTACATCTCTATATAATTACTACTACATAACTTTTTGAATGATTGATATAACACTCCAATTAATCCCTATAGTGAGTAACCTATATGAATAATTCAAATTGGAATAATGGTGTGTGTTAGGAAATGTATTTTTTATATTCAACACATTGAACAAGTATTCAAACTCCTTTACCTCACAATATCTAATGTTATAATTATGTTACTTATGTTTTCCAATTATAACAAATTATATGTTCAAATTTATCATCATTATTCTTAGATCTTTTCTATCACATATTTTCTTTAATATAATTTTGATACAGACACAATACATTACATTTTTCATTACCAATACATCCTAAACTATTTTATTGATATATAGGGTCATTAAATTTATTGTGGTAATTAAATGTGTCACTTTTTATTTCCATTTTATATCATTACCTAAAAAATTTTAATTTATTAATTTATTTTGACATTTAAAATTGAAAAGAATAATTTACTTAAAATGTGATATTTTATATATCAAAAAATACTCCAAATTACATTTTAAAAATTAGATTCTCTTTAAAACTGAATATTTTGTAACATAAATTTTTTAAATTTTTTTATATAAAATTTATTTCATTTGTGTGAATGTTTAATAAAAAACTACTACTTAAACATAAAATATGGTAATATATGTTTTTGGTGAATGTTTATGAAAAGAATATTATTCTTTAAAATATTTCATTAATGGTGATGAAAACTATTTCATTCATTTTTAACAAACTACTAGATAAAGTATTTTTTCATTGATAAAAATCCTTTTAACCATATATATATTTTAAACCATGTTAAAAAATATAATGAATCATAAAAATTTGTAACATATATTATGTTTCAAAATTATGTATTACTATAATGAAACTCCACTTACAATATAAGTTAAACGAGATGATATACACCTCCTTTATTTGGATATGTCTGAGATTGATATATTCATTTTCAACAAAATTTTGATTTCACAACCCTTTTCTGAATCAATTGAATAAAAACTAAAATATTCATAAATTCTAACCATCATTATAAAATTTTGTATATTTTTAAAAAAATTAATATAAACATTTTTTGTCATATAAAAATTTAAACCGGAGAATACATTTCTATAACACTGATTACTAACATGGAATTTCTGTGGAAATATAAAAAAAATAGGCATTGGAAATAATTTTATCCAATGTAATCATTGATCCTATTTCATGATACCACTTCGAAGGTTCAATTAACTCTAATTTCAATTTGAAAATTTTTTTTTCTTCCAAATTTATTTTTACTTTTTTGGTTTTAACTTATACTAACATAAACTATCAATATTGAACCAGAACTAGGACCTCAAATGCACTAATTTTAATTTCCATATTAGTTTTATATGATAAGGTGTAAATTTATTAAACTTGTTAACATGATATATAAATTTTCTTTGATGATTATAGAATGCAGTCCATATCAACAATATTCCCATTTAGAAACCCTCAATCTCTCCATGTCTTTCTCTATACTCAATCAAATTGTGTACATGATCATATATTGATATTAATATGGTAATAATGAATCATATAACCTATAAATCATTGTTGAATCCTTCATAATTTTTTAATGAATCTATACTTACATGTTGAACTACAGTAAAAGTTGGTTGTTAAGGAATGATGTATTCTAACACATTGAATTTTTCTTTTCAATACATAAAAATATATTTGAAGTTTTATTCTAGTGTTAAAAATCATTTAAATATTGTTTATTATTTCCTTAAGATAAATTTTAAGGTTATGTGATGATGATGATTTGATTTATCTTCAAAATAATCTATTTTCATGTGAATACCATGTTTTATAATCATTTAATAAGAAATATTCTTTAATTGGTTCCCACTAAAAAGATGGCCCATTAAAAATTATTCTTATTCATTAGTTAGTGAATATAATTATATTAATAATATATATATATATATATATATATATATGAAATTCATCTTAACATTATGTTATTTAGGTGGAAAATTACACTAATTATATCATATATGATTCTTGGGTGGTTTAGTGTAGAACACCTTTCTCTATCAATCATGTGGATAAAAAACATCATTCCACTGGAATTTAACTCTTTCGATTTCCGAGATAAGTGTAACCCAAAACTGATAGTAGCATTTGATTACTTAACTCACATGGATATATATTTCAAAAATTCCATACACTATATTATACATTGTCCCACAATTTTATTAGAAACTACCTGGTTGAAATATCAAGGAATTAACATGTTTTTTCTTTGGAATGGATCTAGGAAATAGTATTTTTAATTATGGTTTAGTCTCACCATATTATTTCATTAATTCAATTTATATATATATTATTTTAATAATTTATATTCTAATCATATTAATTTTTATGTTCAACCAATATTGATTTATAACTCTTTCAAAAAAATCAGAGCTTATGTTACAAATCCGAAAAAAATCCATATTTATGTGTTCATACGAGATTTCATCCAACATTACAGTACATAAAACCCCTTCATATAATGTATTAGAATCATAATAAATGAAGAATACCATCAACATGAATTTGGGATTGAAATTTATCCACCCCACATTCTAGACATGGTATAACCCTCTATGAAAATGGGCAGTTTGGTCCAAAGTCTTTGTACCCATGGATACTTTAAATAAGAGATATTTATATTCCATGATAATGATTAAATTAATTAGGTATAATACTACGATAAAATTCTTGATTTAGGTTTATAACCTACTAAAAATTAAACCTTCTGTCAGACCTAGCATGTAACTCTTTATAATCATGTATAAAAATATATAGCAGTATCTTAACACTAAAAAATAAATAATACATCACAATTCATAATATAAAACTTTAAAAAAATTCATTGTGTAAGAAAAAAACTAAATAAATGATCCAATTATCATATTTAAACATGTTATAAATGTTTATGAAAAAATTAAAGATTATGTAATTGTATACACTTTTAAATTCTAGTAGAAATTAACTTGAATTGTTCACTTTTCTAAAATATGGACATTTTATATTATCATTTACAATGATATAAATCAAAATCCTTCATATTCAAAATATGAATATTTTATAAATCCTTTTATCATTTAATAATTAATAATCCATATTTTATTTTAACTGTTTACATTAATGAATGTTTCATATTAAAATTTATTAAATCAATTAATTGCAATAATTTAAAAAACTTATTTTAGAAAGGATTAAATAAAATTTTAAACAATTACTTAATATATAAAATTTTTAGTGTAATTTTTGAAACATTTATTAATAAATATGATCAAATTTATATAAAAATGGGGTTAAAATGGCTTACATCCTTGAGGATATTGTTAATGTTGAGTCAGAGAAGTAGGATTTTCCCATTGACATGAGTTTACTTGGGGTTCATGGAACTAAATTAACTAAATTTATCTGGATTTATGTCATGTTGAAATATTATTCTTAACCCCATATACTATTGTTGGTTTTTTATATTTGAAATAAAACCCTATAATTAATTTTTTCATGATATAAAAATATTATTTATAGTCATTACACATTAAATCCATGATCACACATACCAGAAAATTTTTCTTATGCTAAAATCTCTTCAATCAACTAAAGAGTAATCCCTCTGAGAACATGTCGATGAAGTTTTTGGATAAATTTAACAAAAAAAAATTTTATTCACAATATTAATCGAAAATATCCACACCATGGTGTTATGTATACTTTTTAGTTCCTACAAAAAATCTATGATTACTAACAATATTGGTTTCAATTTAGATTAACCTATGAATTTTATAATTGTAATTTATTAGCCATTATATTAATTATGTTTCTTTAATCGTGGAATTATGTGTTCCAAATAGAAAAATATTTTCCAAGACCAGACCTTATAGTAGATCATGACTATGACATAGAAACCATTAGACTAGAACATGGTGCGTCATCCTACAATGATTTTATTTATATGATATTTTGTCGATACTGAAAATAAATTTTCTCACAAAATATATCAATTTATATTTTTATCAATGAATAAAATTATTATTCTTAATGTGATAATTTCATGGTATTCATTTCTAAAGAATAAATATTAGTTTTCAATTAATCTACATTTTTCACATGAAATATTATATTTCCTTATTCTTCATCAATTAGTAATTAATACCAAACATGGATGTGTTGGTTCTGAAACTACTGATAGGTTCAAATAGAAACATAATATCCTGAAAACATAAAAATAACAACTTGAAATAATTTTATACCCTAGATTCCTTATATTTTCTTGGAATAAATATAAAGGATGAAATGGAATGGCATACCCTACACCTATCGATCTGGCATTTCGATGGATTTCAATAGAATTTTATTGATCTTTAAGAAGTATCCAAATGAAACTGTTAATCATATGTATACATGAATCAAGAAAATAAAGGGACCAATACTTTTCATATTTATGTATCACATCCTTTTTTATTAATATTAAATATATAACACCACCAACCCCAAAAGATACATATAAGTCTTTTATATTCTGAGACAAGGATACATGAATTTTTTTAATAAGATATCCACATAAATAACATCTAATTTATTCATTACTATGATACTTCATAAACATATCTTACTTTAACTTTTTTTTCTAACACGGGGAAAAATATAATAGAGGGTGAGTCTTTATGCTTAGTAATTATAATCATGGGAAATATAAATTATCACATAAACATAACATGAACATATGGTTATGAGATCATGATAATAAAATTTGAATAATACAACCCATATATCATAGATCATAATATATATTCCTTTAATAAATCTTTTTATATTATAATACAAAAATTATTAATGAATCAATAAACATTATACAAGAAAGCTTATCATTAGCATAAGACATAAATTCATAGCATGCACGTAATCATAGAACATATTTTCTTGTTCAAGGATCTCATATAGGCCTATTATAGTGGATTTGGTTTAATTTTTATTCTATAATACGTTAAGTAAAATTTCACACACAAAACTATCATGGTGTATATAATTTCTTACTAAACTAGGATCACTCCCAATTACATTGTTTATCATCTCATGAGATATACATCGTTAACTAATGCATTAGAGGGTAATATAATTAAATTCACACTCAAAAAATAATCTAAATCATATATGTTGTGTTACTAGATCATAAAATGATAATCATTTCACAGCCTATATAAAAATAACATATTTTATAATCATTTAAATATTTCATCATAACATAACTTTTATAAAATAACAAGGTTTCATAAATAAATTTTCATCGAAAAAATAAACAATCCAGATAGATAATCAGTATTGTATCATTAGATAACATCAATGTAAAGAATATTTAAGATTAAATTATATCATTTTATATGAAAAAAATCCTTTAATGGTCCACTAAAATTTTTCTTTTTGAAAATAGACTTTTTATTTTTGAAATCACATATGAAAATATAAAATTTTTCCAAATATTAAAAAAAATTATTTGGATGTAACCTTATAAATATGTAAAGGAAGATTAAAATCATTTATTGTTGATGATAATAGGAAACTATATTCATGTTGATTATATTAAAATAAATATTCATTTAATATTTTTATTAAAAAATCAAATCTAACTTATTTAAAAAATTTCAAGATGATTCATTTAAATAAAATTAAATAAAAATAAAATTGTATCAAAAATTAAATTAAAAATATTATATATGAATATAAATATATTCATACAAAAATTTTATAGACAATATTGACATATAATAAAATTTATTTTCGATTCAATATATATATAAAGATAATTTTACTTAATAAATATGTTATCAATCTCTAGTGTACTTAAAGAGAAGAAAAAGAAATGAAACCATGAAATTTTGAGAAATTACTAAAGGATTAAAAATTAATGGGATTATTGAGAGATATTTCCTAAAACATCATCATTTTATATTTGATTATGAAAAATCCTAATAATAATTTGATTTTGTCCTGAATCCCTTACTTCATATTCGACATTCTTCGAAATAGGTTTAGCCTCAAGTATACAAATTTAAAATTTATTATACATCTATACTAGAGATAAGTTAAAACTTAATATATCATATATTATCCAATTAAAATATGTTAATATCAATTAATTAATAATTTTTTATTGAAATCATATTTTTGGGTGTTAACTATTTCATTTTTCATAAAAAATTCCATTTTTGTTGTTTTGATCCCTGTGATTTTATTTTCCCAAACCTACCCAAAATAACCTATAAGGATTTTATACTACCAATCTGTTAGATACTTGATGGGTGTTCCAATTCCCTATGGACGGGACACTAGAAATCAGGCATAAAAAACAACTAGAATAAATGATTTTGTTTATCCTGAAAGAGATACCATAGAATAAATATTTATAGAATAATGAATCATTGAAATAAAAACCAAAATTAATATATTATAAAACCAAATATAAACTATGGTATATAGACAACTCAAAATTCATGTAAAAAAAACATGTTCGACAAAAACACAAATGGAAAAATAATATAATAACCACCACTCCGTGTGATATGTGGTCAATGCCCTAGAATCTTTCCACTAGCTTCCAAAACAAGATGATATAATCCCCACCACCTTTCTATTTAAAAATTAATTTTCTTGAATAAAAATACATAACCTGGTATTCAAAGTTTGGAAGAAGTTTTTAGGGTGTGAGATAAAAAGGATTAGTAGGATCCCAACCAAGAGTTCCATATCCCTTCCTCGTATAAAAATCCAAACATTCTCTACATTAATGATAATAAGAAATGGTAATCGATTAAATAGATATTACTTTTAAATAATAGTAAAATATCAACTATTTTATAAATTTCCAAATAATATGAGTAAAAATGATTCAAAACATATCACATATACCAAAGAAGGTAATGAAATCCAAATAGTACAAACTAAATCCGAGGTAAATAAAACCACATTTCACCACATGTCATGATACCTAGAAAAATCTTATCCAAACATATAAAATCACACACCTCAATAACATAGACATATGCTTCAAATCTATAGATAATAGGAAGACCCTAGAAATTGAACTTCCCAAAAGTGTCTAATATGTACCTAGGAAACATTACATAGGGCGTAGAGGAAAAACCCATGAGTGACACTCACTCCGATTGTATCAACTGGTAAGGCCTATATCTAAAACATCCACTGAAGTACTGATGGTTTACCATGTGGTATATTTCATAATAAATTTCATCAAAACCAAGATTTAAAATTTATTTACTAAATCCATTTTAAAATGATTTGAAAATAACACATTATTATACCAGAACATGGAAACAACCACATTTTATTAAACAATAGCATTCTAGATTCAACCAATATAGTCTAGATGGAACAACCTTCCTTAAACATGGGTCTCAAACAACCTGCACCTAGATCCAACAACACTATATAGAATGAAGAGAGCTCAATAGAGACTCTGGAATTGATTCACACATATTAAAATCCCATTAAAGAAACAAAATAGATAGGAGATAGAGTATAGATTTCATATTTCTTAAATAAAATGTTCCTACTTCCCCACAACAAATAATTTTTCAACCACTAGATGAAATTTAACAAATAATCTAGAATCAATAAAAAGCAGTTCACCACTAGGTTGATATATCCAGATTCATTTCATAATTTAATTTCTATAAAAAATTAAAACAAACAATAATAAATTCCTCTAATATGCGAGAAGTGATGCAACTACTACTAAGATCTAATGTTTAACGGTGGAACTCAAATGGAGATGAGGCACCAAAATTTTAATGGAAGGATATCCAAACTTTCAACAGAGATATATTTTCGTCAAATTAACGATGTAACATATGTAATATCTAATTAAATATTTGTGGGTGATGAAAATATTATATAATTTATGTAAACTAAAAACAAATCACATCATGAAATATATATTTTAAATGCTTTTTAATGTATTAAAGTTGTTCTTATAGTGTAAACAATTACTGTTTCAAACGAGAATTTATGGCATTCAATATTCTTATGTTGCAAACCATTTTACTGTTGGTTCCAAAGGATGGTATTAATCCATATTCTGGAATATATAGTATAATGTTTCTATATAGCAGTCTAAAAACAAATTTATAGAGTAACTACCAATATAATCTTGTATGCCCTCAGAACCTAAGAAGAAAGAACTCAAATAAAAAAATAGAATACCTTAAAATCAAAGATGTTAAAATATCCCCATCATAATACTTTTCTCCCCTCAAAATCTATGTAGTTCCCTGGAATGATTCAATGACAATAATTTCTCACTGAATATTGCCTTTACCATGTCTCTTGAGAATATGACCTCTGTTTCTATAACATACTGACTAATTTGTTAGACTTCCCATGCATGAATTTCACCAATCATTCAAAAATATTCATCAGATGATCTAAAACTAAAATTTATATCTTTAAGTCAATATATTTCCAAATTAATAACAAGGAAGGGATCATGATAGTACGTCCTAAGGTGAGATGAATATAATACATTATGGATACTTGATAATCGATCCATTAGTACCATCTAATACACAACCTATCCAAAATAATAAGTGATCCCAAATGAACCAACATTTAATGGAGACACATTTCCCTATTTTTTAAGCTGATGGTGACCCAACAGAGATGAAATGTTTAAGAAAACTTGGTTACAAATAGAAAACTCAAATAAATAACGTTAATAATCACTATTCAATTTCTACCAACAATGTGGCGACTTCCATGTGTGACCATAAAAAGCTTCAATGGGATCTATTTTGATCAATGACTAGAAACTATTATTTTAAAAAACTCAAATAGTCCCATATTTTTTTCCCATGGTCCATAAAAATACAAGACATTTATATAATGAATTTCCACTATAATCTAAATAGGTTTCTCTATTTGACCTTCTTTTTGTAGATAGTAATATGTACTCAACCTGAATTTTTTTCCCATAACCTCATAGATTCTCCTCCATAATATTAATGCAAACATAGAATCCATTTACAAAACTATATAATAAAGAACCCCCTGAATCCTCACAATCTAATACGCATAGAACCAACCCAGATAAAAATCATTACACCTGCCCTTGACCAAAATGAAATAATCAAATTTCATCCACTAATCTATCATCACATTGATATAATTCTCCAGATATTGAGTCCAGGTTAATATAACAAAACAATCCTTAGATACCACATCACATATCCAAACAAAAATAATATGATGATGAATAAAACATGATGTTTATGGATTTCCTTCCTTTATTTTTGGAAGGTCTAACCATGGGACACATAATCTGCAATGTCATGCTTCATACCCTGCCACTAGAGTCATTGTCTCGTGTCATTATGCATATTTATAGTATCTAGAATAAAATACCATGTATAATTAATATATTTATACAAAACATAACTTTTTATTGATACTAGGATGAAAAACTTTCCTCAAATTATTGAATACTATCAATATAGGGACACAAACTAAAAATGGTCTCCCCATCATATTAGATTTATCATGTTATGATAAATTCATAATATCAATGATGGCCCTGTATAATATACTCATATTGATATTAAGATATATAAACACAAGTCATAATCATAACTAAATAATTTTCCGGAGAAACCCATTGAAACAAATCAATGAGCCCCATAAGGTTATACGTTTAATTTTCTTATAAGACAGTCTATGATGTCACTTTTATGATAACCCATATTTTAAATTCACTTTATTACATGGTATATTACTTAAAGGATCACATAATTTAATCATATAAGATCATGAATATAAGTTTATTTTGGAAATTATTTTTATATAATAACAACATATAATAGATATGCATTGATATTATTGAAAAATTACATAATATTATACTAAAATTCCATCATTATACCAAAAATGTATTGGATAAACTATGGGACATACATAACAAACAGGTGAGATAAAATGATCTTTAATGAAATAAAAAAAATAATATAGTATGGTTAAGTAATACATGTGAGACAAGATTTATATCAAGTTAACATAAAATTGGTGAGAAAAATAATCTTGAACAATGAGCAATGACTTACATGATAACACAACAGGATTATTGGAATGTGAAAAAATATAAAATATAACATCAAAAATAGAATTTATAGGGACCTAGGATATTCATACATGGATATTAGATATCTTAAAATGAATATTCATTATATTAAAAACCACATGATTTAGGACCATAATAATTAAGTTAACATGATTTAGGACCATAATAGTTATGTGAATTTGAAAACATGGAACACAATATTTTTAATTCAGTGAATGATCGTAAATTTTTCCCATAAATATATTCCATATTGGTAGTCTTCACATACATATGCAACATCAATAAACATATGGAATGGAAGAATGTGAAAGGGTGACCTTAGATTCTATGTAAGGATAAATAAGGGATATATATACAATTAATATGATAATAGAGTATAAAGAAATTATAATATCATTTGAAAATCATTCCTTACTAATCAAAGAAAATAATCTTGAATCGTTGGATAAATATTTGATGTTCATAATACATGAATCATTAGTATATCAAAGAACATGATCAATGAGAATATAAAATTATCATAAGCCATTTAATTATTGTAACACTAAAAAGTAAATAAAATTGATTACATATTGGTTTATTTTCTCAATATGAGGCCATCATAGTGGGAAAATCATTTACTATACTGATTTGATTCCTTGTTCTAGCCCTGTTTAACTGTATATGGTTTAATTTTCATTCTATAAATCTCTTATGGTGTCAAGTTCACTCAACATTCCACACATGACTATATCATGATTCATATAAATCACCCTAATGAATTTGAGGGATCTATAAGTCACATAGATCACATAATTAAAAATATATTTAAATGTTCCACATTATAAAAAATATTCATCATATTATAACCAATGAAATTTATTGGTTTCCAAAAACATTTATCAAAAGTATAAGTTGTAAATAATTTAAATGATTCATAATAATTTAATCATAGAATAAACTATTAAAAATCATGTTTTATAATTATTTTATCATGGTATATCTCATGGATGAAAATGGATTAAATAAAATTCATTCCATCAAATCATAAATCATTCAGAGAATGAATATGAACTATATACTTGGGTCACATCTCTAGTAATAATTATATTTTCTCAAAGTATTGCATTATAGATGGAGAAGGATTAAGAGAGATCTCTTGGAATATTTATTAAGTAAAAAAAATTATTTTGTTATAACATTCCGAAAAAATTCTAAATCTGTTTCATTGAATATTTTTGTAGAAATGTGTAATTAAATCCTCGAAACATCATTTAAATCATATCTTGTGGAAAATATAATTTCATCACTGAGAAATGATGTTTTAAAATAACAAAAAAAAATTCAACAAATTTATTTGAACATAACCTTCAAAACATTTAATGTAATCATTCAAAATCAATTAAAATAAATTTTAAAATATAAAATATTTTCTAAATAATTTTTTTCTGAAATAATTTATTAAATAGATAAATTGAGAAATTTTGAAGGAAAACATATTATTTAAAATAAAATTTCTTAAAATTTGATGGTAATATTCAAATCATTGAGCAGTTATGATAGTGGAATATAATATTCTTATCTTACATGATAACACCAATGATTCTTTTCAATTTTTTGTAAAATTTAAAAATAATTGTTTTGGAACACATCATGGAAAAACCATTCATTTTTTTAAAACTTAATTAGGGGTAATTTTTTTTAAGAATAACAAGATAAAAATAAAACATTTTTGAAAAAACATTTAGAAAACATGGTTTTATAAGAAAATATATTCTAGACCGAAGAGACTAATAAATTTGTCTCTTCTAATTTTTTTTATAAATTATTATTAGTAACAAAGAGTGAAAAATTTGTAAAATTACATGAATATTTCATGGTTAACAAGATGAGAATAAAATTCATCTCTTCCATGAGATAGTGATTATAATATATTATTATCAGAAACATAATTATTAATAATATTTATAAATGATTATATTTTTACATAAAATCATAACATTTGGGTAACCTTGATTCATAATCCCCATTAGGCATTAAAATAATGTGAAATTAAAAAAATACATGAGGGAAAAAATTAATGATATTGAAATTAAAAAGGTTTTTATATACACCTTAATAAATAATATAGGTGAATAACATAACGTACATCTCCAAGATGGAAATTTGAGACAATTGTCCTTTAATTCATGAGTAAAATTTGAATCAAATTCCCATTGATGGAAAAAATATGGGAATAATTATTTATTATAAGATGAGATAGATTCATGATATATCTTATCATAAGGATGTATATACATAATATAATGAGTTGTGAATATGGCATAAGTCTATCAGAGATAAAAGTGAGTCTAGATATCCCCTTACCATATTTTTTGACATTCATCATGCTTTTCAAATGCAAAATATAAAAAATATAAGTTTATTATAAATATATTAAATTAACATATTTAAATATATAATAACAAATATTATTTTTATGAATGTTTATTATATGTTTATTAAAAATTCCATGGAAAAGATATGCTTCAGGTAATAACTGTTATGTTTTCAATATATGTTTTGACCTATAATTTTTTGGTCCTCATACTTCTATCAGGATTTTATCATTTCCATATTTAAAAACATGATATGAATATCATACATATTTATTAGATATTTAATTAAATTGACCAATGTTATTTAGTGATATGAAATAGAAAACACCTTTCATAGAGATGGAGGGTAATACGAATGCATGAAAAATGTTTCCATTTCCATATCATATATGAATAAAGAAAAGTAATTGATATATATATATATATTATCATTCAAGTAAAAATATTATATCATATATATAACATATTTTTATTAAATACATCATAAATAAATTCAATGTAAACCGTGCAGGAATTACATCTTTTCATGAGGTGGTAGTCTACCGTACACATGAATGACATTATCGTATTTCAAAAAATGAAAAGAATAATGTTATGGGTGATATAATATTTAAGTAAGAATAATAAAAATATTAATATCAAATATATATTATATAAACTATAAAAATTTTATTTTTCCAAAACATATAAGTTCGTAATTAAAAAAATGAACGACATTAGTTCATGAGGTGGTAGTTTATCGTACACATGAATGACAATTTCAAACCAAATTAGAAAGAAGTGTGTGTGGTTTTAGGTAATAAAGATAGAATAAAACATATTATTATATGTAATATAAATATATTGTTATTTAATCATGGTATAATAATAATTTCATTTGTAGAGGAAGTTATAAAATACAGATACTCATTGAAGAACAACACCTATTCTTCTGGTAAACTCGTTAGGTTTTTACTAAATCCATCAATGAATGGATATGTACGAATAAAAAGTATTCTATGAATAGTTTAGTGATTTTGTTAATTTCATTGATCATTTATTGGTTGATATAAATATGTTTGAATGTTTGAATAAGGGTGGTGAGTGTTCTCTCTTTTATAATTTTTGATTGGAAATCTTCTAAATACTCAACACCATTCACTATTAGGTGGTCCATTATACCAAAATTACCTCAAAATATAATAAATATAGGCTTAGATGAATTATATTGTCAATAAACACCTCTAACAATATATAAAACACATATTTTATACATTTAATTTCTTAACTTTTATGTGTATCTTTTTTTACCATTTTGGATTCTCACTATGATAGCTAGTTTTCTAACCTCCCTAATTTATCCTTTAAGAAAAAATTAGTGAGATAATTATTATATATTTATAAACAACTGATTATAAATTTTTTCAATATTTTTTAAAATATCAATCTTATGTTAACAATATATTAATTTTAACATAAGCACATGTAACTTTCTAAAACATCACTTTAACCATTATCGTGCTAATTAGGTTTTTACTATTTAATGGTCAGTATATTTATTAAGAAATAGAAATTGTTAAAGGAATGAAACTATAAGGACCTAGCCTTAAACCATAATTAATCTTGAGTTATAACAAGATTACACATTGAGGATCTTTTCAGGTTTAGAGTTATAGAGAATTAGATCATGAAACTTGCATTACATTCCACCTTTAAACAAAGTGGTTACATAAAAGACAGGATTCATTCTTCCCAACAACGGAAACATATTTAAAATAAAACTTGGATTCTTTCTTGAAACATCCTTGACACTATAATCACATCATGTACCTTTCCCTTGACCTGTGAAAAACATTTAAAAAAACTTGGGATGAGCATAAAAAGCTCAGTAAGAGTTATAAAAATATGGAAAGGAAACATGAGTTCATATATACATTAGAATGAAATCACACTTTACCCATAAAACATAGGCATATCAAATCATGAATAAATCATAGAAAACATAAGACATAAAGGTAAATTGAGGTATTCATAACATTCTTACGTAGGGAGTAACCCTCTTGGTTACGTTTGGAATACCCATCACAGTATATTCCCTAAATCTCTTCGGAGAAACCTTAACGTTTCACTCCTTCGCATTACCCAATGCATTGGAGAGCTATATCGGGCTCACCCGCCCTTAGTTTATCACGGAACCACCCGTCTTCATAATAATGCCCAAGAACCATAAAGTATCACATAAAACATGCATAAAGGAAACATAACATTTCCACATCACAATATAACATTTTAGTATTTTGAAATAATGAATCAATTCAAAAAGAAACCATTTCCAAAACCATTTAAGACATTTAATAAAGAGATTTTTGAATCAAAGTGTCCCATACCACCTTGAAGATTTTAAAATTTTAAACCATTAATATCCATATGAATAAATCCTTAAAACCATTTTTAAAACATGGATATTAATAAGAACAAATAATTAAAACATTTAAAGCGATATTTTGGTTAAAGGGGTTTTACCAAAATTAGAGACACTTGAATACAATAATTGAGGAATAAAATTTAGTAAGAACTTTATAATATCATGAGAATAAATGGATTCATGATATAATACTCCAAAGGAAAGTATATACACCATATAATATTGAATTGGTTCATAACAACAATGAACCCTCAATAGAAATGTCAAATGTGATGAAATCCCTTATAAAGAAGGTATCCTTAAATTAAGGATAAATAAATCTCAAAATTATGTGTGACAAATATAAACACACCCAATATAATTGGATATTATGTTTAAAACAATAAAAGGTCATTCACACATATTTACAGGATGAAATATTCAATAACTACATGTTGAACCCAAGGAAATTGAAATTGGGTTAAAACGTTCCCCTGGTAAAATTCGACAGCCTAAACGGCGTCACTTCAAAAACTCAGAAAATGAGTTGATGAGAGATAAAAGGGAATCTCATCACTTGAAAATAAAATTTACATAAATAATGATATAGAATAACATATCCCAACATAATATTATGTGAATTTAAAAGACATAACAAACGAAGTCTTTTAAAATGAGGAGGGTGAAAGGGTCCCTTACCGACATGGGTATCTTTCAAAACACACACCTCGTGAAAGAAGGACAATAAAACATTGATGTAAATACTCATAAAAGAAATTATATTACACAATGAATAAAATAATGGGCAGTACATACACCACTCAAAAGAAGTTGTGGCAAATGTAGCATAAATCTCACGGGAATAAAAGTGAGATGAAAAATCCCTTACGAAAATTCGGCAGCATAACGGTGCCACTCAAAACTTCCAAAATGGATTGATGAGAGGAAATAGGGTCTCTCATCATATGAACATAATAACTAAAGTAGGAGTAATATAAAAGAACATCCCAATCATAAGAAATATGAGCTTAAAAGGAATGACATAAAAGAGTGTACTTAAAAGAAAGAGAGGTGTAGGATCCCTTACCTCGGGTCCGACTTGACTCGATCATTCTTTAATCTCCTGAATAATCAACTTGAGTTAATTTATACTTACATAAGAACATTTTTCAAGTTCATTATTCCTTTTATATCACTTATTACCATGTCATAAACATTATGTAATGATTTAAGTTAATAATATTTGTTTTGCCGATATTTGGTTCTTAAGTCGAAAGTGGACTTCTTACAATTACATGTTGTTCGTGTGGCCAAATGTTTATTATATCCAGAATTGTATTCATGATATATATATTATATATGTCATATATATCTAGTACATTCATGCATTTATAACATTACATAATCATTTAGAGGTAAGAAATGAAATGCACTGTTCATGGAGACGGTAAGCCGTACGTACGCATGAACTCTACTTTCATTTCTATTTCATATTTTATAGAATGGAATAATAATGATATAAAGGTATATTATAATTCCAGTATAATATCATATATAATATCATAGTTCCATCCTTTATACTTTCCACATATGGTATTTAACGAATCAAATCACTTTTAGGGGGCGGTAGTCCGCACTTCCTTAAATGAAGATATCACGTTTACCCATAATGGAAACCATAAAGGTATGCCCAAAATTAAAAAAATAGAAGCTTAATGAAAACATAAACATATAATATATCATATATAAAAATAGTGACATCATAATGGCCACCTTTGAATGTGTTAAATGAGTATTGAACAATCATCGTTTCGGGAGGCAGAATTTTGCCATCCACGGAAACCGAATGTTCTTTAACCATTTGATGTAGTTGTGTGAGAGTGTAGCTCGATTAATTCTTTTAAAAACATCCTCGTATATTGAAGATACTGGTTTTGTGACAAAAGAAGTAAATATAAAGAGTTCAGGGGGTTGGAGAAGCAAAATAAAACAAATGAACATGAGAGAATGAATTCCCTTTTGATTTGAGCCTAAAGGCTACCTTTGAAAGGATTATACCCAAAGGGAATCCTCTAGGATGAGGAGAGGGATTTGGAGAGAGTAAATGATCAGGGGTTGGCTGAGCCAAAGGCTTGAGGAGTGTGTGAAATGAGGTAGAGGTGGGGGCCTTTTTATAAGAGGAGAGGAGGGGCACTTTTGGAATGTAAGAAATATTACTTTATTTGAAAATGTGTTTCGGTTTTAAAATGTCCAAAATTTATATAATTCGTGGATAAGGTGATAAGGGTTCGAAATCAACCCATCCAATATGTTTTGGACATGTGTAGTTCATAGATTTTACATTATCTTTCCATTTTATTTAAATTGTTAAATAATGAGGTCATCGCTGCATCAACATGATGTCATAAATAATATAATTTATATAGTGTGTAAAAATTAAAAAAAAATACTATGATGTAGTAAATCTTTTTATCTTTCCAATGACTATTTATAATCAAAAATATTATTTTCATATCCCCATGTAAAAATTGTTTTCTTAAAACATATGATGTTTGTGTCATTTTTACTTTTACATTAAATAAAAAGTTATTTATGTCATTTCCCAACCAAAGTGGCTCCATGGGGTCCCCAAGTTGACACATGGATTTTCTTGGTCGGCCATTACACATCCAATGAGGTTAAGACATGTGTCATGTTCATTTCATACTATTAAAACATTATTTTTACCTTAAACAACACTAATTACCACTAATCGCGATAAAAAACTTAATAAGTTACTATTCAACAAAAAATTATTTTTATCCCATTGAACCACATTTTACTTCTTAATGACAACCATGTATGTCGGATTTTTTGAAATTCAAAACACAAAGATGGAAAAATTTTATTTAAACGGAAAAATCAGTTTTTATAAGTACCACTTAGTGGTTTCACTATTCATAATAAATTGATGTTTTTCCGAAAAATCCCAAAAATTCACCATAAGCTATATTTGATAATCCAAATTCAAAAATGAAGTCTATTTTACTAAATTAAAAACATATAAGTCAGATTAATTAATTTAATAATTAAATTCTACTGTCAGAGAAAATAGCGTGTTTTTATGAAACAATAAGTATCAAAAGATTGACACTGGTTTATGTTTGATTTCAAAGTGAAATTAATTCCAACGACCACTATTGGATTTAATGGTAAAAATATATTATAATTTCACTTTAAAACGAATTCAAAAGATAATCTAATCATATAAATAAATTATATTAAAAAGAGGTTTTGAATTAAAATACAACATTTTACACTATTTATTAAAAAAAATGAACTTTATCGGAAAAATACCAAAAAATTACAAAAAGTAAAATTTGATGTCCTGATTCTTAATAAGAGTTTTATTTGGTCCAAAATAATGTATAAGTGTGATCATAACTATATTTAATGACAGTTCTCCATTAAAAGGCGATAAGTGAACCTTTAGTGAAAACTAGGGCATATACACCTAAAATTTAATTCTTTCTGTATTTTAAGCCTTTAGCTTTTATTGGATAAATTTAAAAACATTAAAAACCATATATAATCATATTTTAGTTATTTCTATCCATTCTCGCCAATACAACGACTACATGTTAACTACTATTTGAAATAATATTATTTTATTATTAGAGTGCAATGTAAGATTCCCAAGAAACTCATTGTTGCGTGTTGGGTACGCCATCGAGCATAGAGTCCCCTTTAAAGTCATATTAATATTTTATTCACAAATATGGATAAATTTGAAAATGTCATATTCTTCATTTACCTGGGGTGTTACATCCTTCCCCCCTTTTGGGAATTGCGTCCTCGCAATTTTAAAATTGCGCTTGGAAACATCCTTGAAAGTACCACATCAGAAGAAGAGTCGGTAAAACAATCACTTTAAAATAAAGAAAGATAAGCATAGAGGTCACCCAAGTTAACCCATACTAGGATTACAAGTATAAAAATATGGACATGGAGGAAAAAACAAAGGGTCATGTTCTGATGGAGAGTGATAGAAAACAAGTTTAGGAGAAAGTTAACCACAAGAAAATCACAAACTTGTGATGGGTTAAACGGTATTCGATTCCCCAGTAGGAAAAGTTAACAGACAAATATTTTGATTTAAGTTACTTTTTGTTGAGGAATTTATTCATAAGGAAACATAATCACTTATCATGTTGACTTTCATCTTTTACTAGATTCCTTAGTCAAACTCATATTTTTTTCCAAAAGACGAGTATTTAGGGAGACTTGTTCGCATTAAGAGTAATATAATCAACTTCTAGAGGATCACCTAATCCACAAAAGAGAACTATATACATCCCATGCCTTTAGGCTTTAACCAAAACCAAAACCAAAAAGGTTAGTACAAGGACATATAATCCAGAAAAGGATAACCCATTAAAAAGAAAGTCCATGCTTAATCTCCAAAATTTTTCCAACAAAACCCACAGTTCAACGAGGACCATCCGGTAAACAATTTTTCCATAAAATTCATCAAAGTAAACCAATATAAGATTGAAACCCAAATATTTTAAGGATTTAGTCACATAGTCTTCCAAGTTAAATCGTAACATTTATCTCCAAACAACATCAGTTTCTCCTAAAGTCTCATATTGAAAAGTAATTAACCTAATCACATATCCTCTATGATATGTTAATCATTTTCATAAATAACCCAAAATCAACTTAATCCTAATTCAAAAAATCATATAACTAAAAAGAATCAGTCAAACAAACCAGGGACTTCACGTAGTCCAGTGGTAGGCGATAAATACCAGTTGCACTTTGATTGTGGGTTCGATTCCCGCAGCTTTGTCCGAAGCGACGGGTAGTCACATGGTCTATGTGTTGTCCTTTTTACAAAACTATATAATTCTTAAATCATTCCCCAAAAAGAGATAAAATCATAAAAAATGATCATAACATATTTTATCCTCAAGTTTATCTCATGCCTTTCATTTTCTAGCATATCATATAATAACCCATAATTACCTCAAAAGTAAGGATCATATAAACTCTAATGGTTACATTTATAATTATTACGTGAACTTCCACATGGATTGGTAATCTCTTACATGATGCATTAAAGATCATACCAAGGTTTAAGTGGTTGATCATGACTCCTTGATATTTGGTTTATAACAACCACGAGTTTCCTCATTGAATCCTCCATAGAGAACCACCATAGTTTCCTTCAAACCTGTTGTCTCTTTGGTGCCTGCTAAATCCATCCATTCACTAAAAATAGAAATGTTAGTGTGAGTATATCAAAAAAACCATCATGTACTAATGAGGAAGGTAAACACTAAGATACACTTTCTCATTCACTTTATCTAAAACTGGGACTCTTTATGAAATCCTAACCATTATGGTAATGTCACTTATTCTTAAAGAATACCCTAACCTCTAAAGTTATCTAAACCTCCCTTTGATACCAACTATAAGGCCCCAGCCTTAAACCTTACTTAATCTTGAGTTATTACAAGATTACACATTGAGGATCTTTTCAGGTTTAGAGTTTTAGAGAATTAGATCATGAAACTTGCATTACATTCCACCTTTAAACAATGTGGTTACATAAAAGACAGGATTCATTCAACCCAACAACGGAAACATATTTAAAATAAAACTTCAATTCTTTCTTGACACATCTTTGACACTATCATCACATCATGTACCTTTCCCTTGACCTGTGAAAAACATTTAAAAAAACTTGGGATGCGCATAAAAAGGTCAGTAAGAGTTATAAAAATATGGAAAGGAAACATGAGTTCATATATACATTAGAATGAAATCACACTTTACCCATAAAACATAGGCATATCAAATCATGAATAAATTATAGAAAACATAAGACCTAAAGGTAACTTGAGGAATTCATATCATTCTTACATAGGGAGTAACCCTATTGGTTACGTTTGGAATACCCATCACAGTATATTCCCTAAATCTCTTCTGAGAAACCTTAACGTTTCAGTCCTTCTCGTTACCCAATGCATTGGAGAGCTATATCGGGCTCACCCGCCCTTAGTTTATCACTGAACCACCCGTCTTCATAATAATTCCCAAGAACCATAATGTATCACATAAAACATGCATAAAGGAAACATAACATTTCCACTTCAAAATATAACATTTTAGTATATTGAAATAATGAATCCATTCAAAAAGAAACCATTTCCAAAACCATTTAAAACATTTAATAAAGATATTTTTGAATCAAAGTGTCCCATACCACCTTGAAGCTTTTAAAATTTTAAACCATTAATATCCATATAAATAAATCCTTAAAACCATTTTCAAAACATGGATTTTAATAAGAAAAAATAATTAAAACATTTAAAGAGATATTTTGGTTAAAGGGGTTTTACCAAAATTAGAGACACTTGAATACAATAATTGAGGAATAACATTTAGTCCGAACTTTATAATATCATGAGAATAAATGGATTCATGATATAATACTCCAAAGGACAGTATATACCCCATATAAGAGTGAATTTGTGCATAACAACAATGAATCTTCAGTAGAAATGTCAAATGTGATGAAATCCCTTATAAAGAAGGTATCCTTAAATTAAGGATAAATCAATCTCAAAATTATGTGTGACAAATATAAACACACCCAATATAATTTGGATATTATGTTTAAAACAATAAAAGGTCATTCAAACATATTCAAAGGATGAAATATTCAATAACTACATGTTGAACCCAAAGAAATCGAAATTGGGTTAAAACGTTCCCTTGGTAAAATTCGACAGCCTAAACGGCGTCACTTCAAAAATTCATAAAATGAGTTGATGAGAGATAAAAGGGAATCTCATCACTTGGACATAAAATTTACATCAATCAGGATATATAAGAACATATCCCAACATAATAGTATGTGAATTTAAAAGACATAACAAACAATGTCTTTTAAAATGAGGAGGGTGAAAGGTTCCCTTACCGACAGGGGTATCTTTCAAAACACACACCTTGTGAAAGAAGGACAATACAACATTGATGTAAATACTCATAAAAGAAATTATATTACACAATGAGTAAAATAATGGTCAGTACATACACCACTCAAAGGAAGTTGTGGCAAATGTAGCATAAATCTCACGGGAATAAAAGTGAGATGAAAAATCCCTTACGAAAACTCGGCAGCCTAACGGGCCCACTCAAAACATCCAAAATTGATTGATGAGAGGAAATAGGGTCTCTCATAATATGAACATAATATGTACAGTAGGAGTAATATAAAATAACATCCCAATCATAAGAAATATGAGCTTAAAAGGAATGACATAAAAGAGTGTACTTAAAAGAAAGAGAGGTGTAGGATCCCTTAACTCGGGTCCGACTTGACTCGATCATTCTTTAATCTCCTGAATAATAAACTTGAGTTAACTTCTACTTCCTTAAGAACCTTTTTCAAGTTCATTACTCCTTTTATATCACTTATTACCATGTCATAAACATTATGTAATCATTTAAGTTAATAATATTTGTTTTGCCGATATTTGGTTCTTAAGTCGAAAGTGGACTTCTTACAATTACATGTTGTTCGTGTGGCCAAATGTTTATTATATCCAGAATTGTATTCATTATTTAGATATCATATATGTCATATATATCCAGTAAATTCATGCATTTATAACATTACATAATCATTTAGAGGTAAGAAATGAAATGCACCGTTCATGGAGACGGCAAGCCGTACGTACGCATGAACGCTACTTTCATTTCTATTTCATATTTTATAGAATGGAATAATAATGATATAAAGGTATATTATAATTCCAGTATAATATCATATATAATATCATAGTTCCATCCTTTATACGTCCCACATATGGTATTTAACGAATCAAATCACTTTGAGGGGGCGGTAGTCCGCAGTTCCTTAAATGAAGATATCACGTTTACCCATAATGGAAACCATAAAGGTATGCCCAAAATGAAAAAAAAACAGAATCTTAAGGAAAACATAAACATATTATATATCATATAAAAAAATAGTGACATCATAATGGCCACCTTTGAAGGTGTTAAATGAGTATTGAACAATCATCGTTTCAGGAGGCAGAATTTCGCCATCCACGGAAACCGTATGTTCTTTAACCATTTGATGTAGTTGTGTGAGAGTGTAGCTCGAATAAATCTTATAACAACATCCTAGTATATTGAAGATACTGGTGTTTTTACAAAAGAAGTAAATAAAAAGAGTTTAGTGGGTTGTAGAAGCAAAATAAAACAAATGAACATGAGAGAATGAATTACCTTTAAAAGTGTAACTCCTTTTGATTTGAGCCTAAAGGCTTCCTTTGAAAGAATTATGCCCAAAGTTAATCCTCTAGGATGAGTATAGGGATGTGTAGAGAGTAAATGGGCAGGGTTTGGCCGAGACAAAGGCTTGAGGAGTGTGTGAAATGAGGTAGAGGTGGCGGCCTTTTATAAGAGGAGAGGAGGGGCACTTTTGGAAAGTAAGAAATATTACTTATTTGAAATTGTGTTTCGGTTTTAAAAGGTCCCACATTGTTATAATTCGTGGATAATGTGATAAGGGTTCGAAATACACCGATCCAATAAGTTTTGAACATGTTTAGTTCATATATTTTACATTATATTTCCATTTTATTTAAATCGTTAAATAATGAGGTCATCGCTGCATCATCATGATGTCATAAATAATATAATTTATTTAGTGTCTAAAAATTATAAAAAAAATACTATGATGTAGTAAATCTTTTTATCTTTCCAATTACTATTTATAATCAAAAATCTGATCTTTATAACCCCATGTAAAAATTGTTTTATTAAAACATTTAATGATTGTATCATTTTTACTTTTACATTAAATAAAAAGATATTTATGTCATTTCCCAACCAAAGTGGCTCCATGGGGTCCCCAAGTTGACCCATGGCTTGTCTTGGTCGGCCATTACACATAAAATGAGGTTAGGACATGTGTCAATTTCATTTAATATTATTAAAACATTATTTTTACCTTAAACTACACTAATTACCACTAATCGCGATTAAAAACTTAATAAGTTACTATTCACCAAAAAATTATTTCTATCCCATTGAACCACATTTTACATCTTAATGACATCCATGTATGTCGGATTTTTTGAAATTCAAAACAAAAAGATGGCAAAATTTCATTTAAACGGAAAAATCAGTTTTTATAAGTACCACTTAGTGGTTTCGCTATTCATCAAAAATTGAAGTTTTTCAGAGAAATCCCAAAAATTCACCATAAGATATATTTGATATTCCAAATTACAAAATGAAGTCTATTTTACAAAATTCAAAAAATATAAGTAAGATTAATTAATTTAATAATTAATTCCCGTTGTCAGAGCAAATAGCGTGTTTTTATGAAACAATAAGTATCAAAAGATTGACACCGGTTTAAGTCTGATTTCAAAGTGAAATTAATTCAACGACCACTGTTGGATTTAATGGTAAAAATATATTCTAATTTCACTTTAAAACCAATTCAAAAGATAATATAATCATATAAATAAAATAGATTAAAAATAGGTTTTGAATTAAAATACAACATTTTACACTATTTATTGTAAAAATGAACTTTATCGGAAAAATACCAAAAAATTACACAAAGTAAAATTTGATGTCCCGATTCTTAATAAGAGTTTTATTTGGTCCAAAATAATGTATAAGAGTGATCAAAACTATATTTAATGACTGTTCTCCATTAAAAGGCGATAAGTGAACCTTTAGTGAAAACTAGGGCATATACACCTAAAATTGAATTCTTTCTGTATTTTAAGCCTTAGCTTTTATTGGATAAATGTAAAAACATTAAAAACCATATATAATCATATTTTAGTTATTTCTATCCATTCCCGCCAATACAACGGCTATATTTTAACTACCATTTGAAATAATATTATTTTATTATTAGATTGCAACGTAAGATTCCCAAAAAACTCGTTGTTGCGTTTTGGGTATGCCATCGAGCATAGCGTCCCCTTTAAAGTCATATTAATATTTTATTCACAAATATGGATAAATATGAAAATGTCATATTCTTCATTTTCCTGGGGTGTTACAGAAACATATTGTATATTTAATAAATTTTACAACTATCTTTTCTGATGATGGTATATTAATTAATTTTATATCTTTTAATAAATTATCATTTATTATAAAAAAAGTAATGTCGATTTTTAAATTATTTATTTAATTCGAATTTAATAATATCAAGAAAATAATGGAATTAGAATATATTATTCTATTACCTATGTAACATGGTATATTAATATATTAAAATTACATATTATAATTAATCATTCAATTTAATAATCACATAATTTTTTTGTATAATTTATCTTACGTAATAATTATCTAAAAAATGTCTATGTTTGGGTGTCCTAGGTATTTAAAGTAATTATTTTGTATATAAAAAATCAAAAAAAAAATTAACACGATAAACACAAATAATTTATTTTTAAAATAGTATTTATAACTAAAGCTATATTTTTTGGTCAATACCCCAAATCAATATAGAAATTAAATGTAAAAAATTTATCTTTTATGTCTTTTTTCATATTTCTTTTATTATATGTGTCATATTCAATTTTTATTGGTAATAAACTTCTATAATTTAGATTCTATGATATATGGGGACCAAATAATTTCATTAAATAATTTTATATAATAATTTATGTCATTTTCACTCTTATCATTCTAATTTAACCCTGGGTAAATCAATTTTTACCGTAACTATGGAAATCGATTCATTACGAAATTTAATATTAATTTAGGTAAAAAATTAAGTTGAAATATTAAGAAATTATAAATTATTTTCATTCATAATATAGAATAAAGTTTTACAAATTCCATTCACATATGTGGAAAAAATAAATTAAAAATTTATCTCACAAACATATGGAGAACGTAGGTTTTCAATGAAAAAATGATCAATTGTTTACAATGTTTTTATATCCAAATACATTATGAAATTGAACACAATTTCATAAATATGATTAATTTTTGTATAATTTTACTAATTATACATTAAAAACAATAATTTATATTAATAAATAAATTATATGAATAGATAGCTTTCAATTAAAATTCATTCCTATTTATCAAACAAAATAAAAAAATTTCCAAAAATTCACAAAAAGTAATTCAAATATAATTTATATATTAGAAATTAAACATAAATTTTATGTTTGAAATTAAATTATCTAAATTTCTTAAAAATAATTCTTAAAATAAATGCACCATAAAATGGTGACACAACAACTATTTGAAAAAAATACAGTTTTATGCATAAAAATGGATTTATTTTTATCTCGTGTATAGAATATTCATTAGATAAATGTTATAAATTAGAGTGAACATATTATATATAATATTTATCAATTTAATTTGTCATGTATGATTTTTTAATTTATTTCTATAAACCTACTTGTGCACATAAAACAGGTTTTCATAAAAATATTTTCATTTATTTATAAAAGTGATTTATTTTCATTTATATTTAATTAGAACCCATTATTTAGTATATATATATATATATATTTAAACCATAATTTAATAATTTATTTAATCATATTTATACCATCCATTCCAGTATCTAGGTGATAACTATCCTATAATAATATTATATTAATATGTCACGTTTCAAAAACTCAGGGTTGCATGTAATGCAAGATAATCATTGTATTATGTATAACACAAGGAAGATATAGTTTCCATATAATGGAAAATAAAATAATTTTTACTTGTATGGAATGAAAAAATCATTATTCCATGTTACACTAAATAACATAATGATTGAATTCATTTTAAAATTAAAATTATTTCACAAAATCTTTGCATGTTAGATTTTCCACCCCCTCTTAAATTAAAATTTTCCGTATAAATATTTATTGTCAAAAAGGATTAAAAACAGATAAATTTACATCATATAAAACCTGATCATTCAAAATAATAATAAATCATTCTATAAAAAATTATATTTAGGAACATAACGGTTTTCCAAAGTTACCCATAACCAGGTTTCCACAAAGGAGAACAGAGGTGGGATGTGGAAACATGTATATTGAATAGAAAATTAACACCCAAATACTGATGTGGAGTGATAGGGAAAAAAGTCATGAGAAAGTTAATTATCACAAAGATATAGACGAAATATTATTTAAAAGGTCAATCATATCATAAAAAATGACGATAATAGAACAACATTTTTTAAACACTTTTCCCAATGTTTGAGAATTTTCATAAGAATATATAATTAATGTATATCACTCTATTTAATATGCACAATATCAACCTTTGGTAGGTCTCTGATCAATTTCAACTTAATATCTTAATTTTAGATTTTATAATGAAATTTTTTATTTCAGAATAAAAAATTCATTCATAAGATCCATATATAGAACAATATGGCATTTAATCTATAATTAGTTTTTTAAATAAAAATGAAATAGTTAACACATGTCATAAATATTCATATGAAAAATAGTAAATTATTTAATAAATCTCATTCAAATTTCAATATAACCATTTTTATAAATGATTGTCTTTTTTACCCATTAAGAATATTGAAATCGAAAACATTTCAAAGATGGTCATTGAATTTACAAAATAAACATATCAATATTCCTGATATGACATAATATTTATCTTCATTGTCACATACAAAAAATGTGAATACTATAATCCTGTATTCTCATAAAACATTGTAATAATGATAATTAACATAAAAACAAACTGAAAACTTGGATACATACTTACTCTTGAAAACATAGATTATTTGATATATTCCTTAAATCAAAATTTTTAAATTCAATCCAGGATAGAATAAATAAATTTTTCAATAGATCATTAATATGATCCAATGTAATCAATAATATGTAATTTATTATATTCCTATCTAATATATCTTTAAAACACTGTATTTCCTCGTCATTAAGAACTTATTAAAGGTCAACTTCCATTAATAACGTGTTTTCCAAAAATTATAATCATGTAATTAAATAATTTTTCAAGTTCATTGGTACAATTTAACATATTTTAATGATCCTTAATGAAAAACTTATACTAATATATATATATATATATATTACATAATTTAGATAAAAAATCATTAAATTATAATAAATAACTTCTATTATCCTCATTATATCTTTTCATCTTAAAAATGAACACTTCTTTCAATTTACATGGAATTTTTAGTCTCTTCATCTTCAATTGTATAACCATTACTCATACCACCTGGAAGATTATATTTTTATCCTTTACCCTAGGGACATAGATTTTAATAATTCCCATACTTTATACATTTAAATCATTCATCCATGGATAAAACTTTAGGAAGACCTATATTCTTATACATTTCCATAACTAAACTCATCATTTTACACTGTAGTTACTATTTTATGTTCTACTTTTCAATAGACAAATTATCTTATGGTTCCTCTAAAACATCCATGTGAGTTCTTCATCCCACATTCTCTACACATAGAAAAATGAATGTTATGAATTAATTGTTTCGACTACCTAAATTATAAGAAAACACATTAATTTATTTACTTTGGTGATTCTGAGATATTTTTATGGTGTAACGTGTTTACCATGTCCTATGAAAACTGATTATAAATAATCAAAACATCTTTTACTCATTTCAAAATCCAATTTTTCAACTCATCAGTAATTCAACCATCACATTCTATATTAATACATTTCTTTATGGTTCTCACCATTGACTAAGACCAAAAATTATTGTGTGAGTATTGCTAATCATAATGGAAAATTACATTTTAAGAAAAATCATTTTGGATGTCAAAATAAAAACACCTTATTTTTAATCTATGTCACCTTATGTTTATCCTGGGCCTTTCATAGTCATAATATATTTTAATATTTCATGATGGTTAATAATAAGTTTTGGAATTAAAAATTCATATCCCTTCAGAGTGTCAAACCAGATGTGTGGTAACACCGGTTTTTATGCACCAGTTCATTATTGAGTCTACCTCAATACATTGTGTTCATCGTTGTAACCCATTAGTAAAACTTTTCTAAAGATACATCCTAATATAGTATCTAAATAGGGATGCAATTTCATGGAAACCACTTTTTATATCATTTATAAAATTTCTGAAATTTTTTTCAAAACATTGACACATACTAATACTTATCCTTAGATGCATTCATAGACATATCTACTGAAATATCCCTGGGGATCTCACCATTTTTTCCCATCGAAAATTCCAAAGTTTAACCTTAAAATTATTTAATACCAACTATAGTGATCTCAGATTAATATACAATGACATAACATCTTTTAAAATTAATATTTAATATATTACAAAAACCCATTCATGATTACCAAAAAATTTTAGTGCCTTTGAAAACATAGAACACAATTATATTAATTTGGTGACATATATTCCATGTCTTCCGAAACGAAATTCCAATTTTGTAATCATAACACATATACTATACTTAATTATATCTTCATAAACTGTGGAATGGAAACATAAAAAGGGTGTGATATAACAATCATTAAGGGTAAACTAAAGAGATAATTAAGCATAACATTAATATAGAATTTAAAAACTTTACACAACAAATAAAAAAACAATCCAAAATAAATAAATAATGATTGGTAGTGGATAATATAAGAATCATAAAAATATTAATGAACATGATCCAAGAGAGTTTAACATTTTCATAAGTAATGGATTTTTTTTCATATACATTAACATCAAAAATAATTTTCATATTTTTCAAGGATCACTGCCAAGTCCATAAATTTAGACAAAGTAATTTAATATATTTAGTTTTCTTTTTATCATCCTTGTCCTACATTACTGGGTTCACACCCCATTATATCCATAACATACTATACCATATTCACTACCCATTCTAGTCATGTGTATCTTGTGAGATATATAAATTTTTACTTAATGAATGGCATGGATATATAGGTCCCACTCATCACACGATGAGATTCATATTTATTTTTCCCCATGATCATAAAAATTCATAATACCATAACCCATTAAATGAAATGGGTGACATAAACATATCATCATATCATGAACTACAGATAAGATACAAGATGCATAATCATTTAATCGTATTTTAATTATTAAAAGAAGTGATTTTCTTAATTATTTTATCATCGTATAACCCATGGAAGAGAACCATGTTTCATATAAATCATGCCATTAAAACATAAATCATTTAGAGAAATAATATAAATGGTATCCTTGTATCATTTCTCTAATAAATAAAAGATTATTAAATATTATTTTATCTCATATAGAGAAGTATTTTTATGACCAATTGTAATAATTATAAAGTAAAATAACATTTATTTAAAAATAACTGTCATAAAACATTTTCAAAATCTATTTCTTTGAAATTACTTATAGAAACATAAAAATAATGCTTACAAAACTAATTTAAAAAATAACTTGATTAAAATATTATATCCTTTTTGAGAAATTCTTTATAATATAACAAAACCATTGGAAATTATTTTCTTTGAAAATAACCATAAAAACATGTTACTGAGGATTTTCAAATTATTTAAAAATCTTTTCAAAATAGAAATAAATTCCAAAAATAATCCTTTGTAAATTATTTATTTAAAAAAACAATCAAAAATATTAAAGAAAATTTTTTCCTTAAAAATAGATATAAAAAATTGTAATAGAAGAATGGAAATGTTGAGATATTCTGATAGTGGGAAGTATTTTTCATATCATTTATGATAAAAACATGGAATCCCTCCACATTTTTTGTAAAATATAAACAAATATTCTTTTGAAAAAAAATGGAAAGCTCCTTTCAAAAAAATTTCGTAAAATTAATAAATTTTTAATGATATCATTTAAAATTGATTTGGATAATAAAAAACATTTTATTTAAACATTTCCAAAAAACATGGTTGTAGAAGAAAATATATTTCTCACTGAAAATAGAAATAAAGTTGGATTTTCCTAAAAACTAATTCTCAATTACCATAAGTTCAAAAGAGTAAAAAATTTAACGATTACATGAAAATATCATGGATAAACAGTTGAGAATAAAATTAATGGGTACATTGAGAAATTTATCTTAATATTTTATCAATTTAATTTGATCATAGACAATGTTTATAAACAATGAGATTATGAAATAAAATGTTACCATTTTGGTAACCATGATTATGAATCCCCATGAAAGATATAAAATGAAATGGAACATAAAATATCTTTAGTATGATAACATCGTGAAATTAATTGTAATATGGTTTTTATATACACCTACTTAATTAATATAAGTTTATAATGTTACTTACAAATCAGAGATGGAAAATTGATACAAAATTCCTTTAGTACTTAAGAAACTTTTTAATTGTAGCATCCATGAATTAATAACATAAATAGAAAATTTAATTATCATTAAATGTGGTAAATTCATGATATATAATTTAATAAGTTATTAAATACATCACACAAGATAAATATGTGATCAATAAGACATATGTCTCTCAGAAATAAACTTCTATCTAGAAATCCACATAATTTATGCCTTGAATTAAATCATACTCATTAACAAATATTGTATAAGAATTATAATTTTATTATAAATATATTAAATGAAAATATTTATATATTTCATAACATATGTGATTTGGGAGTATCTTTTTATTACCATTTTATTTATAATTTCATGTTAAAGTTACATTGTGGATAATAACAGCTTTTTTTATAATATGTTTTGACCTATCTTTTTATATACTTTAACATTGAACATGATTTCATAATTTAAAAAATTTATATAATTTAAAACCATATATAAATATATTATATATTTATTATATATTTATTTAGAGTAACACATCGAATTTAATGATATTAAATGAAATACACCGTCCTTCGAGATGGTAGTTCGTACATACGCAAAAATGATGATTAAATTTTCTTATCATAATGAATGATTAAAATGTCAATGATGTGTATATTATCATTCAAGTTAAAAAAAATTTCACATATGTCAAAATTTTAATTAAATACACCTTTAATATATTCCCATTATAGAATAAATGGATCACATCATATCCTGTGGCAATAGTCTGCCGTATACACAATCGATGTTATCATATTCCCAAAAAATGAAAATTATGATGGTATGTGTGATATAAAATTCCTAAAAGAATAATTATATTATAAATATCAAATATATATTAAATATAAACTATACCTCTATTATTATTCCCAACCATGAGAGGTGTAATTGAAAAATTAAAGGCATCGATGTGTGAGGTGGTAGTCCTCCACACACACACACAATGATTTCCCAACCCATTTCATTGAAATTTGGGTGGTTTTAAGTCACAATGATAACAGAAAAATATTTAACTATATTGAATATACATATTTTATGGAATTATAATTCTATAATAATAATTTAATTGGGTGGGGGAAGTTATAAAATAAATACTCTCATTGAGGAACAATACTTATTATTTTGGTACCCCCATAGGTTTTCAATAAATGATTGAATGGATGGATTGACGAAAAAATAAATTCTTAAATGATAAGTGGAGGGAATTTTGGAGGTAATTTTCTTAGGTATTTTCAGAACTAAATATGTTTGAAGGTGTGAAGAATAGGTGAGGGTCATTGACCTTTTATAGTTGATGATGAGTCGCATTAATTTAAATACTCAAATGAATTTAATATTAGAACATAAATAATTCATAAAGTGGATTAAAATATGATAAATAATGGTATTTAGGGATGATATGGTCTAAAACAACTGCATCCACATAATGAAAAAAATCAGTACATTAAATCATTAACCTTTAAGTATCCATATTTTTACCATTTGGGTTTCTCACTACAGTAACTATTCTTCTAACCTTCATACATATCATTTATGACTACATTAGTGTGATAATTACATGTCTATTTTAAGAAAATGATTATAAACATTATATATAATTTATAAATTAAAATCCTATGTTTTGGGGAAATTAATTTTAACACAAGCGCATGTATCATGAAACAATACATCTTTACCCATAAATGTGCTAACTATGTATTTACTATTTAATTGTCAAAATATTTATTAAAAAAATAAAAAATGGTCAGTTCATGAAACATATTGTATATTTATTATCATTTAAAACTCACTTGGTATAAGATATAATTTTTTTTTAAATTTAAATCAATTAATAAAATATCAATTATTATATAACATCATTAATATAAAACAAAAAATTATTATTTATATTTGAATTAAAAATATCAATATAATTATTGAATTAAAATATATTTTTTTACACAAATTCAACATTATATATTAATCCATAAAAATAATTTGAATCAACATTTCATTTAATTGAATTATATTTACAAATTTATTCTATCATTTAATTTAATTAAATATTAACTAAATAATCACTATATGGGTATTAATTTATCATTTAATGTAACTAATTTTCTCTAAAAAATATATCATCATTTTATAAAAAAAATTATCTTTCTAAAAAATATTAATAACTAAACCTATATTTTTTTCTTATCCCAAATTATTATAGAAAATAAATGTAACAAAATTATATATTTCAATTTTTTATTACATAATTTATTATATGGGTAATATTCAAAAGAAATATAGATAACATTGACACATTTCATAGAATATGTTTTCCACAATATATAAAAACATAATCAATAAAATTTATATAATATTGTTTTTTCATTTTCACACATATCAATCTCAATTAACTCCATGGTGGATCCATTTTTTCCTTAACCATTACTTCATTGATTGTCAATTTTAATAAAATATTAAGTGTAATATATTATAAATTATAAATTATTCTGATTACAGTGATTGAATCTAATTTTTTCAAATCCCAAAAAGAGATGTGGAAGAAATAAATTTAATATTAATCTTGCATGCATGTTGATAAAGCGGGGTTATAATGTTAAAATGATCAAAAGTTTTAATTTTTTTTTATCAAATTTCATAATCAAAATTAATAAAATGACCATAATTGTATTAATATATGATTAATTAAAATAGTTAAATTTAAAATAATGATAATATAATTTACCCTGATAAATAAATTAAAACAATTTCATTTTTCAATTAAAATTTAGTAATTTTCAAAATTCATCAAAAAATAAATACTTTCATAAAAATAAAAAAACCATCCAAATATAATTTTTATATTATAATTTTAATATGCAACATTATTTTCTTGAATTAATTTTCTAAAAGAGGTAAAAATTTATTTTAAAATAAGTGCACTATAAAAAGGATATAAATCCACTCTTTGAAAGTATAACGTTTTATGCGTACAATTATATTTTTTTTTCTGTGATATAAAAATCACAAAAGATGAATTTTAAAAATTATATTTAATTTCTTATATATAAAATTATTTTATATAATTCAACAGTATTGATTATTAAATTTTTTTGTATAAATCACATATTCCTGCATGAAAAACATTTTTCCACAAATATTTCCTTTTATTTTTAAAATGGATTTATTTTCATTTATAATTAATTGTTATAAAAAAATAATTAGTTATATAGAACTGTGTAAACCAACTTTAATGAATTTAGTTAATCTTATTCAAACTATCCTTTATAAATACTAAGTAATAACTATCATATCGTAATAGTTTAATAATATTCCATGATTTATATAAACGCAGTGTTGCGTGTAATGAAAGTTGAACTCACTATTATATATATCAAAATAAAAAAATAATGTTACCAGTAATAAAATATTAACCTTGTGTTTGTTTTACTGAAATCCAAAATCGTTTTTTCATAAATCACTAAATATCTAAAAGATTAACTTTATTTGAAAAAAAATATATTTCTCAAAATATCAGGGTGTTACATAAGTAAAATATAATCACCAAAAATACATAACTTAGTATTATTAGGATAACCATTGTTACACTATAAATTCCTTCTCATGAGATAAACGTATTACCCAATTCATTAAATGACTATATAATCTTGGGTCCACCAATCACTTTCATGTCATTTACATACATAAATGTGCCACATAGATTATAAAACATAAGGATTTATTTTATCAATTTTGACTTTATGATTATGTATTTTAGGTTTCATAAATGTATATAGAAAATAAATTATTTATTTGGGGGACTATTTTAATAACCTTGACTAGATATAGATTTTTTATTTCACTATATGAATCTTTCTGCTGGAAAATAATAGGATAATTTCAACTGCATTATGTGTGTATATAATGGTTCATAGAGGGGGTGAATGAGAAATAAACTAGTATATACATACAAACGAATGATAATTTCATTATGTGGTATGTGTAAAAATATATCCTGACATGAACATTTGTTTATCAAGAGGCATGAAATAAAGAAGGTGCTTGAATAAAAGGCAAAAAGAGAGGATACCTTACCTTGAGAGGGTAAATCTAAAAGATTATGAGGAACTTATTTTGAGATTTTTGGATCCTTATGAGGGATATATAATGAAAAAGTATCTTTAAATTCAGGATCCAAGAATTTTTAGTGAAGACGAATGGGAGGATGGATGGGTTTATATTGTAAAATATATGATAATTCATTACTAACATCCCGATATAGCTCTTGGACTATGTGTGATAAAGTAATCAATACCAATAATGACCCCCTGGTTCCTAGGAAAGTGTAGTGGTTTTCATTATTTTATATTTTTACGAACCAATCTTATTAAAATAATTACCGTGGTGATGTAAAAGTAAGTTATTATTACAAATATGTAATTTTTAAACATTAAAATATAATATAGATTTTGGATGAATCATTAAAGATTTATATAATAATGAAAAAATAACATAAAAACAGAATATTTTAAAGGTGAAAACAAACATTGGTAATGGATACCTTATATGGTGTATATTACATCACTTTTGACTTATTATGATTTCATAATCCACAACCAACATTTATACCATACATAATTTTGACCTATAAATTTGACTATCTCCAAAAATTATAAAATAATAACCATTGGATTATATCAACATTACGATATACAAATTAAAATTTATTTTTATGAATTTTTAATTTTTTATGAAAATTTTATTCTTTTAAATATTAAATTTACATTTATTGAATTATTCTTGTTTTATGACAATAACAATTTTTAACTAATATGAAAAATATTTTTTACTTATTAAAATTATATTATCATTTAAATTTATTTAAATTTATTTAATAATAATGTTTTATTAAAATATTATTTATTTAAAAACAAATTAATTCATTAAAATTATGTGTGTTGATAGAGAATATACATTTCCCAAAATTACAATTTGACATTCATCGTATCAAAAATAAAATTTTTATCAAAATAATTACTGAATAAATTTAAAAATAATATGAAAAAGTGAGAAATATAATCATTTTTTATTAAATTAAAAAACATATAAAATCATATGTTTTTCATTTATAAACATATACCATTATTACATTGTAAATTACCTAGAGATAATGTGTGCAATTGTGATATTGACATGGGGTGGTTCAGTGAACATGGTTTGGGTGATGATCTTGATGAGCTTGAAATTCTCTTATAAATGTTTCTTTTGTCATGCTTATATTATTGAATCTCATATTTTTCATGGTCATGGTAAAATCCTGGTGATTCTATCTCCCTTGTAATTTCTAACAATTATCCTTCATAGGATCTGATCCAAATGATCTAGGATATCACTTCATTCATCTTTGTCAATTATAAATTATCATAACCATTTATACATACTAACCCTATGATCAATATAACATGGATTTATTATAATTGGTTAAGATTATCAAAATTCTTTTAAATCTAAGTGTATATAACATTCCAATGTATATGAAAGTATTGCATGGGTTTTTATATCATTTTTATTAATAATGAATTTATTAACTAAAAAAGATGGAATTTCATTTATTAATTTTATAGTAGTTACCATATTCCCCCTTTATAAATTTATACCGTAAAAATTTTATTTCATACATTAAATTATACAAAGGAACTTCTATTTCATTAACTATTTCAGTTCCAATATCACTTTCTCATATTCCTGCTACTACCATAACTTGTTGACTTGGGGTGTTTTCTGGTTTCATAGAACCTTTTCTCTGAGATCTATGATCATCCCTAGAATCTCCTTAGATGAAAGAGGAGTATCTAATTGTAAAACCTCTAGAATACGTACGTGTGAGGGTTCTAGTTTCTAATTCTTCTACAGGGATACATGGAACACATCATGTATTGTGGGATATTTAATTTGTAGTACTATTCAATAAAACACATGTATAATACAAGAATGGTTGACAAAGGGGATGATGTATCAAGAAATAAACGTTCACTTATTCCAAAACCTCATGAATTTTGTCCATTATGTTGTATCAAGGAACATTATATATGTAGCCTCAAATTCTAGGCATCTATAATGATGTTTTGCATAGAATATTAGTAAATCTATGTAGATTATATATGATGCATAATGGTTCTAACCTTCTATGTATTTCATTAGAGAATATGTTACCAAATAATATTCTACATTCTAAAATCATCCTAAAATTTTGGAGTCCAACAACTCTTCCTAAATAGGGCCACATAAGATGCCATTTTAATTCTATAAATGAATCATTTTTTATTATGTAACTCCTCTTGGATAAGGTATTGGTCCCAACATGGTTTGTAATACATTGAACAAGATCACAGAAAGTACTCATGATTTTGATTTTTTCTTTCACTATAACAACATATATGAGGGTGAAAAGTATTGTAGATGATCTGTTTTGTATCCTACACTTTTGGATTTCTTTTCAAAATCCTTGCGGTAATACCTAGATATCCATCATATATAGTAGATATTGTAACAACATGTTGAATTACCAATTCCCTTATGTATATATTGGAGTGTTTTTCAGGATATAAATATTCCTTGATATAATGGAAATGCACTAACTTGGTATGTTTATTGACAACTACCTAAGTGGAATTATTTCAATTAGATTTCATGGTGATTCCTATAATAAAATATAATATTTTTTTACCATTTCATAAATGTTATGGGAAATGATTCTATCATAATCATAATATTAAATAAATTTTTCATAACATTTTGGAATATAAAGAATCAAGATACAAACAATTAAATATCCATATTGATGTTATCTCTCTAAAAGTTTTTCTTTAATTATCTATACCCCTGAGTGTTTCATGAATTAATAATGAAGAATGTGATAGGTTCTCCATCAAAAAGTTACATATTTAGTTATTGTTTATATGGGACACATATCTGGGTTCCAAAACATATATCTCCATCTTTAGTAATGTTGAACTCTTTAATATCACAACATTATTTTGTAAAAAATCATCTTCATTCCTAATGTCATTTTAATTCTCATAAATATATGGTTGAGAATTTGTTTGATCATGGTAGGATGAATATACTTTAATTAGTCCCATGTCCATCCATTTCATGTCAATGAAGATTGTAACCCTTTAAATTTTACCATGTATAAGTTTTTAGGTCCTTTATGGTCAAAGAATATTCCACTTTGTTTGGTTTAATAGGATGGTAATGCATTAAAAAATCACAATCATTGATTTCCCAAAACCACCTTCATTGGATAATATTTACATCCTTTTATTTAAATATATAATCATGGATTTTATGATATATCTATATTTCATACTTCTCTCGATAGAGATAATTTCACTGAAATTTAAACATAAATATCACTATTGATAATTATACGTTATGTGAGGGGTTGTTCTTATCAAGTATCATTAATTGGAAAGAGTAATAGGTTATCACTTTTTCAGAATTTTGGAGTACACATCTGATGACTGTTTTCAATGATCCTCTCTATATCTCATATCTTTCTCCACATATGGATAATGTGCGCACATGTGTAGTGATAAGCCTATTCTTTTGTACTATAAAACAATACTCACATTCAATATTCACGAAAAAACATCACTCTCATCTATGTAATCCTGGTTGATTGTATTAAGACGTGTGATAAGTTACTCACTAATCAATGACAATACCCACCTAATCCAAGGAAACCATAAATTTTTGTAACACATAATGGTTTGATCCATCCATACATTTTAGAAATCCATTTATTTGTGAAATTTATGAAATTCTATTGATTTGTTTTTTAGTTCAAAAAAGGAATCCGTTTTAAAATTATTTTATTGAAGATTGTGATTCCTACTCCCAAGGAGTTGGGAATTTCATTTGGGCAGCCATTACATTGTTCTTTACATTAGTTGTTGCCTCATTTATCCTATTTCCATCCATTGAATATAAATAAATTTAGAATTTCAGATGAGTATTTTTAAACTTTTAAACACATAAATATGAAAAAATGAACATTAAAGGGATAAATAATAAGTGAAAAATTTTCATTAACATTTTAATTTATAGGTTTCAATGGTAGTTATCCACGATCTATTTTCTAACATAAAATATTTTAGAATTGGTTTTTCACATAAAAATAATTTTCATAGATATTGTGAATTTAGAAAATATTATCCCCTAGAAGTGTGAAACTAGTGGTAAAACTAGGCCATTTATGAGGCACCAGGTGACAATGAATACTATCCCAATGTTCCCTTTCTAGGTTATTATCCCTAGGTGCCTCTATAGAAGAACCACATCAACCTGTTGTATCCTAATTGGGATGTATTTTTTTAAAAACCCATTAATATATACTTAAAATATATTATGGATGTTATATATGGTTTATAATGATCTTTCTGTATTTATATATAGTTTTATAATCCTAATAAAAAATAACTAGACTTTCCTCTCATACAAAATATGATAACCCATATCATAAATACACATTAATTGGTGATTTATTACATAAAGATACAAATAATACAATCCAAGAAGAACATTAATATGGGTTTATTTTTGAAATTATGTGCATATTTTAAAAATGTTAAATAGATATATAATGAAATTTTCTGAAATATCAATAACATGACCATAAAATACCATCATTCTTCTAAAACTGTAAGGGATAACCTAGCGATCTACATAATATATGTGTGAAATATAAATTCAAATAAGTAAATAAAAAATTAATATCATAAGATAAAGAAAATTATTTTATCCAAGGGGTATATCATGGAATCACAAGAGGGTTTAAATCATATTATTAATCAATGAGTCTTGATATACATGATTACATAATGGCAGCATAGGAATATATAAACAACATAAAGCATTATATCATTAAAAATATAAAGGAAAACTCAAATGAAAATAATATAGTGTGATTATCATAACATATTATGCACCATACATGGAATCTCATATTATAAAACATTACCTAATTAATTGAATTGGTGATATAATTCTAGGCCCACATGTCCCTTTCATATAATGTACATTCGTAAAGTGTGCCATAAAGATCATAAAACATAGGGAAGTATTTAATAAATTTTAATATGATGTTTAATTTTTTTGTGTTAAATACATTTAAATCCAAAAATAATGGAAATATTAGTACAAATATGTGAATACCCTGGACTGTAAATGGATATAGGTATTAACTAAACAGTTGTTTGCCATGGAAAACTATAGGATAATCATAGCCACATAATGGGTGTACATAAAGGTTAACATAATGAGTGAATGAGAGGAAATCATATATCTTATTAATTGGAAATCAAATCTATAGTATGGAGTATTTAATAGAACAAATCCAAACATGAAAAAATTTGAACCAAAAGGCATGAAATAAATAAGGTTCTTGAACAATGGGGAGAAAAAGATGATAACATTCCTTTAGAGGATACTTATAAAAACATGGGAGGAGCTTATTTAGAGAATGGGTGACCCTGGGAGGGATGCAAAGTGGTTATGTAAAATTATATTCTTGAATGAATTTCTTATAGTGAATAAGAATGGGTGTTTTTGTTGGTTTATTTTGAATAAGAGAGGATAATTCCTTATTAATTTCAAAATATAGTTTTCAGAGTCTATATGATAAAGTAATCAAAATAAAAAACCATACAATTTTCCCCATATTTCCCACCAATAGAGATAATTTTTCTTTATTTTAGATTTTTATGAACTTATATCATTAAAATAAAACCATTTGTTATGTTGAAGTGAGTCATGTTTTTAATGAATTCATTTTAATATATAAAAACATATAGAATTTTGTCGATTTGTTAAGGATTTATAAAACTGATAAAATAACATTAAAAAACATTATATTGAAAAAAATACAATATATGTTTATCTTTTCATTCCTTTTATGATATTTAATATGTCACATTTGGGTAATTGTGTTTTTATAATACACACTGTATATTTATACCGTATTTAATTTTGACCTGAAAATTTGACTATCTCTAATGATATAAAAATATTAATAGTTGTATAATTTTTGCATTATGATTTCAAAAATAATATTTATTTTAACAAAATAAATCTCTATGGATGAAAACATACTTATTTAAATTGAAACCCAACCTTTATTGAAAAATTATTGTTTTTTTACAATAATAGTTTCTGACCCTTATAAATTTTTTTTTTAACATCGTAAAATTATATTATCATTTATATTGAATAAATATATTTTAATATTAATATATATTTAAAATATTATTTATTTAAATAAATTATGATTTTGTTAAAAATCATTTTCTTGGTTTAAAATTTACAATTCCCAAATATAAATTTTTTGATCCATCATATAAAAATAAATTTTTTGTCAAAATAATTATTTAATAATTTAAAAAGTGACATTCAAATTAGATAAATATATTCATATTTTATTAAATATAAAAAATATAAAAATTAATATTTTTAGTGTTTAAATATATATCCATTTATTACAATAGTTAATTACCTAAGGGCAAGGTGTGTGATTGAGATATTTTCATGGGGTGGTTCGATGAATATCCTTTAGAGGATCATCTCAAGGATCTTGATCTTTTCTCATAAATGGATTCAATAATGATTCATATATTAAATCTCACCTTATTCTTGGTCAAGTGAAAATCCATGTGATCAATCTCCCTTATAATATCTGATAAATGTGAGTCATATGTTACGCTCCTACTAGTTGAGGTTATCAGTTCATCCATATATGTTAACTAGACTTTGGCATAAATTTCATATATATTAGTCATATGATCAATTTTCAATGCTTATATTATCAATAGATGTGATGAATTATTATATTTCAAATCCAAAAAGATATATCATTCTAAAGTGACTAAAGTAGTGTAAGAAGTTTCTATAATTTATTATATAATAATTCATTTATTAGTTCAAAATGATGTAATTTCATTAATAAATGTCCCTATCATTACAACTTTTTGATGAGAGAATTCACAATGAATTTTCCCCTCCCATGGTTATAGAAGATATCCATGTCAAATTTCTAATGGTATTGCACCAATGCCTCTATCTAATATTAATGTTCTTTTGAGAAAATATTTAGATCAAACTCATAGGTTTATAAAATAATATGAATCCATCTTCGAAAAGATAATCATGCTAACACATAAGTGCATGAATAACCACAAAAATATACAAATCATGAGTGGGGTTATTTTTATAATGTCACTAAATATGACATGAACTATAGGCCACAACATGATCATCCTTCTTAAGTACCCATTCTAATGTAGCACTATAATCATCAAAGTATATAATGTACCCTTTACATGGATTAGGTAAACTCAGAATAAGTTTAATTATCAAAGTCATTTCCACTCAACGATCTAAGTTATATACTATTCATCCTATTTGAAGTTTTTTTATTTCACGGTAATAGAAGTTAATGGTGGAGAAAACATCGAGAGGTCCTTAAAAACCCATCAATAGTATCCAAAAAGACCAACAAATATTTGTATATCAAATACATATAATTGATTCGGCCAGGACAAGATAGACTTCTCCTTATTAGTATGATCTGATAATAAATGTTTAGAAATTACGTTTTGTAAGAAAATAACATATTTGATCCAGAAAATACATTTCAAAATATTTCTATAATGATAATAATTCATCATGTTATCCAAAAATAGAATCATATTTTTTGAATTCTCATGTTCAGAACATGAATAAAACAAAATTTCATCCATGAACACTACCTAAAAAGCGTTGAGATACTAATGGAATATTTATTTCATCATATCCATAAAAAATAAGTAAGCATTAGTTAGACCAAATGGTATAATAATTGATTCATAATTCTCATACCTACTTCTGAATGAAATCATCAGTATATCATTATTTTTAGCTCAAAGCTGATGATAACCCAACTAAAGATCAATTTTTGAAAACCACTATCCCCTTTAATTGATCAATATAACTATCCAGGTTGGGAAATTAATAATAAATATTTATTGATACATATTTAATCTTCGAAATTACATGATCAAATGAAGTGAACCATGATCCATTTTTCGAATATAGATCTGGGGATACCCATGTAGAAAACTATTATAAATATAACATTTCACCATTACATAAAAAACTAAATCTTGAGATTTTTTTCTCAATTGGTTCAATACGATAAGAGTGTTTTGATGTCAGTTTCATATTTCTAACCATATCAATAATAATATTATAATTTTAATATATAGGAAGACTGATGATTTTAACTAGGAAAATGTAAGGGATGTCCAAAAAAATTATTGAATGATCAATAATAGAATAAATCACATTGATACCATAAGGAACATTAGGCAACAAACACATTATCACTAGGTGGATAGGTCATGTACCACCAGTCCTATGATTTAAATCTCCTTAAACACCCTAGAGATCTTATTAGATGGAATTAATGTGACACTAAAATGATAAAAATAATCCTTATCTTGATGAGGCATAATATAATCGATCCCATCTATGATGTAAAATATATCTGTATCAATAATAATGAAATACTAGAATAAATCGACATCATTTATTGATAGATAATAAGAATGACATAGAAGATTTCTACTATTTTCATTTTCCATGAGGTGTCACTATATCCATAAAAATGGTATTGAAATCCATCGAATTATTAAATATACCATGAACATGTATATATGAATGAGTAGGAGGTACTGATATCAAATAATTATATTTCTATATAAGATGAAATAATGATGGTACCTCTCAAAATTTACAAACCCATCTCATCCTCCATAGAAAAATCATCCACTTCAGGAAGGTACTTCCCACCAAAAGCTTGTTGTTGGATCCCTATAGATGTTGTAATATCTGACTATTCCATATTGGCATTTGGATCTACCAATCCATGGGTATAATTAGGCATATGCATATCATGATAGAATCCTTGTTGATTCCCATTGAGGATACAGATACTGAACGTTTTCACATGTGTGGAACATGAAATTTTGGTTTGGTAGACCTTTTCCCATTGATAAAAACTTAGGGTTACACAATTGGATGTAATCGATGTTTCATTAGAGGACTGTTGTGGTGAACCACATCCCACACTGTGGAAATGTGCATTCCTCTTCCTCTTATTTCTATTCACACCACTGAATAAACTTATATGTGGAAGAGAATGATCAGAATGAGTAATCTATTATATCATTACAAATTTTTTCATTATATACCTTTCTACCATATTAAAATGGTATCAATCTTCAATATAAACATACATGATCTAATATTTGATCGCAAACCCTATAGGTACATTTATGTCTTTATTTAACAATTATTTACTAACTTCTATGAAAAAGAACAACCTTTTCAAACATGTTTGTGGATGTAAACACCAAAATCTCTCTAAGTTACAAGAAAATTAACTCCAGATACATTTCCTTAATCAATGAATTTGGATAGAACTACTAGTATAAGAGTGTCTTAAAAACGTTCTGGTCCATGAACATGTGGTTATATAATTGAAAATACTAATCCCACCATCACATGATGGGACCCTAATGCATAAACATTTCACAATTCAGCTTGATATTATCTAGTGTATCCGTAAAGTGAAATATATGATCAATATTTTTAGTCTAGTCCTACCACTCTTTGGGAGTATTTTTACGATTAAAATTTGCGGTCTTATCATGTCATAACTCTCATGATAAATCTATTACATTCTTATCCCATGGTTGTACAATGATATCTACATTATATACTTTCACTATATTTTAGTTTAGGGAACGAAATAATTAGACTATGTCCTATATATGGTTTTTATCCAAAGGAAGATTATATTGAGGATAACCAACCTCACCCCCATGTGGAACCCATTCAATATGTATCATAGGCATACTATTTCACACCACATACATGTGAAACGACGAGAGAAGAGGTTAATCATAGTTTATCGTGGATAAATGAAATAAGAATGTAATAATAAGATTAAAATTAACTATATGAGACACACATCCCAACATCCCAGGGTAACTTTAGTCTCCACATAGAAATAGTATCCTATGAACTCACCAAAACATACTTCACATGTTTTAAAAATACTATTTCACATTTAATTAATGTCTATATATAATAATACACAAGAAAAAACCTCATATGATGGTAATTTTTCAGGAACCAACTTGGGTACCCTTTAACTCTATCACCTAACCTAATACATTATATAACCATGGGTTGTTCCCTATCACCGTAAGCGAGATAGTTGTACCCAATCCTCAATAAAAAATGAAGAAATTATTTTCCCAACATGAATTAAAGAAAATTACATATATTTATTGAGAAAAAAAACATCAGAAAAAAACGAATGAAACTTATTCCATAACCAAATAATCACTGTTGTAGTGATAAAAGTAAAAACCATGTCAAAAACCCCAAAAATAAAAATGTCATTAAAGACACCCCGAAAAAAGGATAACTAAGGAAAAGGCATATAATACATGTGATATATGGAATATGACCCAACATCTCACCACCCACTACCAAAACCAGATGACAGAAACCTCACTACCTTGCTCTGGTGCCTTGCATTATCCTACATCAAAAGTTATAACTTTGTCAACACACAAATAAAGGGGTCTGAAAGGTGTGAGATAAATAGACATAGTAGGTTCCCACCTAAGTGTTCTATATCATGTATCTATATAACAATCCAAATAAGATCATCTTTAAAAAAACAAGGAATGATAATGATTTATATAGTTTTTATATATAAATATTGATAAAAGGTAACCCTTATTCCATATTTCTATATTATAAATGTAAAATAATTTGAAATCTAATCTCAAATATCAATGATGGTTATCAAAAAAATAGTACAAACAAAATCATGGGTACATCTCTCTAATGATCACTATTGGTTGTGCTACTTTAAACACTCATACCCCCAACAAATACAATAAAGTTTATTAAGCCACTATAAATATTTTATGAATCATGGGAGCATAGGAAACCCATAAAAATTGAACTTCTATATAGTTTTTAACAATTCCCTAGCATAGTTGGTCAATGGTTTATATTAAAACACCATGACTGAACAATTAAAAAGTATAAATGGGTGATCTCTATTGAAAAAACATCCACATAAGTTCCCAATGATTCATATGTTATATACATACCAAATCAGCTCATTAAAAAAAATTATAAAACCCCATTCATAAATCCACATCACCATGATATAAAAATACCAATTATTCTATAAAAACAGGTGGAAAACATCATTTTCAAAAAAACACATTCTTAAACAATGAAATAACGTAAAAATTGAAAAATTATTTATAAAAATATTTATAAATTTTTTGCATTCATGTTCTATCGATCATAGGTTATATAAATAATAATATATATTGAACTCATGATGCAAACCACATGCATTGGGATCCAGCAACACTAGAAGGAAATCATTGACAATAATGAAGCCCCTAGAATTTATTCCGACATCTTATATCACATTCCCCAAAAAAATAATGGAATAGAGGATAGATCAACACATAAAAAAATAACATGTACCTGCTACACAACATCCAATAAATTATAGGTCCCCAAAATTTTTTTAATATATCCCGAAGGAATCAAAAAAATACTACCACTTGGATGATGAATCTATAAATTAAGTTAAAGACTACTATCGTGGACATTTGAAAAAAACAAACAAAATCTTATATTAACTAAGTGAATAAAAACATCCACTATAGAGATTGAACATTGAATAGAGGAACATTAAAGGATAGGGTACATCCAATATATCCTCCAACAAGAGACTAGAGTTTTAAGGAGACACCTGCACGTTGACTAAAGAAATAATATGACATGAATGATAATTAAAATATTTGGGCCACATGATTTACGATATAACCATCTAATTTATAGTGAAAATATCCCATGAGTCATATATACTGTAAAACACATCACTTAATGTAATATTTATTCATAATGATATTTTTAAATTATATATTAGTTCTTAGATAGAAAAAATAATATATGTTTTTGAGAGGGAATTTACAGTATGGAGGATTGTTATATTGTAAATGATTTTATGGTTTGTTCATATTGGAATAATTTAACTTGAATATAAAAAAAATTAAATTTATCAATCTAGTATTATACACCACCAGTTCTATATAACTACAAAAAACAAAACTTATGCCCTCTAAACCAGAGACATAGGCCCTCAGACATGAAAATGAGTGTACCTTAAAATATAAGATTTTACATTGATCCTGGTCCCATAATCTCTCAAATGTAAATCATGATATAAATATCAAATATATGAATAATATATATTTATATCCATATATAAATGATATTGATAGATAAATGAATTATACCTTTTTTGGAGATGGTATGTCATACATATGCTTGAATGTTGTTCTCACTTTTCAATAGATGAAACAAAATTAAGGTAAATATTAATTCACCATTATAGAATAATAAATATTTAATATAAATCATATATATTTCTTAAATTCATTTTTATTACCAACCATGTAATGTTTATGTGAAAAAATCACATCATTTTATGAAGGTGACAGTCCACACCTATGCACAAGTGATATTATCATTTTATAATATATTGGAATGTGATAAGGTAGATTACATATTATAATTATAAATGGATAATTATTTTATAAATACAATATATATACATTAATAAAATAATAATAACCACTTATGAAACATGTTGATTGAAAATAAATTGAATTGCTACGTGTTTGTGGTAATACACACGCAGACATAAGCCAAATTTTTACATACTTTTTGATTGAATAGAGGGTGTATATGGGTGGTTACATAATAATAATGAAATTTAAATATATTTATGTAACAACCCAGGTAAATAAAGAATATGAAATTTTTATGTTTATCCCTATTAGTGAATAAATTGTTAATATTAATATAAAGGGAACACTATGCTTGATGGCTTACTCAATACACCACAATGAGTTCCTTTGAAATATTATGTTGAACTATAAGAATAAAATAATTTTATTTTAAATGGTAGTTAACACCTAGCCATTGTAATGATGGAAATGAACATAACTAACTAAAAAATGATTATATATGTTTGTAAAATATTTTTACTTTTTACAATAAATGTTAGAGGATTAAAAATGTGAATGAATCCAATTTTAAGCGTAAACATTCTAATATTCTTTAAAAGGTCGATTAACCACCTTTTGAGGGCGAACCTATTTTAAATAAACTTTTTGAAAATTTTATGTGTTATATTTGACAAAATAAAATTCTTCTTTTGAATTGGGACATCAAAATTTACTTTTTGTAAATTTTTGGTATTTTTCCGATAATGTTCATTTTCTTAATAAATTGTGAAAAATGTTGTATTTTTATTCAAAACCTATTTTAAATCTAAATTATTTATATAATTATATTATCTTTTGAATTGTTATAAAGTTAAATTGGAATATATTTTTACCATTTAATCCATTAGTGGTCATTGGAATTTATTTCAATTTTAAATTGGACATAAACTAGTGTCAATATTTTAATATATATTGTCTCATAACAACACACTATTTATTTTGACACTGGAAATTAATTATTAAATTAATTAATGTAACTTATATTTTTTGAATTTTTTAAAATAGACATCATTTTTGAATTCAAAATATCAAATATAGCTTAGGGTGAATTTTTGGAATTTTTCTGAAAAACCTTAATTTTTCGATAAATAGTGAAACCACAAAGTGGTAGTTACAGAAACTGATTTTTCCTTTAAATGGAACTTTATCACTTCTGTGATTTTCATTTTAAAAATCCAATATAAATTATTTTAATTATTAAGTAAAATGTGGTTCAATGGGAAGAAAATAATTTTTGATGAAAAGTATCTTTTAAGTTTTATTAATCACGATTAATGGTAATTAGTGTGATTTAAGGTAAAAATGATATTATAATAAAATGAAAATATCTTGACACTTGTCCTAACCCTATTGGATGAGTCATTTCCGACCAAGACAACCGATGAGTAAATTTATGAGACCCCATGGATCCACGTGGGTAAGATAATGACATTTATGCCTTTTATTTAAAGTAAAAGTAAAAATGACTCAAACATGTATTGTTTTACTAAAACAATTTTTACATGGGGTTATACAAGAAATATTTTTGACTATAAATATTCATTCTAAATATGAATAAATTTACTACATCATGAATTGTTTTTTAATTTTTAGACAGTAAATAAATTAAATTAGTTATGACACCATGATGATTTAGCGATTACCTCATTATTTAACAATTTTAATAAAATGAAAAGATAACGTAAAATCTAAGACAAAAACTTTTCAAAAACCTATTGGATGGCTGTATTTCAAACTCTTATCACCTTATCCTAGAAATATATAATTTTTTGACCTTTAAAAACTGATAATCATTTTATAATAAAGTAAAGTTTATAACATTCCAAGAGTGCCCCTCCTCTCCTCCTATAAAAGGCCCCCACCTCTACCACCATACCCACACCTCTCAAGCCTCTGGATCAGCCAAAACCTGCCCATTTAATATCTCCACATCACTCTATTCATCATTGAAGCCTCACCATTGGGCATAATCCTTTCCATGTAAGCCTTTGAGCTCAAATCAAAAAGAGTTACCCGATTAAAAGGTAATGTCTTCCCTTGTGTTCTTTTGTTTTATTTTTCTTCTCCAACCATATAAAATCTTTTTATTTAGTTATTTTGTAACAACACCTGTTTCTTAAGTGTAATATTATGTTTTATGTCAAGGATTCGAGCTACACTTACGGACACCTTCGTCTAATGGTTAAAGAACATACTGTTCTTGTGAATGGAAAATTTCTGCCTCACGAAACGATGATTGTTCAATCTTCTCTTAACACCATTTATGGAGGAAATTATGATGTCACTATATTTTATATATGATATATATGGTATTTATGTTTTCTATATGCCTCGGTATTTTATATTTAAAACATTCCTTTATGCTTTTCATGTTGTGCAAATGCGATAATTTCATACGAGGAAGTGTGGACTACCTCCCCCTCAAGTGATGTGACTCGTTCATGCAATACATGGAATGTATAAAGAATGAAATTAATGAAAATATGTGACCTATATAACATATATATTATACTTTAATTATAAAATATATATCTCTCAATTATTTTTAATTCCATTAATATGACAAAGAAATGAAAGTAGCATTCATGCATACGTACGGCCTACCGTCTCCATGAACGGTGCATTTCATTTATTTTTATCTCAAAATTTTATGGAGTAGTATAAAATGAATATGTAATAGATATATATTATAATTAAATCATTAATACTATTCTAGAGATGATTTACTTACAACTACATGGACAATCGATTTAAAACAAGTTCATTTTTGACTCATGTACCAAACATCGACAAAAAAGTCTGATATGAAATCACATTATTAACCAATTATTATAAAATTATAATATGTGATATGAACTGAATAATAATATATAAAATAGTTCCTTAAGAAATTATAATTTGACCAATGTCTATTATTCAATAATTTAAAGAAACGAACAAGACATGTCAGACTTGAGGTAAGGGTTCCGACCTCTCTCTTTCTTTTCAAGTACCCTCTTTGATGTCATTTCATTTATGCTACATGTTCTTATGTTGGAGGATGTTCTTTTATATTTACCATACTATAATTTTTATTTTCATATGATGAGATACCCCCACTTACTCCCATAAATTCATTTTAAGAATTATTATGTGGCGCTGTTAGGCTGCCGAATTTTCGCAAGGGATCTGACCTCTCTCTTTCTTTTCAAGTACCATATTTCATGTCATTTCATTTATGCTCCATGTTATTATGTTGGGGGATGTTATTTTATATTCCTATTTCTGTAAATTTTATTTTAATATGATGAGATACCCTATTTGATCTCATCAATCCATTTTCGTATCTTTTAAGTGGCGTCGTTAGGCTGCTGAATTTTCGTAAGGGATTTTTCATCTCACTTTTATTCCCGTGAGATTTATGCAACATTTTCCACCATTTACATTTAGTGGTATATGTACTGCCCATTATTATACTATTTGTGTAATATAAATTTCATTATGATTACTTAAATCAATTTTGTATTGTCATTCTTTCATGGGGTGTACGTTTCGAAAGTTACCCAAGTCGGTAAGGGAACCTTTCACCCTCCTCTTTTTAAAAGACTTCTTTTGTTATGTATTTTAATTCACATCTTATTAGTTTGGGATATTTTATTCTATATCCTTATTAATTTAATGTTTATGTCCATGTGATGAGATACCATTCACTCTCTCATCGACTAATTTTCTGAATTTTGAAGTGACATCGATAGGCTGTCGAATTTTTACAAGGGAACGTCTTAACCCAATTTCGATTTCTTTGGTTTCAACTTGTACTTATTGAACATGTCATCCTATGAATATGCGTGGATGACATATAATTGTTTAAAACTTAATATCCACATATATTGGGTGTTTTTATATTTCTCACACATAATTATGTGATAGATTTATCCTTAATTTAAGGATACCATCTTTATAATGGATTTCATCTCAATTTACATTTCCATTGAGACATCATTGTTGTTATGAACCAATTCACTCTTATATGGTGTGTATACTGTTCTTTGACATATTATATCATGAATCCCTTTATTCTCATGATATTATAAAACTCTGATTAAATGTTATTCCTCAATTATTTGTATTCAAGAGTCTATCATTTTGTTAAAAACTCTTTAACAAAAATATCATTTTAAATGTTTTAAAGATTCATTATTATGAATCTTTATCGTTAATGTCCATGTTTTCAAAATGGTTTTCTGTATTTATTTATATGGAAATTAATTTTTTAAAATTAATATTCCATTAAAAACATTAAATTGGTATGGGACACTTTGATTAAAAAATTACTTTTAAATGGTTTTTGAAAATGGATTGATTAATTCAATATCTTGGAATTACTTATTGTGATTGAAAATGTAGTGTTTTTATTGAAATTTTTATATTTTCAATATTTTATGTGTAATGATGGTACATTGACATTTTACGAGTGGTTACATGATAAACAATATGACGGGTGGTGCCGTGAATACCAGGAAAGGTGGTTACATTATAACCTCCAATAAATTGGGTATGGAAGTCGGCCGTATGGATATTCCATTAAGTATGTGTGGAAGTCGACCATATGGTTATTCCATTTAGGTATTTTTATGTACCAAGTTATCTTTATATGTTATGTGTATTTTTTATATGGGTTTTATGGTAATATTTTGGTTACAAAAGGGTAAGTAATGATCTTTTATTCATTGAAGAGTTTATACTACTTTATAAAGGTGAAACGTATTACTTTGGTAAAGTTTTCATGGTTTACTTGTTGTTTTGAAAAACTAACAGTTTTCCTTCTTTTAGTATCCCTTAATGAGATCTTTATGCTCATCCCAACTTTTTAAATGTTTTCACAAGACATAAAGTTGAATTGGGTCAAGGATGGGATCACGGAAATGTCAGGCTTTCTAAAACAAGGAACTAGACATGACTATTTTGGTCAAGAGTTTTTATTTTGTGAAAAAAATGGCAACTACGTAGATTTTTCTACTTTATAATCTTTGAGATGTAATAGCTATGTCCTAATTCTCTAAAACTCTAAACCTGAAAAGATACTCAATGTGAATTATTCCATTTAATTCAACATTAAGTAAGGTTTAAGGCTTGGGATTTATAATTTAGGTTACTAAATTTATTATTTTATGATGAATTTCACATATTTATACGATGTAAATTAAGAATTAAATTAAAATTACTCATGTAAGACAATTAACCCTCATTCCATTGGATATCTTTTGATTCTTTTTTATAGTCCGTTTGATTTGTCTTTTATGAAGAAAATTACCTCCAATTTATAGAAACAGAAGTCAAGAGAGTATTTTAGTAGGTTTTGTGTAATATAAATCGATCAATGTAGAGTAATGAAGATAAGGGAGGGGTATCCTTTCATAAGTGGCAGAAAGGTTGTATATGGAATTTATTAAATTATTATTATATCATAAAATGATTTTCCTGAAATTTAATTCTATATAGGTAGATATTATAATTTAGGATAGAATAAAATTGACTTATATCCGTAAAAAAGTATTTAATGAAATTTAATTTCCAAATGTAACATTATCTCCGGGATTAAACCCATATAAACCTATTTTAACCTTAACAACAGTGACTTTTTTATGATTTTTTTACTATTCACTATGAATAAAAATGAAAGTGGACTCACTAACAATGTTTTAAAATATAATTTAAAATATTGAAACCATTTGAACAAATTAAATGTCTAAAATTTCAATAAATTACATTTAATATAAACTCTAAAAAATCAATGAAATATGATTTTCAAGAAATTTATTTTCTTATGTATATAATTTTTTTAAACCTAAATCCACATAAAATTAATTAAAATAACATAATTAGATTAATATTAATATAAATGATGAAATTTTAATTTAAATGTCAATTTGAACCAAATTTTACCTTTTTAGAAAATTAAAATTAAAATTAAATGTTATATTATAATAATAATTTTTAATTATTCATCGAAAATTAATCAATTTAGAAGAATGATAAAACATTTAATCTAGTGAATTTTTTAAAAATTTATTTTTATTTGTTAGAATCAATTATTGATATTTTCTGAAAAAATATTTATATTTCCTTCTCACAAAAAGTAATAAAAATTATTTCTTTTGGAAAAAGAATTTTTTTCATATAATGACATTTCTAAAAATATATTTTATTTAAAAAAACCATTTATAATATTTTTAAAATATTTTTACTCATATTTATACAACCAAATTTATCACTATTTCAAAATGGGATACTATATGATGGTTCATTTATACTCATGGTTTTGTGTATTGTAATATATCAATGAAATTAATTTTTTTCAAAAGTATACATGTCATAAAATAAACGGGTGTTACATTAAACCACCCTTAAATTTAATTTCTCCATTTAAATTACATCAATTTAATATAAAGATGATGGTATATTAGTTTCATTTGATCATCATATTCCAATGTCAATATTTTTAAATATTTTATTCCTCTAAAGAACATTATTATGGTGACAAGACATGATTTGTATAACATTGTATCTATCATATAGGATTTTTATGAGTTTTTATTATAGTAAAAATAATTTTATAGTTGATAAACCTATAATTTCAATAAATGAAATGAATTGGGTAAGTACTACCTCAGGATAGATGCATGAAACGCATTGTTAACCTGATAGAGGATTGGTGGGAATGCCGAATGATAACCTCTTGGCCAACTCAATCCAGAATCATGAAGGTTACAATATAAATTGAGATTAATTTTTCCATACTTCCATATCTGACAAACATTTTCTATGGAGAAATTATAAGGAATAATTACACGCTTACTTTTATTTCCATATTTCACTGATGATTGTCAATATATATTTTATGGTAGATATAAGATGTCATGATGTGATGATAAATGGAAATTAATTTATCTTTTTATAAGTAGTTATATGAGATCTCAATATCTTTATTTCTTTAACTTTATTAAATAAAATTATATTTATATACATAATTAAATAGAAGGACTCATAAGTGGTCTTCTAAATTTTCATGTGAAATCTATTTTTTTTCTGATAACTAAACCATAAGAAGGATTTGATCTAAAACATTATTAAAATAAATAAACGAAAACCTCACTATTTAATACAGTTTTTAAATGGTTATATTATAATATCAATATATCAAATTATTTTATGATTTATAAAAACAAAACATTGAATAAATAGCTTTCTAAAGTCTTCCCCAGAACATCAAGGAATACTTTTGATTATGATCAAATAAAATAGAATGTGGTACTCTATGGAACCTTAACACTTAGATAATATATTAAATATAGATATTAAAAAGAGTGAAATATTATATAATAGTGATTAAGTGTGATTATTTTGTAAATATATTATCTAAAACCCAAATATAATTATGTCTCATAGGCATTTTGGAGAGTTCGATGGAAAAATATAGGAGATGTTTTCCCTTTTCAATTACTGTATGGTTAATGGTTGTAACATACCATTAGAGTTTTTTTCTATTAATATTATATATATTATGTAACATAAACCAATATGCATACTCACAAATATCTCCCATCATTTTTTGACCAAAAATACTCATTCAAATCTTTATACATATTCATACTTCCATGTTGAATAGAGAATGATAGAATATATGGTTCATAAATTAATGCCTTATTCGCATCTGGTATAAATGGAACACATAAATGGTTCATGAAAATTATATTTCCATCAAAATCATGTTTTAACTCAAGAACATTTATAATTTTATTTTATATTTGTGCATCTTTATTTTACACCCCCTTAATTATAACATTGATATATGGATGGATTTTCAACTGAGGAAGATAATATATCCCCACTTCATTCATGTTATTTAGAACAATCTTTAAAAAATTCATAAATATTGGATATTTTGTGATCTTCATAAAGGATAATATTGGATAATATTGTTTACTCAAAGAATTACCACCTTGTTCGCATTCCTTGGGTGGAAATGTATTGGAAATTCATAATCATTTATCAACTCCAACAATATTCTATGACTCATATTCTTCTACAAATGTGTGAACATATACTTAAAACGTTAATAATTAGTATTTCTATCACATTTTTTTCCATAAATATAATACCTTTATATCAATTATGAAAATATTTCCACAACCAAATCTATATCATGACATAGATAATTTTTAGCAGTATCCATCAATTTTTTTGAGACATAAATAATATGTTTCCTTTTTTTTGATAAATCACTATTCACCACACATCCTTATCCATAGAATGGATATTTAATCATGGTTTCGTTGTCTAACATTCCCTTCATTTTCTTAATATATTATTAACAAGTATATTTCCAAAGAAACTAGTCTCTCTTCTAAGATAACATGGTGAGTTGATTGTATAGTGATTATATGTATTCCAAAAATCAATGATAATATCCATAGAAACCAACAAAACTACGGATCTCAGTCACAGAATCTAGTGTGGGAAAATTTTCATTAACTTCTAACTCTAATGGAGATACAGATATACCCTTTATTGGGATTACTTGATCCAAAAATTGAATCTTTTTGTTGCAAAAATTTACACATGATTAATTTTTCATATAAATTCACCATCCATAGGTTCATTAGTAAAACCATCATGTGATATTCATGTTCTTCCTTTATCTTTTAATATACAATAATATCATCTTTAAATACAAAAAAACTGATCAGGTAATCTCCAAAGGACCCATTCATTAAATCTATTAAGATAACATTGGAATTTGTACAAAATGGTCCCCCTATAAATTCATAGAGTATAAACCGTGAATATAATTCTATATTGTGTATATCCTAAATATTGAACATCAATTGATGATATAAAAATAATTTTAAATATTGGAAAAGTTTTGATCACTATAAAATTGATCAATCAAGTCATAAAATTGTGGAAGATGTGACTTTTTCATTATAATTATCTTATAAAACTACAGACAACCAAGGAGGATTCACCTTGATAAATCCATCTTCTTAACAAAAACAATAAGTGCAACCTAAAATGGAGAATATGGATAAACATATACATTTTCAATATTTTACAGATTTTTATTCAAAAAAATTTAACACAATTATGTCTATTTAATAAATATACTTTAAAATAGGTGTGTCTCCACTTATGAGTTCTATTGAAAACTCAACATCAGTATCTGGGGGAAGAATAGAAAAACCTTCTAGAATAATATCAATAAATTTACATAAAATATGAATATATTTGATAATGAGTTTATCCCAAAACATTTGAGACAAACACCCATTTTCAATAAAATTCGAGACTCATGTGATGTATTTTATTTCCATATAAAGTTAATATTTATCACTATACATATTTAAAATCATATGTTGGTTAAGAATATATCACATTAATTCCCTTCACAAATAATTTATGTCGTATTTTTGTTAATAAATCCAATCCACAGTCAAGATAAAATCAAATTCAATCATAAGGGGAATAATAATATTTTCAGGATGCACATTCCCAAAACATATATTAGAGAAGAATCATAGACTTTCTAGGAGATCATTATACCATTGAGGGTTTTCAATTATAATTCAACATTTAATCATTTATGTGGTATTGTGATACCTATAGAAAATTATTTATATATAATTGAGTGGATATATCCAAATGTAAATAATACATAGGAAGATTCAGAGGGATTGTAATTTTGTCGTTTACCACATAGTAATCATGTACATCATCATAAATTTTTATCAAATGATATTTTCTTTTTTATTTTGTTTTAAATGGTTTTTGATGTTAATCATCATCATTGACTATCCTATTTGTGTACTATTTTACATGATTCTCAAACACATTGCATTTGAAACACAAGGGTGTGGATGCATTTTGTGGGGATTTATCTTTTTCATTATATATGATAATATTCCCATATATCTTGAATTCATCTTCCCAATAACCTTAGTTTACACACATAGAAAATATTATTTTCCCCTAAATAAAATTTTCTTAAAATTTTCTTCCACACTTTTTCTGTGGAAGAAATTCCATCTTATTATTTCCATGTATTTTATAATTTCATTTGAATTCCATCTATATTTTCTTATCAAACACATGAGATTGATTAGTACATATATTATATATCCCCACCATCATATCATATTTAATTATATATTAGTAACTATGGATTTACCTTATGTATACTTCCCTTAGGAGATATAGTTTTAATCCATGAAGGAATCAATTATCATTATAATCAGGTTAGATGCCAATATCATAAAAATAACTTATATGTCTTGTATGATTTTCAACATGTGTACTAATGGATTCATCATTATTTTGTTTTAGCTAAAGCAATTACATCCCCATTTCCATGTGTACAATATGTGGAAATTACTTATTAAAATATAATATCCTTAGCTTATCACACTCAATAGTGTAAATTTATTATGAATTCATAATTTTCATGATAAGAGTAAACAATTTATTTTCATGTCTTTACAAATAATAAATATAAAAAATAATTTCTTCATTTTATCAATATTTGTTAATAAAAAATTTGTTTTCATTGGTACGGATATATTAATATGTCACAAGTTGGTTATAATACACAATAAAATAAAGTGCTTGTTTCCTTATAAAGGACTCAAAATAACATTTTTTTCCTTTTCACTTTTGTAATCTCAACATATTCAAGGGTTGATAATGTTATGTGAAAATAATAAAAATGTTTTTCATTCAAAATCCCTAAAATTTTATTCATTATGAGGAGAGTAATTAAATGTCTCATAACATTTAGCATTAAATGAATCCTTAGATTCCATTACATGACTAGAACCAAATAAACCATCTGTGGGAAATTATAATAATATATTAAAACTACATAATCATGAAAAATAATTAAGTGGATATCTAATTCATGACATGTTCTTATAAATATATGACACCATATGTTTATTCTAGTTAATTAGTTGTTATCTAAAATAAGAATCCTTCATAATGATTTAGAAAGAAAATTTTATTTATAAAAGAATATCCCTATGGAGTGTTATACATGGGGAGATGTAAGTTCACACTCACTGTGCACTAATATGATGGTCAATATATACTCAACCAACTATTTTCAGTGTTACTACACCTAGAATCATATATTCTAATACTATGTCAACTTTTTGTATCCAAACAGTGATGTTTTACATGAAAAATGACACACCTTTCTTTACAATAACATAATATGTTATCCTATACAAATTAATATCCTTAGGGTTCTCAAAAAATATTTTTCACCACAGTTTCCAATGATAAAAAACTATCTCTGCTTCCAACTATAGAAACCCACACTTTTCATACATTAATATAACATCTTATTTGATAAATATTAAATACATTGCATTATTACTCAATCTAGAAACATTTTGTTCATGTTTCCTTGAGAACATGGATACATAAAAAACATCTTAAAAAGTGATCCAAATCATATCACAATAATTTTATTATTTCATTAACTATTCTTAAAAATAACATACATAATCACTTTCTCAATAACCTGGGGAAAGTAAAAATAATAATGTGTGATCTCAGATTTTTAGTAGGCTCAACAAGGGAGATATAAATGACAACATAAACAAAAAAAATAACCATAAAATTATGAAAACATGATAAAAAATTCAAAACATTACCCTACATATCATAGATCATAATATAGAGTCATGGAATAATGTTTGGTAGATGATAATACATGAATCATAATGGAATCAAAGAACATGAGCCTTGAATGAATAACACTGGAATATTACATATGTTTTTTGAACATAAATATGAAGAAATAATATTTTCCATTGTCAATGATATATTAACCTACTATCATAGTATATAGATTTAACTCCTCATTCAATCGTATTCTTAGTCAAGGTTCACCAAAAAATATTATCACACTTGAAAGAGTCCCTTACTAAAAAAGGATTCATCACAATTCAAATCCTTATAATTATTTTATATATAAATATTTAACCAATGAATTAGAGTGACATACAATTATAATAAAGCCGATAACATATTTATAATCGAACATTTGTGTCCCACATATTCATAAAAATTTCATCATAACATTACTTATGGAAAATGAATGGGTTATATAAGCATTTCATTATTTCATTCTAGCATAACCCATAGAAAATAAACATTTTCCATAATATTAACATCATCACAATAATAATACATCCAGTCAAATAATAATGATTTTATCACTGTATCATATCCCAATAATTCATAGTTTACATGAATATATGTAATCTTATATAAAACTATCTTTTAATATATCCAATGAATATTTCCATAAGAAAATACCCTTTTAATTTTTGAATCACTACCTAAAATCGAGAAATTTTCTAATTATAAAAAAATATATTTTCTTCTAAAATAGAATTTTAAAATCCTAAATAAATCATTAAATCATTTACTGGTCAAAATGTGAAAAATTTCATATATGTTGAGTATATTAAAAAGGTCTCATTTTACACTATTGGTGAGATATCAGAAGTACCTTGTCTAAAAAATGACATGTATATTGATTTGAAAATAATTTATAAAAAGTATAAAATGGGTTAAAGTTAATTTAAAATATTATAGAATAATACTAATGCATTATTGAAATAATTTTTGGGAAAACATATACATGAAAGTGAAAGGATTTCCAAAACAAATATAGAAATAAAGTCAAATTTCCTTAGAAACATTATTTCTATATCTAGAGATATTAAAGATAGTAAAAATTAAGGAAAAATGTTGTATATAGAAATAAACATAGGATTAAAAAATCCATGATATTTCTTAAAGATAGTTCAAATAATTTCATCATTATAATATTTATTATAAACAATATTGATGAAGAATGATATTTTAACATTAATCCCTTTCCTCATGTTCAACTAGCTTCAAATGTTCTTTAACCTCAAGTATAAAAAAAATAATTTTTTTAACAATTATATAATATGTTTATGGTGATAATTACAATATCATATTCAATACACTTATATTATCTCAACTCTCATTTATCAGAAATTACAGATTAAAATCATTATTTTTAGGTGCTAACTGTTCCATTTTTCATGATAATTTTTGTTTTTATGTTCTTATCTTTTTGCATTAGTCACGGTTACATGATATCGATAATTTAAAAAAAATACATAAGCGTAGTATATTTTGATTATATATATATATAGTCATCCATATATGATAGATATTTAATAAATAATTATATCATTTATGGAGGCGGTATGTCATATGTACGAATGAACTTCTTTTCACTTTATTATATAGACAATGAACGAAAAAAATATTAATTCAATATTATATAATAATTTTTAATTAATATATATTTTTTAAATATATCTTTATTAAAATCCATTTAAATAATATATTAAATAAAAATCACAATGCTTTATAGAGACGGTAGTCCGAATGTACGCACCAGTGACACCATCATTTTCCAATGGATGGGAATGTAAGAAGGTGGATATGATATAATTATTAAAAAGGATAATAATTATATAAAAATAATATATAAAAATATAACCATTCATAATAACAATCCATAAAATATGATGAAGGATATTCTATTATATAGATATGTGAAGGTGGTAATCCATACATGTGCCTGAGAGATACTTTCCCTTCCCATTTGATGTATTATTGGGTGGATATATGTAATTTCATAATAATAATAAAATGATCTCTATATTTATGAAAATAATTAATTATTTTATGATGAATAACATAAATTTCTATGATTTATAATAAGTATAAGGATCCGTCTTTAAAACATTACATATACATTAATTAAATGAATAATTCTCATTGAGGATCTTTCTAGGTTTACAGTTTTAGAGAATTAAGACATAACTATTACATCTCAAAAGATTATAATGTAGACACTTCTACGCAGTTTCGATTTTTTCATAAAATTAAAGCTCTTAAAAAGGAAACATGACTAGTTCCATGTTATATAAAGCATGTTTTTCCTTGATCCCATTATTGGCCATATTCATCTTTAAGTCCTGTGGGAAACATTTCAATAACATGGGATGAGAATAAAAAGCTTATTAAGGGATATAAAAATACGGAAGGAAAACATTAGTCCATTATACATAAAAATCAATGAAAAGATACTTTACTTATTAATTATAAGCACTTAACATAACTCATGAAATCATAAGATTTATGAATAACTCATAGAAATCATAATACTTAAAGTTAACTTTAGGCATTCATAACATTCTTATGTAGGGAGTAACCCTCATTATTATGTTTGGAATACCCAGCATAGTATATTCCCTAAATATCTTTGGATAATCCTTAGAGTTTAACTCTATCATGTTACCCAATGAATTGGAGAGCTATCTCAGGCTCACCCTCCCTTAGTTTATCGCGGAACCACCTGACTTCATAAACAATGCCAAAGAACCATAACATAATTGTATCACATAAAACATGTATAAAGGAAACATAACATTTCCATATTTTAATCATATGATATCAATAAAAATTGTTGATATAATCAAAAAATTATCAAAACCATTGTCAATACTAAAATAAAAGAAAAGTAAAACATGGTATTTATTTTTCATTTAAAAACATTATGACTTGTAGAGGATGATGAAACTAAAATAATGGTCACTACGACAGAGAAGTCGTTATCGCTGCATACGTAAGAGGAAAAAATTCCCTTAGTCATTTAGTAAAACGCCTCATGTAAAATGATTCCTTTTGAATGAAATAAAAAATCAAAAGTGTTTATTATACAACTAATAAAATATGGTCGTATATAAATTTATGTATGCCTCAATGAAAGGAGATTGAGAGGAAGTCCTTTACAATGATGATATCCTTAGATTAAGGATAAATAAATTACATATTTATGTGTGAAAAATAAACCCAATATAATTGTATATTATGTGTAAAAAAATCATAGTTCATCCACAAATATTCATATCACGACATAATCAAGAAGTAGAGGTTTAACCCAAAGAATTGAAATTGGGTTAAGAAGTTCCCTTACAGAAATTTGACAGCCTAATAACATCACTTTAAAATTCAGAAAAAGATTCGATGAGAGATAAAGGGGGTATATCATCACATGGAAATAAAATTTATATCAATAAGGATAAATAATAACATATCCCAAAATAAGAATATGTAAGTTAAAAGACCTAACAAAAATAAGTCTTTTAAAAAATGAGGGTGAAAGGTTCCCTTACCGATTTGGGTAAATTTTGAAAAGTACACCCCATGAAAGAAGGGTAATAAAATTAAGATTTAAATACCCAAAAATTAAATAATATTACACTAACAATACTATCATGGGATGTACATACACCACACAAAAGTAAATAGTGGCCAATGTAGCATGAATCTCACGGGAATAAAAAGTGAGATAAAACCCCTTACCTCGTTGTAATCAATTGAGTCGTATGACCAAAATATAATAAACACCAAATTAATCACATAATACCATGAATATAAATATAATCATGATATTATATATGAAATGGTATTAAATAATACACCACATGCAACAAATAAGTGGCGAACAACGGAAATCTCATGGAATTAAAAGTGAGAATAGGAATCCCTTGCATCAAGTCCGAGTTGTCTTGTTCATTTCTTTATATTCCATAATAATAAACCTACGTTAATTTATAAATAGTTAAGGAACCCCTTTAAAGTTTATTATTCAATTAATATCAAATATTATCATGTTATAACAATTAGTCAATTATGTGAGTTCATATCATTCATTTTGTCGATGTTCGGTACATGAGTCAAAAATGAAATTGTTTGAAAAGAATTTCCCATGTAGTTATAAGTACATCATCTCGAGAATGTTATTAAGGATTTATATATCATATATATTCAGTATATATTTATTTTATACTATTCCATAACATTTGGAGATAAAAATTAAGTGCACCATTCATGGAGACGGTATGTCGTACGTACGCATGAATGATACTTTCATTTGTTTGTCATATTAAAGGAATTAAAACTAAATGAGACATATATATATATATATTATTACTACAGTATAATATATATGTTATGTTGGTAACATTAGTTCATTAATAAAATTCTTTATAAACTCTATGTTTGGAATGAACGAGTCACATCACTTGAGGGGGTGGTAGTCCACACTTCCTCAGATGAAATTATCACAGTCCCACAACATGAAAATCATAACAATGTGATTAAAAAATATAATTCATAAGAATATTGAAAAAATAAATACCATATTTATCATATATAAATACGATGACATCATAATGGCCACCATGAGAGGTGTTACATGAATATTGAACAATCATCGTTTTGTGAAGTAGTAATTCGCCACCCACAGAAATAATATGTTCTTTAACCATTATAAGGAGTTGCGTATAGGTGTAGATATAATAAATATCATAAAAAAATCCTAGTACATTGAAAATACTTGTTTTATTATGGGATTAAATAATAAAAAGATAGTGGCGAGTGAAGAAGGAAAATAAAAGAAAGAAACACGAGAGAAGACATTACCACTAAATCGGGTAACACTTTTTGATTTGAGCCAAAGGCTTCCTTTGAAAGAATTATGCCCAAAGATAGGATTATAATAGTTATATAGGTATGTGGAGAGATAATATGATCAGATGATGGATGATCCTAGGGCTTGAGAGGTGGGGGTAAGGGGGTACAGGTGGAGTCTTTTTATAAGAGTGAGGAGGATCATTTTTGGGAAGTCTTGAGATGTTACTTTATTATAAAATGATTTTCAGAATTTAAAGGCCCCACAATGATATATTTTGAGGATAAGGTGATAAGGGTTCTAAATCAACTAAGAAAATAGGTTTTATACAAGTTTATGTCTTATATTTTAACTTATCATTTCATTTTATTTAAATCGTTCATTAATGAGGTAATCACTTCATCATCATGGTGTCATAAATAAATTTATTTATTAGATCTATAAAAATAATAAAAAAAATACCACGATGTAGGAAATATTTATATATTTACAATTAATATTTAGAGTCTAAGAGATAATATATCTAAAAAGAATTAAAATTGTTTTACTTAGGATATACAAACCTTTGTTATATTTCTCTTCTTTTTAAAAACAATGTAACAAATGTCACTATCACACCCATGTGACTCCATGGGCCCTCAGGATTGTTATAAAACTTCCCATGTCCGGCCATGACTCCAAAAAAATTATTTTGACACATTTTGGGTCATTTTATTTTATTATGATAATATTTTATTACCCTTAACTACCCGATTACTAATTAATCACGATAATTAAAGATAATTACCGTCGTTACTATTCATAATGTCAAAAAACAAATGATTTATAATTATATAATTTAGACATTATGATTCCAAATATGGAATCAATTTTATCAAATTCCAAACAAGGAAATTTCAGTAATGAATTTAAAAATAATTCTCGTTTTCAAAACCAAAGATGGGTTTTTAAGAAGTAAAATTTATCAAAAGATCGACTTGGTTATACATACAATTGAAAAGTGAAATTACATATAATGAAAAAAATTGTATTAAGTGATAAAAATATAACTAAATTACTCTTTGAAACCAATTAAAATTAAAATCTATCTATATAAATAAATTGGATGAAAAGGCAATTTTTTATTAAAATGAAATATTTTTCACTATTCATTAAAAAATGATCTTTATCAGAAAAATACCAAAAATATAAACAATGTAAATTTTGATGTATTTATTATAAAGAAGGATTTTATTTTTTATAACATATAATATGGAAAAAATTTATATTAAAAAATGGTTCCCCATCAAAAGGTGGTTAATCGACCTTTTAAAGAAAATTAGAATATTTATGTTTGAATTTGGATTCATTCAAATTTTAAGCCTCTAACATTTATTGGATAAATGTAAAATCATTTATCCAACATGTATAATCATATTTTAGTTAGTTCTATTCATTCCTGCCATTACAACAGCTTGGTGATAACTACCACTTAAAATAATATTATTATATTTTTAGTGTGTAACATAAGATTTCAAAGAAACACATTTGTTGCGTATCTGGTACGCTATCGAACATAATAAACCTTTTAATGTAAAATTTATATTTAAGTCAAAAATATTAATAAATATGAACATGTCATATTCTTTATTTATCGGGGATGTTACAATAAGAAATAAATATAAATAGTTTAGGAAATATGTTTTACTCTCCTTGAGGAAGCCTCCTTTAGATCCTTTTTAAGGACGATTAGAAAGGTCTTTTAAGAAGAAAAACTCATGTAGTTCATTTATATGTAATTTTGAAATAAATTTATTCAGATTTTTGTAATCATATAATGCTCAAAGTAGGGTATATGAGATAAAGGATGAGGTTTTCTTAATAATAGGGGGGATAAGATACCAATGGAATTTATTAAAATATTAAAATATAATAAATATGGTCTAAAGAAAAATACTTCAAAATGGATAGATATTTTTATTATGGAAAGGATGATGCTAAAATATAGACATAATATTATTATTTATAATATTTTAATTTCAAATTTATTTTTTATTAGTTTAGACCCTGGTAAACCTATTTTAATATTTACCACGATGATACATTTTTTATGTTTTCAATATTCATTTTGATAAAACATTTATGTGAAATACATACCATATTTAGATAATATAATTAAAAATATTGGATCAAATTATTAAATTTCATTCTGTAAAAGTGAGATAAATGTATTTTAAAATAAACTCACAAAACATGACGAATTTTTTTTTCAAGAGAATATGTTATCTTAAGGATAAAATTTTATTATACTAAAATACATATTAATTTAATTAAAATTACCATATTTCGATTATTAATAATGTAATTGAAAAAATATATCTATTAAGACTATTTTGAAAAAAATGGCCACCATAGTTTTCAATTAAAATCCTAATTTTCCACTATTCATCAAAAAATCAATATTTTCATAATATTATAAAATATTCTCTATAAGATAAATTTTATTTTTTTTTATTTCAAAAAATTATGTTTATTTTTCAAAATAAATTCAACAAAAGTAAAATTAATTAATGATATGTTTCATAGAAATAATAAAAAAACCATTTTAGTGGAAAAAGCATTTGTTATTACATATAATGTCTGTTTTAAAAAAATTATTTTTCATAAGTAAAAATAGTGAAATTATTTTTGAAAGGTTTTATTTATTTTAATATTTAAAATATAACAACATGGTTATAATAGTGTAAAATATTATTGTTCAATTAAAATCAGGCCTATCATGTATCACAATCTATAAAAAAATAAAATTCTTATAGAAATATATATATAATAAAATATCAAGATGTTATAGGTAATTTCTAGATTGATGGGTACAGTCTCCACTCAATCCAAATTATTTCATATCCCTGATTTTAATTTATAAACATAATAGGATCTAGAAGTATTATTCATGTATAGTTCCTATGTTTTAATCACACATGATAGAGTAATCAATCCAATTTTGACTAATCAAACAAATTTATGTTTTTATCTAAGGACCCTATTTGTTTGAGATAAATTCGTACAAGTTGATATATTATTTTTAAAAACACTCCAGGAATTTTAATTTATTGAAATGTTTAGTTAATCCCCAATAATGACTATTTAATATTTAAATTATCATATCCATTATGTGAACTCCCCAAAATCTACATAATATGAGAACAAAAGAAATGTGATAGAAATTAAAGGGAGAGAATAAATAGTTAATTGTTTTATATCATAACACAATAATTCCCACGTGAAATAAAACAATATGGTTACATTCAAAATGTTGTGCTATTTCCCAAGGCCACCCACATTTTTGTTTATACCATCATGTTGTTTTGGTACCTTTGATCCATAATAACAATAGATGAGTTTATGATAATTTATTTGTGCATTTGGATGAGAATTATAATTCATTAGTTGATTTTAAAGTTATTAATGACATTTTATTAAATTAAATTTTTGTATGAATTTTATAATTCTATTTAATGTAGTAGTTATAATGATTAATTCATGATATATTTGTATGGATATTACTCACTTTTTTATGTAAAAACTACAATTTGAAATATAATAATTAATAATGGGAATTATGTTTGTAATTTTTTTATGTAAAGTGTAATTTAAATTATATTTTTCATATATTTAGTTCATGAAGTAGGGTGAACAAATGTTTTTGTGTTCTAATATTTTTTTTGGGTAATAAGTGTAGATAAATGGTAATGTCATGATAAATATAATAGATATGTTGACTACATACTATATCTAATTAATTTATAATACTATTTGGTAACTATTATTAATATCAACCATTAAAATTGGAAAGATATAATACTGTGTATTTTTAAATTATTTGGATTATTATATTTCATTATCATGATGAAACATGTAAAAAAATTATTCAGAAATATAGATTTATTTTTATAAATGATAAAATGAATAAAATATGTTTTATATTGTGTATATGGAGACATTAATTGATTCATTGATTTTGGAAATGTATTAATATAATTATAAAATGAGTTTTTATGAGTGTTTTTTAAATTAAATATGATAATTGAGTATTATGTGATGATGTATTACTTATTTTTGAATAATTTGATGATATAATTCTTTGTTTCTATAGTGGTAGTTATTTTGGAATTAATTTTCTTGATTATATGATAATGAGAAATGTTGTTGATATTATTTGAAAATTTATATATTGGTTTTTTAATTAGATCTCATTTTAGGCTATAAAAAATTAGAGTTAATTATGATATGCGATAATCCTTGAGAAATGATATATTGGGGATATCAATTGGTTCTGGTATATCATAATTATTTAAATATGGGAAAATTAATATGTATTTGTTAGGGTTACTAAATTATCCATGTGTTTTGATATGATATATTCTAACTTAAATTTTGTGTTCATAATGGTGATGATTGAAATGGGTGTATTATAAAGCAAATTATTTTTGTAATAATTTCTTTTTTTTGATCATAAACCGGTGGCTTTAAATTATAGTATGTATTCCATTATACAAATATCAATATAATGGTTACCAAGAGGCATTTTGGGTAATTTATGATATCTTATTGAGATGTATTTCTCACAACATTTATGATCTTATCTCAGGGGTGTGCAATTATATCTATTTTATAACGATATGTCCATAATACCTATGTTGCATAGGGTTGGATTTTGGAATCATTGTGATTATACCAAATCAATTTTGAGGTATTTATTGAGTTCTTTTCACTAATTTACATTAATTTTTTTCATTTTCATAATCATTTATTTAGATATCATTCATTCATTTTTAAATTATATAAAATATGTGGCTTTATTGGAATTAGTATAGAGACTTATCAATGTTGTATGGTATCTATTTACATTTTCTTGTATCAATTTGATTATGTATATTTTCTTTTGATGACTAATTAAATGGAAAATCTTACAAAATTTGATAATAATAGACCTTAGGTGCTAGTATTTAGGATTTGGTGACTCAAGATAAAACTTCATTCCAATTGTAATTTTTTATTCGAAATAAAAACATCTTAAGGAAGGGTATTAAAAATGAAATCACATTTAATTAGGGATTATTTGTTGATATCTAATAGAACATATGGGTAATGTATTTTAAAACACCACCAATGAGGTGATAAAATTTAGTTCTGGATTAGTGGGTTGCATTGATTTTAGTGAATAGTATAGTTGATCATATATAATTGTGTTCTGAGATCATGATAAACCTTTAATGATCGAACATTATGATCCAATAGTGAAATTATGACTAAAACAAATAATGATTTTTTAGTGAATAAATAAAAATTATTTTTAAGGTTGATAAGTATTTTGTAAGAAATTTCATGATAAAACATATCTTTGTGTATAATTGAAATTAGGGGAAGATCTAGCTTTTATTGATTTTGTGACATAATAAATAACTTACTTGAGAACAGAATAATAGGGAGGTTATTTATATGTCATTTGGGACTCAAAATGCATGATTTGAAATTAAAAAAAAACAATTTTATGTTTTTTGAAGGTTTTTAATCATGAGTGTGGGTTGTTTTGACTAATTGGGGGTTTCAAGACTGATTAGACTCTAGTTGTATCCCATTAAGAGTCTAATGGATTTGAAAATGGGGATATCAAACTTTTCATGCCACCAAATTTTTTTTGGAATTATATATAGACATTGATGGAGTCATTGGATGATTTATGAGAACAATTAGACTTCAAGTGATCCTGAGATCCTTTTAAAATATTGGGTAAAATTAGAATCCCCCCTTTTTATTTTAAGATCCCCACTTGGTGGTCCTTATTTATTCTTACTATATTAGTGGGGGAGACACCCAATTTCAGTCACCATTCACCCATTATGATTCAATTGTGTCATGATAATTTTTTCAAACCAATCCTAAGTAATATCTTCTATTTTCTCTTCATTTATTGTTACCTCATCCTACTAATATTTTATTATTCATAGTTTTAGTGTTTGAGTATTCATTCATGAAGATCATGTAATTATAATGTTTACTCATGGGTATTTCGTTTTTTATGCATAGAGGATTCTAGTTACTAATATAATCTTTTCATCATATGGTGTTTTTGATAAGGTAACTCCCCTAGAAATGTTATTAAGAATTTTTTTGAGATATTAGGTTAACTTTATGAAGGATGAGGTATTATAATATTATAATCATAATAATTTTAAGATCAAATGTGTGTTGAGAGTGGATAATGCCTTATTTTTCATTTTTTCGACATCATATTTATGTTAGATGAATTTTTTTCTATTTAAACTAACAGTAGATTTTAATTAAAAACAGTTCTTAATTTTGTTACATATTGTCTATTTATGAGACATGTACTCATTGGAAATTTAAGGGATGATATGTGATTAATATTAGTAAATGGATTTTGATTCAATTTAGGTGACATTTATGAATTTAGAATGGCTGTTTTATAGTGGATTTTGAATTATCTGATGTTTATATATACACACAAACAAACACCAATGTGATATTATTATTATTATTATATGAACACATGATCTTGTATCATTTCATCACTCTTCAAATGGTATGGTATCATGTGTTACCAACAATCATCCAGAAATATATAACATAGATACTGATTTTTATGTAGGATCGAAATAATGATGTAGATGCTCAATATACAAGAGGGGGGTGAATTGTATACTTTAAAAATTCCTTTGGAACCTTTAAAGTTAGTAATGAATAACCATGTTTTCCTTAGGAAAAAGAAAGGGCTATGTTTAACAAAGTTAGACTTAAGTAATTTCACAACACCTCTAATACCAAATGGTAACATGGAAAGAGATTCCGAAAATAGGTTCCAGAAATATGGTTCTTGAAATTGAAACTTAACAAAAGATTACAAAATGAGATTCTACCTTAAAGCGTATAGAATCTAAATGAAACAGAGTACAAGTAAGGAAGTATAAGAAAGTTATAATTTCCTTACAATACAATATGCAGTGGAAAATAAACAAGTAGTAGAACTACAAGTAACAAGATATAAGTCTTTTAACCAAAAGATAAGGGTATCCAACAACCTTGGATAAAGGTCCCTTGATTTATATTTTCAATAAAGTCTATCTTACCAACGCCAGGGTAAGCCCTCAATACGAAGATCGGAGTCTCTATCTTACTATCCCCGCAAGCCATCAACTTCAAGGTAGTTGGCAACCTCTGTCTTCCTTAGCAAGGAAGCCCTCAAACTTCAAGGTAGTCGGCACCTCTGTCTTCCTATCCCCTGAAGTCCTCGAATGTAATCACCAAATTTTGAGTCGCACGAAGCATTGAGAGTTAATAAGAGCCTCTATCTCTAGAAATCACTTCAAGCATGTAATCACATGAGTCGAAGATCAGTCAGCCTTTCATCACTGAGCTCTTTCAAAAGAGCTCCTATTTATATGAAAATTTCCAACGGTCAACTCCCTCTTCCAACGGTCATATTTTCTATGAAATTCGGAGGGACCTGTAGACGTGTAACATAGCCAATGGTTAGTTTATAACAGAATAGACTACATCATTTTATAACAAAAAAAGTGTAACAGAATGTACCACACCCTTTAAAATATAACTCAAAAGTTCAGAGTGAATGTTCGGAGTGTAAACAAAAATAATTTTTCGGAGTCTAAATAAATACGGAGTGTATAAAACAAAGATGATCAGATTATGATTAATAGGTGAATTTGGAATGCGAATTCGGAATGAGAATTCATCATCAGAATTCGTTATGAGAATTCATCATCAGAATTCGTAATGAGAATTCTTCATCAGAATTCGTTATGAGAATTATTCATCATAATTCATAATGAGAATTCCTCATCAGAATTCGTAATGAGAATTCCTCATCAGAAATCGTAATGAGAATTCATCATCAAGAATTCGTAATGAGAATTCATCATCATAATTCTTCATGAGATTTCATCATCAGAATTCGTAATGAGAATTCATCATCAGAATTCGTAATGAGAATTCATCATCAGAATTCATAATGAGAATTCATCATCCGAATTCGTAATGAGAATTCCTCATCAAAATTCATAATGACAATTTCTTCATCAGAATTCGTAATGAGAATTCATCATCAGAATTCATAATGAGAATTCCTCATCAGAATTCGTAATGATAATTCATCATCAGAATTCGTAATGAGAATTCCTCATCAGGATTCGAAATGAGAATTTCTCATCAGAATTCTTAAGTATAATTAGTTGTCGAACTTCATAAGGATTCTTATCCTGAATCTAGAGTAAAACTGTATCCTGAATTCGGAATGAAGCTTTATCACTATTCTAATTCTAGATTTCGGAGTGAAACTTTATCACAGTTCTTATCCAAAATTCGGATCCTAAGGTAGAATACTTCATATCAATGTTTCAAGAAATTCCGAGAAAATAGAAATGAATCTGAATCTTATACGTAAGAAAAATATGGAAGAAAATATGATATGGATAATTTTTCATACAAAAGCGATTTTCCTTATAAAAGAAATTTTCCTTATAAAATCAATTTACTTTATAAAAGCAATTTTCCTTAAAGATAAGGTGTTTCTGATTTTCAAAACAAGAAGGAATGGAAAAGTCTTAAGGAAAACCTTATTGACTCAACAATTTCCCCCTATTTGGAAAGCACAATCATCCTTATGAAAAAGAAATTCTAAGAAGAAAGAAAAACATTAAGGATTATCTCCCTTTGCTTTAAGGATATCGATGAATATGAATAACTCCCCCTTAGGCTTTGAAACTCTAAGGATCGTATTCTAGATTTCTGGAATGACATTTCATTATGAATAAGAATGTCTTCTTTAATAACCCCCCCCCCCCTTAAAAAAACTCTTATTAGAGGTTGTTTTCTTTCTCACCCATAGATAAACTCTTATTAGCGTTCTTTTTCCTTAAGGATCTTTTCCATCTCCCCCTTTGTGATTTTCAAAAAGAATTCGAGGGAATGGAAAAAATAACAATGTACCTAAAAAATTAGTATATACAACAAAAGAAACGACAAGCACAATTTTCATTATGTTTGAAATCTCGGAAATAAAGAAAATTAGATACAACAAAAGATCAGATCTGTCTATTTTGGAACTTTTTCCTTTGTCATGAGACCCTTAATAATAGACTTTATTTTCTTCATGTATTTATGGTCTTCTTCGGCTAGCTTCTCTAAGACCACTATTCTTTCACTTTGAGCTTCAATCTTTTCTTCCTGGGCTTGAAGCTTTTCTTCCTGATCTTTGATCTTTTTTTTCCTGAGCCTTCAATTTCTCTTCAAACTCAATCCAATGATCCCATTAAGATATCCAGTTTTGAGAAACGGAATTCAGCTTCCCATTCAGATCTCTGACTTCTTGAATCTGGATGTTCTTTTCATCTGTCATCTTCTCTTCAAAGGCAGAATTCAGCTCATTTATCTTCATGTCCTCTATCTCAAAGGCATCCTTGACATTGTCTTGGAATTCATCAAAGAGTCTCATCTCTTCTACAGTATTCCTCGACCAGTTTGTCATCCACTTGCAAGATCTTCTATGGGCTTCCTAGCCTACAAAAAAGATTTTGAACTGAGCCTCTATTTCAACACACTTGTCCATAACCATAGATACAGAGTCTGTTTTCTGATTCAAAGCATGTTGGAGCATCTGGCATCTTGAGTCAATGCTGGAGAAGGTCGGAATAGAACCTACCAGCTTCTTTAAAGATTTAACAACAATGTCATGCCCCAATGAAGATGACTCTGAATCCAAGACTCTTCCTGGAGAATTTTCTTCTTCAACTTGATCAAGATTTCTCTTTGAAGAACTACCAACTTCCTTTCTCTTCACCACTTCAGAGCTCGGTGTATCAGCAAGAATTTTCTTTCCCTTGTCTATTTTCGGAATAGAGTCATGTTCCGGAGTTCTGTTCTCACTATCAGAAACTTGGACAACATTGTCTTCCTCATCAGCAACTTCCTGAGCACCAACCTCTACATTCTCAATTTGAGCAATATCTTGTAGAAGTTGTTCTTCCTCTACATGGTAATCTACTTCTTCATCTCCTTTCTCTTCTTCCATTGCTGGAGTAACTAGCTTTGAAGACTCAGCTTCTGAGGTTCAGAGCGACAAATGTTCCGAAGGTGTCCCCTTATAATCATCTACTTTCGTCAACACATCTCCAGTTTCACCAACTCCTTCAGCGACATCTTCTTCTTCTTCCACTTGCTCAACTTTCTCACCTTGCTCAAAAGGCCTGGCTACTGCCTCTTCCGGAGCAAGAAAGTCTCTTCCTGGAGTCTCAGGTAGAGATTCCAATGAAAAAAATCTCGGAACAGGAATGTTCGAGGAAACCATGTCATTAAACATTAACAATGCCTGGGCTACCTCAGCCTCAGACATCTTCTTCTTTATATTCTTTTCATTCTCTTTCTTTTATAGCTCATCTGTAGTTCTTTCCTTCAAGGCCTTAGCCTCCACAGGATCCAATCCAAACTGAGGCCCCTCTTGCACTCTCTTCTCTTTCATCTCCCTCCATTTAGAAACAACCTCATCTGGGTAAGATTTCTTCTTCTTTGGTTTTGGAGGTGCGGAATGAACTTCCTTAGTCTTGGGATTCTCTGCTTCTACGTCAACTTCGTTAAACATTCTCTTCCATTAAGGTTTAGAGGATTCCAGATCAGCAACTTTTGGAACCATTTCTCCTTGAGCAGGTAAATCAATAAACTGACCAGACTTCTTGTCAAAAGCTACATCCATTCTTTTGAGTGTACCATCACTCACCATAATAATTTTGCAAACTCTGGGCTTAGACTTGCACGCCTCCTTGAAAGACTCGACGCACCTTACTATCATCTTGGAGATGATTTCTGGATACATTATAATATTAGCTCTCAGATTCCCATTTATAACATTCTCATGAGTAATGAGAATGTGCTTCATCAGGTTAAACTTCCTCAGATTTATCAGAAAATCTAGGATTTAGATCTCACTCTTCTTTAAGCTATCTTTGTCAACCTTTATCGGTATGATAAGACTTTGTACCAATAAATCTAGAATCTGGAAATTCGTAGAAAAACTAGCAATCTTCGGATCCTTGTCGTCTGCCAGTCCGAGAGTTTCTAAAGCTTTTTCCTTGTTGAAGCTACCTATTGAATCCGGCAACACATGAGATATGAATTCAACTTCTCCTTCATAGGTCAGCCATACCAAGCTTGCTACCTTGGTATATTAAAGTTTATAGGTCTTACCATAAGACTTAAAAGACAACTTCTCCCTTCCATCTTCCTTAATAAAGGAAACTGTTTCATAGAACTCTATAAGAAAATCTGAATACAGTTCATCTTGATTCCCAGGTTTTGACACCACAACATCTTCCCATCCATTAAGCTTGATATTCATGGAAATATGAGAATCGTAAATGTTAAAGAAGTCCGGATGCACTATCCTTTCTCTATATACTAACCACTTCGAAACCGTCTTAGAGGAAGACATGTCTTGAGAAGCTACTTCCACAGACATTCGGATCTGAAGACCTCTGAGAAGTTCGGAACGGAAAAATCTGAGATTCAGAACGGTCTTAACACAGAGAGGCAGAGCTTCGATATGCTGAAGCATGAAAACCGATGTGGGACAACCGTTTGCGGTCCCCTTTATATAGGCAATGAAAAAATTGTTCAACTTCCACGGTTGATCGAACGGTTGTGATAATCTGAGATCAGATCTGATGGTCGAAAACCAAATCTCATGAAAACATGAATCCGACCTTTTGAGGTTTTTATTAAAACAAAGAATTAAGAAAATTATCATCCGAAAACAAAATATAAGAAAATTCAAGCAAATAAAGTATGACTTCGAAAACAGGAGTAAGGAAATCATACCTTTCGGATTGGCTTTGGAGGATTATTCATAATGGATAATATAAAAAAATGACTACGAAAAATCTTTAATATGAAAAGAAAAAATTCAGAAAACTCACTACGAAAAATATACTCGGTACGGAAAACTCAGTACGAAAATTTCATTACAAAATTTGAAAACAAAAAACTTATTATTAAAGATTAGGTATGAAAATTCAGTTATGAAATTATGAGTACGAAATTGTCCATTCCAAAAGTTTTTAATACGAAAACTTCCATTTCAGAAGTTTTCTATACGAAAATATCCATTCTGGAAAATTTTAGTTCCGGAAATTCCATTCCGGAATTTTAGTTCTGAAAAGTTTGAAAACAAATTTTGAAAACATTTGTTATTCTAACAATCATATGTACTCCCCCTATGAAAAGGAGTTTATTGTTGTAAGGAGACTTTTTCAACAAAAATTTAATTAAGGAGGATTAACTTATGTTTATCATTCCTAACTTCTGTTTAATGTATTCAAATCTATCAGAAGGCAAAGATTTTGTGAAAATACCAGCATGTTGATCTTGTGTTCTGATAAATTGAAGAATAATATCTCCTTTAAGTGTGTGATCCCTAAGAAAGTTATGCCTAATATCAATGTGTTTTTCACGGGAGTGATGTTTAGGGTTCTTACTGAGGGCAATGTCACTTGTGTTATAACACAAAATTTTAGTTTTAGTAAAACTCAATCCATATTTTGTGATTGTGTGTTGCATCCACAACACTTGAGCACAACAACTTCCAGCTGCTACATATTCAGCTTCAGCAGTGGAGAGTGCTATATAATGTTGCTTCTTGCAGGTCCAAGAAACTAATGAATCTCCTAAGAAATGACAAGTCCCCGATATACTCTTTCTATCCATTCTACATCCACCAAAGTCAGCATCAGAAAAACATTTTAGAAAAAAATCATTTCCAGAAGTATAAAATAATCCTAGATCTATGGTTCCCTTAAGGTAGCGAAAAATTCTTTTTACTACCTTTAAGTGAGATTACTTAGGATTGGATTGATATCTTGCACATAAGAATACTGAGAACATTATGTCTGGTCGACTAGCTGTTATGTAAAGTAAACTTCCTATCATACCTCTAAAATATGTTTGATCTACTAGTTTCCCAGCTTCATCAAGATCTAAAGAGTTTGAGGTACCAATGGGAGTACTTATACTCTTAGTGTTTTCATAACCATACTTTTTAAGAATATATTTGATATACTTATGTTGAGATATGTAGGTTCCTTCTGGTTTTTGAGAAATTTGAAAATCAAGGAAAAATGTTAACTCACCCGTCATACTCATTTCAAAATCAGATTTCATTAGACTTGCAAAAGAGTCGGTCAAAGATTGCTGAGTTGAACCAAATATGATTTCATCAACATAAATTTGAACAATAAAAACAATTTTCTTCTCTTTCTTTATGAAAAGGGTTGGATATTAATTTCCATTATCATAGTTATTTTGAAGCAAAAATCCAGTGAGTATATCATACCATGCTCGTGGAGCTGGTTTAAGACCATACAAAGCTTTGGTAAGTCTAAAAACATGATCAGGATGTTTTGTATCTTCAAATCCAGGAGTTTGTTCAACAAAAACTTCCTCTTGAACATAACCGTTAAGAAAAGCACATTTCACATTCATTTGAAAAAGTTTAAAATTAAAGAATGCTGCAAAGTCAAGTAGAATACGGATAGATTCATGTCTAGCTACTGGAGCATGGGTTTCTTCATAGTCTATTCCCTCTTGCTGATTATAACCTTTAGCAACAAGTCTAGCTTTATTTCATACTATGACTCTATTTTTATCACATTTATTTCTGAAAACCCATTTTACTCCAATAACAAATGTTTCATTAGGTCTTTCAACCAAGGTCCAGACTTTATTCCTTTTGAATTCATTTATTTCATCTTGCATAGCTTTGATCTAATCATCATCACCTAATGCTTTATCAGTGCTTTTAGGTTCTAATTGGTAAATAAATGCTAGATATTCTACTTCATTTCCTAAGGAACTTCTAGTCCTTACAGGTTGATTTACATCACCAATGATACTGTCACTGGGATGATTCTTAAGAAACACCTGATGTGGGTTTTGTAAAACCTGTTCATCAACATAGGGTAGAAAGTCTTCTGGGGTAAATGTTTCAGAAGTATCTTCTTGAACAATTTCCTTATTAGAAGGTTCTTCTATCAAAGGTTGACAATCAGTTTTTGAAAACACATCCAAGGATGTAGGTTGAGGTGGTTTAAAAACAAAAGGATCTGACTCATTAAATTTTACATGTTCTGTTTCTTCAACGGTACAATTATTTTTATTAAAAACTCTATAAGCCTTAGAAGTTGTGGAATAACTTAAGAAAATTCCTTCATCAGATTTTGGTGCGAATTTATGTAAGTTATATTTAGTATTTAGAATAAATACATTTCAACCAAAAACCTTGAATTAGGATAGTCTTGGTTTTCTACCATTCCATAACTCATAAGGAGTTTTATTAAGAAAAGGTCTAATCAAAACTCGATTTATAGTATAACAAGCAGTACTTACAGCTTCAACCTAGAAATGACTAGCAATAGAATATTCACTCAACATGGTTCTAGTTATTTCTTGAATAATTCTATTTCTTCATTCAACTACACCATTTTTTTGAGGAGTTCTAGGTGCTGAAAAATTGTGAGTAATACCTTTTTTACTACAAAATGTTTTAAAATCAGAATTTTGAAATTCTCCTCCATGATCACTATTAATAGTTTTCAATGGAAGGTTTTTCTCATTTTTAACTTGAGCTCTAAATATTTTAAAATAGGAAAAAGATTCAGACTTCTTTGCCAGAAAATAGACCCAAGTAAATCTAGTGTACTCGTCAACTAAAACAAACACATAGTATTTGCCTCCAATACTTCCAGTTTGTGTTAGACCAAAAAGATCCATGTGCAGTAACTATAATGCATTAGTTTTTGAGACATCACCGATTGATTTAAAACTAGATTTATGTTTCTTTCCATATTGACAATGATCACAAACTTTAGAAGAGTCTAATCTAAGCTCCGGTAGATCCTTAACTAGTTTCTTCTTAGAGAGTTTACATAGGTTCCTAAGATTAAAGTGACCTAGTCTTCTATGCCATAACTAGGAATGATCTTCCATTGCACTTAGGAAATGTAAATATTGACTCCTGAGGTCTTCTATGTTCAAGGTGTAAACATTCTCTTGCCTTTTGGATGAGAGAATAAAATATTCCTTGGAATTGTGAACTAAGCACTTATCATTCCTAAAATTCACTGGGTAACATTCATCACATAACTGACTTATGCTAATGAGGTTGTGCTTAAGACCGTTAACAAAAAGAACATTTGAAATCAACGTTTTACCAAGAAGAACAATATTACCAATACCAACAATATCTCCCTTAGCATTATCTCTGAATGTTACCTTTCCTCCTTTCGTTTTGATAATCTTTTCAAAATAGATTTTGTTACCAGTCATGTGTCGGGAACATCCACTATCCATGTACCATGTATTGTTGCTGGTACTCTCTTTATTTTCTTGAAATCAAGAAGAGAATAAGACATTTGAAATCCAAACTTTTTTGGATCCGAGATTTCCAGATAATAAAATTTTAGAAACCCACATCTTCTTAGAAAAGTAAGCTTTGTGAAATCCTAAATATTGGGTTTTTTTTAAGGAACAATTCTTTGCCCAGTGACCACCACATTGACACTTAGTACAAAATGGGTCACTTTGAGGAACAATGTAATTGTTACTAAAAACTGGTTTTGCATGGGTATAACCAAATCCAGATTTATTTCTTAAAGGTCATATTTGGGAGTACATTTTATCAAAACTTTCCTTACCATGGGTAAAGATTGATAAACACTTCATTAAGGACAAAATTTTGCACTTGAGTTTTATAAGCATGTTTTTATCCTCAAAATTATTAGTTTCAGAACAAGATCTAGGATCAAAAACATTTTTCTTAGAAATTACTTTTTCTAATTCTTTAGAAAGTTTGTTCTTCTTAGAACTTACTTACTCAAGATTTTTTGAAATTCTTTCAAAATTATCATTTCTCCTATCATGATCTTTAGAAAGATCTAATATATCTTTCGTAAGAATAGAATTCCTAGACTTTTCCTTATCATGTTTTTTATTGAGTTTAGAATTTTCAATCTCAAGAAGTTCAGCAAACCTAAGACTTCTTCATAAGTAGGTAAAGTATTTTCCTCATAAGAAGAGGATTCTTAATCAGAAGAGTTATAATACTTACTATCATTAGAATTTAAAGAAACATTGGTCAATGATTCAGCATTTCGTACCTTATCCATAAAACAATTATTTTGAATAGGTAATCTGGATATAATACCAAGGTTCTTCTATCCTGATGATTCGTAATTAGAAGATTCATCTGAAAATTCACCACCACTGGAAATCCAGGTGTCATTAGATTTCAAAACATTCTTAGCTTTGGCTTTATAATATTTCTTTCTGTTCCTGTCTAAATTCCTTTCTTTTCTTTATTTCTTTTTGAGAGAAGGGAAATCTGGTCTAATATTTCCAGATCTTTTTCATTCATAACAAGTACCTTCTCCATCTTTTCTATCCTTCCTATCCTTTTTCTTATACTTGGATTGGAAATTTCTATAACCAGATATCTTGTTCATCCTTGGAGCAAGGTTTGCTAATTCATTTTCAGATACTTCACTCTCACTAGATTCAGATGGGAAAACAACTTTCTTAGACTTGGATGTGGTTACCCTCTCAGGAGTCTTTTCTTTCATCTGATTTGATGTGGTTATAAAAGCAATAGTACCATTTTTCTTTTTGATGTTTTCAGCATCTCTCTTCATTCTTCTTTCATGTTGTAGAAGAGTTCCAAATAACTCATCAAGAGAAATTTGATTAACCTTCATGTTCTCTTCGATAGCTGTTCTTTTGGATTCCCACTCATTTGGAATGATATCAATTATCTTATCCATAAGATCTTCATCATATAAACCTTTCGATCCCATAGATTGTAGTTTGTTGACGATATTCATAAATCTCTGTTTATCTTTACAGATTGGTTCACCATATGGAAAGTTGAAGCCATGATATTCAGCTCTAAGCATAGCTCTCCTAGTCTCAATCACATTAGAAGTTCCAATGTGTGTAACCTCTAACTTCTTCCAGATACAATTAGCTACTTCACAAGAAGAAATTTGGATATATATATTTCTTGTCATTGAACAAAGTAAAGTATTGCGTACCTTATAATTGAGTTGATATTCTTGCTTTTCCTGGTTAGTAAAATTTCTAACTTCCTTGTTAGGAATTTTATAATCATCAGTAAGCATAACAAAGTTGTCCACTCAAGTATTGATAACAAAAGTCTTCATTCAATCTCTCTAGTACTCATAATCATTACCATCAATGATTGGTGGTCTTGTAGGATTTAGATTATCAATTGAACCAACATTGACTCATTCCATACTTAAAATAATATTTGGCACACAAACTTATTTGTAGAAAAAAGTTCATAATAACAATGTTTGGAACAGGAAATTTCGGAATTGGAATATTTGGAATGGTAAAATGAGCGAGAAAAACTTATTTGTGAGTATAAGTATTTCAGAGACCTCCTCTGATACCAATTGTAGGATCGAAATAATGATGTAGATGCTCAATATACAAGAGGGAGGTAAATTGTATACTTTAAAAATTCCTTTGGATCCTTTAAAGTTAGTTATGAATAACTGTGTTTTCCTTAGGAAAAGGAAAGGGCTAAGTTTAACAATGGTAGACTTTAGCAAATTCACATCACCTCTAATACCAAATGAAAACTTTGAAAGAGATTCCGAAAGTAGGTTCTGGAAATATGGTTCCGGAAATTGAAACTTAACAAAAGATTACAAAATGAGATTCTACCTTAAAGCGTATAGAATCTAAATGAAATAGAGTACAAGTAAGGAAGTATAAGAAAGATATAATTTCCTTACAATACAATATGCAGCGGAAAATAAACAAGTAGTAGAACTAAAAGTAACAAGATATAAGTCTTTTAACCCAAAGAGAAGGGTATCCAACAACCTTGGATAAAGGTCCCTTGATTTATACTTTCAAGAAAGTATGTCATACCCACACCAGGGTAAGCCCTCGATACGATGATCGGAGTCTTTATCTTGCTATCCCCGCAAGCCCTCAACTTCAAGGTAGTTGGCAACCTCTGTCTTCCTTAGCAAGGAAGCCCTCGAACTTCAAGGTAGTTGGCACCTCTATCTTCCTATCCCCGGAAGTCCTCTAATGTAATCACCAACATTCGGAGTTTCACGAAGCTTTGAGAGATAATAAGAGCCTCTCTCTCTAGAAATCACTTCAAGCATGTAATAACATGAGTCGAAGATCAGTCAGCCTTTCAGCACTGAGCTCTTTCAAATGAGCTCCTATTTATAGGAAAATTTCCAACGGTCAACTCCCTCATCCAATGGTCATATTTTCTATGAAATTCAGAGGGACCTGTACACATGTAAATTAGCCAACGGTTAGTTTATAACAGAATAGACGACATTTTTTTATAACAAAACAAGTTTAACCGAATGTACGAAACCGTTTAAAATCTAACTCAAAAGTTCGGAGTGAATGTTCGAAGTGTAAAAAAAATAATTTTTCAGATTCTAAATAAATAAGGAGTGTATAAAACAATGATGATCAGATTCGGTTTAATAGGTGAATTCGGAATGAGAATTCGGAATGAGAATTCGTCATCAGAATTCGTTATGAGAATTCATCATCATAATTTGTAATTAGAATTCTTCATTAGAATTCGTAATGATAATTCTTCATCAGAATTCGTAATGAGAATTCCTCATCAGAATTCGTAATGAGAATTCATCATCAGAATTCGTAATGAGAATTCATCATCAGAATTCGTAATGATAATTCATCATCAGAATTCGTAATGAGAATTCATCATCAGAATTCGTAATGAGAATTCTTCATCAGAATTTGTAATGAGAATTCTTCATCATAATTTGTAATGAGAATTCATCATCATAATTCATAATGAGAATTCCTCATCAGAATTCGTAATGAGAATTCCTCATCAGAATTCGTAATGAGAATTCCACATCCGGATTCGTAATGATAATTCCTCATCAGAATTCTTAAGGAGAATTCGTTGTCGAACTTCATAAGGATTCGTATACTGAATCTGCAGTAAAACTGTATCCGGAATTCAGAATGAAACTTTATCAGAGTTATCATTCCAGATTTCGGAGTGAAAATTTATCACAGTTCTTATCTAGAATTCATATCCTAAACAAAATACTTCATATCATTGTTTCAAGCAATTCTGAGAAAATAGAAATGAATCCGAATCTTATACTTAAGAATAATATGGATGAAAATATGATAAGGATAATTTTTCTTACAAAAGAGATTTTCTTTTATAAAAGAAAATTTCCCTATAAAAGCAATTTTCCTTATAAAAGCAATTTTCGTTAAAGATAAGGTGTTTGTGATTTTCAAAACATGAAGGAATGGAAAAGTCATAAGAAAAATCTTATTGACTCAACATTTTATGTGGCTCATTGGTTGGAAAAAATTCCAGTAAACCAAAAAATATATTTTTCTGATGGATTGATTTGTTCATTGAGTAAATTTTTTAAATGAAAATTGTTTTATCATTAAATATTTATTATGATGGAAAAGTAAATTTTCATTGTATTTTATTATGGTATAGGTAATTTAAATTAAATTTTTTTATATTTAAAACATGTGTGGATTTGTTTTACAAAATTATTTATTTAATTTTTTTAAGATCATTGACTAAGAAAATTTTATTTGAAATTAATTTTAATTTATATATTAAATAGGTTTTTTTATATTTTAAATGAAAGATAAATATGATAATTTGATTAATTATTTGGTCTGATTTACCTTGTGTTGGTGATTACCTTTTTTTAAATCTTATATTCTTGTATGAGCCCTATTTATTATTTACATTTATTCTACCTCTTACTGTTTTGAGATATATGATAACATAAATGATATATTCCAGAAAACATCTATTGTAAGATTTTTTTTGTTTGAGTAAGATAATATATCTGGTTTAATTCATGAATTTTGGAAATTTATGAGGAATTATGGTGTACTTTATGACATTGATATTGAGATTAAGACCACATTGAGAACCATATTGATGGGAGTGAGTTAGGGGTTCCCTTTATATATTAATTGTGTGATAAAAAACACGTTGTGATCATTTAATAGGACTACGTCAAAATTGTATTGGATACCTTGAAATTAGTTGGGTGATGGGTGGTATTGGAACCATAATCCATTGGTATTATTGATATTCTTGAAATAGGAGTTTTTTAAATTATGTGTATGCATTCATCCTTATTTATATTGGAATATTTTTGTATAATATAGAGTCTCTTAGAATGTAAATTATGTGTCTATGTTATAGTGTGACATACCTCTTCATCAAGATATAAAACCACGATATGTGACATTTTGGGTGATAATATATTTTTAAATTAGCTTGAGGAACATGACTAAAGTGAAAAAGAATGTTTTCAACTATTTCTAATGGGTTAATGTGTTCGTATTAAAGGTGATGGTGATTCTTGTGGTACATTATGTATTCATTAAGAGGTAATTGAATGGAAATCATAATAAATAATTAATTTATGTCCATATAATTCATTGATATACTACCATGTTCATTGGAAGAAATTTATTTTTTGAGATGTCCATGAAACTATTGGATGAATAATATTTGACATTGAAAAAATGAAATAATTTATTAATACATGAGAAGTGATAATGAGATTTATAGACAATTCCATGAAAAAATATAATATGTATCATAATTAAATTTGAAATGGTATTGGGATTAAATGATATATTTAGTTACACTTTGTATAAGTGTATAGTAAGAATTTTATTGGCCCCTATAATTACAAGGGGGTGGATAAACTATGAATGTTGGAGTAGAGCTCAAAAAGTGGTGGATAACCCAAATATTCAGGCACACAAGAGTAAGAGTATATAAATTATATTCATTAAGGACATGCAGAGGAACACTATATGGGTTTTTATAGTAATGGAGGGTAGGGTGCCATGAGCGAATCTGGATATGTGAAACTAAATGGATGAGGAAGCACTTGACATTATTAAGTAGAGTAATAATGTGAATAAATCAGATGTGGGTGAACTATATAACATGGTATTGTTCCTCCACATACGAATATAAAAAAATAACAAGTATTGTCTTATCTAATATAATATTCCATTTCCAGTCTATTTTCCTTTTAGAGTTTGTTGTGAATATATTATTTTCACATTGCGGAGCTTCAAATCTCTAATGATTGAGTAATTTTAGTTCACAAAAAAAGATACATGGATCTGAAATGCTATTCATTACGTATAAAATCTCGATCCAACAATGAAAATTAATCCATGAAGTATAAGATACTTCTTTGAATTTTTATGATCATGGATATTACATGTATAAGATAATCAAGGATAATAAGAATATTCAATGAGTTTGAGTGTCATAAATGTGTAAGGATTATCTATGAAGTACACATAGAGATTCCATGACAATATAAAGTGAATAAATATTTTATGTGTATGAATTTATTCTTTGATGGTTGAATTTATGGATATTCAATGAAGTATATAGATATTTTTGAGAATCATGGACCATTCTTGTGAATTCGTATGATTCATGAGTGTATAATAATCACAGATCATCTTTGAGAATAATAATCGACCTGTGTGAATTATATTCACATGTATTTCACATGCCAAAAGATTATTTGTACCCTATCATCATGTAATTCTTAAAGCTAATGTCAATGTTGTTTTATTTGTAAAAAATTATTGCATGTAATGATCATTAATACATATTACCGTGAAAATTTAATGGTTCTTTATAGGATATATAAAACATATATCTAGATGATAATAAAAATAGATAAATTCATGTTTGAGAAAGAAATATCGTTATATACATTAAGTTCTTCATTCATGTATATAAATAATTTTTGGAGATGATTTGAACTTTCGTACAATTTATTTTTAGCTGTTGATTAGGCAAGAGATATATAAAGAGACATTTTATGTTTTTAATATATGTAATTACTTGAAATGGATTAAATACATGCATTCTAAAGGACTATGTGTGATTAAACATTAATTATATTCATGAAATTGATGAAGAAAAGTGTGGACCAATGAGGGATTACATTATGAACATTTTGGAAGCCATGTAAAATATTAATACCAAAGATCATAGGGTAAATAAAATGAGGGTAATTAAGAGTTTGTGTTTTTTACACCACGATTTATAAATACAATAGTGCATTAAGATATGGATTTATATTTTAAGAATCAACATTAAAATTTTGAGATTGATTTTCTGGGGATTTTGTGTAAAATAAGGAATATATTTTATTTTTTTGGGAATATAAATATATGCATAAAAATAAAATATTTTTTAGAAATAATATTTCTTGGAAGAATATATTGATACGTGAATCAAATTTAAGAATCACATGATGAGGAACAATTCGTAAATATTAAAATTAAATTAATGTCATCAATTAATGAGTATATAATTTGGATTCCTTGATGAAATTAAAATTGAAGAAAATCACCTACTACTAATAATGTTAATTTTTATTAATTAATATAAATTATATTATTATCAATATATTTGTGAATGTGTGATGAATAAAATTTATGATATTATCCTTTAATTATGAGACTATTCTGAGACCTCTATACAATGGATAAAGTGATAGACTGATAAATATCTATATCAAGGAGAGAGAAGAAATTAATCTGAATCAAGGAGTCCCATAAGGTGACAAACCAGATTATTTTCTGATTAATAGAATTATGTCATTCATGATCATAAAATGTTTTCAAGGCCATTTTACTGGATTCATATATCTATTAAAGAAAATAAATAATTTTAAATGAGATAGAATGATTTTCTTAAATCATTGAGTAAGACAATAATCTAGAATATTGAAGGTATTTCTATTTATATATCATCTATAAAGTAGATATGATATGATCCAAAGGATTCTAGAAGCCATGGAAGTATAATGGAAACCATGTTCAGAAATATTTTTTGAAATAGAATCAATTGAATCTATGTATATATGGACATACATTATTTGTTTGTAAAAAATAGTTTGATATAGTGTAGAATACACATTAGAAGAAAACCCAACTTGGAATAGAGTAGGAATTCATGAAAATTATTTTAAATAATGTCTCGTATTTTATCTTTTAACATCATTGTACATTTGGGGAGGGGGTAAAATTTAATTGAGTGGATTGATAACTCTAACTATTTAAATAGGTTGAATTTAAAAGTGAATAAATTAAAATAAAATTCTATCACACTGATTTACTCCCTCCACCCCCATTTGTACCTCATTAATTATGGGGAATGACAATTGGTGTCAGAGGAAAATATCTACTTAGGATTTAATGTTTTCCCTAATTTATTTTAATAGATTTTTTTATCTGTATATTTTAGGATCTGTAAGAGTTGCCTTAGATGCAGAAAAAGGAATTTAATCCTTAGGATAAAAATATAGATGTATCTTCTTAGATTTAGAAAGAAATTATGGAATGAAAGGAATGAATACATAAGAATAATTTAATAGTAAAAGTATATAAACCATTAATTGAATATAATTTGAGTGGTATAAATATAAAAAATTACTTTTATTATTAATCTTCAAATAAAGTTATTTTATGTTGTGATGATATTTTATCACATAGTTGAATTCATTAAATGATAACAAATAATTTATATATTGTTCCAAAAGAGGGAGTAAATTATATCATTAAAAATATCATAGAATATCTGGTTGAGATATTAAAACATGAAGAAAATGTTACTATTTTGGATAGGTATTGGACAAAAAGGCTAGAAAATTATACACCCAAAAAAACAAGTAAGAGAAAGGGATTAAATATTTTCACTTAATAGTGAAAGATAAGATGATGATATGTATGAAATAAAAGGAAATATTTGAAAGAAACATGTCTTTTAGATTGTTTATTGTAGAATTGTTCCATGTACATGAAAAAATTCATAAAATATCTATTGATATGAAATTATCAAAATTGCATGTTAAGGAAAAAACCAATCAAAGAGATAAAAAGTTACATAACATAATTAAAAATAGTTCATGAAGAACATATCAAGAAGATAAATGATAATATAGAAGATAATATTTGATTGGTTACGGGGGATAAGTCGAATAATATGTGAATACAAAAAATATGTGAATACAAAAAAATTTAGACCTTACCATGTTATTGAGAAGTAATATGATACCACTAATATGTACATTGAGAATCATAAATTTAGGAGGACTCGTACATTTATTCTGAAATTTATGAGATCATAATCATATTTAATGTTAAAATACTATAAGAATAATTCATGTGTGACCAAAACAAGAAAATATAAAAAACACATATGATATTAATGATCAAAACATGTTGGACCTTCTAATGTTTTTTTATTTATTTCTATTCATATTCACACACATAAACTACATAATATGAGACCTTCCTTATGGATCAGTCTCTGATCACCACTAACCTAGTTTTAAATATTCTTGTAAATAATTAATTTACATGTTTGAAAACATCCTATGTAAAATTTTCACATCATTGATTGGGAAGTCATATAAAACTATGCACCAAAATAAGAAATAATAATTAAAGACACCCAAAATACAAAAAAAAATATATAAATAAAATTAAACAAATTTCTCAAAAAATAATTCAAAATAAATTATTAATGTTTTTAGAAAAATTACACTAGATCATCACTTTAAATATTATATCTCACCATACTATACATTCAAAGAAACTAAATGGATTTGAAAATTAACATACATAAAATTAAAATAGAGGAAAACATAAAGGATAAAACCAAAATAAGTAACTACATATAATTTGACATACACAAATGAATGAGATACTAGATAGAAATTATCTGGGACAATTTTCATTCTTGTAATGATTCTAATAATCCATCATCCAATAGGATTTCCCTAAGCAAAAAAAATTGTGAAATAAAAAATTCCATGATGCCCTAACTACCTAAAATCAATATAATTCCCATAAAATACTCTATTGTCTTCATTATAAGATTCTAAATTAGTATTGAGCAGCTATCACTAAGGGGATTAACTAAAGAAGAGCTCGGACTGAGAGTATTACATTTCTACCATAGAGGCAATTTCATGAATTGGATTCAACTATTTTATGAAGGAATGTTTGACACATGTGGTCTAGTTTAAAATTAATTCACCAAAACAATTTACCTAGGGAGAATTAAATCTATAATCAGGAATAAAATCCTTATATTTTCAAAATTTGAGGGATAATTATTTCTTCAATATTGGGATAGATTTATGGGATTACATAAAAAATTTACAAACAACCAATGGGTTACAAAATTACTCATGGTCAATTTCTATAAAATCCTCTCCCATTAAAAAACATTTTTATAAAAATATGATGGTGATTAATTTATTGGTAAAAATGATGAGAATATAAATTTTTTTTTTAACAAACTATCTAAAAACTCACAACAAAAATATCATTTTTATATGGGAATCATTAAGGAAAATGGGTTTGATAATGGATGTTCTAGGTGCTCAAATAAATGATGTGAAACTCAATAATGATAAGTATCATATTCATACATGGATTAAGTTTATCTATTCTTGTAAATATCATTAAATGATTTGGTTAAAGGTTCTGACCTATGGTCGACCAACCTAAAAGAGTATGTAAATGAAAATGGATCTTGTATCTTGAATTATATATTAATCTCTTTTGTAGAATATTTTCCCAGTTTGATGCCTCATATGAAATATCTCAATAAGCCTCCCATTATCAAAAAATCTTCAAATGTTGTCTTATCATTTTTTTCTGATCCCAATGAATGTCAAAAATGGATTCAGTTATGTACGCCCTCAATCATAGGTTGTATTTCTTATATGAATGGTGATATTCCACAGTGCAATTAGGAACTAAATACTAGAATCTTCCTTTTATATTTTTTTTCATGGTGGAGGATAATTATGATAGGAAAAATATATCATTGTATTATCATCGAATGAAAAGAAGATTTCAATGATGGATGGATATTTGGTAACCTCAATCTAATTCCATAATTTATGAGTATATCATACTTGGATGCTCACTTAAAACCCTTGAACCAATGTAAATCGAACAACCTGGTGTGGGTTAGGTTTCATGGACTAAAAAAGTACTTTTAGAATCCCAAGATACTCAATGTCATAGTAAAATGTATCAGAATCCCATTAAAAATTATTTTTTCATGCTCAATGTATATCTTGGTCTCTATGAAAGGTTTATCATTGAAATCAGCATGTATGTACCACCATGAAATCAGATTTCACTGAGAGTAATTTACTACATGGTAGTAGTTAAGGCTGAATTTGAAAAAAAGCCTCTATAATGTGAATAATAAAAATGGTTATTCATTCCACTAAGATTTATATGATGGTGCAGAAATAGTTCAATTCCAATAACGGTTCAAGGGAAGGGTAAGAAGTCACAATAGACTGAAAGGATAAAATAGTTTAGAATTTGAAGGATATAATTTCTAGAAAGTGAAAGGGAGTTAAATGGGATAAATGTTTTAGTAATGGTACATCAGGGGAACACATTTTGATGAAAAAGACCATCAATATAGTCTCCAACTTTTATCTAATGACCTTGAAACCTCATATACAAATTATATTACCGAATGGAATGCTACGTCATCTGAAGAAGTTCCAATGAATTTTTATACTATAAATGTGGAAAATTTAATATTGTCTCATCCATAAAATCTATATAATTTTTGAATTAATTGATTTATTTAGATTATAAATATACTATTCAACTAGTTATGTAGTCTCCGGTTATTCTTGTAGATGTGTTTCAATAGTCGAAGATAATTTATTAGAAAAAGGGTTCATTGTATTTTTGTTATCCATCTTCCACCTAGGAATAGACATACATATTGTAAAAATTACATGGGGTCATGGACACATTACATGTAAGTCATGATGGTGCAATCAAATATGTAAAACCTTCCCCTATATCTATAACATTAGTTACAACCATGATTTTAGAATTGAAGAAGGTCATAGAGGTCATAGATAATGATAATTGAACACCTAAAACCACGTTAAATTGAAGACACCTTTCTTAAATTTCCAAGGAATATCCAAACATATAACATTAAGTTCCCTCAGGATAAATGTAATTAGGTAAAAACATATGTTAATTGGTCTATCTGAGCCAAATAAATATATTTATATATAGGAACATCTTCTAAAAAATAGTGGATATTGTTTACGCAGTAAATCATGGGCTCCATCCAATACCGATAGGATATGTTTGTTGGACCACATAAGCATTAAAACCCATTCAATCATCTATATATGGGAATATATTATTACTTAAAAACTAACTAGGTCTTGTAGAAGGTTATAATACTCATTTTTACTTGATTTGAATAATTATATTGAATGGAGATAACTCTCGATAAAAATTAAACACATTTTACACATAATCAATGACCTTGGCTCATCTTAGGTGATTTTAATTCAATTCTTCACATAGATGAGAAACGTAGGAAAGTCCCACAATCTACTTCCATCAAATAATTACAAAAATGTGTTGATTATAAAAATCCAACTGAGGATAAAATAATTAAATAAATTTTTACTACGTATATAAAGAACTTAAGTGGCATAAAGTCCAGTAAAATTAACAGTAATTTTGTAAATGATGCCTGCTTTCCACTTGGAGATCGATTTCTTGTGTCTCTTTGGCACATCATAATTCTAACAATCATCCCAATCATGTAAAATATTTTGAAAAATAAGAGAGGATCCCAATAATTTACATTTTAAACAATTCTTTGATAACTCATTCAAAAAGTATCCAAATATTTTATGCCAAATGATAATTGATTGATTTAAAAGAAAATCACCTTTTATTTATCTAAAAAATTTAAATGATCAAAACCTAGATGAAATAAATGAGTAAGAAAAGGTCTAACATAATAGATGAAGTGATTTTTATTCTTGGATATTCACTCTATTTTCTAAAATAGACCATCACAAAGAATGATTTCTCTAGAAAACTTTTAAAATAAGTTGAAATATCTTCTATGCTCTATAATTTAATTTAATCTGTGGATAGTATATAGAAGAATATGTGAAAATAAAGATGTCTCAATATGGGGCATGGAAACACTAAATTCATCAATGTTCATTATAGGGATATAAGATCTAATAACTATGTCTCCCAAATTATGGATGGAGAAAAACATATGGGTAAAGGGAATACTCTTTCCAAGCACATTGTTTCCTTATATACTAATATCATCAAGGGCCTACCAGAAAATAAAAATCTAATGGCAGGAATCAATAAAAAAATCACTATGGAGAAAATATAATTCTCACTACAATCCACTTGGATATTCAAATCAAAGAAGCCATATTTAGAATTAATAAAAGGGGATCCCCTATAGCATATTGATTCACCAATCGTTTTTTCTTCAATTTTAGAGGGATGATAATCAGAATTATGTTTCTAAGATTTAAAATCATTTCTTAAAGGTTTTTCTACTAACAGAAGGTATCAATGCTCACTTTCATGTTTTCATTCAAAAAATAGGAATATTAAATTCACTTTATCCAATTCAGACTACTTGGTCTATTAGAAACATTTAAAAAATTCATTAAAAAATTATTTCCTTAATCCTAGCTATAATTAATAATAAAAATATATATTGAAAATAGTTTTGGTTCTTCTATGGTTGAAATATTCAGGTTTTTTTCTCACTACATCAGAATGTATATATATACTCAGATAAAACGACCATGTGAGCTATCATTTCTACAAATATGTATATCAAAAAAATACTTTTATGTAATATACTGGGGATTTATTATAGATGCTTTTTTTTGGATTCAACATGAGATTCATTTATTTTGGATAAAACTCATCTTGGATCGTCTCACGTCTCAATTCATTTAAATGGATATCCATTAGGATACCTCACTTGATCCTTAGGGGTTTGGAAATGATATCCAATCCATTCCATCATATTTTCTATTGGTTAAGACTATCCTAGTAGGATTCTTCATCATATGGTTGAAAATTTATTTTTGAAGTCTATTCAGGCTTCAAAAGTTATTTATCCTCATTTTCGTCTCTTTTTTGCTGATGAAATTATTTTATTTTCTTAGGTGGATAGGAAAAGAATCAAAATTATCATGAAATATTTAACACCCTGACCCTAGATACCTAGAGTCGGTGCATTTTTACATAACATTGGAATGATAGAAGGAATCGTGTCCTGCAAGACCGATCAGTTTAGTAGCCTTGGCAGTACTAGATACATTCATATGTTTTACAATACAACATGAAATAAAAACATCAAAAAAAATTCACCTTTTTTAACACATTTATATTCATATTCTATCCCTGTAGGTCAACCATAAAATACTTCTTCATATCAGGGAAAAATAAAACATAGAAAGGGGTGAGCTCAGATGCTCAGTAATGATAACAATATAGCAGAAATTTCATAAATAAGTATAATCATTTAAGGCAATGTATAACAGTAAAACAAATGACTTTTATACTTAAATATACGCATAATATAGAGATGATAAAATCAAATAATTCTATTTACTTATTCACATGGATATTCAATTAGCCGAATAATTACATGAAATGTCAATAGCCACTTTCATAATGATTAAATGCGTAATTCCAGATGTCATAACCAGATATTCAGGGCCATGTTCCAAGACTACAAATAAAATTTTGTGAAGGCCGGGTGCTATGATACTAGTTTGTCTTATGTGACCTACCAATGCATCTAGTTTTTAAAGCGGGCACCACCCGTCACTTACTAATTCCAATGCATTCCTCTTATGAAATGGTTTAAACATAACATAAAAATTCATATTAAAAGTATCGGACGTAATGTAAATACATTATCCATAAAACATGAATTGTGTAAAAATAAAACATCCACATTAAAACATATCACATAACCTTCAAAAAAATATGATGTTTTTGTATCAAAATAAATCAACTTCAAAGAAGAATAAAATCCATCAAATGATGTTGACCTAGATGAAATAAAAACATTTTTAGAGAAATATCTATTTCTATTTTGAAATAATTTAAATGTCATATAATTATAAAAAAACATTTATTTTTAAAATATTCCTATAAGCATGTATGGTAAGCTTTGATGATGATATAACTGTGGAAAATAGGCACACCTGCCGTAAAAGATAAAAAAAGTCATTGTTACCTTAATTTTTTCAGATATGTCATAAAGTTCCTTGTTTAGGAAGCAAAAGAAATATTCCTTTCAAAACATATATGATCAAATATGTGTATAAATGACTTTTAATTATAGTATAGTAAATATTAAAAATGGATTGAATTACATTTTTAAGAAAAAACTAATGTGGATGATAAAGTGGTCCTAGTAGAAACTTTCATAAAAATCACCTCAGATAATAAAGAGATTGTGAAATTGACCCTTAACGTGTAATTTTACATTGTAGATAGTATGTTAAACTCTTGTATAATAGTTAAAACATTGTAAAAAAATTATTCAATAATTATTTACATAAATATTATATCATATATGATCCTCTAATATTTCTTTGTTAATAATATTTCAGTAGTATCATTGTTTCTTCTGTTAACTGATTTAATTTCCTCGATATGCATGGTTATGTAAGCCATGTTTGTTATGGATAGGATGTATTTGATTCATATACAGAATGACATTATGTTCATAAAAAATATTTTTAATAATAAAATAAAAAGTTTTCTTGAATGATTCTGATGGAAAATGAGCCTCATCGAGTTCGTGGAGACGGTAATCCGTATGTACGCACAAGAGACAATATTATTATATTAATGGTGAAATAATTTGTAATTGGATAGTATATCATATATAATAAATCATTTAAATTTTATATTTATTATTTAAATTAGATATATTAATTATTATATCCATCAAAAATAATGAAGTGATTGAATAACAAACTACACAACGACGTAGAGACGGTAAGCCGAGCGTACGCATGTTTGGTGACTTTATCTTTTATAGGACGGATAGAATAACGAATATGGTTGTACCATTTTTATAATAACTTCATAACATATATAAAATACTAGAGTTATTATTTTATAATGGAAACAACAAAGAAAGAGGAAGAGGAAGTGGAAAAAAACTTAGAAGAGCTGATGAAATATTTTCCTCTTCTTCGGGTTCTTTCTTTTGACTTGATCAAAAAGGATCCATATGATGGTTTTCTGACCAAAGGAAGTCCACTAGGATTCAGGGTGTAATGTTGGAAAGATATTTGGTCAGGTTTTGTCTGATTCTAATGGCTTCGGAGTTGTGAAATTAAGAGAAGGGGAAGTGACCTTTTATAAGAGAGGTGAGGCTCACTTTAGGAAAAGCTTGAAATATTATTTTATAAAAAAAAAATTCTCTTTCTAATGGAACAATAAGGATTTATTTAGATGTAAAAGTAGGTATGGGTCAAAAAACTCTCAAAAGAAGGTTGTAGAGAGGTTTAGGACACCATATTAACATTATCTTTTAGATTTATCTCCTAGTTAAATAGTTTGTCATTTACCATGTCTCTTGGTGTTATATAATTATATGGTTAATAAACATACTATAAACTACCATGTGAATCCCATGTAGATCATTATATATATATTAATACCTAAGTCCTTTTTAGAACATTTTATTTTTATGAATATTATATCAATTCATAATATAGTATTTGTTTTAAAAACTTAATTATGTAAATTTTGACACTATTTAGTATTTTGTTTTTTTTTGGAAATCATAACAACATTATTACATAGAAATAAAATTATATAATGAACCCTAAAATGTTATATTAACCTAGAAAATTATTTTAATTCATCAAAAGACTCAAATTACATTTATTTGGATATTTATAATATCAATTATTTTAATCATTCATTAAAAAATTAATTACTTCATCATCATTGTGTCATAAGTAAAATTAATTATTTAATGTCTAGAATTTATAAATAAAATACGATTATGTATACAATATATTTATCTTTTTAGTGAATATTTATTGTCTTATTTATCTTATTTATAACCCTATATTAAAAATGGTTTATTTATTAACCGCTGAATTTAACTCTTTTAACTATTCATTAAATAAAATATTAATAAATGTAATAATCTAATCCAGGTGGACCAAGGAGGTTCATATTTTAAGTTTAAGGTTGTTTTTGGTCGAATTAAACTTATCCAATAGAATTAGTACATGTGTTAGGATAAATATGATATCATTTTTACCCTTAATTACACGATTTACATATAACCATGGTACATAAAAGTCAAAAGTTTCTATTAACCAAAAATTATTTCCATCTTATTGAACTGCATTTTACTTACTGATAATAACCATGTCTCTTGTATTTTTTAAATTCAACTCACAAAACATGAAAAATTTTGTTTTATGAAAAATTGAAAATGCTCATAGGAGGAGGGTAAAAGGCGGTAAAAAGTTAACTAAAATTTTTATATATCAAAACTTATTATAAAATGAATCCAATAAATTACATTGAATGTATATAGGTATTATGTATCTATTTTGACTAAAATAAATTAAAATAAAATATATAATTATTTAAATAATACTTCTGTTTTAACCAATAACGTAGTGTTCTTCGGTATTCGTAAAAATTTTAATGTTTTCAGAAAAATTCAAAAAACTCACCCTTAGCTAATTTCGATATTCTGATTGCAAAAATAAAGTCTATTTTGAATGTTAAAATTTATAAAATTTCAAAAAGTGGGTATTAATTTTCATATCATCTATTTTGATTGGTTGCGATGTGTTAGATTCTCGAAGTTGCATACATTTCAAGCTTTTGAATTATTCAAAGGGAAATGTACCATGGATGCTTGGGGAGTTAATTATCCCCTAATTAAAATAACTCTATCCTCGAAACTTCTAGAATATTACTACATAAAAAGAATTGGGTGGTTCTTCATCATATGTTCCTAGGGTTCCCAAGTTACCTCTTCAATCATATGATTTCTCTATAGAACTATTACTAGATGAGTCTTCTAATTTCTTAGCACTTGTTCTCTGGTATAAATAATTTTGACAAGCTCTTCAAAATATGATAGATCAGGTTCCAGTTCAATTTACTCATAGGTGAGTACAAGTGTGGGGTCAGGCTTGTATTTTCTCAACAATGATATATGAACCAAAACGTGAACTTTGGAGAGACATAGAGGCATTCCACAATGGTATACTATAGCCCCAATTCGTTCTAGATTTCCAAAGGTCTGAGGTACCTAGGACTCAATTTACACTTCTTACCGAAATGTATAACACTCTTCCATGGAGTTACCTTCATTAAAACATGGTCTCCTACCTGAAATTACAAATCTTTCCATCAGTTATCAGTGTAGCTCTTTTTCATACATTGGGCTACATTGATGTAGGTTTGGAGAAACTTTACCTTTTCTATTGTTTCCTCAACTTTTTTTGGACCTATGAGTTTTCTTCCACCAACATCAGCCTAGTATATTGGTGTGTGGGATCTCTTACCATAAAATGATTCATTTGGTGCCATCTAAATAATTAAATAGAAGCAATTTTTTTAATGACCCAGAAATTATAGGTAATTTTTTAAATTATATGGGATTTTTATGAGTCTCTGACGGCCCGTGATTCCGAGGCCCGGAGTACTCGAAATGAGTTTATGAACTTTTTTTCAGGTATGTTATTTAAATGTGCAAGAAAGTTTTTTTTAACTTTTAAACTGGTTCTTGGAATTGAAATCATTGATCACTGTTGAACTCGTAGTGCTGGTATTCGCTTAAGGGGAAATTCACTTCGACCTTATTAGGCCAAGGGTGAATGATATAATCTGGGTTTTTTCGAGAAATAAAAATAAAATAAACTTTAATTTTATTTTTATTTTCTTTGAACCTCCTATGTGGATATTTCAATGGTGATGACGACTTGAACTAAAACCTCCCATATGGGATATGGTGGTGGGGACCAACCGAGACTAAAAACCCCTTTAAACCTCATCTTAATGGTGAGAAACCTTTTTAACTCCCCATTAATGGGAGATAAACTTTGGTATCCTCCCACATTAATGGTTCCATCCACATCAAAATTAATTTCGTCAATTTAATTTTTATCCAAAAATTAAATTGATGAAACACAATATATTGGATACCTTTATTTATGGTTAGAATTGGGAGAAAGGATTGGGAGGGAGCATTAGAGGACTAATTCTTCTCTAGTGTAGAACACTCCTCCAAAAAAGAATTTTGACTTCAACTTCGACTTCTTCCTCGGGACATCCTCCAACCAGGGACATCTTCAATCGACGACCATTCTTCCTGCGTCATCAATGTCAACAAATGAATGATGTATGGGTCTACATTAAATTGATCAATGTTAATTTTCCTCTAACATTGAATCATTCCCCTTGAACCTTTTTTTACCGCCCAAATGCAGAGGGTACGGGAAAAACAAACATGGCCCGACCCCTCCGTAAACCATATGGATATTTTTTGTGTTCATCACGATTTTGACAGCGACTGGTGGTGGTATTTGGCACTGGTGGAACTCCATAACCACGACCAACACATTGAATGAACATGAAGAGGGCAAAAAATGGAGGGCGGCCAGTCAAGCCAGCTGCCGGTGAAGGCACGACGTGCGTCTGCATCGGACGGCCAGCCCCGACAGACCTCCACCCTTTGGCCTCTGCCGCTCGTGGCCACTGTCGCCCTACCACCTCCGCCACCCGCAGCCTCTACCATAAAATGGCCTTGTCGGCTCACAGTCTTCACCACCTTGCGGCCTTCATCGCCCTGCGGCCTTCACCACCCTATGGCCCCCACGACCTGACCGTTGCATGGCCCTTGAGGCCTCCGCGCCGCCTGGTGGCCTCTGCGTCTTCCCACAGCCTCACCGCCCTACGACCATAACCTTGTTGTGGCCTCGCCGCCCTGCGTCTATCACCTCCCCATGGACCTTCGCATCCCCCATTACCTTCGCCGCCCTCGCGGCCGCGGCTCCACCCTCGCGGTCTCACATTGCTTCGTGGCCCCTACGCCGCCATGAAAATGTTGGGTCGGACCTAGCAGGCATGGTCGGGTCAGCCCAGGCTGGGTTAGGAAACATAGTAACCTTTTATTTACACCCCAAATGTTCTACAAAATATCATATGAGAAATTGATAATTAATGTGTAATATCATCATATAAATATATGAAAAATCATGTGAATTAATTTTTATGAACCATACAGGTTTGTGTATTTAGATTGACATAAATATAATATAATTTCTCCAACGATTTTACAATTTTCATTCCATAAATAACCATAAACTATATTTTTAAGTGATAAAATATTTTATTTCCCTTAGAGTGAATTTAAAATAACAAATACTCTTAATTATTTCATTTATAATCAATGTAATTTAATATAATAACAAAACAAGAAATCATAAAATAACACCAATTATGAAATTAATTTGCCATCAAGTATGATGGGAAAACTTGTTAGGACCTAAAGGAATAATTTTGGACATATCTTATATAGAACTACAATTATATTATTTGACGAGATCCTAACAACACACACCAAAATTTCTATCACATATACTCATCAAAAAGTATATCCCACTCGCCAGTACAAACACTTAAATTGTAATACATGTAGTGTATGAGCTTACTAGTATAGTAGTAATCTTTAAAATTAATATTTAAAATCCAAGGAATACCACATTCATATTTAATATCCCATCATCCAAGAAATGAATTAAAATATGAATTAAAATATTTATAGTATTTCTCAAATCAAACTCAATCACCCTCAATAAAAAATATCTCTTACATATCAATATAAATTGATTACATATAAAAAACACAACAATTACGTAAAGCACAATAAAAATCATATTAATAATGAAAAATAAAAATAGCATTACCTTTAATTTCCAACGAAACAAGACTTAATACTTTAAAAATGATTTGAGGAGTTGAAATACATCCTATTAAATCAATCATAAATTGTATACCATTTTATGAAATTCAATTATAGAATATTCAATTTGACCACCACTAATATCATTATAAACAAGGTCCAAGTGATTAAAAATAAAATTTAAACAATGAAATTATCATTTTATAATCAGAAATAATTTCATTCATTATTTTTTATATAATTAACCCATAATGAATCCAAATATTCCATTACCAAAACATTTTTAGAAAATAATAGTTCATTTAAATTATAAATTAAAAAACATATAATAAAATAAATAATAAAGAAATTAAAAAACCCCTTATTAAATAATTATTGAGAAATTATGTAGATTATAATTTAATTTAAATACTCAAGTACGTATGGTTTTGATAATAAAATGAAATGGATATAGTTTTCAATATTAACTCACTACAAATAGATTGTTATTATTAATTATGTTCTAGAGATATATAGATAGGATTCAAAAATATGAAATAATAAAAGCCTAAATTTTCATCCATCATAACCAAGACTTCTACCAATGATATCTTAATAGGGAATATAAAATCCATAAAATGAAAAATAAAGAACAACTGAGTAAGAGAGAATTTGTTACCTTGATTTTATTCAAAAAAATATTAATATTAAATCACCCAATAAGGATGGGAGAGCATCCCCACACCTGGCCTTGAATAGACTCTTCATCCATTTATATGAATTATTCATTCTGAGAAAATATTTATACTTTTAGGTTTTTATTATTAAAAATTTTAAAACAATAATTAAGAAATAAATAAAATAATTAATTTAAAATAGAGACATCATAGGTTTCTTCATTGAATTGTTTTTAATTTCCTTTGACATTATAAATAATTATCAAAAACCAAATTTAGTTATTTATAGGAATTTTAATTTAGAATAAATAATAGTCCTAAAATTTGAATCATTCATTCTTTTGAAATATTTTTTGAACACAATAATTAATGTAAAAATTCACACTTCATAAAAGCTCCAAAAAAGGACATATGAGCCTAGGCCTCAACATGTTGGGATGAACCAATGCCATAAAAGTGACTCATTATCAATTTTCTTTTTCTATCAAGGTTAGTTTTATCAAAAAATTGGAATCAAATTCCCCTAATGATATAAATTAAAATCAAAATTTTACTAACATATATCCATTTACATTCATGATTTTATTCACTGAACCAGAAACCTTTACTCCTGTATAATCCTTAGATTTACTTAAAAAGTAAAATTATAAAAAATAGACCTCAATTACCAATTCATTGTGAAAATACACTCTACCATGTAATATAATATTATATGTAGTGAAATATAATAGCATCATGTGTAAACATATTTTCATCCATTTGGAAAAATATTTAAAACCAAAACCAATATCTATAAGGATAAAAAGTATCGAGAAATAAATGATATTTTAACATCGAGTTATTTATAAGGGGTTATTACACGATGTATATTAATTATCACTTTTGAGTGTATGTTCAAATATTATAATTATAATACGGGTACATAATGATTAATAATTGATTGAATTTTGTATCCTATCAACATTCATATGTTCCTCAACATCAAAAACCATAATAATAACTTTCATACACAATATATAAGTTCAAAAATATGATTAAACCATAAATTATCAATAAATTTTCCATTACCCACAAAGGTTATATATAAAAAAAATAATCATGAAAGTTTGTAAATGTGAATTTCTAAATATTCATGAAATCTTGAAACCAAATCAAAAACTTATAATTATAGTTCATAAATTTATATTTCTTAGATATTATCTCTCATACAATTATCCAAAAACTATTTTTTATGATGTTGTGAATCATTTTCATATATATGGTTTCCATATAAACAATTCTAGTTGATTTTAAATTTATTTTTTAGAAATTCTATATATGTACCATACATTTTATGTGGTCATTATAAATAGAGAACATCTTTTTGAACTCTTAATAGTTGAGGAATGTTATTTGGGTTTTTTTCACCCATATCTTAATCCTATTTTTTATCTAAATTAATACAAAATATCATTGTTCCATTTGTATTACCCTTATTTCCTTTATAATCCAAATAAGGAAATTACAAATTGGATGATATTATTATTTATTTCCCTTATACATTAACTATTTTCATCTACCAGTGAAAAATCACATAGTAAATTTCATACGTAGTCCCCACACCCATACCATTTCCAGAAATGGTTTTCCATTTAGGTTCTTCATCATATTTTCTTAAACAAATATAGAAATTAGTTATCGTTATATAATATTAGAATATAAAAAATTGGTCATCATCACAAAACGTAAAATTTATGACATGCTCAAGTTGTACTATATTAAATTTCATGTTACACTTTATTTGAGGCCACATATTACATGCCAAATCACTAAGGAACAGTTTCATGCCATACTATCGGGATGTATACTATAATGCCTATTTATAGGGGTTCTTTTTCACAATAGGGGATATATAGGATTACCTATTATGGACTAATCCCAACACTATGATACCTAACAACCCATTTTACAATTATATCATCTTGTCAAAAAATAATACCCTACAAAACTCATAAACCATATATGACGGTATAAAACTACAACATAAGAGTTTTTCTTCTTAAAATACATTAAATATCAGTGTAACCTTAAATATTTCTTGAATGTAATATTATTGAATCATATCCTTTATGATATCCTGGATAACATAAAATTCAAGAATAAAATTTATGTCCTCTTGTCAGACGTTGAACTCACACAATATGGATTTTGGAAGCGAAGGGAACTCCAATATATCCATTGATTCTTCCTTAGAGACCATAAATTGTGAAATTACACTTATGGATTTATGGATAACCTAAAAAATATACTGTATATTTAAATCCTAGTAATATTTTCTTCCACATGCATCACCGAATTAAATCGAACCACATATCCATTTACTATAATTTCTAAAAAATTATTAAATTACCCTATAATTGGTTGGTAATAAGATGGGTAACATTATAATTATTATTAAGTATATATAAAAAATAGTGATTTGTGAAAATTAAACTAGTGTATCTAATACCTAATAGAATTATTTCATTGATACAATATATTTTACTAAAAAAAATTGTGTTGTGTGTTTTATCATATAGTAGATAAACATCTATTATAAATAAATTTATTAATAATATAAATCGTAAAATAAGTAAAAATCATATAATAGATATCATAGTAGATGTTGTAAATTTTCCATTAGAAGACACATTTTTTAGGAAAAATATACATTATGTGTGCTTATATTAAAATTATTTTTTTACAATTTTTTAAATTAAATAAAATATATTTATTTTAATATTATTAATCAATATATTCAAATTGTGTAATATGTAAAATTTAATTCTATGGTATAAAATTAGGTTACCAAGGTGAATAATAATTATCACAATTTGATGATTATTTATTTGTAAATAAAACATTTATACAAATAATAATTATTCAATTATTCTGGTTTATTTCAAATTACGACTCCAAATTTGAATGCTACATGTATTTCTTTTAATAATGATCTGATTTTAATTTTACTATTGAAATTATTACTATTGTTAATTTTCAATCAACATTAATATGGGTTAAAAAGGGTATTCTATCATGTCTCGAATTGTACTAAATCATCATGAAATATTGTTCTTATATAATAACATAACTAGGTTGTGAAGTCATACATACTTGTTTCACCCAAATTTTCCCACCTAACTCACAAAACTGTAATGAAATTTCATTCTTATCCCTTACCAAACATTATTTTCTAACGACTTCTCCCTCTCGTCCACCTATAAAATGATATCACTTCCACCCAATTAAAGAAAACCCTATAGTAGGTAATTTGAGTGAAAACATTCTTATTTATATTCCACTATATTCCATTTAAATTGTTTCAATACTATAGTTTTAATAAAGATTCTAATTTCCTTCATCTTCAAATGTTACTAGAATATAAAGTCCAAAAACTTAATGTGAGTATTACTTACCCATTAACTTTATTTATTTACCCCTCCCATCTACCCGCCTCAAAAAATATTAATTGAATAGGTATTTAATGAAATTATTATATGTAATATAATGATATGTTATTATTATTATGTTATAACCATTATCTATCCTCATCCCATTCATTAAAAAATGAATATGTTGTTCATGGATACGTGAGGACTACTGTATTCATGAACTGTGCCTTTATATTTTAATCAAAAATATTCATGAAAGATTATATAAATGAGTATATTGAATAGACAATGTATTTATATCATTATTTAAATTTTTTGAATATAAATTACAAATTTTATATTTAATATTATATAGAATTGATCATTCTAAAATTAACCACCTAATTAGAAGTAATACAGTAAATTTAGAAACATCTTTTAAATTATATTATTATTCTAATTTATACCAATTAAAATTAATCTCAATAATATCTTATAAAAAATTTATTTATAACTATAATATAATGACATTATATGAAAAATAAAAACTTCCAAAACTATAATCACACATAGATTATAAGATGCTCATATTTTGGTCAGTTTAACCACCAATATTAACACTAGTAAAATTTTCTATCATGGATGGATGCATAAGAAATGTTACTCGTAATATTTTAAATTAATTAGAAAATAATATTTTAAATTAAGTATCCTTTATATTAATAAAAATAATGAAATTTTTTATTAGTATACATCTTTTATTCACTATAAACACCAAAACAAGTTCACTGATGATTTCACCATTAGGAATCAAAATTTAAATGTTCATGGAACAAAATTTAAAATGTATATACCATAATGGAACATATATATTATATTACCTTTAATTATCAATTTATAAATAAGTTTTTAATAACAATGATTAATTACTTTTCTACTACAAAACAAACAAATAATTATGGAAGATATTATCATCATATGTAAAAATATATAATAACTAATTCATAAATTTTTTAATAATTATTATATTTTAACAGTATAAAATGAAATATGTCTTTGTCATATAAAAAAATTATTAATTTTTTTCCTATATTGGATGTTAGAGCATGTCAGAAAAAGTGGAAAAAATTAAGGGTACTTTTTCTATAATTCCATTTCATGAGATATAATTCAAATAATTCATCAATTATTATTTACATGTTGTAATTACTAAACTGTTGAACTATAATATCACAAATAATTCTATTTCATGGTAATTTCACATTCATCAATACTCTCCCATAAAACTTCCATTGACTTATTTATTTCACAAAATACAATGGATTTCCCCCCTTCTCTTTTCAATTCAATCACATCCCATATTACAAGAATTTTTATTTCAATTTGATAGTGAATCCATATCATTATAATAGATCCCTTATTTATAAATGATTCCCAACAGATGAGAGAATAATATTATATATCATTAAACATATTTCATGATCACTTTGGTATACCAGTCATATTTTCAAAATCACTATGTGTTTATTCAAGTAATATTTCTTGTTATGAAGTAAAAACAATAATAACATTAAAAATTATCCATATATATTTATATTTATTTTATTGAGTGGTGAATAATTTATTTAAAACCTACATTCCAATATAATTAGATAAAATTACATGTTCTTATGATCTCTAATTATTATGGTGCACATAATTATTGGTATATAAAGGGTGTACCCTAATTATCCTTCAATGCATTGGGAAAATAATTATTCTATAAAGATTACATGTTTAAGATTTATTTACATCATGCATTGGAAATATTTTATTATTACTTGTATAAAAACTTATTTAATATTATTTTCTTGCACTATAGTGAGGAAATATATTTGTGTTCTTATTAGTATCTCATGTTATTGTTATATAAACACATCCATGATATGTGTTGTCTTATTATTATCATTCTAAGCCACATGTTATTTTTTCACATTCATATGTTTTTCCACATTTCTATTTATGATTATATTATCCGATGGAATCTATTTCATTATTTTAAGGGGATCATTCAATTGTTATTTTATTATTAATCCATGTTATATTAGTCATGAATCCATTAGGATTCACTCATGTTAATTAATTATTTTATCATACTGATTTGATCATATAATTATCAATTATGATCATTTATCATTATTTATTATCATTACTCTTACTGGCCATTTGATATCACCCATTATTATGATTCCATTATTCAATTTTGTGAAGAAAAGTAATATCAATGATATGTCTAACAGAGTATCTTTTGAAAAAAATTATGGAAGATGCTGAAGAATTTTTATAGATTTAAATTGTACTATAGTGAAAAAATATTCCATTATATGATAAATAAAAGGGATTTATTTGATATTGATTTTTCTTAACATTCTAGAAATATATTCCAGAAAAGATATAGGAATATATGTATTACAATATTTTCTATTAATCTTGTAAATAGGGGGAATTTATGTCTGGTATGTTATAGATATTATCAGTGCATGGTTTGTATAATTTATTGGTTAAGCTGTTATTGGATGAGGATAATTTAATTGTTATAAATTTTATCTAGTGTTTATAAGTTATTAATGATTATAATTTTAAAGGTATAGATAACACATTACGTTATTTTAGGTAATATTGAATATATTAATTTACTATTTTTTATTTTTCAAATTAATATGAGATAACTATAGTAAAATTTTTAAGAATAAGAATATTTATAGGAAAATATCCTTAATTTTTTTCAGGTAGCGAATATATGTTTCAACTATAATTTTAATCCCCACCTGAAAACTATAATGTGGATATAGTTATTTAATAGTTACACCTAGAGGTAACCACCCAAAAATGGATGCATGTGTGTCAACTTGATCTTCCCCTGGTGGATGATCAGTCATCATAAGACATCACACCTAGATATACACTCTCAATTAATATTATTTGGTTAAAAATATTATATTTAAAATCAATTATGAGGGATTTTGTTACTAAAATTTCATGTTCTTGATTTAAAAAATATGAGAGAACTGAGAAAAAAACCCAATATGATACATGTTCATCAAAAATAACTATTGTCTAATATAAGGTTGTTATATTGTATAAAATTTATATGATAGTATTTTAATATATATATATATTGTTGATAAATTTGATATTATTATTTATAACTCACACTTACACTTTTTGTTTTAGTAGTGACTTGATCTAGTAAGAATCATGTTAAAAATGGATACAATGGAGAATATTGTGATCGAAAAAATAGGATCTACAGTGAAAAATATTATGATTATTCCGTAATATCTATATATAAAATATGATTAATAACATAGACATAAATGAATTTAAATATTCCCTAAAAATATAAGAATGGATTACCATTGAACATTAGGTGACAAATATGGTGATGGGACGAAGGTTTTGTATCTATGTGTCATAAATTTGGAATAAATCATGGGGAAATTTATTTAATGTGATGGATAAATTCTATATATTTAAGGATAGATGACCTAAATATAAATTTTTTTATTTAATGAAAGAATCCATAAAAATAATTTCTCTGATTGCATATAAATTGGACATTATGAAAATAAACTCCCTAATCCAAGGTCTAACGAGGAAAAAATGCTGAAAACCCCTCCATGACTAAGTGAAAAAGGAGAATCAAATGACATGATAACTATTGGAGTATATATTTATTTTGAGTCTAAATAAGTCGATTTTTTTCTTATATTTTTCACCACCTAAACTATTAGATCTTGATTTATATTTTAAAATACCTATTGTTGTTATTATTATATTTGAAAAATATGAATATTCATTATGGTGCCTATGAAGATACTATTTTTGAATCAAAATCAATTTTCTATATCATAATATTAAATTAATTTGGGAAAGTATTATTCCACCTTTAGAAAGGGATCACATTGTTTTTTATATTGGGAAATCTCACTTAATATCATAAATCAATGCAATATTATCTATAGGTGTATGGTTAATTATGATATCCCTTTGGAAATTACTCCAATAATATAGGTATGAAAATTATGACAATAATATTTATTTAAGGGGATGCGAATTTAAATCCCCAAAAGTTCACAATATATATTTCTGTCTTGTAAATATATTGTGTTTGAAATATTTTTATCCATGAATCACAAAATTAAATGAAACACATCACATTTTATTAAAATTGTTAAATTTTTTGCATGGTATACATAAAATTAGTGGTTATGAATAGAATTTACCAAATTATGATATATATATAGAATTAAATATAATGTTATTTCATTAATAAAATTCAACTACTGTATCTAATATCTAAAAACATCATTTAATTCATATAAAAAATAATTCACTAACAATTTCTAATTTATACACAACAGAATGTATTATATTTTGGTTAAACAAATATTTTAATTTTTTTTAAATATATACAATAAAATAAGTGATCATGAATATAATATTTTTTTACAAATAAAATAAAAATCTCATGTTTAGAGGATACATTTTTTCTTGTAATCATTTTGTACGGAAAACATGATTATATTTAACATAATATTTATCACATTAATAAAATGAATTAGATTACATGATATTAATAATTAATATAATAATATTTAAATTCTATAATCATTTCAATTTCATTTTTAGGAATCAAATTATGTTTCCAAGATAAATTTTAGTTTCGCAAGTAAAATGATTATTTTTAAAAAAATGATACTTTTTTAAATATTAGGAAATTAATGAATTAAATTGATAAATTTAAAATTAATAATATAATATTTTTATAATAAATATACCCAAATAAATTAAAAAAACATTTATTTTTTAATTAATGCAAAATTATATTAAGACCACTTAATTATTAAAACATTATTGTTCTACAAAACAAGATTTTCTTAATTTTTTTATTTTAATTTAAATGTTAATTATCTTATATATAAATTTAATTATATTAAATGAACTAAAATTTTAAATTCAAAATGAAAAAACATAGTAATAAGTGTTTTATTATATATTTATTAAAAAATAATTATGAGGTCTTTTTTTATCAAGATTAATAAGTGTTTAAAAGTGTATTCTAATGTTGATCAAACATTATTAAATTTAATTTACACATAGAACATATATAATAAATTTTTTAGGCTGATTATTAATTTATAGATGAATTTACATAAATTAACCTCCTATGATACATAATTGTCCTGAAATTCCATTCTTACCACTTACCTAACATTCTTTTTCAATGATTTGTCTTCACTTTTATCCTTTAATATGAGCTAGTATATGACCACTTAAATACAAAAATATTGTTAGAAATTAATACTAATAATTATCCATTTTACTTGAAAAAGTTACCCTTTATTATATTTATATTATTTAGTCTTATAAATGTTCCTCAAGCCCTTCATTTGCAATGGATACTACATGAAAAGATCAAAATTCTCAGTGTGCCTATTAATTTCACTTTTAATTGATTTCTTTATCGTTTCATCCATGCACCTCCAACAATATTCTTACCATATGTATATAATTAATTAATTATAAATAATAAAATAAAATTTTATTATAATTAGGGTACATCAATTACTTATTCACATCTCATTCATTAAAAAAATGAAAACATTTATAATGTATACATGGGTACAGCAATCTCTATGAAACGCACATTCCATTTTTAACTGCCTACAAAAATAGATGATTATAGAAGTCTTTTTAGATGTTATATATCAAATATTTATATTTTATAACTTGAACTATATAATTATTAATTATTAATTATATAATTAATTTTATAAATAATTGATGCTAGTGAAATTATCCCCTAAAACAAACATCCTATGAAGAAAAATGGTTTATTTTAACAACTTATTTATCATTTATCTTATTATTAAAACTATTAAAAATTGTTATTATTCATACTGAATCATATAATTAATGACATAATACCTCTTTGATAATTATATTATAACAAAATTATCTTTTCCATAATCATACTCACAAATATATTAGAGACATATACTGTCGAGGTCGATTTAAACATCGATGTAAACAGTGCTATAAATTTATATCATGGATGGATATGGAAAAATAATTACTAGTAATATTATAAATCAATGAGTATATAATTTTTGTATCAAGGATATGTATGCTTATTATTAATAATTAAACTCCTTATTAATATGAAACTTTTATTCCATAAACATCACTAAAATAACCTCATCACAGAATTCACCCTAATGAATAATTATTATAAATACAATGGAAAAAATATAAATGTATATAAAATCATGGCTCCATTATTATATAAACATTTTTTTCTATTAATTCTCATCATTGAAAAAATAATTTCCACTAATTCGGCTAGTATGATGATAATACAATATTATTGAAACTACTAACAAATTATATGAAAATAAATAATAAATAATTAATATACATATATATATTGATTATAAATGAATAGTATAAAAGGTAATAGGTATGAAAAAGGTTTTAAAATAAGTGATTAAGATTGTTTTTATACAATATTTTAGTGAGTGTTCTGGAAAGCACAAAACAATGGTACGAGTTCTTTGTCTCATATATTATTTCATGAGTCATGGTTCATATAATAAACAATTTATTTTTTACAAAGAATAATTACTTAAAAATTGACATATAAATTAATAATAAACCATATGTAGTTTATAATGTCACTTCTATTCACACTCCCCCTTTACTTAGTTATTAATTAGGCAATTACATTAAATTTAACGGATTTTTGCCATTTTATTTTCAATTTGAGTGATTCACTTTTTATAAGACTTATGATTTCCATGTGATATTTCATCCTTGTGTTCATAATAAATAATTTAATTTTAATATGATTATTTATTTATGACATACTTCCCTTATTTCTCATTAAACCCAATCAATTATTCCTTTTTTATAGATTCACTTGAATTCACACCTTTATTTCACATTTCATGTTTTCATGTTACTACATACCAATTATAATATCATTTAAGAGTTTCAATATTAATGAAAAATTATTTAATTGATTGAATATTTCCATTTATCAAATCCATATTCCATACAATTATGTAAATATTACACGTTCTTAAGATCTTTGATTGATGTGTCACCCAAAATGATAGACATATGGTCGCTGAACATTAACACTGATTCCTTGAATTCGGTAAATAATTGATATATTGAGGTGAAATATTAATGATAACTTAATAAAATTACATATGAATGGTTTATGTTACCTTTCAGAAAAACAAGGGAAATAAGAGTTTATGAAACCCTAGTCTCAAAAATTAATGATACACTTAAAATTTTCTAGATTTTATATTATATCCAAGAATATGTATTCTGTCTCATATTATTATTGTCATGTTCATATGTTATTTGCCATGTTTTACCTATTATAAATTTATCATATGCTATTTATTTCGTAATTTTAAAACCCTCATTCAACAATTATGGATTTTTAATCCATGATTCACTATATATTAATTGTTTTGAATGTGATTATGTTCTATTTTTTTCTATTATCATAACCATATTTTAACATTATACTCCCTTATAATCTTTTAATTTTATATCTTATACTTACCCTAACTGATAGTTTTATCTCCAATTTATTTCATTCAATTTTATAAGGTTTTGAATAAAATTAATATATATTATATATCTAGAGGAGTATCATATCTATTGAATTTTTGTTATATTTTTTAAAGTTATTATATACTTATAATATCATTGTATAGTGAAAAAAATCTATTAGATGATAAGTATAATAGATATAATAGATAAATATTATTCATAACTCTCTAAAAATTAATCATAGGAATTTATGTAATGAAATTATTTCTATAAATCATGTTATTAACGTACAAATAATTTTGGTTTTTTATGTAAATTTCAGGATAAACCATAATTTATATTGGATGGAACAGTACAGAAGTGTATTTAGACAATCTCTCTCAAAAGAGGGAAATATATAAATGAAATAGGTATTCACAAAATAAATCATTTGAATCATGAATACAAGTAATTATAATACATGAGATAAGATGGTGAGATATTAAAAATACATTAGAATACTAAGTACTAAATTTTTTCAAAATTGAATAAAGGAAAACCCCGCCATCATTTAACTGGTTTGCTTCTAGAGAAGTAAGGGTTTGATAGATTATCTTATGTAAGTCATGGTGAAAATCGATATTCTTAAATATTTGGTAACCTAATCATGGTGTAAGGTTTAGTTCAAACATTGTTATAAAACCCAAAAGTTGTAAGTACCATAGAAATAGATAATAGATAATTAATATATTGTATTTGGGGAAATATTGGTACACTAAATCTTCATGGAGTCATAGATGAAATGATTTACATGAAGGTATACATGAATAGGTTTTTTTAAGAGGAATTCCAATGAAGAATAATTACATAGTGAAATATGGATCTTAAACTACTAGTGGATATAATGTAAATTTTAAGAGTGCTATCATTTTAGTGAGATGAGATTTTAATAGATCCCATATTAAATTTAATTAAAAGATAATACATATATAATAAAATATATTTTTTGTTGGATCAATGTAGTCAAACATAACATTGATATAAATTATGAAAATGGAAAGGTATAAATATATTCATCTTTCTATAAAATTACATTAACTTAAGAATCATTCTTAATCATAAATAAAATATTATTATGTAAGAGAAACCCCTAACATAGAATGTGATGAGAGATTCTATTAAAAAATACATATTTATTTATATCATAATTACGTAAATTATTATTTGACATCACAACAGTCAATAGGTTATACAAGTAATCTATTTTCCAATGAAACATGAGATCATATATTCATTCAATGTGATTTATAACTAAAATTCTCTATGAATAATATTCTATACATGATATGTATGATGCATCAATGGAAAATTTAAAATAAATATTTCAAAAAGAAATTTATATTATAGTAATTAACTCAATATAATTGGATAATTCAATAATTTAAAGAGGATATGGTCTCTGTTATTTCTTAAATTGGCTACACACATCATTAAACATTATTTACAAAAAAATTCTAGTAGTTTATTATAATCTATAACATGAGTGAAATGAATAAAGGATTATCAAATATTCTAAATATATTGAAGATACATTATAAATACATGGTATGTCTAGACTCAAGTATTATATAAATAATATAATTGGGGAAATGTTTAAACTAGAATATGAATAAGCCTATTGTAAATTCAAACTATCAACAATATTAATGCCCAAAAAAGTGATCGAGTCTTATGTGGTGATTCATTAAGGATGAGTAGTTATTCCGTTAAAAAAATAATGGATTTTGGAGGATGAACCTTACAGAATACATTATGGTGTTCGATAATTTATATAGAGATTCAATATCTATTATTGTTTAGAAATTAATTTTTTTACTTGAAGGAAATATGATACCAAATATATATTAATTTTTTTATAAATATGAAAAAGATATTAATTTAATGAAATTTTTTTGGTTTAGGATTGATGTGTTCATTTATATGAAAAATACAAGGGTCTCCACATAAATTATATTTATGCATTGGATTATCATAATTCTATAAATGATTGGGATAAATATTTATTACTTTTAACAAGTATTCCTCTTATGTGATAGAAGATTCATTTTGAAAGTGGTTATAATTTATAATATAAATGATCTATATCATACATGTGGTTTATGATTTACTATATTCAGAAAAATTTATTTTAAAACAAGCCATGTATAAAAAAAATTCCACGATAAATGTGTTTTACCTAGGATATAAATTTTATTCCAATGATATTTGATATAATATTATGGAAAGGGTTTCCACAAATTTTTACATTTATATTCTAAATAATAGAATATTATTTTCAAAATATCCCCATAAACACATTGAATACCATAATATATATTGGTTTTTATAATTTAAAAAAGAAATATTCCCCTGAAATGAAATATTTTTTTTCAAACACAAAATATTTTATTTTTTATATCATGATATTCTATATATAATACTTTTTTCATATCATGATCTTAAACATTATCAAATGGGAAAATTGTTTTTGTTATGGGACCTCAAGGGAAACTATCCATAAACTATAGGCTACCGACTAGCAGTGATTATATAATGAATATAGTGTGGAGACTATACCCCCTAGTACAGAGTTACAATATAGTGGAAATAACAAATAAAAACAATATTAATGATTTTTTAAAGAGTACATTATACAACTGGAAGGTAAAGGATAAAACAATAAACCAAAAAATAAATAACCATGTAATATCAGACTAAAATGTTAATGAATGTCATGATGGAAGTCAAATAGAATAAAATAACATATTGGAAAGAATAACTCAAATACCCTTGTCGTACACCCCATGTCGATCCAACCTCCATGCTCCAAAATATCTCATATGAAACACCTAATAATAATGTCTATTAATTTATTCAACCCTCTATCTGTGTAATATTCTTGGGTACCATGTAGAGTCCCAAATAGTTTTTCAATAAAACAATGTAGGTTGACGCCCCCATGTATAATCAAAACCATTTTGATAATAAGATCATGTAATAATGTGATAAAAAATTATATTAGTTAATTTATTTGATATAATACAACAGTCAACCTACTTCTCCACCATGATTTAATATATCACGACATGTACCCCAACTTTTACAACCACAACCACTAGTCCATAGTATAATCACCTAACCAAGAAAACCCTCTTTATAATCATTTTAATATCTTGGACAAGATCTCAATATAATCATTTCAACATAACCGGGGAAATAAATCTATATAAAATTTCTTCATAATCAAGCCAAACACTATATCTAATCATTTCATCATAACTAAATGTATACTTCTATAAATGAAATTTATTATAACTAGGAATATCCATCTATATAATCATTTCATGATAACCAGGAATAAGATGCTATATTACAATTTCATCATCAAATACAATACAGTTAAAAAAGACACATCATAATATCACATGACAAAATTGTTAATTAATCTAATTACAATTTATCATTTAATTACCCATTCATTAATTAAATTATTACTTATGACATTTTTTATTCATTATTCATAACCAATTATAGTCAATTCTTCTCCAGACATTTATATAATCAATTAAATAACATTCATGGTTAATTTATCATAATATAGCACCTAATATTTCATGTTATACTCAAACATTCACTATACCATAGAAAATTTACAATTATTCTAGAGTTGGATCACTATATGGGTAGTCTCATGCCAGGTGTCATCACTATTGAATCTAAAGAGATCCAAATAATAATCCAACCCATGATTTATCATCACCCATAATTACATAAATTATTATGAACATTATGTTGGTGAAATATCAATATATTATCAATATTTGAAGAATATAACTATCCAAAAGGTTTGGTTTTAGACCACATACCTTTAACCATTGATCATAAAGACACTTTCAATAGGAAAGAACCACAAATTATTAAGGTAAATATGATACCAATAAGAAATGAGATCATACCTTATCTAGATCATCACCCAAAAAAGTTGTGGTCAAGAGAATACACCATTATAATAGAGATAACTATAAGAGAGAAAAAACAAATAAAAAAATTATTGGGTAATAGACTCTTGATCATGAAGTCCAGAAGTGGGGAAATAATTAAAAAATTACTTAGATTCAACTAGGGATTGAGAGAACAGTGTTGAATGTGGTTGAGTAAAACAATATACACACTACATGGACTTAAACCCATTGATCTCACTAAATACATGGTATTAACAACTTTCACATTTTGTATTTATCAATTTATGATTTATGGAAAATAACGTGTCTCTTAGGTTAAAGATAACCTGATCGAATATTTTTCATTCTGTTATCGTATCAATATGTTTAATAGGTTCATAGTTTGTAAACAATTCACATTCTAAACCAGTTAGAAACTTTTTCCTAGTGACATTTATAAGTCGAGTAATAGGTTAATGGCCTCTAAATTTCCAGCAAACATCTCGTAGATAATCTTCTTTCTAAAAAACTCAAGCCACCTCTAAAGCATTATAAACTGATGAAACCCTATTGTAATTCCCTGATATTCTTAACCATACTATATTATTTCAATAAAACATTGAACCTCTAACAATAGGTTATTCTCTCTTAAAAAATAATCTCCATCTGAATGGTAAATCGACGTATAAGTATTAAAAAATAAATAAAACCCAATAAAGGAGGTTAAAAGAAATACTAAAAAAGTAAAATACCTAGAAAAAAATTTTGTGATCATACATCTTCCCTGCCATATAATAGTTCATCCTTGAGATAATCGTAGAATCATTATGGGTCCTCAGTGAATAATTATGGCAACTGTGCTCACATATTAAATTCACTCTCCTAGGTGTCCACATGAACACTCCCTTGTTACCACAAAACTCAAACTAGAGGTATGGAATTTCCCCATAAGTAATTGTTATTATTGTCTACAATACATATCGTATTCTCCTAAATGGATGCTTCTACACCAAGATATACATCATTAAAGTCTACCACATGATAGGTTTTGACATGTTATCTATGAAGGTGTGATATGTAGAACAAATTTTTCATGGAACTGTATCACTATAGAAGTGATAATTGAAATGAAAATGAACATACCATTTCTAGTATCTCTTATATCCTTAAAATCCTAGGCACCAACTATTCCAATTATTTAATATTGCATTTCCCCAACCTAGGCAATACCTGAAGGAAAATACAATAAAGAAAATCAAACTCTAGATGTTGTCCCTGATTGTCAGTGTGCAATTTAATTATACTCTACATAGTCACCAAACACCACCTGGTAAACTAACCATTCTAAAACATTTCTAGTATGAGACTATGACTAAAAATCATTAACTCCCCTATCTCTAACCAACAAAGAAGTGAACATAATAGAAATCTATATGGATCCTCACAATGTTCCATCTATATTGATTCCTAGAATATATTAATATATTAAAAATCTATATATTCCATATTCTTCTTCCATGAACCAAAATTTTCAATAACACAGGCTCATAACATATCCTCTATAATTTGAATAGTCTTCTTAGATTGACCAGTTTATTTATGATGAAATGATTTATTAATACAAACCTATGATCAAAGATCCCTCTAATGTCCTATTTTTAATAATGAAATTTATTTACTCATCTATAAATAATGAAACTCTTTATAACACCATGTTACTAAACTATCCTTTACTCATGCAGCCAACCTAGATCATCAATAGTGATGGTTTTCATGATAGGTAAGGTCTGGGATACATTCTACAGTTGATCATTGATCCCCCATACAACATCATTATTATGGTTTATCCAGATTTAAATTACCACAAATTCCATAGTGATATAATCACAGTTCCATTCCTCAATAGGCATAGGATTCGACAACCAAAAATTAATTTGAAGCTCATTTTTACCAAATAACCTTTTAAACGCCGCTCTATAAATCTGGCTACCTACTTCTTCATTTCTAAACATTTGCAATATCTATGGTGGTAAATATACATATTTTCAGTCCTATATATACCACAAACCTACAATCATGAAACAATTTCATCATCTCCTCATGAAATATCATAGGAACCCATACATAGCCATGTAAAAAAAAGATAGTTTTCAAAATTAAGAGACCATCTAATTCGTGGATCCTCACCATATATGTTTTCTAATAGGAAAATATACTCTCTATTAGATAACTACGATTTATTTATGGGATTCAAAATCATCATTATAATAGATTTTAAATTCATAACTACAAATACATCGTAATTCTAAACATGTAGATGTATTTTTTGCAATGATTACCGTCATCTTCCACTCATCACAAGACTGTCGTACTGCCTTCATCAACATATTTCTTCATAAGGAATCATCAATGATGTTTCCATTCCTCAGTGTTTAATCAAACACTACTTCAAAAAGTTAAAGATACATAACCCACCTCTTCTACTAGAGGTTCAAGTTCCATTGATAAAATATGTTGTTAGAGATCTTGTGTTTCATGTACACCTGAAACCATTGGTCCAAAATATAGTGTCTCCATCTCCTCATAGTATGTACCACCACTGCAAAATCTAGATCAAGAATATGTAAATTATTCTCATTATACCCCAGCGATCATGTTCCATAAGAAACAAATGGATCCCCATTTATAAAAATCTCACCAACTCCACTCTGTAATAATCATTGTGCATGGTATATTGTTTACATGACACATGTAAAGTGATGACATTTATTGATTTCAATTTTGTATTCAACTCCTAAAAATCCATCTCACAAGAATCCGAACAATCAAACATCCCCCCTTTCTTGGTCATGTCATATATCAGTGTATCAATATGGGATATGTCCTAAATAAAATTCATGTAATAGCCTCCTAAGCCTAGATAAATCAGAATTTCAAAGACATTATTATGTCAAATTCAAGATACCATAGTTGTAGCTTTAACTAGTTCCACTAACAATGTATCCTATGAGATGACAAGACATAATATATTGACTTTATCAATCCAAAAAAATCATTTGGTTATCATGGTTTAAAGATGATGTTCTCAAAATTTACTCAAGATGATATAAAGATGTTGGGATTGATCATATACAATAACTAAATGCACTAATATGTCATTGATAAAAACTACCAAAAAATCAAGAAAAAGAAGAAATATATCTTTCATCGAGCTCACCAGAATCACTAGTGAATTATTCAAAAAAAATGGCATCATTATGAACTCATACAAGCCATAAATACAACTAAAAGTAGTAAAAGGTATGATTGATGGTATTTCCTTGATCTATTGGTATCCTGATCTCAAATCAATATTGGATCTGATCTTAGAACTTTTTAGCTGACAGAAGAGATAATCGATGCATGGATAAGGATACAGGTTCTCAAATGTCATCTAGTTCAATATCTGATAATATAAACATATGATAAAAATCTCATCATATATCTTGAATAGAATAACTTTAGAAACCCATGGTGGTTTTCTAGGATTTATGATACCCTATGCTTCCATGTATTCCATGTAAACAATCTATACCTAAATAAAACCTGATTCCATACTATAATGTGGAATAGAAATTTTATTCACTCCTGGCACTAACTGGATATCCATATTTGGAGGAATGCTGGAGAACTCACCAAAAAAATATCTTCAAAATGTTCTACTAATAATGGATATGAATACAACTACATTTCACCATCATCTTGAACAAGTCATATAATACAAAGAATTTGAAAAGTCAATTATCACAAAATTGGTCATGCACGACTAACCTGAAGATCCCAATCACCCCGGTGGTAATAGCTGTCAACTTATAGAGAAAGCAAGTTAACACTTTTCTAATTATATTTTATATGATCCTAGTATATAACTATTCAATACATAACAATAATAAAATCAAAACCTATCATTTTAAACAAAATGACTCTAAAAAAATTGTGACCACCAATATCTAGAGAACACACCATGCGACGTTTGATATTATTTCATGCCACTCCTAGGGGACAATCGATAGTCAAAATGCTATCTATAATTTTCAAAAACTTCCAATATATATGAAAATATTTAAGATAAAATGGTATGCGATGATGTTGTATCAATAAAAAATATACCAAGGGTAGATGATAATGAATTGTACATGTAAGGTTATAATTCATTGCTTACATACTATATAGATTAGAATACATAGAATGAATATAAATTTACCCTCTACTATGAGATCTAATATCACAGTCTTATGATATCCCCTCTACTCACTCCTGCACTAGGATAATACATCCCCAACATTGACTTGAATGTTCAATGGAACTCCAGCATCCAGTCTTCTTAGGGGTAGCAAAGTCCTTCCCAAACATTGTTAGCTATCCTGATCCCCTTCCAATACACTTCTACTATATACCCATACAACATCTCTATGGTTGGTACATCCTACCACATGAATGAAACTCTAAAGTAGGGCACATTCAATAAGGTTGCATGTAGCGCAACTTGTAGCACTGTAATCACTAAAATATAAAACACTCCTGATATATATTTTTACTACTGTAAATTATCGTACCACTATTGTATTAGTGATTTCTAACCAGATATAAGTATCTCAAGAACATCCCTTCAATTTCCTTCTATCATAACTCCCCTTTCTCAACAACATGGTCAAAATTTTCCAACGAATTCTTTATATTTCTTCAAATCATGTACATATATTGATTCTCCCTACTATATGAATGTGTATTGGGATTCATGATGACTATCTAGACTAAATCAAACCAGAACATTGATACCTAGGGGCCTCTATCCACAATGAACATTAGTATAATTTTTAGTTAAAAATATATCTTCAACTCATACATAGAAGGAATGGTGTAGATATTTTCATCTTTTATGGATTTCATAACCCTTTGGATGTTTTTTCCAAGAATAACATAAATATTATCCAAAGATGATATTGGAATATTTGGCTCAACTACTTTATGAGAATACTAATTTCCAATATCTTGAAACTGAATTCGAGGATGAGGTGGAGAATGTTTCACTAAAATAAAGACACACTCCTTAAAATAGTAGATCACAACAAGGTTAACCTCAATAGCTAACTTCAAGAGAGTACCACTGGCTCATGGTCTCACTAAACATAGAAAAAAAGTTATTTACAATGACATAATAGTTCTTTAATTTCATTTATCAGTTACTAAAATATCACAGTTCATAATTCATATAGAAAAATATATCACATACAATAAATATACCACCATCATGAAAGATTCAATAAAAAATATATCCATGTGTGCCTATCAAGATGAATTCATACTCATCTTATTATATACTATTCCACGAGTATAAATATCAAGGAAAAATAATATCTCATAACATGTGAATCACTAAAGATGAACTAATATCATCTATTAAAGGTGAACAACATGAACAACAATCCCATCCTTGGGAAATTAGATTTTCCCCCATTCATGGGTAAGATATGCCCATGTACAATCTCATTACAACATCCCAACACATAATAATCTCCATCCTACCATCTTCAAATATAAAGGATATAGAAATGTAACACATGATTTACTAATACAACTTTCTAACAACCCCTGATCTGACCCTCTCTCGCAATGTCAAATGAGTTTGGTTATATGACCTCAATTTCACTTCCCAATTTGATGGATGTTTTAGACTATTATTGGGTGTAAAGAATATTGTAGTGGAGAATATACCACATTATAACGAGTTTAAATATAGTTTAAATAAAAAATAATAATAATATCATAGTAACAAAAATTTTAGAAACATCAGAACATAAAATTGGAAGGTAAGGAATAGACTAATAAACCAAATAATAAGGAACCATGTTATTCGATGTTAAAATGTAACCAAATGAAATGATGGGATTAAAAATGAATAAACGAATGTTCTAACAAGAATATTTAACATACCCTAGTTTATAACACAATGTTAATCCCTCCTCCATGCCCTAACCCATTGAAAAAGAAAACTTCAATATCAAGGTCCTTTTCCCAAATAGAAAACTCCATCCATGTAATCTGCTTGGTTTCCATATGGTGGCCTAAATAAGGTGTGATTAAAACATTGTAGGTAAAAAATAACATGTATAAAAAATCTGAGAAAAAATTTTATGTAATAAATTTATAAATAGGTGTATTAGTTAATCAATTTTATATAATACAACAATCAACCTTCTTCTACACTGTGCAGGAAAATATATAAGTATGTATCCCAACCATGGCCACCATAACCTCCAATCCATCTTATAATAACATAACTGAAAAATTAACTTTTTATAATCATTATAGAATCTAAACTTATCCCTTTATATAAATATTTAATCAATATAGTGACAGTCCCTCAATATAATCATTTTAGCATAACTGGGCAAATCCCTGTATATAAGCATTTCAGTATAACTAGGTGTATCCCTTGGTATGATAATTTTAGAATAACTAGAAATATCACTCTATATGAGAAAGTCAAAATAACTAGGTATATCACTATATATAATTATTTTAGCATCAAACACAACACAATTCAAAATGGAACATCAAACTATAACAATACATGATGGATAATTCATCAAATTACTATTTTTATTTAAATTTTCCATTCACTACATGTATTATATACTATGTTTTTCCTTGTTAGATTGTACAACCAGTTATTATAAATTCATGACTATCCATTCTAATAATAAATTCAACCATTTACAAGAAGAACCAATAGCATGAAATCACCTAATATTTCATGTCATTCTAAAATATACATTAATCCATTATCCAATTCATTACTATAATAGGGTAGAATCACTGTATAGGTAGTCAAAATCTAGATCTCATAACCATTCAATATAAATTGATCCAAAGATAAATCCAACACATGATTTATGATGACTCATTATTAAATATATAAATTTGAATATTATGTTAGTGCAATCACATAATACTTGACATTCAAGAAAAATAGAAACAGAACATAGGGTTTTGTTTTAGACCACCTACCTTTAACTATATATGAATTCAACACTTAAAAAAGGTAATTCCATCAAAGGGATAAGGAGAAGATGATAATGATAAGAACATAGATCACAAAAGATCAAGATCATCAACATAAAAAATGTGGATTATAGTTTCAAATAATACACTAGAGGGCTACTTAAGAGAGGGGAAAACCATAAAAAACACATTTCGGATCAGATGCTTGATCAAGAAATCCATAAATGATAAATTCACTCCAAAACTTCATATAGCCTTGGAGGGATTGAAAATGGAGGTCTGCACATGATTGAGGAAAATATTATATCTATAGCGTGGTCTTAAAACCATTGAGCATGAAAAATACATGGTGCGTAATTGAATTGCACCATGTATTTCCTAATTTATGTGTTATGATAATAAAATGAACCATATCAGGTTAAAAATAACCCTATTGAACATTTCACATTGTCTATGTGTTTCACAATGTGTATAAAATCAAATCATGAACCAGTTCAAGATGTCTACCTAAAGAAATTTAGTCATCATGTAATAGGTTCATGGCATGTAACCAATTCAAATCATAAAAAAATTCTAGAAACCTACCTATATAAATTAAAATTGTGTGTAATAGGTCAACAACATGTAAATTATCCATATATTTCCTTTAACCCACATTTTCTAAAAACCCCAAACCACCACTGAAGACATATAAACCCATAGAGAACCCTCATAATTCCCAAACACGCTTACCTGGACCCCATTAATTCAAAAAAACATGAATCCTTGAACATTAGGTCATTTTATCCAGTGAATTCTCTTCATACACAAGGTATGTTGACCACAAAGGTTCAATAAATAAATAAGACAGAATCAAAATAGTTTAAATTAAAAATGAAAATAGTGATGTACCTGAAAAAAGATAGCATTTTACGATATAGTTTTTGGGAATATAGTGGGAGTAAGTATTGAAAAAAAGTTTAATGAATACAAAATATAATATAATGACATTGAAAATCAATGTGAAATCCATTCTATATCCTAATAAGGTTCTGATTATTTTATTTTTAAAATACAATATAAATAATTATATTTTGTGATAAAAAGGATATCAAATAATTTTCTCCTAGGAAATTCCCCAATGTAACAAAATTCATAAGTTTAATTTAATAAATTCAAGGTAATTATTAATTTTTTGGTTTTAGAGAAAGATTTATTTTTAATAATTATATTCAGATTATAATTAAAAGAGTTAATAGTTATAAAATATAATTTTGACATTTATTTTTGGGTTTTGGGAGCTAGTGGTTGAGAAAAGTAGGGTTAGGGTGGCCCTGGTAGATTAAAATTTTAATTTAAAGCCAATAAGTATCATGTATCCCAATAAAAGGTACCTATTTATAATTCTATGTAGGTGTTTGTGATGCAGTGACCCTAGAATCCCAGAGTCGAAGCCTTACGTATTTACATTATCTTTATTATAAGGAATCAAATCCCAAAGAACCTATCAAGTAAGTAGTTATAGAAAACTATATTACAAAAATGATGCATCTATTACATTGGAATATAAAAGATAAAACATTATATATAACATGCACTATCAAAAAATTCCTTGAAATTAATTTCAAGAATTCATCTTCATATCCTATAGAAAGGAAAAAACAAATTTTGCCTCAGAAGGTCGGTAAGGGTAAGTAAAAATGAATAAATAATGAATCAATGTGAATAATCAGCATGGAAAGGTGAATAATTGATCCCACATTCCATAAAAATCTTTAGATGTGGCGTAATCAATCTGGCATGCTCGATAACTGAAACGCCTAACGTTTAATCAATAAAATTTGAATGAAATGCATCCATAAATATGTCAATGTCAAACTCTCATGTATAATTATAATAAATGAATTCTTATTAATGGGAATTCTTAACTATTTTAAGCCATATTTCCTAGACACATCATACATTCACCATTAGGATCTATTATCAGTATAGTTTAAACTACTCTTTGATGGCCAACCGATTCGCCTCACAAGGCTACTGATTATTTGAGGGGCTTGCATTAACTGCACCACATCCCATATAGTTCATGTCCAAATGATTCCTAAAAATTAAAATTTACTGATCTAATTATCAAAAAACATTTCTAATCATCATATATTAGTATTGACTATAAGACTCATATATATTAATATTTTAAACAATATTCAAATTGCACACTATATGTAATAATAATATAAATTTTGAAAATAGTGATATACATTTAATGAGAATATAGATATTTAAAATTTAATGTGAAATAAAAATGACCATAAGAAATTTATTATTTTATGAGAAATTAAATATTCAAAAAATAATGTGATATTGCAAAGACAACTATTGCCACATTGCAATTTATGTCAAACCCCCTTAGGTGAGGTAGTTCTAATGGAAAATTAAAATACCTTGGGTTATGATGGATTCATGATATTAAAATAAAAATTTTAATTACAGAAACCACATTAATGTTAATTTTTGTATAATAGCAAATAACATTCAGTAGAATGTATATTGAGATGAAATCCATTACTACATGAGTAGATTTTGAGTCACGATATCCATGAAACAATAACATACATTAAAACATTTAAAATCATAAAAAAATGGAATTAGTGGTATAATATATCAAAATAGGCATTAGATACAGCCCAAAAATTATTTATGTTATGAATATGACATTTCTCTCGGAGATGTAAATAGTGATATGAAAATCCATTACCTTATTTTTTTGGTGAAATTCCACTAACCTCTTGTATAAGCGCATTAAAATGTTAATAAATTACTTCATAACCATAATTATATTTAATATTATCCTAAATTATCTTCTTATAATTTCTTATTATCCTTTTACTAACAATCCTTCATTATTTTTACTATTTCTCATGTTAATTTCACAATTTTTATATTATGTTTTGACTTTTTGTTTTTTTAATTATTATTTCAATAATGATGTAATAATATATATAATGTCAAACATGAAGTAATTATCATAAATATTTTTTATATTTTATTTATAACAATCTATAAAATATGTAGATTGGAAATGAAACATGCCATTCATGGAGATAGTAGGTCATACATACACATGAACTCAATTTCCTTTTTATTTATCGTATTTAAAATAATTAAAAGAAAATAATATATTTTTATATTATAATTATAGAATAATATTTATTTCATATATGCCTTGTATTTTTATTAAAACCATTATTAATTTATTCCTTGTAAATTTTGAACTAATTACATCGCTTTGAAGAGGATGTAGTCCACACTTCCACAAATGATGATATATTTTTCCAAAAAAAGAATACATGAATATATAGATATATAAAAATTTATATAATAAAATTGAAATTATAAATATCATATCTATCATATATAAACTATAAATTCATCTTCATTCCAACCATTAATGGTGGTAAATTAATGAAGAACAACATTGGTGAATGTGGCGGTAGTTTTTCATAAAAACTAATGACAAATGTGTATCCCATTTGATGGATGTGTGTAAAAGAATTGGTATAATTATTAACATAACAATATTTCATTATATTTAGGATACTACTGTTATTATATAGTAATGATATAATATTAATCTAATGGGTGGATATAGAAAATATACAAAAGTGATAGTTGAAGAATATTACATGTTATTATGGTAACTTCTTTTCATTTTTATCAAAAACACCTTTCGGTAAATAAAATAATTTTGTTATAAAAAATTTTGTTATATTCAACAAGATTATACGTTTTTTATAAAAAAAAAATTATAAAAATATATATAATGAAATGTTTTTAAATTTATTTAATCATTTCTATAAATATCCGTACAATGTATATTTGAAAATTATCATATTAAATAATAATATTAATAGTTTTTTGTATTTGGGTAAATCTCAGAATTTCTTTTAACACAATCCATTGAATAAAGTTATTTTTTCATGTACCGGAATATATACATAGCATTATTTGTAGTTAAATATAATGTTATAGTAGTTTTTAAGGTAATCATTACATGGGTTTCTGTATAAATAAATCTAGTAATGAAATTGAATTTATTCTCAAAATAAAATATGGTAGAAGTATTAGAGGGCTAAATTCTCCCCACATTAAATAAATCGCATCATTACATTTCATTCATTATCTATGTACTTGAAGGTTTTCTAGAAGAAAATTCTATTTTTGAAAAATAAAAATCTTGAATAGGATAAATAACACATAATATTAATTCGACGGAAAATGAAAAGTAGAGGTCACCACAAACTAGGCTTTTGAATAAGAGAAAAGTAGTGAAAGCATCAACATGGAAGAGAAATATATCTATCATAATATGATATATAGTTATTGACAAGATGTTACATTTAATTTTGATTACCAAAAATCATTATACTATAGTTATGAAAAAGGTCACTGATGTCATAAAAATTATGATAACCCGACATTTTTTTTCAAGACATTTTTTCCATGATTTGAGGAATTCTATCACTCAATAATTTTATATGTATATTTCTATTTCAATTACATAAAGATATTATTATATTTTATTGGTGACATTGAATTATTTAAACCCCATCTAGTGTCCTGGGATTCATCCGATGGTGAAATAATACATTAATCTCTAAAAACTAATTCAAATATCAACTGAAATCATTTCATAAATGGTTAACCTATCCAAAATATTATGATCCAAAACTTTTTAATCATTTCAAAGGTATTTAGTTTTACCTAATTTCCTTTTTCAATATGAATCACCACATTTTCTAAATTCCATTAACTCGACATTATAAACAAATTAAGGCTTATCATTCCCTCAAACATGTGTTTTCCAAGAAGTTCAAATAGCCACTGAATATCATTTCATGGTTATTTGTACTAATCAACACAAAATTTTAAATCCTTAATGAAAAGGTATCATAGTAAAATCCATATATATTATATGATACATTTAATAAGGATATCATTAACAACAAACTTTTACAAAATTTGTAATGGATTTAAATATAAGAGAAAATAAATCCTATAACATTCGTTATATCAATAAAATAAACATTGCATTGATGCATTAGCTTCTTATGAGTTATATTTCCATAATGTGTGGTGCATTATTTTTTATAGTTCCCCATATCGATTCAATTGTAACTTTGAATAATATAATTTCTGATTATCTTGTTGCATTATTTTTCCTGGAGACCTTTCTCTTTACACAAATAAAAAATTCCAATAATTTCAAGCATTTCTCAGAGGGATTGTTTCAATAATTATCACATGTGGGAAATTCTTCATTCCCTTATTTCGTTTATCTGTTATATAGAATTTTGTTATTATTGTTCTTTTTCATCCCTTGGAATCCATATGACATAGATTATTATTTCTCATTGTTATTATCACAAAAATATATTTCGTCATATGAAGAAAAAGTTTAGGATTCCATCACCCTTAGAGAACTTAAATTAATTCCATCAAATAAATGATTAGTCTTTTATTTCATGATATATAATAAATATATATCATACCTTACTAACCTTATACAGGTATCTTTGAAACCCACAAATCAATCTTTCTCCTTTTTTTAAACTACATAACATTTTCTTAATTATGTTTTTTTATTATGAGGGAACTATTTGTCAAAGAATGTGTTCATTAACAGTTTACATTCCATTGGTTATATTTACCCTTAAATTATATTATTCTGGATCAAATACCACCATTGATCCATATCACCATTTAGAAAATAAACTAATTGTTTATCCTCATCCATTTTAGTGCATCCTAAGGATGTAAGTATCTTATCCAAAAACACGATATATTCCATAGCTTCTATAGGATATGTTGTCCCACCAAATTATGATGGAATATTTCTTATAAAAAAATCTAACATCCAAGAAGCACATTGTGTTACATGTTTTTCTATTGAGATAGGTTAATGTTTCATAACCTGATTAAGCTTCCCTAATATATCCATAACTTGATCAATTCCCAGACAAGCTACATTGACTTTAGCAGTAGGGAAACATCTAGATATTTTATGCTTATTAATACACTTCCTCCTTATAGGTTACAATTATATACAATATCATACACTATATTAGGTCCTAACATTATATAATATTTTCTTTAATATCAAAACTAGTGAAATAGTTATCATAAGTTTAAAAATATATGCATATTCAATATCATAATCATAAAAATAAATTCATTGGGACGTTTTTCTATATTATTCCTTAAATTTTATTTTAGTTTTATATCTACTAATATATATTTTCGTAAATATGGTTTCAAATTTATCTACCAAACATCTTCTGATAACAACTGTAACACCCCATCCCTAAAATCATAGATTTGGGGCCTAATTTTATTACATTGACATTATTACAAGGAATAAAATCTAGAAGGACCGATCAGTTTAGTAGTTTTAAAAGACCATATTATATAAATGATACCCATATTACATTGGGAAACATAAAATAAAAAAAAATCAATAACAATGAGTAATAAACTACATTTATTAATCTAATTTAAATATTTCATCTTTATATCGTTGTGAATGGAAAAAAAATTCGTATGGGCTCAAATTATTAGTAAGGGTTATCAAAATAAAACAAATAATGAATAAATGATCAGAACCTTAATATTAAGGTGAATAAATAACCACACATTCCATATAAATAACTTGATCGGGCATAATCAATATGGTACAATAGATAACTGAAACATATACTATTTAATAAATAGAATTATAATAAAAGTCAACCATATATATTTTAAACAAAACATCTCTTCCAAAATAATAATAGAAAAATTATAAACACATTAAATGATTAATTATTGGATTTTATGTTTCCTAAGAACTTGATACCTTTACCGTCATGATCTATTCTCAAGATAGTTTTAAATACTTGGATTTGATCAATGGATTCATCTCGTGAGACCATTGAGTCATCGAGGGGCTTGAATTAATGAGTCTAAAACTAGTATAATGTATTTTAAAAAAATCCCCATCTATATAATAATTGATTGAAATAATTTCCAACAAGTCTTATCATCAAATATCCATGTACAATAAAAGATACACATTTTACAATATTTCAAATAATTGTAAAAGTGGACAACATATGTAAAAATGTTATATGGTTTAGTAAATAATGACATCCATTTTATGATAATATATATATTTAAAATTTAATTTAAAATAAAAATGATTATAAATAAGTGATTGTTTTAAGTGAAAGACAACAATAAGAAAAGTATGTTATATTAAAAAGATAAATTTTACCACATGGTAATTTTTAATTAAAACCCCCTTTGATTAGATAGATCAATGTGACAAATAAAATTCGCTGAAGTATCATTTTATTCAGATATTAAAGGAAAAAGGGTAAGTATATACACCACATTAATGTGAATTGGTACATAATAACAAATCAGTCTCAATGAGATGTAAATTGTGATGAAATCCTTTACTACATGATTAGATTTTGAATCATGGGATCCATGAAAGTGTAATATATATTGAAACTTCAATATCATTAAATAAATAAAATAAATTATATAATATAATATATCAAAATTTGATGTAGATACACAAAAAAAATTAGTAAGTGGTGAACAAGAAATTTTTCTCTCAAATGTAAAAAGTTAGACAAAAATATCATACCTTGTGTTTCCTTTTTGGTCAACATCATTTTAAATTTTATATATTGGGATTAAACGAATTAATAACTTTTAATATAACCCTAATAATATTTATAATATCATATATAACATTTTTATAATATCTTATTACCCATTTATTGATAATAATTCCATATTTTTAATATTTTGGGTGTTAATTGCCTAATTTTTCATGTATGTTTTGACTTCATATTTTTTCATTTCATAAAAATATCATGATTTAATAATATTCATATTTTAAAAATTTATTTTATAATAATATATATTTAGTATATATGTATTTATAACAATTCAAAATATTTTAGCGTGTTAAAATAAAATCAATGTTCATGGATTCGATTTGTCATACGTTTGCATGAACGCTTCATCCATTTCATTATAATATTCTAAAGAATGAAATGTAAATTTTATATATGTATATTATATTAAAATAATAATATTTATTTCCTATATGTAATTTTTTTTATTAAAACCATTCTTAATAAATTTTATATAAAGTGTGAACGAATCACATAACATTGATAAGACAGTAGTCCACACATTCATAAACTATGTGGTTGTGTTCCCACAAAATAGAATTTATGAAAAATGGTTATATAAAAATTTAAATAATAATAAATACATTCAAAAAAAAATATCATATATTATCTATAAATCCATTGTGATTCCTACCATTAAAGGTGGTAATGGGGGAACAAATGAAATAAGTTCATGAGGTGGTAGTTCGTCGTACACATGAACAATGATTGGTTGTCACATTTGATGGATTGGTGTGAATATTTAGGTTTTAGATTAAAATATAATAATTATATTATTTTTATGATGATGATTTTATTATATTATAATTATATAGTAATAATTTTTTGGGTGGATAATGAAATTAAATAAAGGTGATGATTGATGAAAATTACCACTTTTTTAGGTAACAAATTTTTGTATATAAAAAAATACTTCATTGGTGGTATTTATTCCAAAATTTATGGTTTTAGTATTAGTTTAGGGATGTTCGGTAGTGATTTGGGTTGTGATTTAATGATCCAAATAGATTAAGATATGAAAATAAGTTTTTGGGTGAGTGCCTTTTTATAGTGGGCATGGAGTGTCATTCTTGTAAATATAAAAATGTAAAAAATATTGAGAGGTCAGTCATAAATAATGTGCCACCAATAAAGAACCAAATTTCAATGAAATCATTAATGGTCAAAATATGGCCAAAAGATACCTTTTGACATGTATTGTGGTAATTTTGGCCCTTAAGATTATAGTTTAGTCTATTTGATGCTAATTTTTCTCTTAATCACTATAAATAATTTTAATTACATTCAACAATATTTTTTTCAGTAACTATGGATAAATTATAATAAATTTTAAATTATTATTATTAAAAATATGGAATCAAATTTTCCAAATTTCAAACACATAATTGGTTGATATTAATTTACAATTAATCCCAAAGACTGGATGACATGGCCAATTTTTAAAGTCAAAATGTTCCAGATATTGAAATAATTTTAAATATAATTTTAACTTGAAATTGATTGAAATGAAATAAATTTGATTAATTTATTTATATTTTATCGAGTGTGACTTTAAATGAAAATTAAAATACAAATTTTCAATATAAAAAAATAAGGATCAAAAAGTAGTTTTTAATTAAAATTTTTTATTTTCACTATTAATCAAAAAAATGTATCTTCTCATAAAAATTAAAAACATTAACCCTAACCTATTTTTTTATATATTTTCCTAAAATAGAATAAATTTTTTCGATAAAATATTTATTAATTTATCAAAATTCATATTTAAAAATTATGTCATTAAAAGGTTGTAAAATTACCTTTATAAAAATATATATATAAAGTGTGAAATTTGTATTTGTTCTTATCTTATTCTTATAAAATATATTGGAATAGTGTAAAAATATTTTATTAGATCTAAAACATATAAATTTCATTAATATCATTCAGTAATGGAAATTTATATAATTCATTAAGCCAAAATGTCTTTTGGTCTTTAAAATAATATTATTATAAAAACATTAAATTATATTAAATTATATTCTAATTCATATATAATTCCAATTAATTATATAATTTTATGTAAACAATTCGTTAAAATTTAGTTAATCATTTTTATACATTTCATTAAAACTTCTATTTTATAATTATAATATAAAATAATAATATTAATAGTATAGTGTAGTTTCGTAAATCCTAGTGTTTCCTATAACGCAAGCCATTAAATAAAGTAATCATTGCATGTCACACAAGCTATAATTTTTGTTCTATATAGTGAAATAAATATTTATCATTGTGTGTAGAATAATATTAATATGATGTTGAATAACAACAAATCTAGGAACAAAATTAAATTTATTCTAAAAGGAAAATGTGATAAAATTTTGTGGTCATATAGTTGTAACTTTGGATTCGAAACTACATAGTCAATATGTATACATCTGAAATCTAGTGAGGAACTAAGTATCTAGTATATCTCTTATTTTTATATGAATTTTTTTCACAACATATTAATTTATATATTCATTTTTAGAAAATTTTATTTTAAATAAAATTTTGTGGAAATGTACTGAAAATAATGATTCCAAATATTTGTTAAATAAATATAAAATATTTTATTTTTAAATATTTCAATATGATTATGATTTCATTTATAGATTATTAAATTTATTGCACATGGATATCCTTAAATACAATAATTAAGTCGCATGTCAGACACAAGGGGTTTTTCGACAAAGACAAAGGGGAGGTTAAGTCCACATTCGGTATAGAGTGAAGAGTGTGCAAAAGTATAACAAAAATGTGTTGGGCTAAGCCACTCAAGGAATATATTGGTCAGCGTGGGTCCATGTGTCTAATGAGGGGTACATATAGCAAATTCCTAGATAAATCATCTGATTCACACATTCCACATAAAAAAATATATGGTTCCACCTTCCAGAATTATTATCTGATGTGGGATTTACATTAGAATATGATTTAAAAATTACACATAAAAACAACTATTTCACTTATTCACCCATGTGAACTGACTCAAAAATTACGAGAAAATATCTTAACCAACATCCTCTACACCCAAAATCATTATTCCATCACAAGAAGCACTATAAAATTCAATTAAAGCCATTGAAAAATACTTGGTCCATCACAAGAATCCACCATGAAGCATAACAGTACTATGGATGACATCCAAAGCATTATATGATTCTCTATGTAAAAAAATAGTCATAGTTGTGATTAGATAACCCACTAATTGATATATTAAGGAATAATTCTTATTAATTATAATACCACGAAACATTGAAAAATTATGATGTTCTACCCTCGAGATGATTTTCTCTAAACTATATTTTTTCATATGACCACATACATATTACTGTTTTGGAATGTTACTAGTATTTTTTATGATCACCACCACTACCACCATCTTAACCATCCTACAATGGTTGTTTCAAGCATTCATCATTCATGTGATATCATTTCATTATTAAATTGCTATTCAATAACAACCACTAACTCTAACCACCCTACCTCCTATTTTTCTACCATGGGATTCAAAAATCACTATTCTATGACACCACCTCTAAGATCCTCTATCATTTAGGTGATTATACATCTACCTCTACCACCATTACATACTACCATTGTCTCAACTCTACAAAAGGTTCCTTACTACCATCACACGTTCATATCGTTCCCTTAGTTATTCTACTATTTATTGTATATGTTCGTTTGTGATCATGTTATTCTTTAGTTAATGCCATGATAGAATCATCACATGGTTTTTAATATTTACTATACTCAAATCAATTGATGCTACCAATCTTTTACATGAATATTCTACTATTTTAGGTCTAATCTAGAAGAAGGATGGGTTTTGAGATTCCCAGATACAGTAGTTTGGATTACATGAAACCTTACAGTTCATAAGGAAGAATTTATTCTGAAATAATCATCCATTACCATGATGATTCCACCAATATTAAACTATTGGGTATATTGAAATTTATTTATATGGATTGAAATAATTTTGAAAACACCATTGTGATTGAACTATGACCAAAATAATGCCAATATCCCATGACCAATGTGCATTATTGGAGGAAGAATGAATACTAAAGGAATATGTGTGAACAAGGTTTTATATAAATGATAAACATTTCATAAAAGTATAGGAAAATATAACTTTATTCAAAAACATGATATCCAAATAGATTCCAATTCATATGCCTCATATAATGTGTAATTAAAATTGAAGAATTAAAGTAATTTATTTAAGATGTATTTGAATGTGAAGATATAGAAATATGGGTATGTCAAATACTTTTTTAACTCTCTCACTGATATTAATTGAAAATACAAACAAATAGATATATTAAAAATATATAAATGGTGACTATTACCAAATTAAAAGTGACGAAAAGTTCTAGAATTTGAATAAGAGATTTTGGATATTCAATGTATTTACATCAGAGTCTTATACTTCATATAAATATATGGAGGATCTATAGGGAAATTTTAGATTTATGTAGATAAGAAGAGGAGGATTATGGAAGGGTCAAACTAAATCCCAATATTGAGGTTGTTTCCATTATATATTACACTGTTTTAATATGCCATATACTTTAAAAAAGGTTATTATTTCAATTTAATATAAGGCAATAAACTTTATCTGATTAGGGAGAGGTGTAAGTACCTGAATTTTGACTCTGGTATGGATACATTAAATCTCTTTCTATCTCCATATTATAGAAATTTTAGGATTTATAATGAGTTCAATAGGGTCTTAGAGGTGTCTAGTCTTTGTTTGAAGCCAATATCAAATCTATTTATTGAAAATATGTCTGAATCGTTGTTATAGTAAACTGTGTGTGGAGGCCGTACGATTTTTCTAAACCATATAGATGGCCTGGATTTTAGAGAGGATCCACATGACACTGTTGGTGCATGGTTTTTCAAACTATGTTGCCAACCTGTTTGAGTTCCCCTTTCTAAAAGTACCCATGCGAGCTTGGTTCATGGTTTGGAAAACCAAGCACATGCTGTTTTCTAGAGAAAATGACAATTTTTCCCTTAATGGACTAATTTCGAATCCCCCTTCTTACCTATTCGGATTTACAGTGGGATGAAAAAATATTTCTCCCATTTTGGTTAATTTGAAGGCTAAATATAGGGACTCCTAGATCCCCTTCATCTGGGGTCTAATCATGCTTTTCATTGCCAAATTTGACACACAATGGTAAGTGATCGATTCCTTTTTTATTTGATCATTGTTTCCCATTCTCATGACCATGTTATCCAGATTTAGGCCTTTATGTCCATTTTTTCAGATCTACCCCAATCCAAGATAAATTATTGGCTGATATAGGATGGGGGAGTTATACTAGTATTTCATGTGTCATCCATAACACAACCCTAGAGTTTAATAATTTTGGAAATTTATGTGTGGTTCCTGCCGATTTCATCGGTTCCAATTATTGAATTTATATTCATTTTTTATAGTCAATAACACTATATGGTTATGTTTTTCCCTAAATATTATTGGTTGTTGGTGTTTGTTTCCACAACTCACAATAAACCATGTAGGGTGATTTTTCATAATTGAGTTTTTAGTGTTATAAATATTTTGAGCCATCGTTTAGGTTTTATCGAGAATGAACACACTAATGGTAAGAATTGTTTTGTTAAATTCATATTGAACCATGTAATTTATAATGGATTGTATCGTGTAACTTCAACTTGAAATTCCTAAGGTATATTTTTTGAATTTATGTAATTTATTTGAATGATATTATGGAAATCAAAATTAAGTATATGAATTGGACATAGTAAATGTAAATGCATGTTTGGGTTAATGTCCGTAGAATTCCTTTCAGTGTTTATGGAGGAAAGAAGAGTGAACCATATTAATTGAAATTAATATACATGGTTTTTATTAATTGGTATAATGCTACATGGAATTGTTAAACTATTGAAATCTAAGGCTTGAACCAAGTGAATTTTCTAATGTCCTAGTTATAGTATGGAAAAATAAATTATATTTAATTAAATGTAAGGTTCCTCATTATGAACATGGATCATTAAATCTTTATAGGATGGTATGAATTTTGTTATCATGTGGATTCCTATAGGAATTCCATGGGTACTCAACGACTTCAATCAAATTCAAGGATGTCAGTTTCCTTGGGAGAGGCCTACTCGTGAACATGATACTTTCTACCTCTGGATTTTGAGTCTGAAACTGTAGGATCCCTTCATTATTATTAAAATATTACTTGAATACACTACTTGGATCTAGTGGGACATAGCATTCCATGGTCACATCCATAGGATAAAGTAAAACTTCTCTATCATTTTACATTGAATGTGTTCCTTATAATTGGTTAGAAACATTTTTGTTTGAATGTCTTGGACAATACTCCTAGGATTACAATATTACACCTTCATTAAAATTAGTTACTATTGAGTTATTATCTCCAAAGATCTATATTTCCTTAGTTCCACTTCATATTAATTATTCATCATCGTTTCCTTCTTACACCATGGATACTTGACTATTTATATCATCTTGAATGATTTCAGTGCTAGCTTTGACTCACATGACCTATTAATATAAATTGGTAAATTAATTTATAATCGCACTGGTCAAATATTCAGATAGTAGCCTAGGGTTCAAACAGGTACTTTGGTATTTAGTTACATTGAGCTTCTTTACATTATATATTCTTGTCTTCACACTATTATACAACCATTACATGGGATAGATGTTATAGACATTGTTGGTGGTGTTCCAATAACATTTATCTTAGACTCTCTCCTAGTTTCAACGGTACCATGGTAGATTACACGTATGAATATATTGATAAAGAGAAGAATAGTGATTAAGTCACTTGATTTCTTACTATGCTCAGATAGAGCAAGTAGTAGATGAACGAGATATAGCTCGAGATTCTTAGGGTGATTATTGTATTTTATTTTTTACAAAATTTGGGTTTTAATGTATATATGATACTCTATTTCCATGTTTTCTATATTTCTAGTGACATGGCATATATTATCATCACCTATTGTATGTTATTTTTGTGGTTTCAATTATTATTGATTCATCTCCTTCTATTCTATATTATTTTTATTATAATCCTTCGTATATTTACCTTTGTGTATATTAATTTTCCATGACACACTTTCGTAAGGAGAGAATAGTCTCTTTACATACATATCCTAGTCCCTCAATGCAAATCAGAAGCCTTACTCATTCAAAGATATGTGTATGAGGCCTTATGGCCAATCGGGTTAAGGGAACCTCCAAAGTGGCATCTAGGTCAAGGATGTCACAAAGTTGTATCAATCGACTTTCTTTCTCACTTTACTATTTGGAGAAAATATATTAGATATTAGGGACACTTTGAATTTGTTAATAAGTTATTCTTGGGCCTCAAAAACACATTTTAAGTGTAAATTCCGAGTTTCATGAATTATAAATGATTTTCTTCTTTTTCCTATTACACTTGATATCATTTCACCATTGGGTGACTCATATGTTATGTGGTGTTTTTCTATATTCTAATTATAGAAATTTAATTTTATCCAATGAACAATGTTATAATGGAAATTATAATTGTTACATTCATCATATAGGTACCTAGGATTTACGTGTCATTAATTTTTCAATTCCATATATGTGTGTCTCAGTTCTTTCATTGCTTGATGTGCCTATGATTTTTGAGTGGTCTTTCCTTATATGTGAGAATCTAATACATTTATATTTTGGTTGAGTTATTTACTATTTCAATTCATGAGGTTTTATGGGACCTCATGGGTTAGAATTTTTAATTTACCAATTCAAGACTTTCATTAGAAATTCAAATGGTTGTTGTTTTCAGTGATAAAAATTATGGGCCTGGATTCAATGGGAATAACATTCCATTTTAAATTAACAATAATAAAATATATATGAAAATTAAAACCTAAATGTGTATTGGTATCATATCCTTATCCTGAAATTTTATTCTTATTAAATTTAAAGTAGTAAACCATGTAATTATATATAAAATCAAATGGACATGATTCCAATAAATGTTGAGGTATGGTAGTATTTACCCTTCATCAATTAGAACCCCTAAAATTTATAACATAGAAATTACCAATAACCACTCCTCTATGAGATTGGTTGGGGTATTATTCCATGTGTAGAAAGATTCATTATGTTCATCTTCTACTATTAATGTAATCAATATTCTTCATTACATGTTATGAGGTGTCTTCTTGGAAATTGGAGACCAATGTCACCATGAATTCCTCGAGTATTGTGTTAGGAGTGTAGTGAGGACTATGCTCCTGATGTGTTGTTCCCTGAGGAACTAGTCATACAAATATGAGTTCCACTTGAGGAACTTCCTATTGTACCTTATACGAACACTTATTCCCATGTTCATGATATTTTACAACATCTTATTCAGTTCATTCATAGTGATCCACGAGCTTTACCTGTAAAGGATTATCTGACTCGTGAGATTCACGTACAGTATCCTCCAAACATTCTAGGGAATGGAGCTCTATCAAGAGTTGAGACTTGTCTAGAATCCACATTTTCTATCTTTGAGCTTATGGATGCATATTCATGTTGAAGGATCAAACTTGTCCCATACCAACATAATGATTCGACAATGTGTTGGCGGGATGAGATTACTCATGTTTTTCACCATTATGACATGGTATGGGATGATTTCTAGACTTCATTCTACAATAAATTCTATCCTTAGATAGTAATAGATTATAGATATCGATAATTAATTCATCTTGGGTAGGATTATATTTTAATTATGGAGTATTCAACATGTTCCGAAGAGATATAATTATTTTCACCTCTTCTAGAATGTGCTGAGTTTTGACGTTCTACATACCTCAAGGATGGGTTGAACTATTCCATTCATGTTCAGTTGAATGTGTTTCACCTATCTACTTTCTATGATATTTTCAATCAGTCTCTATTTAGTGAGAAAAACCTGAGGGACTGTGATAGTTCCACGCATTGAGGAGCAGTGTCATATTAGGACAGTTTTTCTTCTTGTAGTAGAATGTGATTGCATGATAATTATTATTAAGAAAATGGTAGTCAAGGTACCAATGTATGTAGCTATGTAGTGTGTCACCAGTGAATATGTATGTGGCATCTAAATCCATAGTGTCATAAATACCCACTAGAGTGTCAGGATTGCACCCGTATTGGGGAATTTTTATCATTTCTGATGGACCATTCAATCAGATTCTAGTGGAAGAGAATATTAACTAGTTCCACATTTAAAGATAATGTATTTTATGTCATGTTAGGTAGGGAATTGGAGTATCACTATCAGGATTGGTAGAGGATGAGTTCATGATCATTGTAACAAGACCCCCTAATAACCAGCTGCACTAGAAAACCATTTTTTATCATGGTAGTCCAGTAATGGCATAAGGTCTTGGATCAAGATTGATGTATTAATTACTATATGTACCTAAGGATTAGGATGTGGGATCATCTATAGTACAAGTTTCAATTATTGTAGCCTCTATTGTAGTATCATCTTTATTTGATATAATATTTTCATACTCTTTTATCTGTTTATCTATCATGGAATGTGTAAGGCTATAAATAAGGTTATTATTTGGTGGTGTGACCCTAGATACACCATTGACAATTTAGAAAGAGGGAATACACTAATTTAGGGACTATCGTAATGAGGTATGTAGTAAGTCATTCTTATGGGACCTCTGTTTCCATGAGATGGAAGGATTCTATGACATTATCTGGATGGATTGGTTGGTTATGTATCATGTATTTATAGAAAAATAATGCCAAAGGGTATCGAATACGTCACTAGTGTAAATACCTGGATATTTAATGGATTTTTTTTTAATACACGGTAATTTTACGAGTCGGTAGTTTATGACGACACTTGATTCCAAGGCCCCAGTGTGCCTGGAATCAATTTCTGATATTTTTTCGGTCACATTCAGTAAACGTATGTGCGGGACATTAAATCTTTTGAACTGGTGCATGGAATTGAAATTTTAGGACACCGTTGAACTCGTAGCGCCGATTTTCCCTTTAAAGTGACATTTACCATAGTTGTGTTTTATCGAGATTGGAAGATATTTTTTGGGGGTTTCTAAATTAATTAAATAAAAATATTTGTAACATATTTTTAATTTGTGGCAGTTTAATCCTCCAAGGAGTTGTTGGAGGAGGGGCCCACCCGCGTATAACCACCCTTGGGAGGATATTATTTGGTGGGGCCCACAAGAGCCCAATCCCCCCTTAACCCCCCCCCCCCCCCATTAACCCTTGAAACCCCTAAATTATTGCGGAGCCTCTTCACCTTCATTCATAAGTATGCCAAAACAAATTAATTAATGGCATAATTAGTTTATTTGAATTCTATTGAATTATTTTGGGAAATTCATGTAAACCATAAAATAATAACATCTCTATTATTTTATGTAAGTTGGTGTATCTCTTTGGTGGAACATTGAGAGAAAACATGGGAGATTCTAGGTGGAGCCTTTCCTTTTCAACGAAGACAGACGTCCTCTCCAATGATGAACTATGTCCTCTCCAACGAAGAACGCACCGTTTCCACTGAAGAATGCAAATGATGCTCGAATCCATGATTAGAGACGAGTGTCGAGCGCAACATATGAAGACGTCATCGAATTCTTTTCACACGCCTCTGTCAGGCGATCACTATTTTCAAGGAAGGGTGTGTGTTTTGGTTTTGAGTAGTTTTAATTCTTCCTTCCATTATTGGATTGTTTCCTCTTGATCTACTTGCTATCAAACTAATGTGGAAGGACCAGGACAAACTATCTCGTCCCAATTCCTTCCACCGTTCTTGTGAATATTAGTGTGTTCTTCACGTTCTTCATGGGAGACGAACAACGGATCCTTGCGGTTCCATTGTGCAATTCAAGGATCCAAAATTGAAGAGCAAAATTTAATATAACATAGTTGAGGTGTGACGATGATAGCGATTGATGGATCAGACTAGAACAGAAAGGACCACTCCATGGTTGTTCTTCAAAATGGTAGATCAAAATGTGTTTTCAGATTCGATTAGAGGCCCAGAAACACCGGAGATGACATCAGGACAACGGTGTGATCTAGAGGAATATGTTTTGTGGAAAGGAACAACGAAAGAAAGAAGAGGCACCATGGGAGGTGTGCTGGCTGGAGGTGACGTTTCTAAGAAATTCCAGAATACACGGCGTGTACTTATGATGAACACGCCATGTAGATTAGGTGTTCTGTAGATTCAGTTTCGAACAATAAACAAGTGACATATGGTGTGTGACCCCTGTCACACGGCATGTACTCTCTACAAATAATGAGATAAGAGACTTCAAGAGACATGGCATGTATTCTAGGAAATACAAGGAAATTGGTATAAATACACAACCAAGAGTCATAGTGTGTACACTCTACAAATAAAGGTAGAAGAAACTTTGTGAGACTCAGCATGTATCCTAGGGATACATGAACACAAGATGGAGTTCATGGGAATGTAATCCACCACACGGATAGGCATGTCTAGTGGCACGGGGTACCCCGTGTACCAGTTACATGGTTTGGCGAACACATGTTGAGGCCGTGTACAGGTACATGGCCAGTGTACACGGAGTCAAACCCAGTTGAATGGACATGGTGTGTAATCATACCACACGTTATGTACTTGTTTTTCTACATGATCAGCCTTTCGACATGGGTCATTGCACATGGTTAGTACCCGTGGTCAAACTACACGACGTGTACCATTTACCAACATGTCATGTACATTTTGGTAAAAGTCATTGTCATCATTTACTCAGTATCTTGGATGATTTTTGTTTGTATTAGCCCCCTATGACATTGTGTAACTACATGTGACATCAACATGAGACTATGAGGAAGTTGACGTGTCGACACTTGGCTTGGGGAGCGGTCCATCCTGTATTTGAGCGTGCTGTGTGCGGGAACCCTAGGGCTAGCTATGACGATACTATACAAAGATCCTCTGTGAGTTGGATAGTGATGTCTTCTGTACCCGAATCATCTGTGGGTTTGACAGTTCTGACTCCTGTTCCTATATCCTGTGTGGGTCCGACAGAATATTTGGTCTTGTATCATGTGTGGGTCTAACAGCGTAATTTTTCCTGTATCCTATGTGGGTCAGATAGCTTTGATGATTTAGTGTCTATATATGATCAACTCTATCACACTATAAAAAATTTATAACCATGTGAGCATAGTCATGTCTTTCAACCATTATCAACTTTGTGATTGACTTTACTTCATTTGTGGAATGGTTTATGCTTGGGATCGAGAGTTGGAGTGGTACTATGACTGATAACTTAGGTATATGTATGGGAATGCACCTATGTAGGTTTGGTTGATACTTTGTTATTGTATCATTCTTCTGTGGTTTATCCTTAGTGTATTCTAGGAGTCCTTTGGGGGTATCGAGGTCCCCTACTGATTATTGTTATACTCACCCCTACACGGGGTTCTCCAGCATTTTGTTATGTTCTGTGTAGACTATGGACAACAGTGATCGAGGCTGAGGGGGACGGACGGAAGGCAGCTCGGAGATAGACTAGACAGACGTATCGCAGGGATGTGTTGTTCGAGTTCTGTACCTACCCTTCTGGTAGAATTCCCCGGTGGAGAAACCAGGAGCTATTTTTTCCCATTTTACTTGTACTTTTACTTTTTGTTCAGTTGATTTTTTACACTGGCCCACTTACATTCAGTACACCTTTATTTTTCTATATTAGTACATTCTGCCTCTAATGCTTGCATTCAGACTGTGAGTGTTATAGTTTTAAAGTCCATGCATTCCTTTTTTATCGGGACTATGCCATTGGTGCTAGTCGCCATCCTCTAGCCTATGGAAGGTGTGATTGGGGTAGTCACGGCACGGGCCCCGAGGATGGGTCGTGAAAAATTTGTACTAGAGGAGTCGGTTCTACCACAGAACAAGGACTCTGATTTTTTAAAAATAATAGTGTTTAGTGTTTTGGGTGTTGTTATCAGTTTAGGGAAACTAGTGTTGGTGCAGCAACCAGTTTATCAATACACTAGGAATCTGACTTCTGATCTCCAACTCAGTGCACGAAAACACTGATTACATGTGTGTTTCCATTAAAAAGTTTTCTTCTTGATAACATTGTGTCATATCACCAGGTATACTGTTTTTAACTGTGGCATAACTATTTCTTTTTAGGATGACCCCACAAAGGTATCCAACTAGGGTTCCGAGTTTTATACGATATGGTAGCCCACTGAGCAATGAGGCCTTAGTGTAGGGCCCCATCTCTGCAGATGTACCAGTGAAACCACTACCCACTGGGCCCCTGATACAAACAGATCCAGAAGTATAGAGTGCACACTGTCTGAGTACATTGCACGAGTTCCGGTGCCAGAGGCCACCCAGGTTCTGGGGAGAGACAGACCCACATGAAGTTGAGGATTGGATGGAGAGTATCGTTAGAGTTTTCAAATGGTAGGGACACCGTCTGACTTTATGGTGATCCTTGTTGTCAGTCTCTTGCATGCAGAAGTAGGCAGATGGTGGAGCCTGATGCTCTAGGTGCATGAGGAGGCATCATTAATTTGGACAGACATTGAGAGTCTCTTCAGATGTGAGTTTTTTCCACCACCCTTCATGCGGTGAGGATGTACGAGTTACTTCATCTGAAGCAGTACAACATGAAGGTAGCTCAGTACTTAGTGAGGTTCACCGACCTCTCATGCGACTCCACAGATATTGTACGAGACCCGTTATTCAGGTCCCGGACCTTCGAGCAGGGATTCAGGCATGAGATCAGGGCTTTGATGATTCCCCCCAGCATCCCGACGCAAGTAGGGGCACGGGAGAGAGCCTTTTTAGTAGAGAGTTTTCTCTCTAAGTAGTCACCAGCAGCGCGGCCCAGCATGTGGCGACATGTAGCGGAGCCATCTACATCCGGCAGTAGACAGATGTGGTAGAAGTCTAAGCGGACCAGGAAATCAGGTGGGTGACCCCAGGGACACATGTTCTGTTGTGGGGGGCATACATGATAGGGCCCGCTATACGAGGATCAGGCAGTGTTATGCATTTTCCAGGCAGGGCCACATGGCTCGTGACTGCCCGACCAGCAATGCAGTTGAGAAACATACTGTAGAGGGACCTCTCAGATAGAGGAAGAGGATCGATCATGGTGGTACAATGGGAGAATGCAGAAGTGGATGAGGAGCTGGACGAGCAGTGGGTGGGGAAAAACATTTCAAGGCTCTACCACCACAACCACCAGGTGGTCCAGTCCGACCATAGGCAGCTGGCAGAAAAAGGTGGGCTCACCACCAGGCTGTCGAGGCCTACGACCACGGAACACCTGAGATGATTCGAGGTATTTTCTATGTCTACTCTACCCTTTATGCAGTACTTATAGAAATAGGTGCGAGTTATTCTTTTATTTCCACTGCCCTAGTTCAGAGCTTGGAGATTCTGATGGATCCATTGGCTCAATCTATACGAATAGAGACTCTTACGGGAGAAGACTCAATGATTACGCACTGGTTCCAATAGTGCGAGATTTCCCTAGGTGGAGAGTGCTTCGGTTGGGATCTCCAAATAGTAGCTTCAACTCCTTATGACGCCATCTTGTGTATATACTTTTTACCCACAGTTAATGGTATGATTGACTATATTAGGATCAAAGTGTGGTGTATCCGCATAGATGGGACTAGGTTCACCTTTACCGGAGAGAAGGAATCCTTTGAATCACAGTATGTACATACACAAATGAAGGGGGAAGCCGATCACACCTCATTTGGGCTAGTCTCATCCATCTAGCGGTTGATGTGAGGAATCCGATTTTTCTTATAGTGGTGGATCAATACGCGGATGTTTTCTCTGACGATGTTTGAGGACTACCTTCTCGCAAACTGGTAGACTTGTACATTTAACTATACCCCGGGACGACACCAATATCTACACCAGCTTATCAGATGTCTCCCGCTAATCTTCAAGAGTTGCAGGTACAGCTAGAGGACTTGCAGGGGAAGAGTATTATCCGACCCAGTGTTTCCCCATGGGAATCTCTAATTTTGTTCACCAAGAAGGTGTATGGTAGATTGTTACTGTGTGTTGAATACCGTCGCCTGAACTAGGTGACCATTAAGAACAAATACCCAATCTAGATGATTGAAGACCTCTTTGATCATCTTAAGGGAGAATGATGGTTCTCAAAGATAGACCGTAGGTCATGCCATAACCAGCTCAGAGTTCGAGATGATGATGTGCAGAAGAAGTCCTTTAGGTGGCGGTATGCCCACTACGAGTACTTGGTTATGCCCTTCAGCATAAACAACATTCCAGTAGTGTTCATGAGTCTCATGAATATGATCTTCCAACCTTACCTCGATCTCATTGTCATAGTCTTCATCGACGACATACTGATCTACTCAACTACTCAGGAGGAGTATGCCTACCATTTGCAGGTAGTACTAGACGCACTCTAAGAGCACCAGCTTTATGGTAAGCTCTCGAAGTTCTAGTTCTATATTTGAGAGGTTCACTTCATGGGACACATCATCTCGGAGGTTGGAGTTTCAGTGGATCTAGCAAAGATCGAGGAAGTACTTTCTTGGGAGCCACCCAGGAGTGTGATGGAGGTACGGAGTTTTCAGGGACTGGCTAGGTACCATCAATGATTTGTGCCAGAATTCTCCAGAGTTCTAGAACCACTTTCATCTTTGAAGAATAAGGGTAAACCCTTCATGTGGTCAAAGATATTCCAGCACAACTTCCAAGAGCTGAGGAAGTGGTTGACTAGATCTCCAATCATGAGGCTACTAGTAGAGGGCACTGGGTACTTAGTTTACTGAGACACATCAGGGAACATACTCAGGTGTGTCCTGATGTAGGAGTGAGCAGTGATCGCATATGTTTCTCGGATGTTGAGACAACATGAGCATAACTACGCTACCCATGACCTGGAGTTATCAGCAGTGGTCTTCACCTTGAAGATGAGGCGGCACTATCTTATGGCCGAACGTTTTAGAGACTACTCTAACCACCAGAGTCTCAGGTACATCTTATCGCTAATGGACCTAAACATGAGACATCAAGGTTGGCTTGATTTCCTCCAAGACTATGACTTAGAGATATTCTATACTCTTGGGAAGGGGAACATTGTAGTAGATACTCTTAGTAGGAGATCACGCATTCAGATACTAGGATAGGCGATAGAGAAGCTGGCTGCATTAAAAATATCGTTTATGGATCAGGATGGAGTAGCCTCTCTATAGTCTCTCATAGACACTCCCCCACTTATTTAGAGAGTTAGGGACGCACAGTGTGGGGAAGTTGACTGTGAGACGTGATGTTATCAGATATTCAAAAGGTAGTCACCTGATATATTTTTGAAAGTGGGTAGCACATCATACTCTTCCCAGGATGTACCATTGTGACTAGTATCACTACAAGAGGAATTGTTGTAAGAGTTTCACACATCTCCCTTAGCGATACATCCAGGAGTTGTGAAGATGTATCAGTAACTCTGATGACAAAACTACTGTCCAGGTATGAAGAAGGAAGTGTCCGATTTTGTCTCTTGATGTCTCACTTGTCATCATGTAAAGGCGGAGCACTGAATTCCATCATGCCTGGTTCACCCCTTAGAGGCCCCATAGTGGAATTGGTATGGTATGTCCATGGATTTAGTGAAGAATTTTCCACGTAAATTTAGAGGACACGACTCTATCTAGGTGATTGTCGACCGACTCACCAAGTCGGCCCACTTATACTGATCTGAGAGTAGGGTTTAGTAGAGAGCTTCAGACATCTCTACATTCAGGAGATCGTATGACTTCATGGTTTTCCATCGACGATATTCTCAGATGGAGATGCACGTTTCACTTCCCAGCTATGGAAGGGGTTGTATGAGGCTTTCAAGATGAAACATAACTTGAGCATTGCCTTCCATCCTCGGACAGATGGTTAAACTGAGAAGACTATTCAGACTTTCGAGTACATGCTCTGTGCATGTGTCCTTGAAATCAGACACAAATGAAAGGATCACTTACCCTTGGTAGAGTTTGCGTATAACAACAGCTACCACTCCACCATCGGGATGGCTCCTTATGAATAGATTTACGACCGACCTTGCAGATCAACTCTATGCCAGACTACCCCAGGGGGGTCAGCACATGTAGGAATAGAGATTGTGCAGGCCACAACGGAGAAGGTTAAGATCATCCAAGAGCAGAGGAAGACTGCACAAAGTAGCCAGAAGACCTATGTTGTTAGGAGACGGAGACCATTGGAGTTCAAGGATGGCGACCACATCTTTCTACGTGTCTCACCATTATGAGGTCTATGGAGATTTGGATGATGCGGCACGTTATCACCACGATTCATTGGTCCTTTATTAGTCCTCAGTAGGGTAGGTGAGGTGGGATACCGCTTGGATCTTCCACCTCAGTTGCACTGGATGCATGACATCATCCACGTATCTCAACTGAGGAGATACGTGCACGACTTTTCCCACATCTTCGACCATTGTGAGCCAGACATCGATGACGGGTTCACTTTCACAATGTTTTAATTAGAGATTTATGATCAATAGGAGCAGGTTCTATGTGGATGTTCGATTCCTATGGTGCACGTTTGCTGGCAGCACGAGAACCTCCAGGAGAGAACATGGGAGCGGGAGGCTCAAGTGGGTGCTCAGTACCCCCCATTTGTTTCCTTAGTGTGAGTTGCAGATTACGGGGACATAAATCCATGAGGTGGGTAGAATTTAAAGACCCAGATATTCTGTGGATTTTTTATAAATACACGGGAATATTACGAGTCTGTAGTTTCTTACAGCACTTAATTCCGAGGCCCGGTGTGCCCAGAATCTATTTTTAAGGTTTTTTTCAGGTAATTTCAGTAAACGTACATGCGGGATTTTATGTTTTTTAAACTGGAGCTCGGAATTGAAATCTGAGGACACTGATGAACTTGCTGTGCCGATATTATTTTAAGGATACCATTACCAGAGTTGCGTTTTATCGAGATGGGAAGTAAATTTTTGGGGGTTTCTAAATAAATTAATTAAAAATATATGTAACATATTTTTATTTTGTGGCGGTTTAATCCTCCAAGGGGTGTTTTGATGTGGGTCCCACCCACGCATAACCTCTTTTGGGAGGATATTATGTTGTGGGGCCTACATGATCTAAAACCCCCATTAACCCCCCATTATCCCCTAGAACTCCCAATTTATTACAAAGCCTTTTCACCTTTATTCATAAGAATGCCAACACAAAATAATTAATGGTTTAATTAATTAATTTTATTTCTTTTTAATTCTTGTGTGGAATGCATGGAAACCATAAAATAATAGCTTCTTAGTTATTTTATGTTGGTTGGTGTTTCTCTGTGGTGGAACATTGTTAGATGACTTGGGAGATTCGTGGTGGAGCCATTTCTCTACAATGAAGAACGACGTCTTCTCCAATGAAAAACGCCATCCCCTCCAATGAAGAATGCACCATCTCCGATGAAGAACAAGGATGACGCTCGATCCCAGGATTGGTGGCATGTGATGGGCCCAACATACGATGATGTCTTCAAATTCTTTCCCCGCACCTACGTCAAGCGATCACCGTTTTCAAGGTAGGGTGTGTGTTTTGGTAATGAGAATTGTTAATTATTCTTTATATTATTGTATTGTTTCCTCTTGATCCACATTCTATCAAACTAATGTAGAAGGACCGGCCAAACTAACTCAACCTGATTCCTTCCACCGTTATTGTTAATATTGGTGTGTTCTTCATGTTCTTCATGGGTAACAAACAACAGATCGTTACGAGTTCATTGATTGATGCAATGATCCAAAATTTAAGAACCAACATCCCAATGGCCAAGAGGAGGTGCGACGATGATAGCAGGCGACAGATCAGACAGCAACGGAAAAGACTGTTCCTCAACCATTCTTCGAACGGGTAGATCAAAACATGTTTTTGGAGTCGATCAAGGGCTCAGAAACTCCGGATATGACTTCAATATGATGGGGAGATCTTTAGGTAGATGTTTCAGGGAAAAAGAAACACTGTAATGATAAAGGGCACCACAGGAGGCATGCTGGCCAGAGGCAACATTTCTGGAAAATTCGAGAATACACAGAGTGTACTTCAGATGAACACGTTGTTTAGTTCAGGAATTGTGTGGATTCAGTTTCGGACGAAAGACAAGTGACACACGACATGTGACCCTGATCACATGGCGTGTACTCTCTACACATAATGTCAGAAAAGACATCGAGAGACATGGAATGTATTTTTGGAAATAAAAGGACACGAGTATACACACACCTCCAAGAGGCACATCGTGTACTCTCTACACAAAAAAGTGTAAGTGTTTTTGAGAGACTCGTTATGTATCCTAGGGATACACGGACACACGGTGGAGTACACAGGCATGTACTCTACGACACGGCCAGGCATGGCCAGTGGCACAGGCTACCCTGTGTACCAGTAACACAGTTTGGAAAACACGGTTTGAGGTCGTGTACAGGTACATGGCTAGCGTACACAAAGTCAAACCCAATTGCATTGAAATGGTGTGTAATCATACCATAGGTCAGGTACATGTTTTTCTACATGATCAGCCATTCGACACGGGCTGTTGCACACAGGTAGTACCCAAGGTCTGACTACAAGGTGTGTACCTTATACCAACACGTCATGTACTTTTTGGTAAATGTCTTGGTAATATTGTACTCAGTATCTTGGATATGTTTTGTTTTCATTAGCCCCCTATTACATGGAAGACCTTCGAGATAAATCAACTTGAGACTACAAGGCAGTTGACGTGTCAAAACTTGGCTTGAGGTGAATACCCTCCCAGAATCGAGCGTGATGTGTGCAAGAACCCGAGGGCTGGCTGCGACGATATTTTACACAAATCCTCCGCGGGTTCCACAGTAATGGATTCTATACCAGAATCCTCCATGGGTTTGACATTTCTAACTCTTATTCCTGTATCCTATGTGGGTCTGAAAGAATAGCTGGTTATGTATCCTCTGTGGGTCTGATAGCATAGTTGGTCCTGTAACCTATGTTGTTCCGAAATCATATATGAATCAATGACTACATCTTATCATCTCTATCACTCTACAAAAGATGTATACCTGTGTGAGATGAGTCATGTCTTTCAACCATTATCATCTCGATGATTAAATTTACTTCCTTTGTGGAATGGTTAGGGCTTGGGCATGAGAGTTGGAGCAGGACTGTGATTGATAACATAGGTATATATATGGGCATATACCAAAGTAGGGTTGGTAGATACATCGTGATTATATGTTTTTTCTGTGGTATATCATTAATGTATTCTGCATGACCTTCGGGGGTCTCGGGGTTCCTTACAGAGTATTGTTATACTCACCCCTACAAGGGCTTCGCCCGCACCTTGTTGTGTTCTGTTTAGATGACAAACAACAATGATCAAGGTTGAGGGTGATAGATGGGAGGCTGATTAGAGCTAGACTAGACAGAGGTACCGCAGGGATGAGTTGTTCGAGTTCTGTACCTACCCTTCAGGTAGGATTCCCTAGTGGATGAAGGAGGAGCTATTTCCCCCCTTTTTTACTTATATATGTACTTGTTGTTCAGTTGGGTTTGCATACTGGACCACTTACTTTCATCACATAATTCTTTTTCTATATTAGTACTTGTTGCCTCTACTTCTTGTGTTCAGACTGTGAGTGTTACAAGTTGAAAGGCAATGTCTTCCCTTTTTATCAGGATTATGCCATTGGTGCTAGTCTCTAGCCCCGACCTTATGGAAGGAGGGCTTGGGGTAGTCACGATAGGGGACTCAAAGACTGGTCAGGACAACTAGAGGGTAGAATTTATCTACATATTTGGGTGTGGTATTTACACACTAGAAGGGATGGATCGATGTATCATGGGCTGGGTGGGGTGACCACTCATATTTCCAATCACTTCCTAGAGGATTAAGGTTTAGACCATGTTGAATTACCTCTGATAGTATATCATTTCAGGGATGCCTTTATTGATGAATTTTATATCTTACCTCATAATAGGGAGTATGAGTTTACGATTGATCTTATTCTAGGAGTAGCTCGTGTGTGCATTCCTTCATATAGGATGAAAACTATTGAGCTCTAAGAGCTCAAGTTGTAGTTAGAGGATCTACAGATCAAAGTTTCTAGACATCCAAATACATCCACTTGGGGTTCTCCCATGATTTTAACCATGAAGGTAGATCGGACCATTCATCTGTGCATTGATTATATATAGTTAATCAATGAAACCATCAAAACTGTTATTCACTTCTTCAAATATATCAATTATTGGGACATATATTAGTAGCTAAAATATACTTTATGATTGACCTAAGATCGGGCTATCATCATGTGTGAGTCAGGACATCAGATATTACTTGTAAAAGTTTCTGTAGTAGGTATTATTTGTATGAGTACCTTGGTATGTTGTTCAGTCGTAAAAAAATCCCACAAATTTCACTACATTCATGAATTGTTTTTTTCACCCCTATTTGAATTCATTTTTTATAGTATTGGTGGATGACATCTTGGTGCATCCTCACACTCCTAGTGAACATGAAAATCACCTTGAGGTCATTCTGGGTACAGTAAGAGATCATCAACGTTATGCCAATCTTATAAATTACATCTTCTATATCAAAAAATTTCACTTCTTGGGTCATATTATCTCATAATTTAGAGTTTCTATTAACCCATTGATGTTTAGTGTTGTTGTTTACTAAGGTAAATCCTACAAGATGTTTGATATATGGATTTTCATAGGGATTTCTAGATATTACAAGAGTTTCATATAAGACTTCTCTTTCATTAATTTACCTCTCTCTAATCTCACAAAAAGGGTTTTATATTCTTATAGTCGGAATATTTAATGAAATACTATCAAGATATGATAGGGTTCCTGGCCATAGAACCTATTCTGACACTACCTGATCAAGGTAGATGTTATAACATCTTTTGTGATCCGTAATAAGTCATCCTAAGAGTAGTTATAATAAAAGGGGATAGAATCATTGTGTATAGATCCTTGTAGTTAAGGCCTCATGACAGAAATTGCTCAACACCTCGCCTGGAGTTAATTGTAGTTTTCCATGCCTTGTGTTCTTCGATACAATATCTATTCAGTGAGTTATTTCTGGTGTACACATTACACAATACCCTCAAATATATCTTTTCCCAGTAAAATTGAATCTAGGACAGTGAATATGGGTTAAATATTTCCAGTATTTATATTTTGAAAATGCATATATTCTTCTAAAGATATATATAGATACTAATGTGATGAGTTAGAAAAATTAGAAACATTCCTTATGGGAATACATTAATAAATGGAAGTAAATGTCCCTTTTATCTAAACTACATTGGAGTTTCATGATAGTCATGAGATGTCTTACTTCTCAGACATGAACATTACATATTCCCACATTAAAGAGATGAAGGAAAGACAATTTTCAAATCTTGGGGGATTAGTGCTTCATGAGAGAATATCTGAAGCTGCCCCACCTCTAGATTGGTCTGTGGACAGAGATGACATCCTGTATATTCGTGGGAGTGTTTGGGTTTCTATAGATCTAAGAGATGAGTTAATGAAAGATTACCAAACTTCACAATGGGAATTTCATCCAAGCATCTCGAAAAAGTATCAATATTTGAATCACCAGTATTGGTGTCCTTGGATGAAAAGTATGATTTTTGGATTTATCACTATGTGTCAATCATTTTGGGATGATGGCATTTGTAGCTCTTCTCGTTGGAGGGGTTTCGTCGGCGGTCTCTGCAGGGGTCGACAGAGGGGTTTCGGCGGCGATCTCCGCAGGGGTTTCAAAGTCTGTTGTTGGGGGGGGGGGTGGGGTCGGGGTTTCACCTGGGGATTCTTTCAAGGATGTGTTGTGTAAGGGTCTTTCCGGAGGAGGAGGTTCGTGCCCTTCATCAGAACCTTGGCCAGGACTGGAGATTCCTCCGATCGTGGGGAACCAAAGGTCCCGAGGAAGCTTTCAGAGGTTCCTGTGGTGAGTTTCTCGTCGAGGGAGCTTCAAGAAGCAGAGGATTTTCACGAGCTCATGCTGGTGGCTCGTTTTGGGTGATCCAAGCCGTCCCTGGGTTTCTTAAGTGGATTTTTTGCTACGTGCGGGCTGTCCCAGCCAGTAGTGGTGTCTGACTTGACAAGGGTGGACTTTTTTATTCATCTGGCCTCTAGGGAAGGCATTGTGAAAGCTTGGGCATGGGGAGCCTGCAGGTGTGGTTCTTGGAGTTTCTTGCTTTCCATGTGGCTGTGGGACTGTCATAGAGGGAGAGAATCTCCTTTTGAGGCGGTGTGGTCGTTGTTGCCTGGACTCCCTCTCCCGTTCCAAAACCCGGCGATTCGGAAAGAAATTGGGAACTATTTTGTGTCCTTCTTAGGTGCGGATGAGTACACGATAAGTCCCAAGGTGACGGTGTGTCCCCAGATCTGCGTGGAAATGGATCATTCATTGAAGAGACCCTCCTTAGTGCAGCTTGAATCTAAGGATGGGTTTAGTTGGAGCCAGAAGTTATTTTATCATAGGTTGCATCATTTCTGTGTGCTATGCTGCCTGCATGGCCATGAGGAGAAGAACTGTCAGCGGCAGAGGGGGGTGGTGGATTCTTCTGGTGGTGCTCTGGAGGATGTCTCGGGTCAGGACCCGTTGGGTTCAGGTAAGGATGGATCTCTCAGTCAGACCATATCTCATCGAGGGGATTCAAATGTGAATTTACCCGGAGGAGTTGGCAAGCTGAGAAAGTCCTCTGGGGAAACGCCGTCTGACAACGCTGGGTCGCGGCCGGTTTCCACTTCTGGGGGTAGGGACCTGATCTCTTGGTCCCCGGGTCCGGTGCTTCAAAGGACGATCTCTGCCAGTGATAGGTTAGTCATTTCACAAAATGTGTTTGAGGTGAAGATAACTTTCTCCTTGGGATGTACGGTCAGGATTCTTTCGCCCCCTCCATCTTCCTTTGGTTTCTCAAAGCATCTTTCTGCAGGGGCCATCCGGAGTTTTGTTGTGAACAACATTCTGGTTTCCTCGAGTAGCTGTGTGGAGATGGATGGTGGGGTCTGTGGGGTGGATAAGGAAGTGGAGGCTTCACGCTGGTCTCCACAGAGAAGGGAGTGGATGTCTTTGTGCTAGGGAGAGTGAGATGGAGATCTTCCTCATGGTCAGCAAGGAAGGAGACCGAGGCTGGAGGAGTTGGATACTTTGAGTAATGGAGGGCTCCTAGCAGGAGCTCGATGGAAGGATCTGGATGGCGTGTCGAGGCCGATCACTCCTTCGAGAGCTAAGGGGAAGGTTTTGATGGTTCACTCTAGTTAGGACGTTCCAGCGGTCCAGGAAGCTCGTAATCTCAACCAGTTATTTTTACCTCTATTTTTTGGAATGCTAGTGGTCTAGGTGCCCAGGCGAAGAGGGCCTTTATTTTGCTAGAAGTTAGGAAAGCCAAAGCCTCCCTATTGGTGATTCTGGAGCCGAAGTATGATGCTTGTAAGATGCCGTATATAGTGAGGAAACTAGGTTTTCCGAACTACATTCATGGCGGGCCTATTAATTATCTGATTTGGGTGGGTTGGAAGGAGAACCATTCGGTGGAGGTTGTTATTGTGACCACTCAGTGTATTGACCAAAAGATCGAGTTGAACAGTTTTTTCGTCCTCTTTTCGGTTGTGTATGCGAGTAACAAGGCGTTGGAAAGGAGGGAGCTCTGGTCTCATTTGAAGGTGGTCCAAGCTGGTCCGTTTCTGTGGTTCGTGGGAGGTGACTTCAACAATGTTGTGGATGTGTCTGAGAAGAGAGGAGGGAGGGATGTTTCTCTGGATGGAATGATGGAATTCAAGGAGTGACTGTTTCATGCGGGGCTACTGGACTAAGGCTACGGAGGGTCGAGGTACACGTGGTGTAATAACAGAAGAGGCCAGAATAGGATTTGGTGTCGTCTTGACTGGTGGCTTAACAACTTGCATGGGCTTGATATGTTCTCAAAGTCCTCGGCCACACATCTTCCTCACATTTTATCGGATCATGCACCATTATTGTTGTATTTAAGACGTGAAGTTGTGGTTGGACAGGGTTTTTATTATTCGGGTGAATGGCATAGGGACTCGACTTTCATGCGGATTGTTAAGACATACTGGATGTTGGAGGAGAGGGAGGAGTCGTGGGGAGGGCTGGTTAATCATATCAGGAGGTTAAAACAGAGCATTAAGCGGTGGCTTGTGGAGCAACCCCACTGGAACAATGGGGTGACCAGCTTACAGGAGGAGGTTGTCAGGCTAGAGGAAAGGCATCAAGCATCCTTGGATGAGAGCACGTTTACTACTCTTTGTGATGAAAATGCAGTGCTGGCGGAGAAACATTTGGAGATGGAGAGGGTGTATTTCCAACGTTCCTGTGTACATTGGATGAGAGATTGGGATTGAGACAATGTTTTCTTTTAGGCTTATATTAATTAAAGGAGGAGATGGAAGATTAATATCAAAGGTGAAGATGTAGAGTTTACTTCGGATATAATGGAGGCTGGGAAAACTCAGTTAAAGTACTTTGAGGGTATATGGGCAGGAGAAGTCTTGTCTAGATTCCGCAGAGAGTCTTTATGGGACTCTAGTTTTTTGGAGGGTTTGCCCATCTTGATTTCCCAATCTGAGAACGTATGCATGTCCAGGATCCTAGACGAGAGGGAGATTATAGAGGCCCTGGGAAGCATGCCGAAGGAGAGCGCACCTGGTCCTGACAGCTTCCCGGTTCCATTTTACAGTGCTACTTGGGATGTGGTGGGGCCATTTGTCGTGGAGGAAATTGGTGATTACTTTCGTGGAGATCCTCTAAGAAGGGGGATTTCTTCTTTGAGGGTGGTGCTGGTTCCGAATATTAACGATCCCACTCTGGTTAGCAATTTAAGGCCTATATGCATGTGCAATGTTTCTTACATGATTCTGGCAACGATCATTAGAAGAAGATTGGCCAATTTGATTCATAAGTTAATTTATGAAGAACAACACGACTTCATTCAAGGGAGGGTTATACAGGGAGTGGTTGGAATAGCGAGCGAGTTGGTGCATGATCTGAACAAGAGGTCTGTGGGTTCCAATATTATTTGGCAGGTGGATACGAACAAAGCATATGACAATCTGGAATGGGGTTTCATCTTGCGGGTAATGAGAGGGTTTGGTTTCCAAGAGTTCCTCTACGATCTGTTTTTCCGGTGCTTTGCCTCTCCCTGGATTTCTATATCACTGCTCGGGAAATGCTTTGGTTTCTTCAAATAGGTGAGGGGAATCCGCCAAGGGGACCCGCTATCTCCTTTTCTATTTGTTCTTGCTTAGGATGCCTTATCCAGAAACATGAAAAAGGGCTTAACAGAGGGTAGGTCGAAACCTTTTATTGGTCGTAGGAACTCTCTCAGAGTTTCTCACTTGATGTTTGCTGAGGACATTTTGTTATTTCTGAACGGAGGGAGGAGATCAACGAATAATCTTAAGGTTATTATGTCTGAGTATGGGGAACTAAGTGGCTAGGAAATCAACCGGTCAAAGAGCAACTTGTTCATCTCCAAAAAATGCTTGGGGAAGAGGTGAAAATGTATTCAGGAAGTTTTGGGATGTGGAAAAATACAACTCCCTATTCTTTACTTAGGAGTTCCTCTATCATGTGGGAGGGTCTTGAAGGTCCACGTCAATGAGATTTTGGACCGCATCCTGGGAAGGATCTTCAACTGGAAGAACAGGTTGCTATCCTTTGGGGGTAGGATCATTCTGATCAACAATGTACTTCTATAAATTCCCATGCATGTATTTACTGTCATCAAACCCCCAAAAAGAATGGTGGAGAGGATCGAGCATAATCTCTCGTCGTTTCTTTGAGATGCGAAAAGGGAGGGGAGATGCCACTGGGCATCATGGAAGAGGATGGGCCAACCAGTGGAAGAGGGTGGGGTTGGTCTTCGTGATATACATGGAATGATTCAGGGACTGCAAGCAAAACTGGCTTGGGAGGTGATAGTAGGTAAGTCTCTTTGGGCCATGTTTTTCAATATGAGATATGGAGGGAATGGTGAACGAAACATGCGCGGTGCAACTGATCTCGGCAGGTGCATTGTTTCACATCTGGAGGTGTTGCATGGTTATGTCAGATGGGTGATTGGTCGTGGGGAGATCAGCTTCTGGGAGGATTCATGGTTGGAAGAGAGGCTTGGCTATGAGGGATGCCCTGTCCCTGATATCAATTTCAGGGAGGCGTGTGAGATATACGATTTTGTGCATGAGAACCTCAATTCATCACAACTTAATACTTCTAACAGCGTTGTTATGAGCAACGATCCTGACAGGTGTTGTTTTTCTCTAGTTGAGTCGGGGGGGTTCAACTTGAATTGTTAGAGGAGAATTGGTCAGAGGGTTACTGTCGGAGAAACAGAGCAGGGACCCATTTGGTGTAAGCCAAACCCGATGCGAATGGACTTTCTGGTGTGACGGGTTCAGAATTAAGCGGTACCCATAGAGGATAACATTCAGAAGTGGGGGGTCTGCATGGAATCACACTTATTCTGTTGCGGGAGCCCAAGGTCGGAAACAACGCTACATCTGTTCTTTCAGGGGCAGTGGGCAGTGTTCCTTTGGTCTCAGTTCTCTCAGTACAGGATTCTGGATGGGTTGTCTCTTTCTATTCGAGAGTATCTCCTGGAATGGTTTTCGGGCTTCGGTAGGAGAGTTGAGGATTGTTCATTAGGTATGATCATTCTAGTATCTGTATGCTGGAAGCTTTGGGAAGCTTGCAATCAGGTAAGGATAGGTGGCAAGAGATCATTATTAGCACTTGAGGTCCGTATGAGATTGCTCATTGTAGAATTGTCTACCCTTTTCAAGAATGGTTTGCATGCGGGTATTCTGGGGTCCTTTGTGGGTGGACAATGTGCTCAGGCCCTACAGTGAGGGAGATGGGTTAGATGGCAACCCCTGGTTGGCGGGTTAAAATTGAATGTGGATGGTTCTTGTTTGGGGGGGATCATGATTGGCGGTGGTGTTCTCCGAGATTGCTGGGGTTCAGTCCACATTGCTTTTAGTGCCTATTATGGTCCAGGAACTTCTACAGGTGCGGAGTTTAGAGCCCTCCTTACGGGTCTCACTCTGTGCAGAAGGAGAGGTCTCAGAGTGACGAAGGATGAATCAGATTCGGAAGTTCTGGTTAGATCTCTTCGGGGTGCATGTGATGTGGCTTGGAATCTGGTGTACGTTTTTAGAAGGTGCAAAGCGGAGACCAATCATGGTAGGTTGATCCATCATAGTGTGAGAGAATCCAACTTTGCGGCTGATGCATTGGCTCGTGGGGGAAGGCCAGAGGAGACTTTAATAGTGCATGACAGTCTTAATTCTCACCCTTGCGAGTGTGTCAATGTGATCCGGAAGGACTCACTTGGTCTTCAATACATTCGCCCTCCGTGACTTGTATCCTTAGAGTTTCCTATCTTCTTAATAAAAAATAACTTCCAGTCAGTCACTATGTGTCAATCCTATCAAAAAGTGAAGACAGAGCACCAGAGACCTACAAGCTTGTTATTACCAAAACGAGTTCCGTAATGGGAATGGAAAGATATTTCTATTGATTTTTTAGTTGGATTACCTATGTAACTGATGGAAAAAGACACTATATGAGTAGTTACTGACTTACTAATCAAATCATCCCAATTCCTTCCCTTTCTAGAGACTTTATTAGTTGATTATATGGGAAAAAGATATGTCTATGAGATAATATGACTACATGGGGTCCCTCATACTATCATATATGATAGGTATTCATGATTAATTTCATGGTTTTAGAAGGTGTTTTCTATGAATATGGGTACACATGAACTTCTATGAACACCATTTTCACCCTCAATACAATGGAAAATCAGAACAGATGATACATGGTCTAGAGGAAGTGCTCTGAGAAAAATTCCTTGATTTCATTAGTTCTTAAGAGAGGCATATCACTCTCTTAGTGTTATCCTATAACAACATATTTCATGATACAATTAAGATAGATCCATTTAATGAATTATATGGTAGGTCAGGTCGTTCACATCATTGCTAGCTAAAGATAGGCTATGCATCATTTCTGGGTCCTCTTCTTGGGGAAGATACAAATAGTATGTTTTAATGATCATGAATCGAATGACTACTACTCAGTATAGGAAACAATATTATTCTTATTTCCAACAATGGCCTCAATAGTTCAAGGTTTGTGATCGTTTTTTTTTCATGTATCGCTTAGGATAGGGAATAGATAGTTATGAAAGAAAGGGATGTTGTCACATAATTATGTAGAACGATTTAGATCTTGAAAAAATTGGTCTGGTTGGCAATTAGTGGTTTCTACATTTGAGGTACTGTGCTATGCACACTATCTTCTATGTTTCATAGCTCTACCATTATCTTGTCGAACAATCACAAAAATTTTATCCCAGGTAATTTTAGATTGATGAAAATGATTATTTTGAGGAGTATCCTATACACATTATTGAAAGGAGGACAAAGAAACTGTAAGGCAATTCTATACCTCCAGCACGGGTGTTATGGTAGTGTCGTCTTATATAAAAAGTCTTTGAAGTAGGTGGTAGATGCACGTGATTAGTGGAGAGAGTTTAAATCATGCATTGTTTCAGCACCCATGGAAAGTGAAATTGGGGATGAGTTACTTTAAAAGGGAAATGTATGTAAGAACACAGTTTTTAACTCAGTTATATATTCTTTAAATTTGGGTTGAACCCCTTATTATAGAACATTTTTAGAGGCCTAATGTGTTTATAAAGGTATTTGGGGTATCAGGTGATTGTTCAAATCCCATGAACCATATTTTTATAATAAATGGTCCTAAGGCACAATTAAAGTGAACTGTGCTGGGAGGCCGCAGAGTTAGTAAGAACCATTTGGATTGACTGTATTTTTAGAAAGAGACATATCTCATGGTTTGTGCATGGTTTTACAAACCCTACCACATAACCATGTGAGTTCCCATTTCCTCTTGGATCTCATTCAAGGTTGGTGCACTTTCTAAAAAACAGTGTGGCCATACTCGAAAAAGCCTATTTTCAAGAAAAAATGAACTTTTTACCATTAGTAATCTGTTTTTTCCTCTTCCAGCATCACTATTAATATTATTACCTAGATAAAACTCTATAACTATAATTTTAGTGATTCTGAAGGCCAAATATAGGTATTGAGGAATCTCCTTCTCTAGGGTCTGGTCGAGATTCTATTAATCATGTTGGATGGATAACGGTATGTGCTCGAGTCCTTTTTAGCTTATCATCATTTTTCATACTCTCGACCTAGTTATCAAGGTTTAGGATTTTATTCATTTTTTTAGATATAAATTTTTTCAAGCCATATAAGAAGTCGAAGAGAGATTAAGAGAGTTGTACGAGTATGAGATGGGTGTTTTATAACTCATCAATATAGATCCTTGATTTTTTAGAATTTTATTGTGGGGACCATTGAGTTTTTTGTGTATCGTTTATTGAACTTTTGTTTAATCATCATAGTTATTATAACTATATGATTATTTCATTTCCATAAAGTTAATTTTTATTGGATTTTTTTTCCACAACTCTAGACAACCCATGTCGGGTGATATTCCATAATTGATTTTTTAGCATTTTAACAATTTTGAGCCATCATTCAGGAATGATTGAGCATTAAAACAATAATGGTAGACGTCATTATATTAAAATCCTATTAAAATATTAAATTAGGATTCTTGTGTATGGTGAAACTTGGAATTGACCTTCCCAAGGTAAGTGATTGAATGAAATTAATTAATTCAAGTGATATTATGTTAAGAATACATTGGTATATGAATTTTCCTTGTTAAATATAAATTCATGTTTTCTTTTACATCAATAAAACATCTTTCTATGTCTAAGGAGGAATTAATAGTGAATATTATTAATTGAACTTCACTTATATGGTTTTAATTAAATGGTTCCATCCTGCTTGGCCTTGTCAAACTATCAAAAGGGAAATATTGGACTAATTGACTTTGTTAGTGAAAAAATATCATATGAACAAACTAATTGTAATGAATTAAATGCATGTTTACTGTTTCTGCACATGTACCTTGACATAATTATATGATGTCTTGACTTATGTTATCTATTTTATTTTCAATGGAATTAAATGGGTACTTGAGGACGTCATTATGATTCAAGGATATAGGTCTCCAGGGTGAGGCCTACCCGAGAACTTGATCCTTGTGTACCTTTGGATTTTGGGTATAAAAATATAGGACACCCTCATTATTTTTATAGGATTCCACAAATTCAGTTTTTGGATCTAGAGTGACATGAGGATCCTTGGTTACATATTTTGGAATAACCACATATTATGTCACATTTTACCCTGTATGTGTTCATTAGATTAAATTTGAATCATTATTGTGGGCATGCATTAAAATTTTCTATTGGGATTACACTCTTACCCCTTAGATAGTATAAGTTAATTTTGAGTTAGAGGCCCTAGAGTCCTTTGTCTCCTCTGTGATTACCAAGTAACCACATCACATAATTTATAAATCATGGTTTTCTTATTACAATTTATAAAATTTAATATTTATACAATAATGATGGGATTTTAGTTCTAGATATGAACCAGGTGACATATTAATAGAAAATTGTTAGTTTAATTAATAAATGAACTGGTTAAAAGTTCAAACATTAGATGTGGGATGAAGTAGGTACATTGGTATATAGTTAAATTAAACTTATTTACATTATATATGAATACATTCACACTATTACATTTACATTACACAATCATGATGATATTGAAACCACTGGTGGCGGGCCACTACAATTTATCTCACATACTCTCTGGGTGTCAATGGTACCTAGGGTATATTTCATGTATCCAGGTGTTGATTAAAGGAATTGTAATTAATTATAAACTTGATTTCTTGGTGTGCTAGGATGGAGCTGGTAAAAGATGCATGAGGTGTAGCCTGAGAATCTTGGGATAGATTATGTATTCCTTTTTTCAACATTGGGTTTTGAATGTTTTCATGCTACTTTTTAACCTTGTTTTCTATCTCTATAATGATAAGAAATATATAATCACTAGTTATTATTTTTTATTCTAGTTTTTTTAGTTATTATTGATTTGTATCCTTTTGTTGTGAATTCTATTTATTTATATTTCTTCCTATATTTACATTATTTTATAATTATATGATATTATATATTCTGGTAAAAAGGGAAAAGTCTACCAATTGGCACAACATATCCCCTCACTATTAGTCGTCATCCTCTTTCAAATGGGCAGATAATCTTGTGGCCATGTGGCCAGCCAGGCTCGGGGCACCTCTTATATGGAATCTGGGCCTGGGGGTTCAGAAAGGGAGGAGAGCCCTTTGAGATTCTTGAGTCTAAGAGACTTATTTGAATACACTGATATATTTTCACTATTAAATTGTTTTAAATTTTCTTGTTCAAAATATAATTTTAATAAATAAATATATTTGATTAATTATATTTATTAATAATTTCCCTATATGTTGATGTGAATTATTTTGATTGATTGGTCTAAGAATAGTTTGAAATAATTTAGTAGTTAAAAAAAAAGAGTTGTTGATAAAACCAGTTTACTTTGGATTAAAGATACCATATTTAGTATTCATTAAGTAAGTCAAAGGTTATTCATTGTGAAATTCAAATATAAGAAGGATATCAGTCCAATGAAATGAAATGGTTTGGACTATATTCATTATTATAAAACATGATCAATGAAGAAAAAATGAATCATTTGAAAAATATATCATTAAATTCAATAACATGGTTGAGATAATTATTTTGAATCTTTTATTATTGAATTATAAATTATAGGACAATACTAACAAGAAAATGTTTCTATTAATATGGTTTAATAAATCTTGTTTCATTGATCAGTAGTCCTAGAAGTCATCATCTACTTAATTTATTTTTTCACATATGACACTATATTACAAAAATAATATCTGAATACACCGTATGATACAAAGAACACTACATTCTATATGAAATAAATTATTTTTATCACACCCTAGTTCAAGTTTTTGGTAAAACATGGATATTTTTGGCAGATCAAGTGAAACACTAGAATAAAATATTCATGAATAGAGCCTCTAATAAAGAGTTACTTCCTTTTGATCCTAAAATATAAATAATTCATCTAAATATACATATGGACTATAATTTTGAGAATAATTTTAAATAAGTTAAAATAGATTACTTTTGTGACACATCCAATATTAACTTGAATCCTAAAAATATGGAAAACATTTCAAATGAGAAATTAAATGACCATTTTCAATCCAATTTTTCAATATTTTTTTATTAATGAATTTAAAAATTAACATTAATTATATGTTAATATGATCCCAATTCTATCTAAATTCTACTGTGTTTCATATAAACTTCAAAACATTAAACTGAAAAAAACATTCTTGGTTTTTTCATGTTCTAGGCAATGAAGAGTGGATAAAGGTCAATTCAAGTAGCTGTAATTTACCTTTTCACTTGAACAATCTTCCATGTTGTAGTTGTATAGCCTATAGCTTGGAGATACCCATTATTGGGAAGACCACCAAATATCATTCATGAAAATATTCTTCCAATATAATGTAGAAAAAAATTATTTATGGATCTCCCTTCCATTGGAATATCATTCTTAGAAATACTATATGAGTATTGGGAATTATTCATGTAGATTTTTGAATGTTTCCGTCACAAATCTAATGAATAACATCATTTCATAGTGTTCTTCTATTAAGGCCAATTTCTAAAATAAATGAACCTCTTGGATCCAACTTCTAGTAGATCATTTTTGGAAATGTCACTAATGGAATATGGGAGCATGATTGAAAAGATATTATAAATTAACATACAATTTGGAATAAGAGGTATAGATATAATAGGCGGTCAAGAGGTAAGAAATTATAATTTATTAACATTACATATAACCAATATTGAAAAGATAACAGGTTTTGTAAGAAAAACTATTATAAAATTTGTGAGTGTGTGAAGGAATCACCTTAAGTATGTGGTTTATGTCATTCATATGGTAACATTACTGATTAATGTTTTGAAATATGAAGGATGATGTGTTCTGTAGAAGCATTTCAACCAAGAAAATTACAACTAAATCTACCATAAAAGAAAATCCTATAAGCCTATCTGTTATTTGGGACATAAAAATGTCAGGCTAAAACTTTTTATATAGATAATTACCAATATTACCCCCCAAACAAACAATAATTTTCAAACCTAATACCTTTCCAAAAAACATTTTTTCTAGGAAAATTTAATTCCTATCAAATGAATACTTTAAAACAGAATCCTTATGATCATCCCTTAATATGAAAATTATCAATCGAGAATCAAAAACTACATTCCATCTTTCATCGACTAAATATTAAGATGAATAAAATAGAAAAAATGTTCGAATGTTTTATGGACATGATAACCAATAATTGAGAGAAAAATTCAAGATCAAACAGTCACAATTACAAAGAAATGTGTAATCATGATTTCAATAAGATGGGGAAAGTAGTTTCAGCATCATAAATTAAATAAATATGAAAATCAGCCTAAATATATCCTGCATAAGTTTATAGATCTAATTCATGAAGTTCAACCCATCTAACTAAGATAATAAGACAAGATGAAATTAGAAGTTATGGTAAAGGATATAATGTAATGTCATAAAACACCATTAAAAAGAAAAAATAGTGAAAAGAATGGAATTTCACCACCATTCCCATCATAGTTCACTCAGTCAATGAATATGGATGAAGTGAAAAATCATATATAGATTCTAGAAAACGTTCAAATAGTTGAAATAAATATCCCCTTCATGGCATCCAAATGATAAATACTTAATTATAGAAAATTTATAAAGTATCCATTCACCAAAATGAAAAGACATTATGGGAGTGATATAATAATTGTAGTTAAAAAATTGAATTTTTTATTACACCACCAATTCTTAAAAAGTTTCATTATCCATGGACTTTCTATATTCATTACACAATTAGTAATTTAGCATTTTATTATTCACTATCAAATTTTTGTGCTTCAAAAATATCAAGAATAATTCAATATTTTCATATTATAATATAAGGTAATTGAATACCACATGATTGGTGGTCCAATTTTTGAATACAATTAATATTTTATCAGTATGATTCTTAGAATATGTTCAAGAAGGAGTTAAATAATTAATATTTTCTACTTATTTATATATTAATTCCATGGATGAAAAAATGATCTAGGATATTCACCAATAATTTTGGGAAAATATTCCTTGATCATGGAAAAGTCCATATTCGATGTACATAAATGAACCCTTACTATGGATATTGGATACCATACTATAAAAATTAAAATTCTTGACTCCCTAAAACACCCTTCATCAAATAATTCCATTTTTATACATTCTAATGAATAAAGTACTAAACCTATTGAATATAAGGATGTGATTTGTTAAATCCTATATTCAAAACACATTCCTATGAAAATACCATAGAACCTATGAGTTCCCAAAAAACTAGAATTTATGATTTCCATTTGGAATAAGATAAAACATCGGGCCTCATTTATAAATTATTAGATAATGAAGAAGATGATAATATTCCTTATACATAGTAGATACAATCAATGGATGTGGGGAACCAAAATTCAATATCATATCTCTAATAAACATTTAATGTTTAATTAAACCATATCTCATGTTATTTGAAATATGTATACGTCATCAAAGGAATAAATTTTCTAGTATAATTGATAATAACAAGTCACAAACCCATGACATGACCGAATTTATATGAATAAACATATGATTCATAGGGTGGAGCATATGAGACATCCATAGATTTAACTATAACATCTTCTAACATTGAATCATGTTATTTGGGGATTCCAAACCTGTTATAGAGTTCCAAAGGAAGATAAACCTCGCTATATTGGTGATAGAAAATAAGGATATAGAGATTTATTTAGTAGGGGATATCTTATATCCATTTTATAATTCATGATGGGTGAGCTCCACCCTTGTTTTTTTCAATGAACAAAATTATGGACTTTGTGGAAAATGAAAATAATGAATTGATTTCCATGGGATCTCAAAATAGTTAGAGAGTATGTATTTATTATATGAAGATAAAATAAGTCAACATAGAGGACCACTTTCCCATTCCATTCATTGACCAAATGATAAATCAGTTCACTAGAAGACCACATTATTATTTCATGGATTGAATTTTAGGATATTTTTAGGTATCACATACTTCAAAATATCAAGAGAAGACAAACACCACATGTCCATATATAACCTTTTACTCTAAAATAATGAATTAATCAATGTTTAATTCCCTAAATACATTTCAAATGTGCATTTTATACATATTTTTAGATCATAATAAAGATTATTTAGATTTAATTCTTGATGAAGTTTCAGTTTCCGATAATTCTTTTAAGGATTGATTGGAAAATTTTGAATAAGACTTAAAAACATGCATTGAAATTAATCTTTTTATTTTTTTTAGTTTCACAAAATGTTTAGGAAAGGGATAGTATTATGATACATAATTTCAATACAATAAATTGAGTGTGTTAAATCCATGTTTTAGGTGATAAATTATTTTCCTTATCCAAATTTCCTAACGAATAATAGACAATTTTTCGGCCATCCTAGATTCTACATGTTATTTAGTAAAGATTTCATTAATATTTTTCTCCTTCCTTCTTCATGAAATTTCATATATTAAAATATAATTTTAATAATGTCAATAGGGAATCATTTTATGAGCTACAAAAAATGATGATTACTCTATATATAATGGAACTACAAGATTGGGGATGCCCATTTAAGCTACATAATGATTCACCAAAACAAGATGTGGGAGAATATCTATAAAAAATATTGAATAAAAATTAAAATTCATAGATTATTCATAAATGATACATTATTTTACTTAAATAAATTATATAACAATTGAAAAGTAATTGATTGTGGGTTTTTTCATTAGATAAATCCATAAAATAAATTTTTTTATAACAAGAATATTTATATTTTCATGTCACGCATTCCTTATTTTCATGATGAAGAAATTTGATTCCATTTTACGGTTGGTTTTATGGTTAAAATTTTGGATATAGCTAATGTTTGAGGTAAAATAAAATAAGGGATATGAAAATATAGTTGTGGATCTCATCAGTATAGTTTCCCATCACCATAAAAATATAAATTACATATCATGGCCTATTAAATGATCACATACCTCAAGAAAAATTTTACATTATTGATGGTTAAGTAAAATTAATATAGAAATTGTGATTTATTTATTTATTTCATAGGTACCCCATTGTCATGAATACCATAAAAAATAATCTAAAATGAAAATTCTGCTTTTATATTTGATAGGAATCATTCCTTTCGAAAATATGAAATGATAAAGTAATAAGATGTTATTTTTTTGTCAAGTAAAATTGAATCCTTTTTTGAATATAATCACATACTATCATAAATAGGACAGTTTGGTCCTCAAATAAATACAAGAAAATACATATAATCTAGTATTACATGGAAAAAAAATTAATTATGTGAATGAATTTTTATAGTTGTTTGAAAATATCAATTTTCTAAAAACATTTCAAAAAGAAAAGAAATACCTCAAAACCCCATTATCTTCTATGATATTTTTTATGTTTGGTGCACATAATATATGGAGAAATTTATAATTAGATTCATAAATTAAAAAATTCTTCTTGTTTCTAATTATGTCTCAAATTTGGTGGAAGCTTAATCCATTAAAACTGATGATTCAAATGTTTTGGGAAATTTTTTATGATCTAACATATTTAGTAGTTTTTGAGTACCAACCATTATCATCAGTGTTCAAAGGATCCACTTTTCAATAAAATAATTGAGTATATTATTAATATTTATGATGATCATCATAAAACATATACACCCTAATATCCTCTAAAAAATGGCCATGCAGACGTGTCCACCTACGAAATTATTGGTATTTTGGAAACAATGGTAAAAACCAAATAAAAGGATTAGATCCAAAGGATTGAATACACATTATGGGAATATTAGAAATCATATACAAAACCCATAGATATGAACTCATATCAATTAATTTATGAATAAATTTGTCACCTATTAGAGTATCTAGAGAACTAATCTTTTTGGGATGTCAAAAAATATGAGTTTATACATTGATAATGAAAAAAAAGAGATGGTACTTCAGTTAAATTTTTTTAAAAATTTTAAATGAATGATTTTTAAAATTCTATAAATCACAAATAGAAAAATATATTGGTTAATTAAAATATTCTCTAACCAAAACGCTTCTAACATTAAGACCAAGTTTTAATATAAAATTATAGAATGAACCTAATATTAGGTAAAATCCATTTTAGGAGGGAAGGTCAATTTATAGTAAATATTATCTATCCTTTTGGTATTTTTTATATTAATAGTTATAGTGAATTTTCTATTTAATATTAACTATAATATATTGAAAATGTTAGATTTAATCATACCCTCAGTAATAGTGGAGGATATGAAACCTCTCATGCCATCAATTGATCAATATGTATATGGTTCGGCTGAGCCTAAAATGTTTCTAAAAAATCATCCAAACGGAAATCTAATTTTTATTGATTTCTTAGGATTTAATAATTTAGTTTATATCTATCCTTCCCTTTTTCAACATTTATTTTAAATGTACTATTCATTACACTTAAATTTTTTCTTTATTTCATATGACCATCCAAGGATAAGGACATAGGTCAGTACAAATTTTTTTGGTAACATAATTAAAAGAGATAAATTACTTCTTTTGGAAATTGTATTTCACAATCAACTTCATTATATGATCTGATTCCAATAATTTGTTTGTAGTAAATTATTTCTAAAATAAAATTGGGAATTTCATGTGTACACTTAGTATTTTTTCATTACATGACTTATCTAGTAGACATGATTTTCATAAAAATCCTCTTATTCTCTATTATAAATTTATAATGTAATAATATTGGATGAGTAAAATAAGGTGATTAATGATTAAATATATACATAATATGTAATATCATAAGCTTGATTTGGGGTTATTTTTAGACACACTTAAATAGAATATCCCTACCATTTTCATACATTAATTTATAAAATATCACGTGGATTAATTTTTAATTATTATTTTATGACATGAGTGGGTATCTATTTTTTTCCAATCATTAGGAGGATTTCTATTCTTAATACATTTTTCTTTCCTGAGAACAATTATTGAGGGATCATAGGGCATGCAACCTACTAGGAAATTCATTGAAAAATGATAAAAATATCATTATACAATGTAAAATTTAGTGTGATTGAGAATTTTTATTGATTGGAAATTATCCATGTGAAAAATTTTACATCAATCCATATTTATTCGATATAATCCACAAATAAACATGTTATAATTGTTAAAAATTACAAGCTATATATATATTTTTAACACTAATCTATATTTTTTAATATATTTTATATTTTATGTGTGGGGGTGACGAAAGCCATGGTAAAAGGGAAGAAATATATTTTAAGTAAAAAGTGTGGGGGTGCCATATTTGGAATTGGGAAAGGTTTGGTATCAATTATTGTATTTCACTACTACCTCTCATAGTGTAAAAAATGAAATGAAAATGATAATGGATTGTGACTTTGGATAATAAAAAAATAATTTACCTAATGATGATTTAATAATTTGGGGTCAGGTGATGGTTATTAGACATGATATAAGAATAAAATTCAAAAAAAAAATAAAAAACACTGATTTTAAAAAATAGATACAAATCAAGAGGTCGTACACCATTCATTATGTTTAAAATGATCATGACCTTTTGTTTAATATAATTAAGTGTCATATACTACTAAATTAAGGATAACATAATTTAAAATTTACCATTTTAATATAATGCATAATAATACATTGTATTTACCATTGATAGAGAATTAATTTTCACATCATACCCACCAACCCAAAACCTCAATGTCATTAGAACCCAAAAGTAGTTTCATCCTCCTTTAAAGTGATTTATGGCTCTATAAGGTGGAGAATTTAGGTACTTTTCAAGCCTATGGAAAAGTACAGTGAACAAATTCTATATGAAAATAGTACTTGAATTTAACCCTGAATGATGAGAGAATAAAAAAATTTCAGTTTAAAGTAAATAATAACATTACATGATTAATAGTAATGAATGAAGATATTATTTTAAATGAATGGAAATACTCACCATTTTCAATGGGAGAAATTGAAATTCAAAATTAACATGATTTCATTAAAAAGTATTGAGTATTATTTAAATATTATGTGATTCCATAATATTTAATTTTCCCATTAAATATAATTTCATTTCATTACGTTGAAATTTTCATAAGGTTATTATCAATTACGTTTTCACTTTAGGATGAGATTCAATATGTGAAGAAAACCATAGTTCATATTTGTGGGTGTTTGAATCTCCTATTTTTACATGTAAAAAATTATTTATTTGTAATGTTTCTACGTAAATTAATTAATGATTTATTATTTTTTGTGATTATTTATTTCTAATTAGATCTTGTTTGAAAATAAATAAAAATTGTTTTCATGTCATATTTAACGAAATGAAAAAAGTTATAGTTAATTAAATTTTACACACTGTTTTTTGAATTTTATAGGTGAAAAAATTTCGAGCACTAGGACAGCCCTCAACCCCTAAGATAAAATCGCATGGGTTCCCCAAGGGGGACATCTGTAAAATCAATATCAGATTTATAGTCATAGGGTTCAATATGTTGATCATTACATTCAAGGATTATGTTCATGGGGTAGGAGAGGGTAGGGAAGTATAGGTCATAGAATGGACTATACACATAAGATATGAATTCATGGAATGGGATAAGAACCATCGAACCCATGTAGGTCATAATTGGTCCCTATAGTGTGTAAGGTGTGTTGGGAGACCAACCCTAGAGTAGAAAACTGAGTCATGTTTCATGTATAAAATAATATATAATTCTACCATCCTAAATGATATTCTGATGGGGGACTCATTTTTTTATTTTTATTGTTCACCTAATCATAAATTCTAATATATTACATGTTCACCCTCATCACCTCACTCATAGATTTTCATGTAAAATTTTTTATGCTTAATGTTATGCCAATCATCCATGGTCTATTAGCAGAACCATAGAAAAACAACATGAAGTATACTAGTGAAGCATTGGTCCATCAAAAAAATCCATCATGAAGCCTAAAATAGTTATAGATGTCGTACAAATATTGTAGTGATTACCTTTAAAATTAAATGTGACCCTTACTATGTTGATGTCAAATCATTATCTGAATGTTCATGCATGATTTTTATTGAGGATTAAAATTTGAATATATGGATAGTGATGGTGTTCTATGGTAGAGATATATTTATCCACTCTCTACTATTTATACTAACTGTTGTAATGCTACTGAATGATATGATATCAATCCTGTGACAGACACCATTATTTCCACCATCTTGTATGTCTAGATTCTGCAATAATCCTTATTTTTCAACGTAATACTTCCATATAAAAACATCATTATGACATACTGACTATCACAACTAAAAAATTTCACCTCCTTTTTCATCCATCTTGGGTTTCTAACATCATTATTACATGGTACATCTGATTTTTTCACGACAATTATGGTGATACTACCATTGCCTCTAACTCAAATACATGCTTCTATTACCAGAACTCCTCCACCAGTTCCTTCCTAAAAATACACATGTTTCCTATTCCCAAAATTATTAATTCATCCCCTATATATATGTACCTCTGATTATGGGTTTCTTTCTCTAAATTTATGATATAAGCCACACAAATCTATGAATATTTTGAATACTCTAAACAATTGAATCAATGAATTGTGTTATAAAAATTTATTATTATGAAGGTTTGGTAATGAATAAGTATTGTTTTCATCCTGCACCAATACACTAGTAATAATGGCTTGGAACATTGAACTCCATATGCTTAATGTTTTTCTAAATGAGTCTTCCTATAATCTGAGGACTCGAATAATAACGGGGGATAAGAGAATATTGATGGAAAATAATATTACTTGATTTAATGATTAAAATAAAATTATAATTAATCCATATTGGTAGACATGCTAATATCCCATGGGAAAATTCATTCTTTGAGAAATAATGAACACTAATTATTGATGTGTGTACTATGGTTCATATAAATGATAAATATTATATATAAAGTATTATGTAACGACTCCTTCATGAATCCACATATGATCTAATTAAATCTCATGTCAGATAATAAATGGGTTGTGGAAATTATCTTTATATAATAAATGGATTTTGAATTTCAATGTATTTGAAGGTAAAGATATGATAATATGGGTATATCTAAATATGTTTTGTTACTCTCTCTAAAAGTATTTGAAAGACAAACATTGAGTTATCCACAAATAGAAAAAGTGGAAACTCGAATAGAAATCAAAGATAATTAATGATCATAAATTTAAATAATTCATTTTTTAGATTCAATGATTGATAATTAAAGAATAATATTTTTTATAAATTATGTTATGAGCTATGGTGCAATAGGATATAAACATATACATTGGGAGGAAGATCAAATAATTATCATTATACTCTCCTGGTTCGGTATCAACTACCTTATTCTTTATATTGTCTTAAAATGACTTCTACCCATAATAAATCCCTAATTTCTTCATTAATAAATGGGTAAAAATATTAAGTGACTGTGGAAAGGGATGAAAAACATTTTAGTTTCTTGATTCATTGAAATTAATTTGAAAAAATGTATATATTTTTAGTTTTAATTAGTTTTTAATTAATTATTTTATAATTCAATATGAGAGTTTTTGTTGTTGTTAGAATTAATTTTATTAATTATTAACTTGATTGAATAAGGATTATATCCCTCTATTTATTTTTTATCACATATATTTATTATTCCGTCATTATGTATACAGTTTTTACTGATTACCAAACACGTGAGGAATATGTGGTGAAAAATTTTGTAAACAATGAATAATACAACCTGATTGGGTTTTGCGAAAGTAAGTCAAGGGAGATTCTTTGTGAATTTATCTCAGAGATAAAATGTAAGTCCAAATAAATGAAACTGTGAGAACTATTTTCACTATTATCAATCATGATTAATGAAGAAAAGTGGAAGTTATTTTGGAATTTTTCATTAAATCAATTAACAGGGGTTTTATATTTATCCTCAAAAGATTATTATAGAAATAAAAATGGGAATCCAAACATAATCTGATAAAATTCTTCTCACGTTGTTTTATTATGTCTTATTTCACTATTATTTAGTCCTAGAATTCATTATATAATTATTTTTTATATTCAACTCTAACACTATATTAGAGAAATAATCTATCAAGACAACCTTGTTTACCTCTAACACTACACCCCATATGAAATAAATTATATTTATCCATTCCCAATGAGATGTGTGCATCACTATGTATGGGAAAACTACATACCTGCTATGGTTGGGTATTTTATCGATAAATGGCGTTGGATTCCTTTCGTGGAATAATCACTCACCCTATTAGTTGCATACTCTTCTAACAAACCAAATCAATAGAGAATATACCCCATCCCAATATACTTTATCCCATCCTCTCCCATGACCTTGTATTTCTCTTTATTATTTATCTATATCCAAAAAACATAATTATTCCCACATTTCAACTTTTTTTATTTCCATTTTTATCCTCTGATTTCAACTTGTTTGATTTAGTATTTATTTTTTCATATTTTACTTAGTAATGTTGAAATACAAAAAATATATGGAATCTTCATAGTGTGGAGGCTAGAGTTAGTTAGACATTGATGAACACCACTAATTATTAAACATTTCTATTAAAAAAATTTCGTAGTGTGTTTTTTCTTTTGTTTTGTTGAAATTGGTTAGAAAGAAATGTTTGATTGGGTATCTATTCATGAAAATTTTAATACCATGACATATAGAGTAATGGAATGAGTCATATGCACACTACTCTCCATGGATTGTATATTACGGTGTGGATTAATGTATTATTTGGTGTTTATGACTACTTGGGTTAAAAAAATTAACTAATAATAAGTTTTTATAATTAATTTATGATTCGATGTGGTGTCATATAAGGGATTGGGTTCCTAATGATGGTTATTATTGGGTATCTTAGATAGAGTTTTTTGAGTGATTCTATGGGTTGAGTAAATCTAAATCATGATATAGGTGGTCATTTTTATATATCACAAAATTTTATCAGTATATATGTAAAAAGAATTTTTTTTCATGGGGTCTAATATTATCAATTATACAATGTGTGTTTTTTTTTGTCTGAAGCTTTTTGATATGTAAAAATAAATCCTTTTAAGAGTGATCTGGGTATTCTATGCATCATTTAGAGATTTCATAGATGTATTATGGTTATAACATTAAGGGAAACAATTTATAGTTATCTTTTATAGACATGTAAGTTATCTTGGATCTTGTGATAAATTTTTGTAGTCCTGGTATGATACGTAGTGAGTTTGTTTATAGACAAACATTCAACACCCTGATATTTTTGAGATTCCTCTTTCATATAATTTTAATATTTTTTAAATTTCATGTGACACTCAACACTAATTTTGGATTGAGTTACACGTTTCACTAATTTCATCTTATGTAAAAAACAAATTATTTTTAGATTTTTTACATATAATATTGAGTTTATCTTGCATTACAAGAAACACCAAGTTTAAATGAAACTTTACAAACTATTAAAATGTTACTATATGATATTTTTCACATACCAATTAGACTGGAAATTATGAGTAGTGTTAACCTAATTATTATGATTCTTGGTTAAAAAAGAATATTTAGTTAATTCTTTAGTTCTGAATTAGTTATAATGGAAATTAAAAAGATCCTTTTTAAAATTGAAGACAAGATTTTTTGAGAAAACTATTTTTATGAAAAAAATGTGTTTTACCTAGAAAAAGTAAATAAATCACATTTGGTGATGATTTAAATTAAATCTATATATTATATTTTAAGATAAATTTTTAACATTCATATTATCTGTTTTGTAGTCAATAAATAATAAAACATCAAATTCTGTGCCAGAAATTGTATTAAAAAACATTTTTTCACCCTAGGTGGACATATTTTACTATTATTTTTTACCTATTTTAAAAAATTTATATGAGAAAAATAACTAAATTTTTAAATAATAATATAAAAATTATATTAGGGTTAATGTTTGGTATTTTTTTCTAATTTTTTGTTAAACATTAAAAAATACTGATTTATAATTAAGAACTACCTTTTCGTTTAATTTATTTATAAAGTCAACTTATATTTTAATTTTTTTAAATAAATATTACAACATTTTTACAACTATTAAATCAATTTATTTTATTTAAATAAATTTTATATTGAATATATATATATATATCCATATTTATATATACATAAACTTTGTATTATTGTGATTATTATTTCCTTTATGACCTGTAATCTCATCATGTTTAGAGGAATATTTTTTGAATTAAATGTTCCCACTTCTATGGTTTTAATTTAAAAAAATGGACTATGTATCCGTAATAATAAAAATTTATATTATCTAATAAATTCTACTTAATTTTTGACCAAAATGAATAGTGAATCCATTAAAAATTTATAATTTTGATTAATGTAAAAATGAGTTTACTAGTTCGCTAAAATTAAGAGATAAGGGTAAAAAATCACATGTAAACATGTATAAAATATATTTTAAGGAAATATTTAGACCCTTAAAATATATTGATTGAAAATAGACCATTTTTACCCTTTTTGAATATGAACTATGATGGAGCACCCAATTCATTTAAAAAAATAGCAAGTTTTTCTTCTCCCCTATTTATTAAAGGTCACACAACTCCTATTTTCTTCACACATTAAACTAATTTTGATTTCATACATACCTACCCAAATAAAATAAAATATTTAATTCCCTCTTAAAATAATTTTTATTATTGAAATAAATTCAAACAATGAATGATTTTAGTTAAAACCTAATAAGGATACATCAAGAAGATGTAACATTTATCCAAGAGAATTTTTTTCTACTTCCTCCACTGACATCAATTATTATTACACAGTGATGATACAAATAATAATTGTATTAAATATCTTATATGTTGATATTTTATTTTTATACCCTAATAAAATCTTCACATCCATCTAATGGGATTCAAATTCACTATTCATGTTTATGGAGGATTAACTCCTCACGAACTGATGTCATTATTTTCCCATTAACAACTCTCAATATAACAAATAATGATGATTATTTGATTATATTAGATATACATTTTAATATTATAATTTTTTTGTTTTATATCATACAATCATTATTGATTCCCATTTTTGGTTAATAAAATACTGTAGCTCATGTGTACGACAGAATACCTCCACAAAAAGCGATGTGATCTGTTCACGTTTTACATGGAAGGTATAAAAGAGAGTTTTATTTATAATATATGATATATATGATATAAAAATTATTTTTTAATGATAATATATCATTTTCCTATAATTTTTTAAATACAAAAAGGATATAGAAATAGAGTTTAAGTGTACGTATGGCCAACCATCTCTATGAACGGTGTATTTTATTTTCTATCAATAAATTATTTGGATTACTTTATATACATATATTCTAAATATATGTGTGAATTCACAGTTTGTTCTTGATGATTATTCCTATAAATTTTCTATGGAGGATATGTGCTGGAGAGGGTGAAGGAGTTGCTGTTAAATTCCATTCATGTTTTAGAGGAAGTTGATTGAATTGGCTCAGGCAGGGGAAGGTCCTCAGTTGAGAGTTGATTTGCAGCTACGTGTGGTTTGCAACTCTGATTTGGAAATGAATGAATCTTTGTTGGTTGTGCTTTTGGATCTGGTTATTCAATGTTGGATTCTGAGGATTAGATGTGAAATGTTTTGGATACTATTGAAGTTTTTTCTGGTTTCGATTCGGTGGAACTGTAATTGTTGTAGTAGTAGCGCTTTGGTTAAATGATATACACTTTCTGGTTTTGGATCTGTTGCTCAGATTGGTTTTTGATGTGGTGGAATTTATTTTGGTCTATAGAGTGTTGAATGGCTTGTGGTAGCATTGTAGTGTCTATGAAGTAGGGTACATCGTGTTGACGACTTGATGTTCCTCATTATGGTTTCTGTGTCGCCCTTGGTGGAAGTACTTTGTTTGATATCACGTTGTTGGATGGGTTGGAAGAACTCTGACTGGAGTCTACCAGCGAGTTTTTGGATTTCGGCTGGTGACGACGGTCTCACCGGTGGACACACAAAGAGACCGGTTCTGTGGTTGGTTTAGCTTTTCTGATGTTCGTGTTTCTTTATATGTGGTACATCGGCCTTCTCTTAATGATTTCAGATCCAGGTATGATGGTTTGTTATCCTTATTGATTGAATGTATTTTCCATCCATTATTATTGAATGTTGTTTATTGTAAAGGCTTGTATTTTTTTAGTGTGGAACTTGGGAAGTGGGGTAGTGTTTAATTGGTGAAGTGTTGAAATGGTGAAGTCATGTATGGTTTCTCACTTTTTCCTCAAAAGAGTTGTCATAATAGTAAACAACAATTTTCAGTCAGTATATCATGGTTATAATTCATTATATATTTGGACCACGCTAAATATTAGGAGACCAAAAATATAAAAAATTAAAACATATATGAAAAAGCAGTAAGTACCCACAACATAACATTAAAATAGAATTTTTAATAAATGGGTAATAAAACCTTATAAGAAAATCATATATGGTTTGAAATATATATATATATATATATTATTTTATTATAGAGGTATAAAATATTATATTTGTTATATATGATTTTGGAAAGTCTATGATATGATTAAATAATTATTTTAAGTGTTTCATGTCTCATATTTTACATTTTTGAGACACACAACATATTCCCAACAAATTTATTTTATGTGGTTTATATAATTACCATTAATGTATATTATTATGATTATACATAAAATAATTATTAAAAAATCCATTTTAGGATCAATATTTCAAGTGTTTTTTGATTCAGAAAATACTAAATCGATAAGAGATTTTTTGTCTCAATTTACTTTATTTGAGACCTATGTTATGGTATAAACCTTCTTTATTTCATGATATGTATAAGAAGATTAATTGATATTTAATATAGATAATTTATTTATACTAATGATATTTTAACAAGCATTTTACAATATACCTTTATAGGGATTTTTATTAAATGTTTATAATGTGGTAATAATCTTACATTATTATTCCATCATTAATCAAAATTGTTTATAAATATGCTTCCAATGATAAAATATTATGAAAAATATATCAAGAAACAATTTAATTTTGTTATACTCTTTTGATTAATTATATTTTCAAGAAATAGTACTATTTTTCCATATGTTGGTTCTTATAATAATTGAGAACATTTATTAAGAAAATCTGACATTACTTTTCTCTTCGTTCTGAAATTAAATTTCATAAAAACCATGTTTTATTAAAATGATTTCAAAAAAAATTCATTTTTATCCTATCATTTTTAAAATATTTTATCATTCAAAATTTTAAAAAAAGTATTTTATTGGAATCTTCAGGTCATTTTTTCAATCAATACTTATTTAGATTTTTGTTAAAATATAAACGGAATCTTCAATGCAATGTTAATGGGATGAATGGAATTTTAAAACATCATGACCAATAATTTCATTATTGATTACATTATATGTAATAATGGTTATATTCAATAAAAAAGTGTTTTAAAATGTTTCATTTTTAAAAGATATTCATTCAAAGCTAAATATATATTTTCCTCAAGAAATGTTTAATATTGTTTTTTATGATAATTTTACCAATTTTAAATGTTATTTTCATGGAAAAAAGATTTTCAAAAGATTTTAATATAAAAAATTGATTTTAAAATATTGTTTATTTTCCTCAAAAAATTTCGTTAGGATCTTTAAATGTTATTATCCATCTAATATGACATCCTTTATATAATTCATGCTTTACCGGGGATATAAACCAATGATACACTTATTATTATGTCTCTAAATGGTTTATGTTTATGATGAAAATAGGTTTGTTAAACCCATTTATCTTTCATGGGTTATGCCATGATAAAAATATAATAAATTCCTTTTATTTTATTGGTTTATGATATGATTAAATGATGAAATGATTATGAATAATTCCTCTATTCCTAAAATTTATGATATGATGGAATTTATATAATGTCCTTTTTCATTTAATGGGATTTGATATGGTGAATATTTTAAGACCTTATGGAACACATATGTATGATTTTTAAAATGTTATAGTGGTTACATTATAACTAAGTATATTGTTTATGTTATAACCGATTATGGGTAGGACTTATACCTCTCCCTAATTAATTGGGCATATATTTATATATCATGAGATTTATGGTAATAGAAAAGAGAGTGTACCCATTTCAATAAGGGAATTTATCTATTGTTATTATCTTAATTGTGAAAATTTATTATGATGTTCTTATTCATGGACCTATTTTTCTGGTCTAAAATGTAATGAGTAAACATGATTATATGTTAACAATGTTATGAAGGGACCAATAATTCATCTCTATAATGTCATGTGTGGTCCTTTCTTTCACATCAATAATGTTATGAATGGACCTGGTTTTGTTTTTCTAACATAATGACTAAAACGTTTTCTATTTATACTTGATCAAAGTGTTATAAGCTGATTTTTATGGAAAATTTTTACTCTTAAAGAACATGTTCTCTGATTTATTTATGATTTATGACATTTTTATTGCTATGCTTTATGTCATGAATCAATATTATGATATTGTTTCTTAAGGTTGTGGATTTAAAATATTAATCTTGTGTTCTTATACACATATAATCATTTAATACTTATGTGATCATTGATATATCACTTGTTAACCCTTACTAAGTATCTCAGCTCACCCTTTTCTATGTTTCCTTTCCTTAGGTAATGATGAATGGTTTTAAGTAGGGTGTGATTATAATGATTTCTAAAGGATAATATCATTATAGGATATGTTAATGATTATACACTAATTTAGAGGATTGTATACATAGTCTCCAAAGTAACTAATATTTCATTTCCCTCTGATTTGAGTTTGTGCAATGTATTGAATATTAACATAAAAAGATGTAATATCCTTGTATGAGAAGTCTAGGTCTCTATACTAGAAGTGTTAAGAGCATAGATGTATGTTCCAGTTAGTATCGATCCATGATTATTATATGGGGATGATTTTTGAAAAATTAATCTAACTATAATATCCTAAATAGTGAAGAGTAATAAGAATAGAAGGGGATTAGTGAACTGTATGTACCCACTTAGCATATATATCCCCTAATGTTGGGTCAAAATGAGTGGTTACAAGTGTGATAACTTAGCCTTGGTGTGTATTGTGACTCTAAAATAAATAATGCAAGGAAATTTCCTTCATCGATCCTTGAAATTTCCAAATATATTTATTAAATGTATTTTGAATTTGGACTTAGTGCAATGGAAGGTGTTGTAATAGAACATAGGAGTTATTAAAACATCTTATGGTTCAGCAAGGTATAAATTGTTTAATAGTGATATGAGTACAGTAAAAATGAAGATAATTTATTAATATATCAATTTAGTTCATTATTGATATTCATGAATTATAAATCATTGATCCATATTCATTATAATAATAATACATAAATTATTAGTCAAAAATAAAAATGTCATATTCTAACTAAAAAAAGAGTTTCAAGCATTATATGGTTTTATTCAAAATTATATAATATGAATTTTAAAAAAATAACATCATTTTTTAAAATAGTAAATTCAAAATTATCAAGGTGGGTGTTTTGTAATTTTTTTAGAAAAATTATATTTTTGTGAGTAGTAAAAAATGCTGATTTTTAAGAAGGTCTTCTTTTCATTTCATATATTTACAAAGTCTCAATTTTTTTAAAAATTAAAACAATACCTTTAAATTATAAATAAGTAAATTATATTCATTGGATTCAATTTTTTACATTAACTTTGTTTGAATGAAAATCTATACTTAAAATGTAATTTATCCAGAAAATGATTTTTCACTAAGTTACATATTCTAATTTCAAAATTTTATTGCCACAATTGTACATTTAATATTGAAAATGAGTTTTATATTGTTAATAATAATGTTTAAATATGTTAAATTATACAAAAAATTTATTTATTATGAATAGTTTCTTTAATAAGAAATTTGACTACCACAGTAAAAGTTAAAACAGGTTAATCGGTTGAAACTAAAATGGTAAGGTTAAAATAACCTAAAAACATTGAAAATTATATATTTGCGTCATATTTTGATTATATATCTCAACTATTTTTTATATGAGTCAATTTTTTTCAAATACATTTGAGTAAGACATCAATAAATTGTAATCTTTTGAAAATTCAAGGTGTTCCCTCTACCCCATTTATAAAAGAACACCACATTTCCTCTATTCCACACACATCAAGAGCTACTCATTTTAGAAAATACATACTGAAATACATTCCAAACATCCCTTTGTATGTAAAATAGATCATGTATTTATCATAATATTATCCAATTAATTTTGTAGCAATAAACTAAAAGTTGTATTTTGAAGATGATATATAGTTCTTAACTATTTGTTTTCTTATTATTTATTATTTTACCTCCTTAAAATCAATGTTTCAAATTGTATTATAATATTAATTTTATATCCCACATAATAGTATGTTATTATTCTTATTTTATAACCATGTTTCATCTACTTATCCATATAATGAAAAATGAAGATATATTTTGTGAGTACATGCATTTAACCCTCTCACAACATGATATGTTTCATTATAAATTACTGACTCTTATGGATGGTGATAATAACAGATATAAATTAAATAATATGATATATTTGATATAAATTTCATTATATAATGGTAAATATATATTATAATTCTTTCATTACTATCCAATGAAAAAAAATATCACTCATGCATACCGCAAATTACCGCTCCATGAATCGATGTATTTTTTAATAATCACCTCACATGGATGGTATATATAAGTGTATTTAAATAAATAATTTTTTATTTATTATATCATTATTAGTTTTGTAATTTTAAATAATTTTTTTTCTACCTCTTTTTCATGGAAAAATGGAAATGTTACTCATACGTACATAAAAACATCTATCACCATACTGTCACATAATTCATTTTTCATTAAAAACTAACATGGTTATTTTTAAAAGAATTATTAATGGACGAAAATAATAATTATAAGATTATTAATATTATTTAAATATTTCATCATTGTTATTTTAAGAAAAATAAACCAATCGGTGTCATTTTGGACCTATGAACAAAAGATACTCAAAGCATATAATGTATAGTTACTCAATTGTGTTGTTAAGGATGATATGGTAATAATGTAAATAAATAGGACAATAAAATGATATTTAAATTGAATGATATTATTAATTATTTAATTAATTATCATTAAATTATTATTTACTAATATAATGAACTTTTTTATTAGTCTGACTCAAGGAAAAGGGTTATTATATAATAAGTTGTAGTTTTAATATATTCGGAATATTTTTTTAATACTTTTTCCTCCATGCCCTTTTTGTTTGCTGGATAAGTAAATATTTAAATAAGTAGTGTTAAATGTTAAATTTAAATCTACATTGAAATTCTTATAAATATCTTAAAAATGAAATATTTTTATATTGTTTACAGAATATTTGAATTTATTTATAAAGTACAAAAGGAATGGTTTTTTAAATGTATACAGTATCAAGGGATTTCCCCACCTGCATAACTATAATTTGATAATTGAATTCTACCATAAATTTTAAAATTTTCTTCAACTAAAAACAATTATTCCCTTTATTAGATGTATTTTAGTTTTGAAAGTGGGGTTTTAAAGGAAATAGATATATCAATATTTTAAAATGCTTTGGGTATGAGTTCAATGGAATAATTTTATGATTTGGATGATTTAAATTCAATATTTTATGTGTTTCAAGAATGTTAGAGTCCCTATTAATATTATATTATTATAGGATATCATAATAAGGATTTAAAATTTATTAATTTATGATTAGTATCTCTATACTATAATAATGCAATTAACTATGTAACTTATTATTTTTATAAGGGTTCTAGTAAGGGCACTTTGAAGATGATGTCTGAAGGAAGCTACGTTACTTTCCGGTGAATGAAAATGATCTTTCATGGAAATATTTTGATTTCATCATATTTTATGATTATTTAATAGTAATGATTATTCCATTTAAGTTTGAATGTTATGTTTTTAACAAATCATTTAGTATGGTTTCTAGTTTTATTGAAGGTACTCTCACGATTGGGATTTTTTAATAATGTTTTCTTTTAAAGTGTTTTATAGAAAATGTAGTGCAATAAATTTAAAAACCTAAGTAATTATAAAATAATTTATTTGTATATCCAGTATTATTCATGAATTAGATAGTTGTATTCATTATAAAACTATAATGTAATTTTTAAATCAAGAAAATAAATTTACTTGTTAAGATATTTTCTAAAAAGGTTTTTATAACAATTTATCTTTCAAAGTATAGAAATTGAATTAAAAAAAATAAATTTCATTTTTGAATTTATAATTTCAAAATTATACTAATGCGAGGTTTTGATAATTTTCTAAATTTATTGATTTTCTAATGAATAGTTAGAAATACTTAATTTTATTGAAAAATGTATTTTTTATTATTTGTAAAGATCAATTATATTTTTTATTAGTTTTAAAATATCAATAGTTATTTTTATTTTAAAATAATGAAAATATAGATTTGAGAATTAATTTTATAACAGAATTTAATATAAAATCCTATTTTATTAAATATGGACTTTTTTTTTGAAATATTATTTTTTATCATGTACTGTTAGTGTAATTTTGAATTAAATTGTGCCACTTTTGTATTTTTAATAATAAAAAATGGATTCCATATTTTAAATTAGTAGGAATAATATATTAAATTTTTTCAAGTAATTTTTAGTTAATGTTAACAATATCCTTAGTATTTCTTATTTTCATGATAAATGGTAAATTGAGAAATTAAATTTACAAATAAGATTATAAGGACAATATAATTTCCCCTGAAATTGCCTTAATTTTACAGGATTAGTATATATCATCTATAATAATTAAAAATTCTAATATATTTAATTTTTTTTCATTTGGACATGATTTTTACCATTATAATATTCATGTGAATATAAAACAAAAAATGACAGACCACTACTTTTAATTACTATAATATTTTATAAATATGGATAAAATGGGATATTTTCGATTATAAATAATAATTTTAAACAAAAATAAGTTTTTTATCAGGGTGATTTATTTTCAAATTTTTTATAAAATAATTACTTTAAATTTTTACATAATACATATTTTTTACTTATTCAATAAAAATAAAATATGAGTAATTAATTTATAAAATATTTAAATAATATTATTTGAATAAACACGTGTGTCCCATAATTATTTTAGATATAAATGATACATTTTAGATCTCTGAATTCCTTTTATTAGAATTCCATTGTTGTACATTAGTTGTAAAATTAGAATTAAATGGATAGTAAAAAACCGACATTAATGTTATTTAATAATGAATTATAATTTATAAAATTAATTAAATTCCCTAAAATAGATATATTATTTCAAGTAAGTGGGATATGGGGTTTTACATAAACCATGGTCTATTTATGAGATTTCCCTTTTATTGTAAATATAATAACCCCTTCAAATTGAATGACATTGAAATAACTGTAATTGTCAAAGGGCTTTAAAAATGGTTAAAAGAGATAAGGGTCAAAATGTAATTGACACTTATACAAATTTTATTTTATGGTTTTACATAGATTATTCATAATATTACATTATAATATTACCATTTTCAATCATTTTGGATACAAAATTTATTTATAGTAATTTAAAAATTTAAAAATTTCGAAGAATTTCTATCCCCTATATTATTAGTGGGAATCTATTCTTCACATTTATACGCACTTGAAAATACATTTATTTATGATAATAAAAACCAAACTCCCTTAATAAAAACTCTCTATTCATTTTATATTCCTTATTTAGGGTATAATACCAACCCTAGAGGTCATAAGACATACTGAAAAAGATGTTGTCCACAAAAGAGGATGATACGAAACATGAATGAAGAGTCATTCTCAACGTAATTGAATTTGTATTTAAAAAATCTTCTTTTAATTTTTCCATTGAAAACATTTTTTTCATGTTTTTATTTTAAAAAATATTTCATTAGTGTTTTATACGAATATAATATAATTATAAATGAAATTTTATGTTTTTTTGTGAATATTTCAATGGTTTTCAAAAGGATTATTTTTTACGGAATGTTTTCAAATTCGTTAAGAAATACAAAACCAATTATCTATTTTAATGTATATAGTTACAATTAACATTTGTGATATTATAACTCTTATTTTATTTCGTTTATCTTTATAATATTTCATGTTTTATTCAAATAATTCATCCTATTATCTATTTTTGGTAATTTGGTATAATAAGTTGTTTTTCCAAAAAAGAAGTATTTTAATATATGAATTTTTTTACATACTTATTTTAAACCATATAATTAGGTGATAAAACCTTGAACATATGGTATATATTTGGTATTAAAACCATTATTTTTATATCCATTGCTATAGGTTTTGTACCTACAATAGTAGTTTAAACTATGTTTGTTGGGTACCTATTTCCATGGTCTCAAATACTATAGAAAAATTATATGCCAATGTGCCTTACCTATGGCCATGGTTTAAACTATTTCTATGGGGTTTCTATTTCCACAATTTCAAAAACTATGTCCATAGTATACATTATTGTTTCTTACCTATATACATGGTTTAAAATATGGTAATAACTACCCTATTTTATGGTTTAAATCATGTAAATAGGATTTGAAAATATAAATTATACAACCAAGATTAAACCACACAACCTCTTCTTTATTTCAATGGTCACTTTTCTACAACACACAATGCTTATATATGAATATATATTTATATATATAAATTTTCTTATATAAATATATATATATATATATAAATATATAGTTATAATTTATTATCTATTAAAAAAATAAGGCGAAGGACTATAACCGCTGTTATAAAAACAAAGGTCTTAGGTGATTCAATATTAGATATAATACCATATTTTTAAAAATTATGGTTCTATGTGATTCCATATTGGAATTACAAAATTGTTTTTAAAACTTTTGGTCATTGTTGACTCCATGTTTGACCTACTATGATGATTTCAAAAACCATGGTGGTCAGCGATGCCACATTGAATCTATTACTATAGTTTTTTTCATATCATGAACATAAGTGTTTCTAAAATTTTCAAATGAAAAAATTATTCATCCCACAACTTTCTGGCATCCCACTATTACCACTATTTTTGATAATATATCTTTTGGTTCACATATTTCCACTGTTTGAGTAAATGGTGGTTATAGGATAAAAAAGTGGCCTAAAACCATGATTTATCAATAACTATGGAAATAGACCCCCACCCCCACCTAAGGATTTTATATTAAAATTTTTTCTATAGAACTATGGTCATAGGTACATTTTATAGTTGTATGGAATTATTTAACTTTATTTAAAAACCACCTATAATCTATTTTAATGTATATGGTGAATATAATCATTCCCACAACCATACCAATTATAGGATTTGTGGATTCATTTACAATATTTCATGTTTTATTCAATGAAAAACTACATTAACATTTTTTATATATTTTTTTAATAAAAATTTGGTTTTTAATGGAAAATGATATTTTGATATCTGAAAGTGTCTTCCATATGGGTTGAACGGATATTTTCAATGGTTTATGATGAAAAGTGAGAGAGTAAAATGTTTTGTCAATGATATGGTACTTGAGAATTATATATAATAAATGGATGATCTTGATACATCTTACATACTTTGTTGAACCCCATTATAGCTCATGAATAATGAGGGATATTGATAAAACCTATATGATCAGTGGGCCCAGGTAGCAATCCAATTCATTGGGTAATATTCTTTATATTTTGAGGAATTAAGGAATGAGTTATAAAAGAGAATAACTTGTGTATTTAACTTGTCCCAAGTTATTTAAAAAATTATGTTAAAAGGATTTATTAATGTGATGGTCCATGTTGCCGAATAAAAGTGTTTTATTTCTTGATTTAGGTTTTAAAAGTCTTAATTGAGAAATTAAATCGATGTTTTTCATATGGAAATGTTTTATTTCATTCACTTGATTAAAATGAGATAAAGGTAATCATTTTATAAGTTTTAATGTTTTCCACTATATGAAAGTATTTATTCTTTTAATGTCCCTTACTATGATTTTCTTTCTCATTCCGTATTTTATGAAAATTCATAGGGTTCAATGATGGGAAAAAAAACAGGTTGAAGTGAATTTTATTGTCATTATTATTTTTCATTAAAAATATTATGTATTAATTTTTTAAAATATTAAATAAAGTAAAATTTATACTGATCAAAAGTTTCCACATTATAAATTATAGTTTAGTAATGTATGAGTTATGACATAATTATCTAAAACTATAAACCTAATATGATCCTTAAATGTAAGATAATAAATTATTGATTTACATTATATAATGATTAAGGTAATTTCCTTATAGTTTGTATCATAAAAGAGGTTTAGATAACTATATGTTTTAGGATAGTGTTGATAGCAAGCCATTAAAAGATCTAACCTTATGAATATGTTGAATTGATATAGAATTTTAAGCTTAACCAGTTTCATTGTCTAATATATATCTATTGAGAGTGTTTTTCTATATAGAAAATGAGGATGATGGAGTAGGATTGTATGAAGAGTAAAATTGCCTTCCAAATTAGTGTCCTGGAATGGTAAGGACTAGAACTGAACAATTTTTTGCAATAATGGATTTGTTGAAAATAGATATAAATTTTGTTGGAATCAATGTTAGATATAAATTAGATTTAACAAAAAGGAACATGATTATGGTTGAGCATTTCATGAATCAAATCCCTCTATCATTAGATGTAACTTTTGATACAATGGTGTTTCAAGGATGGATAAGTGCCTTGGAAAAGATATTTGAAGTCATGGGAAATTAATAACACAATATTTTAAATCTTACTATTGAAAATTATGAATGATAAGATTATCGATGGTGGTATTTGGTTTGGAATTATAGGGATTATGATTACCATGATTCCATTTAATGGTTCTATTTATGAATACCATTCTTGAGAATTTCTTCCCTAAGATTATATGAATCCGGATGAAGAAACATTTCCTCGAATTGAGGAAATAATATAATGATTTTTTATTTGTATATAATGAAAATATTACTAGAATAGAATGGTATATAAAGAATTTTTTTCAAGACTTTCAATGTAAAATTAATATATTTTACTCAGGTTTGATACCAGGTTTATAATGATATTTGGACACATAAGAATTTTCAGTTTTGAAAATGTGTTCTATTATACTAAGAAACTTGAGATATAGTTTCTGAACACGGATAATAATTAAAATTACATAATTGTGTTGATGTGTTCATAGATTTTATATTGCTAAATTACAAAAGTCATGAAGATCATGGGTGACACCTAAGGATTGTTTTTCAAACATTAAAATAAAATAATCTATATGGTGAATTCTGTTTTTTAAATTTTTGTGGAAAATATTTTCATTCCTTCAAAATATTATTTCTAAAGAATCAATATGTGTGGAACTTATAAAAAAATTTATTAAAGAATGGAAAAGACTTAAAAATGTAACAAATTTTCATCGTTTTCACAGATTATCAATTAACCCTTGAAATTATATGGAATATTGTTCTCTGTTATATATCCGACTAACTAATTTAACTCATAAATGGAGTAAAATTCATCTGGGAAAAATAATTTGATGGCTGTTTTCAATTAATAGAAATAATATTGGTGAAAAACCTATTTTATGCCCTACTCAATAGAAATAGTTACTTTTAATCTACTGTGAAGTTTATTTGAAAGTACTTGTTTTTGTATGGACACAGATGAACGTTCCGATAATAGTGGAAGTAAGGCTGGTATGGCACCCAAATTTAATTTTTACCAAGAACAATGATTATTCTGAGATCAAAACGATGATGGACACCAATCTCCCCAGAATAGAATCAATGATTTAGATAAAGATGGAAGAGGACCAAAGACATTAGCGAGGCCATTGCATATCATGTTTATAATTAATTTAATAAATTTCATAAAGACAAAAATAAGTGGATCTTTGGTACTCTCTTAATTGATGAAGTTGATTTTCCGGAATGACCCTTTTGAGTTATCTTGCTGTGCTTGTGAGGATCAAAACTAGAACCCTCTAGCGGTGATCCAAACGTGCTCTGATTCCCTCCTATCGACACCACTTTTTATTTGAGTACTCGAGTGGTGGAGTGAGTGTTTGGTGTTGGTCATTATTGATCTCTTGTTCATAGTCCTTGAAGAATTCCTCTCATTCTTGAGACGGGAGGGAAGGGGATTCGAGAGAGAAATTGTTTATCTCAATAAATATAAATTCAAAAGGAATGTAGATTGGTACATAGCACAATAGACGTACATGTTTATTTATAGACCTGGGGATTAATTTACAATATTTAATTGCATAATAGTAATTAAATACATTTATAAAAATAGATAAACCCTATGATTTAAAAAAAATATTGTGTCATTTTTTATTTTACACCATCTTGTGGAAAATAGATTTATTTATATAATTCCATTTCACAAAATAATAGTATTATTGTTATTATTTTTATTTCTGGAAACTAGTTAAATAATTATTTATTCTCTTACAATAAATTATTTTAATACTGGACCATCCTTGGTTTCCTCTAACTCGACATCCATTTAATGAACACTTGAATAAATAAATAAATAATTTACTCTCATAAATAAATATTTTATTTAAAAACTACTAAATAAATATTTATTAAATACTCACTAAAATAAATAAATAATTTTTACCCACACTCTAGTGAAGAAATAAATATTTATTTTATGCAATCAATTTAACTTGATTTAAATTAGTCAACTATCTTGAGAATAATATTTATTTTATTAATTAAACACAAATATAATTTATGTGATACCACCACAGACGCTAAGTGTTTGACTATATAAGATTCTATCTCATTGGTATTAGGTGGGATTTCCTATCATCTAAGATTACTCTCTAAAAACAGGTCAAGTGACCCAAAAAAATAACTTAAAATCACAACAATGACATCCACATAAGAACGCTCACTATGTAATATAATCCCTTAGTATCAATATCTAATCAAGGCGGTTTCATGATAGTTTCGTCAACCTTTAAACTTGATATGTCATTTTTTGAAGACCTAAAATAAATTCATTATTACACCATAGACATGGAATATTATGAAATGGTTATATTTCATTCAAAAGAATAAGATGTCAAATTCCATAAATATAAGGGACAAATCCTACCTTGACTAATCCATTAATAACATGCCCCTCATGACGCACCCAACATACCATACATCCTGCCAACTACATGTATGAAGGTCTTCATCATTAAATCAATTTTCTTGAGTCGTGACATGTATTAATGATAATATTAATGTTTATGTATAATTTGACACAATCACAGATTGGAATATATGATAACACCATAACAAGCAGAATTCCTTCTGGTGGGTATGTTCTCATAATCTCCCATCTTGATTATTACCAGGTACAAACATCATTAGATGAAGTCTCATCAGCTTACATGTACTAACACCTAATGATATGTATACTATGTGCCCCATTATAGTATGACATCCACCCACAGAATTATATTTGCTAATATTGTTATAGAAAATCATGGTGCTCATCATAGCGGGTAACTCCTATAACCTTGTCAATGAGAAAAATAATCTTGGACATTAATACACTATAGTCATGTAGATCAATGAACCATATATGATATGATTTAATATATTTAAATATATTAAATATTCATCTAATCAATGTATAACCAGTTGGTTCTTGAACACCAACAATTACAAACTCCATGTTTTACTTGATCCAATAGTCGATGACTTTATGTCCACTAGACCTAAAATGATGATCATGTTTCTGCTGACTTAAGGCTTTAGTCAAGAAGTCCACCACATTGACTTTCATAGAAATAATACTCACTACATCTTCATTTCTCTAAGAAAAATCCCTCATGAGATGAATCTTTCTGTGTTTTTGATTTATTCCCTGATATTACCTTGGCTCTTTCGTGAGAGCCATAGTTATAATATTATCACATTATAGTATGATGGGATCATTTCTGTTAGGTGTCACATATAGCTCCTAGATACATCTTCACCTCAAAAATTGATCTTTAGATACCTCAGAAGCTGCAATATACTTGAACTATACTATAGATTCTGCAACCACACTCTACTTTGAGCTCTTCGATCACATTTCACCTCTATTCAATGTAAATATGTATCCCTTTTGTGACATCATGTCATCTTGATCTGTATAGAAACTAGAATATGCATATCATCTGATTACTTGTCCATTATCTCCTCTATAAACAAGAAACATACACTTAGTATACCTCAGAAACATCAGAATAGAATTGACTACCATCCAAGGGAGGTCATCTTGACATCTTTGTACAATACTGAATGTGTAGGTGACATCCAACCTAGAACATAGTATGGAATACATGACCGACCCAATCGCTAATTTTTATGGAGTCCATGACATTATATTTCATTCCAAAAGTGTTTGAGGATGAATTTTCTTGTAATTATTAATTCCTTGTGATTCTAACCACATTCCCATCTTGGATTCTTCCATATTGAATCTCTTCAGTGTCATATCAATGTATGTACCTTGAGCCAGGCCTTGCAATATCTTGGATCTATCATGATGGATGTTGATCCCAAGAATATTTGTTTCCGTGCCCAATTATTTAATGGTGTAACATTGATTCAACCATTCCATAACATGATTTAATAATAGTATCTCATTTTCATTAAGGAACATGTCAACAACATATACTATTAAGAAAAAGACTCCACTCCCACTAAACTGTTTATATACAAAAGGGCCACATTTATTTGTGATAAAACTAAATTCCATTATTTCATTATCAAAATGAATGTTCCATGACCTGTATGGATTCTTTAACCCATAATTGGATTTTTTCAACTTTCATACCTCATTGAAATACTATATAGTCATAAACCCTTCATGATGTGTCATGTAGACATCTTCTTGAAGGTTCCCATTAAAAATGGCTGTTTTGAAATCCATTTTTCAAATCCTATGATCATGGTATGTGTAAATGACCAAAATATTTCTGATGGATTTCAGTGTTTAAACTAGTGAAAATGTTTTGTTGTAGTCAGTGCCTTGACATTGCTTCAACCCTTTTGCAACCAATCATTCCATATAGGTAAAAACTTTTCCATCCATGTCCAGTTTCTTCTTGAATACCCATTTACAACCATGAGAATTTACATCAACTGGATGATCTACCAAAATCAATACTTAGTTTTGGTATATAAAATCTATTTTAGAATTTAGGGATTTTTTCCACATGAAGAAATTTGTTTTACTTACTACTTTTTTCCAGGTTAGAGGATCATTATTATTAATAAATAACGAGTCCCCACCTTCAGTAACTAAAAAATATTACCATTATAGTTCTCTAACTTATCATGTACTCCTGTATTGTTCTTGTATCTCTGTAATAGTTCTTTCATCCAAACATCTTTGTGGAATCTATTATTGTACCAAATTTTGTGTACCTAGAGCCTCGAATTCATCGAAATCTATCTCACTCCCACTATCTATTTTGGAGATGTTCTCCCTATCAAGGAATACAGAATGTATTTGTACAATAACATTTTTGTCAGAGGGGTTTTATATTTAATATCTTCTTGTTTCATTAGGTTATCCTATATAGTTACACATTGTGCCTCGATGTGCAAGTTAGTTACCTGAATAGGCTTTAACTAATGCAATGCTTCCGTACACAAGTAAATTAGAAAACATGGATTTCTTTCCACCCTATAACTCATATAGGATACCATTTATCAATTTAGTTGGTACTTGGTTTAGTATGTGTGCCACATTTTGTAACGAATATCCCCAAAGGGATAATGGAAGACTCACGTGACTCATCCTTGATCTCAACATAACCAACAAGGTGTGGTTTCTCTTTTCACTCACACCATTATACTAGGGTTTGTAAAGAGGAGTGAGTGTGGATAGGATCCCAAACACTCATAAGTAATCAAGGAGGTATTGATTAAGATATTCTACACCTCAGTTTAAGAGAAGTTTCTTAATATTATTACAAAGAAGGTTCTCAAATTCATTCTCATATTCTTTAAACTTATCAAAAGAATCTGAGTTAAACCTCATTAAGTAGTTATATCCATATGTACGAAGATAATCAGTTGAAGATATGATGTAGGAGTACCCTCCCCTTTCTCCAACTGGAAATTGTCCACACCCATCAGTATGAACTAATTCAAGAAGTTCTTTAACCCTTTATCATTTCCCACTAAATAGGGCTTTGATTATTTTTCCTTGTTGACATGCATGACATACACAAAGTGGTTTTGGTTCAAAAGAATATAAATATCCATCTTAATGTAAATTTGTCAATAATTTATCATTTACATGACCTATCCAGTTATACAAATGATGGGTATGGTATAATTAATGTGAAGTGTCTTTGTTATCGATTTCCATTACAGGTTTTGGGTAATCCAACAAGTGAAGACCATTGTTTAAATATTTCCTACCAAAAAAATTATATCTTTGTAAATGAACCAACATTAATTTAATAAATTGATAAAAAAATCCATATGTATCTAATTTGGATACAAAAATAATGTTTCTACTAATAGACGACACATAATAACAACCCTTTAACACTAAGATCTTCCTAGTTGTCAATGTGAGGTGGTAGTCCCCGATAGCTACAACATCAAGTATGGCTCTGATGGCTGCTCTTAGATTTACCTCCCCTGAGTGAATCATCCTATGTTAACTAGGTTCTTGTATTTGGAAACATATTTGAGAACCACAAGCTATATCTAATAACCAATTTGTTTAAAAAGATATATTTCATTCAATAACAAACTCACTTGATGCATCCCCTTACATCTCTATGCTAGTTGCAATTTTTATTCTAGTGGACCTTCATGCCACATGAGAAACAAACAATCTCATGTTCCCTTGCCTCCCCTCTAACATTATTTTTTCTGATAAGGGCGTGAAGAAGATTTGGCCTTAAATAAATTTTGATTACTTTTTCTATTATTCACTATAATGACAAAAGGATTTTCTGGCTTCATAACATTTTCCACTTGGGATATTAATATAATAAGATCAGATAGAGACTTCTCAATGTTGTTCATATAAAAATTATGAAAAAAATCTAGAGAAGCTCTAAGGGAGTGATGCGATAATGATATTGGTTCCAAGTTTTATAGGGATTCTAAACCCTAGATCATTCAGGTGCTCAATGTATCCATGAGCTTGACTACCTGAGGCCCAACAAGGGCACCCTCACAAAGTATACAGTAAAAGAGTTCCATGGAGATCTCAAACCTTTCATGTCTTACTCTCTCCTATTAAACACCATAGAGGTGCACAAGCATGCTATAAGCATCCATGATTTTTTTGAGACATGATGAGCACACTAGACATTGATGATAGCATCAAAATTTGAATGTCAACCATGTCATTAATATGTTTCTCATAGACCAAGAAACCCTAATTACTTGCATCATTTGTAGGTGGATCAATTAATGTTGACTCCAACACATAAGATATATGTTCATTGAATACGATAACCTGAAGGTGTCTAAGTCATTTCTAAAAGTTACATATGGTGAAAATTTTCCCATTATCCATAATTGATCATGTGGATAGTGTGGTTGAGGAGATTTTCATTTTATTCTAAAATTAAATGAGTATATCATTACTACATTTTTGATTTCATTTTATAAGAAATAATAAATTAATTTTATTTAGTCTCCACTATTTTATGAAGCCCCAAAGGGCCTCACAATTGAACTCAGAATGTTCTATTATCATGATATTATAGTGGTAAGGATCGATTTTACCCTTTTCATAAACCCCAAAAGTGTTGGTTAAGCTATTTAATGGTATTTTTTTAGGACAGACTTTTCCAACTATGGGATTCCACCTTAGTGATCTGTTGAGTGGACTCCCCATTCCTGAAATCCGGAATTTTGGTTTGCTTAACTCTTTCCTTAAATATTACATCATGTCTATCAAGGGATACTCCTCTTGAAGTAATATGGTTAATCTACCCAAAACCATTCATAAAGGATTCTTGTATAAAATTAAGTGTCCATACAAGTTTTGGTCAGACAAATAGTTTCGTCGAGTTCTTCACATAATTAAGGAACGAAAGGCTTAGTCTGACATGAATTTGTTTGAGGTATTTAAATTTCTTATGAGTGAATTTATTATTATCATTATCACATGTTTATTAATATTAAGTGTAACTTACATAGGTGATTAACCATGTCTTGGTAATATTTATAGAGAAGACTGGTTAATTTTAGTTCTATCTTGCATTCTTGTTTAATTTGTTGATTATGTTATCGAGACGACACATATATAATGATAAACCATGCAATTAATAGAAATAAAATAATGAGAAGGGAATGATCATGAGATTTTCTAAAGGTTAGCTTATCTAGCTATTGATAAACTAACCCAAACATAGGGGAGAAACACATTAATCCTATTGGGTTCATGTATAAATATTTACACCTTTCCACCTTTGTATCTCCTAGGATTGGTTTTGTCTTAGTTGTAACTGGAACCACCTCATCTATCTTCCGTGTTCCATCCATTAAATATTATTTTTTTACATCACATATATTTGAGGGGTAAAAAGAGGGGTTTATATAAAAGAATCCAAGGGCACACATGCGCATCATATTATTGAGTATAGATAGCTCCATGCCAATAATTAATTTAATAAATATATTAAAAAGATTCATCCACATACAAAGGTCCTAGTCTAGATCATGATCATCCATACATGCAACAATATATACACATAAATAAAACTATCATTCAATTATTTAATCGTTCTTTTTTAAGTTAAATCATGCTCTTATTAATTAATTATTATCATTAATTAATAAATATTTTATCTTAAACCTTTTTTCATTTCCTTGATATTCACATCCATCAAATTTTTTAAGAAATATATTAATTTAAAATTATATTTGTACCTAACTTATAAAATGGAAAAAACTCAGTGAATACTTGTTCCTATCTAACCAATTAGTATAAATGAAAATTAAACAGTTGTTAAATTAAACAAATATATATAAAACACCTATCACATGTTTCCCCTCATCTTTACGCCCACACCATGGTACACCTTTAAAGGGTTTGTATAATATAATTATAAATTTTAATAATTATGGATAATTTGGAAGAGTACAAAATGTGTAGTTCCAACTATAGAGTGTAGAACATTTTTCATCATCCATCCAAAGTACATACCTAGGGATACATGGTATGAATATACTTCAGAAATATTCAGAGTACATGGTGTGTCCAATGGTCCACACGTAGTATCGTATCTATGTTACACAGTCTTCAGTCGGGCAAGCCATGTACGAGGTGCAAAGTCCAAACCTTTCCTAAAGGTACTACACATTGTGTTTTGTGGGCCACATGGTGTGTAATCAAGAAACTGCATGTCACCTATTCCTGGTCAAAACAAAGAGTTATTAAGATATAGATAAACTCCCATGAAACAGCTTGGTTTGGTGAACCAAACACAGTACATTGAACCTTGACTACACGGTATGTACAGTAAAATACATGCCATGTGTTCTGGTGTTGTATGGCCCGGAACCTTTGGTACCTACAAATGAGATCCTCTATATTATTTTAATAATAATTAAATTTAAAATATCATTTCTATAAGGTGAAAAATAAACTAAAGAGGAGGAATAGATCTCAATATTCATATTTATAGAATGATTAACTTGAATTGAAACATCTATATTAATAAATTCATAATTTTTCAACATAATATTTAAATAAATATAAAATATGATGTATCCCCCTCTAATACCACTTGAAGGATTCGAGCACAGAAGAAGCCAGGTTGGGATGGCACCCAACATTAATTTTTACCATGATCAATGATTATACTGGGATCAATATGCTGTTGAACTCCAGTCTCCAAAAAATAGATTCAATGACATAGATAAAGAATTAAGAGGCGTAAAACCGTTAGAATGGTCCCTTCACATAATGTTTATAATTAATTTAATTAATTTCATAAAAATTGAATACATGAAACATCAGTACATTATTCATTGATGATGTTAATAAGATGGAATGACCCTTCTGGATTATATCGTTGGGATTGGAAGGATCCAAACTAGAATTCCTATATCAATAATCCACACATGCTCTAATGGCCTCCAAAAGACACCACACATTCTCCAGGTTCTAGTGCAGTGAAGTGACTATATTATGTCAGTCATCCATGATCACTTTTTCTTCGGGATTAAAGAATGTCTCTCATTCATGAGAGGGGGTGGAGAAGGATTCGATATAGAAATTGTTTTTCTCGAGAATTATCTACTCATCGGGCATGTAGTTCGGTACATGGAGCTTTAGTTATGATATTTAATTTCGTATTAGCAATTAAATGCATTCATAACCTTAGATAAAATCAATTATTTTATTAATAAAATCATTTCATTATTTATGGTGCGCCCACATGAACAAAATATTATTATAAATAAATTTCCACATCAGAAAATAATAGAATCTTTATTATTATTATTATTTTCTCCAACTATTTAAATAATAATTTACCATCTAATAAATAAATATTTTACTACCAGACCGACCTTGGTCCACTCGAACTCCACTTCCATTTATTGAACCCTTGTAAAAAGTAATTTAGTCTCTTAATTAAATATTTTATTGACAAAATATTAAATAAATATTTATTAAATTTTTAATAAAATAAATAAATATATTTTACCTACAATCTAATGAATAAAAATTTATTTAATTTATGAAATAAATTTATCTTAAATAAAATTAATCCACTGTCTTGAGAATAATATTTATTCCATTAACTAAATTCAAATAGAATTGAACATTGACCACTAAAAGCACATAGTGTGTATAAATAGTAGATTCTCTCTCATTGTAATTTGGCCGTCTCGCCTAATGTCCAAGTGTAATACCTAACAATGGGTAAAGGAACCTATGAGAAATAACTAAAAGTCAAAACAACCTAATTCAATTATGAATGCTCATTGTGTAATATAATCCCTTTGACGTAATATCTCATCAAGATTTTTTCATGATAATTCCATCAACCTTTATGCTTGATATGTAATTCTTTCACTACCTAAAATCAACTCATCATTACACCACATCCAAAGAATTTCGTGTGACAGTTCTATTTAAATCAAAGGGAAGAGATATCAACATCCATAAATGGAAGGGAAAAATCTTTCCACGACTCATGCATTATAAAATTCCACACTTGAAGAACCCAATGTACCCTAATTCACTCCAACTATCATCATGACCATTTTTTAGTAAATAAAACTATGTCATTCATATAATGTATTAATGATAATATTAAAGTATACAGATCATTTTACATGATCACAAATTGGAATATCTGATGACATTAAAACATGCATAATTTCTACTGGAGGGTTTCTTCTCAAAATATCCCACTTTGATGATTAACAAGTATGAACATTATGAGAGGAAGTCTAATATGATTACAAGTACTCACACATGATGATCTGTATACTATGTGACCCTTTATAGTATGTCATCCAACCATGGAACTATATTTAATAATATTTTCATATAACATCAATGTTCTCATTATAGAGTTGAACTACTATGACCTTGTTAATGCGAAAAATACTCTAGGAAATTATTACACTAAAGTCATGGTGAATAATAACAAATATGTAAAAATATGTTTAATATTTAAAATATATTAAATATTCATCTAATAAAATTTCAACAAGTTGGTTCTAGGACACAAACTTTTATAAAAGAATCATTATGTAATTTTCTATGCATCACATAATCTAAAACCTCATTATTCAAATTATTCTACACATGATATGGAATTAGGTTCTATATTTTTAATTTAAAAATATAGAGGTATCATAGATATGCAGTATAGTGTGAAATAAATACCGATCATTAAAGTTTGAAGTATATATTCAAGCATAAATAGTTGAACAAGTGGTAGATAAGGTGGCTAGAACTGATAAATGATTTTGAATTCAAAACTCATTACCATCCTATAAAATCAAACAATGTTCCCAATAATATTTGTTGAAAAAAATAGAGAATCATTTATGATGGTACATTTGAAATATAACCCTTTCCTGAACTACATGATGAATTTTGGATGAGATGTTTTAGGTGTAGGAAATCAGTATATTTCTCATAGTTGTTAGAAAAATAATCTCTATTAAAGATAATTAATCTATCCCATAATTAATAACATGAGTTATAGAAAAAGGTAGAATATGTAATGATGGTTAATTTTCATGAATTTAATATTGAGAAAGAATGTGATTTGGGGCTTGGGAAAACAATATGTGTGCCTAGTGATTCCCATATAAAGAGATAATTGTTGGGGGAGGTCATATTTCACCATTTTTAAATTCATCTTGGTAATAATAAGACGTAAAAAGTCCCTCGGTGATATTACTAGTCGGATGAAATAAATAAAGATAGTTTTTTCTTTACTATAAAATCATTTAATTTTCAATATGTTAAAGAATAGAGATAATTACTGAATGGGATGCTTCAACATCTACCAATTATAGAGTGTAAATGAAAAAAATATATCCCCAGATTTCATATTTGGATATCCAAATAATTTAATGGTAATAACATGATTTGGGTTATTATTGTTTATTTAAGAATATTATCATTTCCTTCCCATTGAAGAAATAATTTCATTACTTCAACATTCTTTACTATAACTCAAGGGTATATTAATGTTATATGGATTTTCTTTCTCTATTGTATTGTACTAGTATCCTACGTTCACATCAAATATTTAGAAATGACTTCAAAATTCAAGGTCTGCTAAATTAAATTTTAGAACAACTTCTTATCCACAATATGATCGATAGACTGATAGAATTATTTAAAATGGGAATAAATTCTTTATACATGTTCAATGGATTAGCATGGAAGTTCCATTTATAATATTTAAATGGTTGTGTTTTATTATAAAAATATAATCCTAGTATACATATAGCTCATTTTGAAGAATTATATGTAAATTGGCATCAAAATCCTAGTTTTTTGGAAGATTTATGTGAAAGAACATTAATCCGATGAGAGGTGGTAGATTGAATGGTTGAAAAGGAGATGATTATTCTGAAACATATAAGTAAATGTTAGATCATATAAATGTGTTATGTGAATAATCGGAGAATTAACATTCTATCAAATTTAGTGATCGTGTTTTTAATAAAGTATCTCAAAGGAAAATTATTGTGTATTTTGGTAAAAATGGGAAGTTATTTAAATAGATCAATTTAACATATAAAATATATGAGTAAGATGGATCAATATTATTTAGAATTTATTCCATGTTTATCTTAGGTACATAACATATTTCATGTTTCAATGTAATGAAAATATTTGATTGATTCACAGAACGATTTGAGCCCCAAATTAGTTCAGTTAGAAGATTACAGTCATTATGAGGAACACCCTAATTATAATCTTAGATGTAGAGGAAATTATTTAGAGCAAGATAATTCTAATGTTATCGTTTTTTAGAAATACTATATTTTTTGAAGAAGTGGCATGGGAGTATGAAAATGCTATGAGGGAAAGATATCATCACTTGTTTAATAATTTATAAAAATATCATAAATCAAATTTTCAAAAGGAGGGAAGAATGTTTCAATAGATTTAATTATAGAATTAATCATTATCATATTTATTAGTATTCATTAATTAAATAGTTATAATCAATATAAAAATATTAATTTATTTTAAATCAAAAATAAAATAGTTTTCTTAAAATATATTTTTATAAGGTCTCATGTAAATTTTTAACATTAAAATTATGTAATTTGAATTTGAAAGAAATTAATTTCATTTTTTAATTCATCATGTCAAAATTATCAAAAAATAATTTTTTTATATTTTTTTGAAGATATTAATTTTCCAAAGAATAAATAAAAATAATTATTTTTATTAAAAATTGTATTTTATTTTCATGTATTTAAAAAGTAAAATTTTATTTTGGATATGTTTTATAATTCCATTATTTAATTTTTTATTTTAAATAATCCAACTATGATTTTTGAAATGATTTTTATTCTTGAATTTATTATAAGTACATGTTATACTTAAATGGTTAATTATCTGAAAAATTGTATTTCATCATGTTTTTAGGATTTAATATTAAATTAAATTATATCACTTCTATATTTTGAATATTGAAAAAAGTATTTTTATATTTTAACACATAAGGTACAAATTTAGTATATAGTATTTTTATTTGATGAAATTATGAAAAAAAATTTATTAAATTTTTTGACCATAATTAAGGGTATATTAGGCAATTAATGTTTAAACTGAAATATTAAGGACTTTAAAATAATAATAAAACATATCTTAATTTTATTAGATGAGTATATCTCATCCATACTAAATTTTGAACTTATGAGTTATGTAACATTCCTACCAATAAAACATTTTTTTAATTTTTACATTCCAATACAATAATTCATGTTTTACTCAAATTATGTCAATATTTCACTTTATCTGGGTATTCTAGTATTGAAAATTTCTTTTTAGAAAATGTATTTTGATATTTTGAAAGTTTTTTTCATATTGGTTTAAATGAATTTTTAAAGGTTTTATGATGAAAACCTCAAAAAATTGGTGGGTATAATAAATCTTATTTAGCATTTTAATCCCCATTATAATATCTGAGAAATTATTGATCATGATGTAGTTTTTATAATACATGAGATTATATATTACTCCAATTCATTAGATAATTTTCCTTGTCATATAATATATTATTTAGTGAGTTACTGGAGGGTTTATCATATATATTTATCTAGGATCCAGTTATTTCTCACATGAGTTTAATACACATTATGAATGTTTTTATATATGTTGAAACAAATATATTATTATTTTCCTTTTATAGGATTTAATTTTTTTGTTTGAAAAAAAGTGTTTTTTTATATGGAAGCGAATTATTTCACTCTATGAAAGAATATTGACGTAATGTTATACATTTCTAGGGTTATATTATTTTTTCAATGGACTAGTGGGTTTCTTCTATTTATGTACATTAATGATATTTTGTGAACACCCTAAATTTAAAAAAAAATTCATAGTGTTTATGTATGTATAAGGATAAAGAATAAATAATGTTAAAATAGATGCAATATTTTTCTTGAGAAGAAATCATGTTTTTTTAAAAGGTTTATATTTTAGATATAATTTGTAATTGTTCGATGTTTTTACTTTCTAAAAAATGACTTTTTTATATATGAGTGATGACCTAATTCTCTAAAATTATACTCTTGAACATATCCTCAAATGTAATAGATTTAATTGTTGACTTAAAACTAAATATTATTTAATTTTTAAAAAAATTTCTTATAATAAAGATGACTTAATGTGTAATAAAATGATTATTTGAGTTCAAATTTTGTAATGTTAGTGTAAAACAATATTATATTATCTTATGGATTTAAAATTTAATGATTCGTTTATTTTCTTCTTCATTAATGTACCTTACTAATATGTTTCTTCTCTTCCAATATTTTGAAAATTTTTCCTTATGATTTAATGATGAGAAAGAACAATGATGAAGTCAATTTGAAAAACGTAATTTTTTTAAATATAAACATTATTAATTTGATAAGTATATTATTTTGAAAACATTATACACTTGGTGGAAGTGTATACTATATGGGTTTTTTTGTGATAGAGGTATAATACAATTATAAAAAATATATAATTATAAAAATGTGATCATTAATATGAGATAAATAATTAAATTAAAAATTAAATTGTTGGAAAAATAAGGACATTATCTTTATAGTTGGTACTCGATCACAGATTATATAATTTTAGAGGTTAAGATATTATATGTAAATACCCTTATTATATTCGAATTTATTATTATCATGAGTTATATTTTGATGAATATAATTCTCCTTCATGTAATCAGTGTTTGTTTGTTATGTTTTTCCATAGAGGAAATAAGGAAGCTGAATTTGGAAGGAAATAATAGAAAAATATCCTTACAAATCATTAACATGGAATAGTTGGAACTATAAATGAGTATTTTGTTACAATGTTGGATCTTTTGATGTAGTATATTAATTTTGATGGCACAAATGTTATAGAGAAACCACATTCACTATATTAGAACATATCTATAGTATATCATTTAAAAAAAAATAACCCTCCCAGATTCAATAGATCTTATGACCTTGCGGTTTCTAGGGGATAGATTAAAACATTGGAAGACATATTTTAACTCATTGGTTTATTAGTGCATTAAAAAATAATTCTATCAATATATTGTTTGGATGATTAATATGATCACTCATAGTAAATAATATAAAATACTCGGGAAAGTTAAGTGGCTGACAGCTTAGAATGTGATAACTTTTGACTATTTTCCTCACAAATATTTCCATAATTCTATTTGAATTAAAATGGAAAATTATTTCATGAAACTGAGGAAGGAAGCTAAATATTTAGTATTTGTACATGATGAAAGCTTCACCTGATTCTATAGGTATTCCACAAAACATATCTAGAATCATAAAAGTAAAATTAATCAGTTTCACTATGGAATAAAGATAATATATTTAATAGTGATAGATATTTGTGAATTTAAAACTTATAGGAAACTTTTTTATCTTATCTTGAAAGTCAAAATGTATTTCTTGGATGATCATGTGTCAAATGAAAATAAGAAAAATTAGTCCAGCTAGTAGTTAATAAATAATCATAAATCATGGAAATCCAAATGTAAAATAACAATGTTTCCATATTGTGATATGTGTGGTTAAAAGTACCTTGAAAATTTAATTATAAAATATATATATGTTTTTTATGTTGTAATTTTGGACATGTACCTCGTTACTCTAAAAAAGGATCACTGTAATAATGAAAAAAAATAATGAATATATAGAAGATTAGGGATTCAATTTTAATGATATGGGTCATTATGTGAGAATATGTAAAAATATTAGAATGAATGATAAAGGTCATTTATATCACGATAATAATGGTGTTTAAGACTTCTTTAGTTTATGTTAGACCATAAAGAGATGTTGTATTATGTTCATTACAAGTTCTATTGGATTATGAAAATGTATTGTTTTATTCATGATCTAAACATTACATCATTTTTGATAAATAATTGTTAAATTAAAAATTTCACACAGATAAATGAAGCCTTAACATTTGGTATCAACACCTGATGTTAGTATTAAAGGAGATATAAAATATAAGAATATTCATGTAAATTTTTGGGGAATGTATTTACACAAATACCTCATTGAATTTTCACTTTTATAGTTTGATGTAATTATGAGTATGTATTATATTTCTATTAATCAAACTAACATAGATTATAGTAATAAATATGTTTTTTTTCAAAAGGCTTTTTTGTTTCTGTAAAAGAATGAGTTCATACCATCGTGAACATATCAATAAGAGGTACATTTAGTAAATATATAAGAGAAAATTTATCATGCATATATTGTTGATAAGAATGTAAATATTCAATTTATTGATGTTCTTATAGTAAATGAGTATTTTTATGTTTATCTTGATGAATTTTATGGTATTTTACTAGATAAAAAGATTAAATATACATTTGAATTACTTCATGATGCTAAAACAATATCAATAGATTATCTAGAACCTTTTGAATTGAAAAATAAGATACATGAGTTTCTTTGTAAATGCATAATTTTTCTTAGATCATTTCCATGGGGTTCTCCTATTTTTTTTAAAAAAAATAAATATGGGTCAATGGGGTTAGGAATTGATTTTAGATCATTTAAAAACATAATGTTTTATAATAATTTTGTATCACCTAATATAGATGACTTGTTTGATCAACTCCAAAGAGATAATTATTTTTCAAAGGTATATAATAGGTTAATGCATCATTAAATGAAGGAAAGAAATGATGAAATTCTTAAGACAATATTTTAGACAAGGTATGAACATTATGAGTTTTTTGTTATGCTATTTTGGTTAATATATTATATATATGAATTTATTATACATTTTAATATAGTTTTATCTGAGATCTTTGATAAATTTGTGGATTAGTTTATTGAAGATGACAAGATATATTCGAAATGTTATGATGACTGGTAGAAACAGTTGGGGGTGATTTGAAAACCATCAAAGAAAATAATTTATATATAAAATATAGAAAATATGAATTATAGTTATGATATATTTATTTTCATGTGAACAGTATAATAAAATGGAAAAAATATTGATCCAATAAATCAAATTAGGTTGATGAGTGTCCAATAGCTACAAAATTCATACATATTTATAGATTTATTAAAAAATTTATCTGCTAATTTTATTAAAACATTTCTCTTTTATCTATCCCACTAAATAAGTTAACGTTTATTGTTTTTAAATTCATCTGGATGATAAATTTGATAAATACTTCCTTGAATTGGAAAAAAATATTGAATTATCTAGTTCTGGTCATACTATCCAGAAATGAAATATTTTTTATCTGTAAATATGATTATTTAAAGATACATCATTGTGTTCTGACTTATAATTACTGTGTAATTTTATTTTCTACATGAAAATTGAAAACTCATGAGATAAATTTCTTTATATATTACATTGAACTATGGTTTTTAGTGTTTGATTCAAAAATATATGGACATCTTTCATATGGACTAAAATGTGACCTAAATATTAACCCTGAAATTTTTAAGTATATATTTATGGATGATTTATTAATTATGTGACCAATAATATGTTTGAAAATGATTATGTATTATTATTTAACAATTCATTACAATTTATGAAATACAAATAGACTATATGATTCTATAAATCTCAATGATAATGAATCATTAACAATGTCATGACTAGAACATAACCCTTTTGATATTCATTTAATGAATGTTGGTCAAGAAATTGTGAATTTCCAAAGTTCCTATATTTTTTTCAGGTGTTATTACAATCACCATTTTTAGGAATAAATATGGAATCTCTAAAAGGGGATCATGATTTACAATATATGGTAAAATTGGTGAAAGAAGGTAAGTATCCTGAATTTAACATTTATAAAGAAGGTGTTCTGAGATTAAAAATGTTATTATTTTTTCCCAATTATTCCCATATAAATAATTATTTTTTATTGAATATCAATTATATATATATATATATGTTCTCTATTCATACTAGTAATACTAATATTTATGAATATCCATTAGAAAATTTGTGTTTCTGTGGAATGAAATTAGATATTTCTTAATTTATAATTTATTTATTTCTTACTAAATGTTGAATATATAATTTTAATTACTAATAGAAATGATTCATCATTTTCCAGTTCCTTAATGAAAATGAGAAAATATATGCATTTATTTCAAGGTCAGATTTCAAAACAAAACTCAAGGTACTAATCCAAAATGGATTATATTTATCAGTTTTCAAAATTTGTAAAAAAATCCTATTTGGGATATTTTCTATTTGGTTTAGCATTCTAAACCTTATGTTATAAAGTTTACCAAATTTTATGGATTCTGTCTTTCTATTGTATCTAATCATAATCCAAGATTTACCCATATTTTTTTAAATATTCTTCAAAGATATTTGGGCATTAAATTGAATTCTGGTATATCATGGCATCAATAATATGATAAACTGTATTAGTGAATGATTCGGACCAAGGAGGATATTATTTGATATTTTTTTTGGATCAACATATAATTTTTTATCTATATTTTCAACATGTTGAATATTATTATAATAATAGTTTTCATTCTCTTATAAAGATGAATCTTTTGAGGAATTATATGTTAAGTGGTTTTGGGCTCCCGTTTGATGGATGATGTTGGTGAAATAAGGTTTTGGGAAAATACGTTGAAAAATATATTGTTGATAGATTAAAAGTGATTATATAACATATGAGTAATGATGAAACTAATAATAAAAGTAATACAGATAACCAAAGGAAATATCTTTTGTTCAATGTAAGAAAAAATGTTTTTTGTGAAGTATCTTAATGTAAAAGTGTAAATAATTATTCTAATAAGGTAAAATAATTTCCATGTATCATTATACCATATGATATTATGGATAATTTATTATTAGTTTCTCATCAAGTGTATTTTTATCAATGTTTTTATTCTTTACATGATGTTCTTTAAATTAAATGTTTAAGGAAGTATATTATAGACGTATTTCAGGATTTAGGTCATGAAACAATTCATTATTAGATAAATTTTCATATAAGGAGCATACTATTCAGATTCTTGACTTTAGAGAGAATTTTTTATGAATAAATGGATTCACTATGATATGGTTTTCTAAAAAAATCAACTTATTAAAAAGGAAACATGTTAATATGAAAATTCTATAATAGAAAAATATCACTATTTTATTAAATGAATAAAAATTATGAGGATCAAATTTAAAAAAGGGGTAAGAATGTGATTACCTAGTTAATATTAGTACAATATCAATTTTAGTCATTATTTTTATTCAGGAATTTTATTTCATTCTTCATAATTGATAATAATAATTGGTAAATTCATAGTTAAAATATAGTTTAATTTAAACTAAATTGAGTTCCATGCATTAAAATTTTTCATTCAAAAAATTTATTTCAAAGTTTTATAATTATAATTTTAAAAATGAACAAAATTTTCTAAATTATTATTTCAAAATTATATTAGAGTGAAATTTATAATGTTTTCTATGAAATTTGAATTTTCAGTGAATATTATAAAATATTGATTATTTAGAAAAGTATCTTTTCTTATAAAATATTTAAAAAGTATAATTTTATATTGGAATGTATTTAAAATTTTATTATTTACATTTAATTATAAATAACTCAATTAATTTAATTGTATTATCCTTATAATTTAATTTTGTTTGAAATCATTTTTATAATTAAAAAGATGTTTTTCAATGCACTATGTGTTTAGATTTTAAAATTTATTTTCACCACATTGATGGATTTATTCATGGAAAAAAAGATTTCATATTTTGATTCAGGAGTTTCATATTTTTTAAATTATTAAAATACATTTTTTCATTATGAATAGAATCATTGGTAAATAAATGTTACTTTTTACAATAATAGTTAAATTGGGTTTAAAGGGTTTTAAAAAAGGATATATGTTAAAATGGCCTAAAAAGATATCGACATCCTTTTTATGGAAATTTTTCAGCCATATCATATCATATATTTGAATATGTATAATTTTTGTGTGACATAGCATGATTAATACATTAAAATATTTAGTCTTTTAAAAATTCTGAATTGGGTCATCTCCCTCACTTATAAATGGGAAACACATCTCTTCTATTATCCCCATATAAATATCCTATTATATTGTCCAATAACATATAAAATAATTTAAAAACAACCCTCATCACATACCATGTGTTATATTGTGATCATAATACCATTCTAGGAAGTCTTTTATTATAAACATTAGGATGTTTTCTTAAAAAGTGGTATAGTTCTTAACCGAGAGTTTTCTTTTTTATTTTTTCATTTACCTCATTTAAACTTTTCTTAACCAATATCATATAATAATATTTTCATATCCCATTTATTAGAATATTATTATTATTGTGGTATAAACATTTTTCATATATTTATACATCTAATAGAAAATGAAAACATCTTTAATGACTGTGAATGTATGGACTACCGCCTCACGAGATAATGTATTTAATTTTTTATTAGTAACTCTTTTCGATGGTATTAATAATGGATATAAATTATCTAATATTATAAATATGATAAAAAAAATCAATATTTAATGGAATATAAATATTCTAATTCTTTCTTTACTAGTACATGAAAAATAGAAACCTCGATAATCCATACTTGCAGACTACCACCTCAGAAAATAATTTTTTTACTACTTACACACATTGTTGGTACATATATGTGTATTTAAAGATATAATATAGTATTTATGAGGTAATTATATTTAATTAATGTTAAAATAATACTTAATTTTTTCAATAATGTTTTTTAAAAAATGGAAATGTTGATCATTTGTACGTACAGACTACTGTCTCAAATTTGTAACAAAATTCATTTTTCATAAAAAAATATTATAATTGGTTTTAAAAGTATTATTACTATATAAAAATAATAATATAATGTTATTAAGATTATTTTAATTGTAAAATCATTTTCCATTTAAATATATTCAATCTACTGAATTCATTTTGGAGTTATTAACCTAACAACCTCAAAATGTAAAAAGTGAATGTAATAAATTAATTCATTTAGTATAACATGATAATAAGTGAAATAAGACAAATAATAAAAATATACTGAACTTTAAAAATATTATCAAGAAATTAACTAATTAAAATTATATTTTTTTTCATGAATATAAATAACGTACATGACAAATCAAGCTCAGGGTAAGGTATATTCTATTTTATAACCTAGTTTTAATTTTTTTAATATTTAATTTTAATATTTTTCCCCCAAGTCCATATTATTTTATATATGAGTAAATATTTAAATAAATAAATTAAAAATCTAATTTTACCTATCCTTTTAATTTAATACAAAAAATATAAAAAATTCTTGTGTATATCATATGGAATATAATAATATCATTAAAAGTATAAATGGAATGTTTATTATGGTTGTATTTTATTTCAATGAAATTTCTCACCAAAAATATTCTCTATTTTATATCAGTTATTCATTATATTATTCCATGTTTTTTTCAAATAAAACCTTTTTTACCTTTGTTCTAGGTATTTTAGTCTTCAAAATGGGGTCTTAATGGATTTGGATATATCAATATCTGAAAATGGTTTTCTTATGGGTTGCACTTATATTTTTAAGAGTTTAATTTATGTTTTATTCAATGAAAATTTTACATAATGATTGGTGGGGTATATTTAGCTCTCTAATTTATTTGGTAATAATTATATTATTTGAATAATTATGTTATTGTGTCGGTTATTCCATTTGTAACAGTTATTGTAGGGGTCCTATGGAGATGTCATTGCGAGGCTCTAAAATTTATTTTCCATGTGTCAAAATGACTTTTTATAGAAATATTTTTCTTTCATACTATAATATAATGAAGTTTTATAAAGTCATTATTATTACCATTAATTATAAAATGTGTGACTTTAATAATATTTTCCATATGAAACCCACATGATTATTATTTTCATATATGTTATATTATAAAGTGTTTTATGAAAAACATTATGTTGTAAACAGGGATGCATGTGTATGTATATGATTATTTGAGGTCAAATATTTATTTTAACAAAATCTCTCTTATATCATCTCGTATATTTAAAATGGACTTACTTGGTTATTTTATTATTTATATATATATCATACTGATAATTTTATGCTCATTTCATGTTTTCAAATTTTTTCATAGGTTTTAATGATGAGAGAGATCTTTGATGAATTCAATTTTATTAACATAATTATTTTCATGAAATGAAAAAAATATATCAATTTAAATGTATTTTATTGTGAGAATAATAGATATTGAATGTAATTTATACTTTGTAATTAATGGTTTTGATATTTAATAGTTATGACCAAAGTCAATAAAAATACTAACATAAAATTTTCTTCATGAATGAAATAAAATGATTTCATATTAAAAATATAATTATGACGTGAATAAGGATCGAGTCTTTATAGGTATGGGATGATGTGATTTACCATGAGGTCTTGTGATTATGTATATTTCTCCCCAGAGGTTTGGATGGCAAATATATCCATCTATGACTGATGATAAAGTTTAGTAGATAGGTATGGTAGATTATGATCAGTTGTTAAATTGTATGGTTTTTGAATAGTCTAAAATATTGGGATCAATATTGGTGTCTCTTGGATATATTTATATTTTATATGGTTTTGTAATATAATATGCAATTGTATTCTTTTATTTGTGTTCTTCTATCCTCTAATTTATTTATATTTACAAATCCATTGATAGATTAGTTCTAGTTAATGGGGATATGTTTTTTGTGTATCACTTTTTTGTGTATCCTTAATATGTTACACAATTATGGTTGATGAGGATGTGTTTTCAATGCCTAGTGGTTTGGGTGTATAGTTTCACCAACTATGGCCTCATTCTTTATCAATTTTGGGAATATCAGTAGAGTGTGAGTTGATTCATAGTTTTTTATTACATGGGATTGATTGTGTATTTTTATTTCCCGAATTCATTTTCCATATGTTTTTCTAGATATGATAAGGAATTTATTAGTTAAGGATGGTATATGACACTAGTATTATGGGGCAGACATTAATTTTTTTATACATTAATTCATAAAAAGTGTTGGGAAGATTCTCATCCAGTGAACCGATCACCATATATAATGCAGGTCTGGGATAGAAAATGTTATTCATTTCTCTTATGGGATTCCTCAATGTGATTGTGTATTAGTTTCGTCATTCCAGATTTTATTTTTTATGTAAGAGACCATAATAAACACATTATCAATAATGGAAAAAAATATTTTGGTTCTTTTAAATTTGCATCGTAGTAAGTAAATGATAACCTAATGAATTTTTTTGGAAGTACATATTCATTTCCCATAATAAATTTATACACTACATATTGTGACATATTTGATTAATATTATTGGTGGTTCATTATTGATATTTATACTCACACCATGAAAAAACAAATAGGTTCACATGTATACTATGTTTTTGACATTCATGTAACATAATAACAATTATATTATAGTGAAGAATCAAGATAGAGATGAGATAAAAATATAAGGCATGGGTTTTGTAGTCATTTATCTAGTTGTATTTGTTTCATTTTGATCCTTTATTGAATCATCCCCAACATGTGATCCATATAAATTTTGTATGTATATTTTATATGGTCACATTTGATATAACATTTTTATGTTTAATTAATATTGAGTATTGGAATTTAGAAGTAATTACATGTATTTACGAAGCTTTTATATGATTATTATATTATTTACATACTATTAGATTTTGGGATATTGATATTATGGTCTATATATATTGTTAATAGTCTTTAATTACTAGTCGTGATCCTCGTGATTATGGGGAGGTATTCCTGGGGACATGTGGTTCCTTCTACACAAAACCATTTTCATTGGGACTTGTGTGGTGTGGTATAAAATGGAATCGAGGACATATTTTTTTTTTTACATCTTAGTAATATTATTTAGTTTTATGATGTTCTCACTTCTTTAAATATACCATATTAGTTGGCATCACTAATACTTATATATTAAAATTTCAAGATAAATGGTATGTGATTTTTTACTTTCGATTCACTATTATAGTTGAGGTATCTATTCATGTATGATGTTTTTTCATTTGGAATTTATATATTATTTTCCTATTTTTGTAGGATTGATGGAGGCAATGTTTTTAAGTATCATACATGGAATATATATTTTATGAACATAGTCATGACTAATTGTGGATAAAAATTGATTTAAAAAATGGAGAAACTAGTTTTGGAATGTTATTTAATGGAAATAAATGTTTTGAGAGAAAAATTTGGAGAAATATTTTCCGATTAATTAAAATATTTACAATAATTTGTCTTCAGTTTTACCAAAAAACAATTAGTGGATAATTAATTAATCAAAACTATTATGGTAGTTTTTTTTGATGATATTGTGATATTATGACATAGCAGTCATACTCGTTGTATACGATAAACCTATAGTGGATAGGTATGTATTTGTGACACCTCATGTAAGAATTTAGGATTGAGTTCCATAATATAGTTTGGTTCCATTATGTGGGATTTTAGTGGGCCAGATCGCCTCAAGTGGGTTAATATTTTTATGATGTTTCTCGCTATTATGAGTAAAAATTTATTATTTGATGATAATAAAAGTTACATTAGTATATTTACCAGATAGATAGATGATTAGAAGAAATTGGTATGTCAGTCGGTTTATCTTCCCCTGCCTGAGGGGATATTGAGTTAGTTTTATCCCACTTAGATGATAGATATAGAATAGTTATCCTATGTGTTATTAAGATCATATGATATTGAGACATAGTATTTTTAGACCATTTATATATGGTTTAGATATTGAAAAATTTATTGCGTGATGTGGGATCAATTTTTTGGTTTAGTTTAGATTTTAATATGGTTATTTTAAAAAACAAATCATAGTACGTCCTTAATATGATTTTTATTTTATCTATATTAATGATAATGTATTGTTTGGAATTTTATTTTCAGTTTCGGAACTATATTTGGGGCTTAAAATGGGAGTTATCCCCTTTTATTGATTTTAAAGTGTAACTAATTGTTATTTATAATAGGTTTGAGGAGATAGAAGATGTTAGATACTCATAAAATCATGTTATAGGATACCAATGGATTTTAAATAAATGGTTTCTAGAAACCATGGTATCTTTGATTTTTGGTTTGATTAGAAATTGTTGTGTCATTTGAGGTGAACATCAATATGGTTTCATAGTATTGACACAAAATTACTCATAATATATTTCTTCACATAAACATGTGATATTTATTCACCTATGTACCATTATTATTATTATCTTTTGTCTCATTTTTCCCTTTTTTGGGATTGGGGGGTTTATTGGATTCCGCTATGTAATGGTAAAATATTGTTCATATAGAGTGTATTTTTATAGTAGTGTCTATAAAATGAAAAAAGTGTAACAAAAATCATTGCTCTCTATGTTGATAGAGGTAGATCACTTGAATAATTTCCTCCATGTTCTTATAATTTTTTTTAAAAATAGTGGGTTGATTGGGTGTCACTCTGTAGTGAATTTTTAGTGTACTATCCAGAGACATGATGTAAGACATCTTCACACCATTGGTTATGGTTTTACTATCATTTAATAGATCGATGAGTTTCAAATTATTTTACATCCTTTTATTAAATTTAGTAATTAATTATAAATGATTATAATTTATTTATAATGAATTTTGGAGTGTGATATATTCTTGGTATTATGGTTATGGATAAACTATAATGACTTAGATATAGTTTGGAAAGTGTTTATATAGTATGTATTATGTCGTATGATAGTCTAAGTAAAATCTGTATAGAATTTATTTTTTCATTTCATGAATTGTTTGGAGATTTTATAGGTATTTTATGGATATATTTGAAGTTATGTTATGCGTAGTTATAAATAGTAGACCCAGATTTAATCTTGGATCATCAACTAAATTGTAACAATCTAAGAATGAAATTTTTTGACTTGTTTTAAATATTTTGGTGTGGATAAAAACTTTGGTAGAGGCTTCAATTTTTGTAAATTTTTTTGAATTATATATGAATGGATATGAGAGAATCCCAGGAACCTAAAAACTCATAGATATAGTTGTTTTAAATAATAATTATTATATTATTTAATGATGTGTAACTGTTCATATTTTAAGTCATCTAAGGTTGGGTAACTCAGAGTGGTTAAGATAATGATCACATATATTTGGTGAGCTTAGATTCATAAGGAGATGGTTTGTGAGGCTGTGGTATCTCTTGAGAAAATATGTATCTTAATATTAGTGTCATAAATATGTTGTTTATGGGTTTAGTTCATGGGAAATTTATGGAATTGACCCCATGGATCATTGAATCACATATGGTGTGGATGTATACTATTGGTGTACCAGTGATGTGTGTAAGTTATTCTGTGTGGTATTATAAGGTATTATAATGATATTTATTTGTTTTGAGAGGCATAGAAGGTTGACATAGCCACAAGTGACAAGAAATTTTGTCTATTAGAATACTATGGTTGAGTATAACCAGTGGTTTGTTTCTATAGTTTGAAAATATCTTTTGTAATTTCAATCATCATGATTGTTGTGTGACTTTAGTTATGTTTGATTTGGATGTCTATAGTGAGTCTTTTCATAGAAGATTATATTGAGTTGTTTCATGATATTATATAAAAGAGAACTAGTTATGGATTTATACCTAGTTGAGTTGTAGGTTATGGTTTATGTTTTTAGTGTTTTATTTATTTTCTATTGTGACCTTATATGATAATTATAGTTGAATCAGACACATTTTGGACGACATGAATCATGTTCTTATGTTATATATCCTAGGTTATCATTATTCTAAAATTTTTATAATGTAATCAGTGTAATGTGATTCCCAATTTCAAAATTATATTACTGTTCTTGTGTTTCTACAATCCATCATATATTTACTATATGGGGTTTCATATATAATGAGACATTTTTATTTCACTAATGACATGGGACCTAAGGACCAGTGTGAAGAGATTACATCTCTTATGTGTTTTTTCATCTTGAGTGTTAGATAGATTATCATATATTGAGTTGATACCCATTTACTCTATATTCATATGGTTTCCTATTTTACACAATTAAATGATAGGTTTCAGCTGCATGATTTTAAAAATGTTTCACCTATCCTAAATACATTTCTTATTGATGAAAATATGATATATTCATTAACTACAATTGTTAAAGAAGGTGGGGGTCAAGGGTTATTGTTTCTCGTTTATAATAATATTACCAAACATGATTTCTTGGGTTCTACTTGTTTATCTTCTCAGTGCATTCATACATTATATAATTTGACTATCTAAGTAATATTTATCTGAAAATTTAAGAATGATTGTTAGTGGTTTCCTATTATATTTATACTCAGACCAAACATTGGAACCATTTACATGTGTAAACCTCATGTTTGTCTTTCAGGTAAAATGTAACTGAGTGTGTATATAAATATTTGTTGCATTGTGGTGGGAATCAAGGATTGATGAAGATACTTAGGTTTTCTATTCATTTCTCTACATATATATTGGTAATTTTTAATCCGATATTTGATAATCCTAGTGGAAAATCCATAAAATATATATATTAATGTTTTATTTGGTTATATTTGAAATCTCATATTGATGTACACATGATATTTATGGTTAGTATTTAGTAGTAATTCATTTACATCAATCAATTATCATATTGTGACTCTTTTATTTAGTTATTTTATAATAATATGATATAGAGATTATAATATTCCTATGTTGGCTATATACTATTGTTAATACTTGGTAGCCTCTGGTGTATAGGGAGGAATGCTTAAGGTCATGTGTCACCACCATCATAAATACCATTTACTAAGTATTTTGGAATGTTTTTACTTATAATTTTATGTTATTAACATATGAATACCTTTAAGGTCATAAAAAATAATAAACAATGAAACATAATATGTTTTGAAGTAAAAACCTTTGAATACTAGTTAAAAAATTCTTATAAAAGGAAAATGAATCATAATATCACAATTATTCAAATAATATTTATCCATATATGTTACTCAGTAATGGATCTCAGTGTGGTGTTTTATCATATCGTCACATAAATATGTTTTATAATTACATAGATATGAAATGAGTTTAGTAAAACCCTTATAGTGTGGCCATAATAATTCGTATCTTCTATTATATCATATATGATATGATCATATAAGGGTCTATTTATAGTTTTGATAATTATTTTTAAAATATCTTTAATAATTTAAAATGTCTCATGTTATACAAAGAAAAATCTACACTATTATTCTTTTGTGTTTTTTATTATACTCATGATGTATATGATAATTATGCACTCAATTTATAGATTTGACTTATTCTAACATAATTTTTATTAAGGAGTAGTATATGATGTTATGAAATAATATGTTTTACAAGAGTACGATTTTCTATATGATATGGAATATGCACATGGGACATGGAATACATTTTTTACTGGATGATCCATGAAGAATATGACATGTAGTTTCATACACTATGTCACTGATATATTAGGGGTACTATTTTCATTGAATCAATATACATGAGATTAGATTAGAATATTTTCAGGAGATCCTTCATATATTGATACCTTGCATATTCTAGCACTACTGAGGAGCTAATCCAAGGGTGGTGGGTCTTGTTTTTTATCAAGGATTTGGTTGTAGTTTAATCAATATAGAATTTATCCTCTCATATTATACATATGATATCATGTAATTTAATTGAGATATTAATAAAGGGTTTATAACAATACCTAGATAATGTAAAATGAAATGTTATTAACTATTTGGTGAGAGGAATGTAATGTATACATTCACCATGATGAATTTTATGTGATGTTTTTCCTAGTAGATCATTCTATACATTAAAAATGAATAATTAATGAGTAGTAATTTGAAATTTCCATACAACATGCAATTTGGATTCTTGATATCTTGGAAAACATTTTATATTATAACACAATATTTTATATAATACAACTTGTGGATACAAGCATAGATATATATGTTATTTATGGATTTCACTATATATCACTTTACATTTTTTGTATAATTAATTCTATTCTAGATATTTTTCTAATTTTTAGATTAAATAATTCATAGTTGTTTTTAGTGATAGAAAATACCATGGTTCATTTTTTTGTGATTTCATGAATAGGGATTACGTATTACATATCTTATAAGGATTCTCTAAATGTTTTAGAGTTACTTATAATGGATATTTGGATGGTTAATCATAATGTATTTCATAGGATGTGATATATAGTTAAAGTGATGATAGATTACCAAATATTCTTTAGATATATCTATATTATTAATTTTGATATGTTTCCTCATGTTAATGTATATAATACAAGATAATTTAAAATATAAAAAAAATTCATGGATGATTTAGTGAACATCATAGATTGATAGAGATATACCATTATTCCAATATATATAAAGATTTCTTTGGATATATTATAAGATACAATATAGCTTATGTCATATTTTGTGACACATATGACACCAAGGCATATCATATCTCATGGTAAGAAATATTGTGTGTTTTAATATAGTGATACAACACCATTTCATTTATCTATATCGTAGTGTATGATATAATAAAAAAATGAAATGTAATGACATCAATAAATTATATTATATGATTGAAATTTGTTTTTGATTAGAAAATATCAATGGTTTGTTATCAAGAACATAATGATACCATTGGCTATTAATCTTCCTATAATAAACTATTTGATAGAATTGGTTGAATGCATTTACCATCTTACTTCATGAATATATATCCAAAGGATTTAAAGAAATTATAACCACTGTCATTACTCAAGAGATATATAATATTTTAGTAATGTACATGAATCATATGGTATGATCATTACAAACATATATAGTGTATAATTATACTAAATTATAAATTGAAACTCACAATACATAGAACACTTATAACATAATGTATTATTGAATTTTCATATCATATACATAAATATCTTGGTTCTCAACCAACTTTATACATCTTAAATAATGTAATTACACATAAAATAAATCTACACATAGTATACGTAATATTTTTCTTCATAAACTGGGTAATATAAACCGAAAAAATGTAGGAGATAAAAAACTAAAAAATGGTAACACGTAATAGATATCAATTAGCTCAACATAAGCGACCATAATAAAGACCAAAAGCGATCATATGATATATGTGTGGGTATTAGAACATTGTTGAGGTATATAAACGTTATATAAAGAATCTATAAATAATACACTCTAAAATATAAAATATTATCTATAAATAAAAACATAATGATTTTTGAATAACATAATAAAGGGGCATATGAATTTGGGAATGTGGAAAATTTACCACCCAAGATGGTGCCTCATTCTCTAGGTGTGCTCTCAGGGTCTTTCATCAGCTCAGCTCCACCCTCCTCACCGGGTTTCCCCTCCCCCTAGTGGTATTGGTTTTTTTTCTCGGATTCCTCTCTCACTCGCTTGCTACTACATGGTTTCCTCTCCCTGTCATTATATCGATCTTCCTTTGGTAGCAATTCTATGCTCTATCCTCGAGCTCCTCCTCTCCTCTCCATGTGAGATCTAGAGGGATATGTACACTGAGTCTATTGGATTGTGATTTAGTGGGTGAGGGTCCTCTCAGAATCTATTTTCTTCCCCTTCTAGGGTTTTATCGCCGAGTTCTATTTTAGGGTTTCATCCCCTCGCAATTTTGTTTTTTAATTCTCTTTCACATTCCATTTAATTTTATTTCCTTATTTCGTCGTCCTTTATCTTGGTGGTTTTGGGTTTTTTTGTTGGGGTTCATTGATTGTGTACTATTCAATTCCAATCATGCTGGTTTGGCCATGGTGTTTTGTGGAAATCTTGTGAAGACATCTGGTAGTGTTTCTGTTTTAATTTGGATGTCAATGGAGAAGGTAAAGAAATGAAAGGATTGATCCTGGTTAGTTTCTTCCCCAATATTCACTCTTCAATGAATCTATTTTTTTCAAACATGTTCTTCCCGAAAGTGTTTTGAGAGTTTCATCTTATGGTGTTTGTGGGTTTTGGTGGATTATGACATGAGTTTATTAGTGGTTCTATGTATTGGGTATGGTGATGATGGTTTCCTCAGCATGGGTATTTTATGTGTACATTTATGAGGTCTTAATTATATATTTTTTCTATTGTTCATGAATTCTTAGTTTGATGTTTCCCCAATCGATGATGGTATTGTTTTTCTCTAGTGATGATAATGGTGTTGATGTCGGTGATGATACATTCATGGTTTAGAATGTTATGAGGGATCAATATGGTATGAAAGGATTCACATGTTATAGGATGGTCAGTTGGTGTGATCGCTATCTCAAGGAATTTGTGTGTTGGTATGGGTGATGGGTTTTGAATTTTGAATGTTTTGGATTTTCGGAAGGTGGTAATGGAGGTGCAGGGATCTAAAGTGTGTTTTATTTTTAAATGTTTATTTTTTATACTTTATTTTTATTGATGGGTTCGTTTAGGTGACCTTTAGTTAGGGTTCAAACTTAACCAATAAAAGTGATAGCAGAAAATATATAAAATATAGATTTTTGGATTCATAAGAATTTGTAACAAATATAAGCGTAAAAATGAAATATTTTAGTGAGGCTGACTAACAAGGACATCATTTCATAGTTGATAATCAAGACCTATAACAATGAAAATGGTGATAATCTCCCATGTCCTATAGGATAACATAAAATGTTATATAATTATTACCAAATATATTAAAGGTTCATATAATTTTAGGTTCATCCATTACATAATTGTTACCATACATATATGTTCCACTTGAGGTTTTAAACATTTATAAATAAATCATAGCATAATTAATGAATAACAATTCAATGGGATTAATAAAAATCATCACATGATATCATAAAGCTTCATCTAGAAAAATAATATGGATGATTCCCTTTAAACATAACCCAGCTGAAATATATGAAACAATAATGTGTATTTACATAGATGAAAAGCACATTATAAGAAAATTATAGAATTGGTTTGGAAATATAAAGAAATATCCTTTTCATTTTGGTAATTTTTAAACTAAAATATTTTATAAGTAAATGGTTAAAAAATATTTATAATATAATAAAAAATTACATTCATGAATCATGTAAACATGAAATGAAATTTTTATAATTATAACTATGCGAGAAAATGAAAAAGAAAAAAACCTAATCAATAAGAGTAAAAAATATACCATTCACTCACTTTTATGTAATGAATAATAATAAATAGAAACTATTCATATATAACTATTGAAATAAAACGAATGAAATCACAAAACAATATAAATATTGTTGATATTGGTTAGAATGATTAACATCGTAAAAATTGAAATAAATACAATTTCTTTTATAAAATAAATTTTGGTTAAATTTTTATTTAAAGAGTGGGGATATGATAAATGAATTATACATCCATAACAATAAATATCTGAAGATTGTAATATTTTTTTAATTATAAAAAAATAAAAATTATTCAAATTAAATATTGGGTATCTATGATCTCAAGTGAGAAAAAATATTTAGAGGGGAATTATTACTTTTACTCCTAACATCCATGAAAAGTTTCTAACTTCTTGTATCATAACATATCAATTTTAAAAAATTAATTAAAAATTTAATTAATTTCAAATTATTTTTATAATTTTTATTTATTATAAATTATTAAAAATGTTATTGATAGAATATTTTTATCATCAATAGTTATAAGTATTGACTATTTTATACTCTTTTGGGTATGATTATTTTTATACTCATTCATTATTAATAATTATATTGTCACGTGATTATTAAATATATCGAATAATTTTAGTATAATAATTTATAAAATCCCATGATTAGTAAGGCTAGTAATGACCTTATTATGGAGGATCATGATGGGGCAGTGGAATTCACTGATTAAGTTTCTATAGTAGATCAATATAAAAAAAAGCACCATTTTATTTTACTAGGTCTATATAAATCCCTATATGAAGATAGGAAAAGAAGAACTACATAATCAGTGGTGATATAGGTGAAGACATTGTAATTAGTGTTAGGGGTATCATTTCTTGTTTTTAGTACACATTTAAAGGCCTCTATGCCACTCGGTCTTCAGGACACATTCTAAAATTCTTGAAACTATGTAATAGACACCTATAAAACCATATAAAAAGAAGAAAATATAAAAAAATAAAAATTTAAGGCCTTCATGCCTTGGTTATATACAACACCCTATTCATAGGATGTAAGATACAAGTATAGTTTTCAAGAATGGAATTCACAACATCCATATCACAGGTGATGTTATCAATTTAAAGTGATACTATACAAAGAATCTAAATTTTTGTTTAAATAAATATGAACTATAATAATAATATAAATTACTCATTAATATCTAATATTATCATTATTTATATTTTAATTCCCATTCATGATGAATATAGTGAATATAGTATATCGTTGTTGATGTAACAGATTGTACTAACATAAAAAAGATCATTCTTTTCTAGTGATTGAGAATATTGTTGAGTTATATTATTATGATATAATCATTATATAATTATAATGGTATTAAAATAAACTCAATAGATTGTTGAATGAAATTTATAAATAAGAAAGGTGAGAAAATAATTAAAATGATATATAATTGTTGTATACATTGATGTAATCCCTAATTTTCATAAGAATGTTCTGGAAAAAGAAGAATTTAGGCCTCTTTCCTAGAATCATATTGAGACACCACATACCCACTCTCACGAATCATGTTCTAAAAAATAATTTTTTTTCTAATTCCTTTACTACTAATTGATGTAAACCAATAATATCCATCTATAATTACAATTTCATGAAAAAATATTGACTAAATTTCTTTCCATATTATCTTTTTAGTAATATAGTTTTGTGGAATTTTGAAACAAAATAAATAACTAAACACATATCATTCTAATATATTGGTATTTTTTTCACCTAAACCAAGGAATTATTATTTTACTATAAACTATTAATATATTCACCAAAAATTATTCAAAAATGATACCCATATGGTTTTTTATACATAATAATAATCTTCATAATGTAGATAAATGCAATCATTAGAATAATGATCTCAAGTTGTTAATATGTGTAAACAAGCTCGGTGTTTGAATATCATAATTGAGAATTATATAAACATATGGGTAATATAGCATAATCAATGTATATAGATACATCATAACAAAATCATACCCAATAATACATGGATCATAAGTGGTCGAGCATATCATAAAAATTTAAATTTAAAGATAAATGTATCATAGGATCATGGAATCATAATAATTCGGTAAAATCATTACATCATAATCATAAGTGAAGGATCACTTCCAAAAAAACATAACATAGTGGAAAGAGACCCATGGTGGATTGTGTTGTCTACAAAACCGCTTACATATTATCTAATAATATTTTAAACATTATCCAAATATTTTTAGATCATTATAATTACATTGAAACCCATCAAATCATAATATATAGATTAATATTTCTTCTACATAAGAAAAAATTCTCAATTTCATCCATTAATAAGTATCCCAAGAAATAAATGGGTATAATGGAGAATTATACAATACATGATCATATTCCACACGATGAAAGAAAATAGATGGTATCAATAGTTACTATCCCAATTCAATAATTATAATAGTTATGTGATGTTCACAGAAATGAAAAACAGTTTTATTAAAATATGGGTTACTTGACTCTTTTAAATGGTATCATATAAGAAGTGATCAAGAATAGAATTGTATGATAATGAAACATCAATCTCAAAAAATAAAATCATAATAGGATTATTTATACAATAATTCATCAATCATAAGTCAAAAAATATGTGTCTTCTAGAGTTTGAAAATTAATATTGAAGAAAAACTATTAGAAACATTACCATATGAATTTTGTCACATGCTTGTAAAAATAGAGTTATATGACACTTAAAAAACTATTTCAGTTGAAGAAAAGTCAATTTTTAAAAATATAATTTTAAAATAATTTGAAATTTTAAATCCATTAAAAGTAATAATTTTAGATACTATATATTTATATTGAAAGATAAATAAATTCTTATGTTGTATGAAATCCCTTTATTTATGCTTCTAAAAAATAAACAATTATTTTAAAAATAAAAAAATACCATTACAATTAGAATATAATTATACTAAAAACCATATAAACCCATAAATAAATCATAATTTTTAATAATTTTTATGATGTAGTGGATATTAATTAAAAATAAGATATTATAAAAACATTATGTTAAAAATTTAGTAATGAAAGATAAAAAATGACCCGTACAGAAAATGTTAAAAAAATTACATTTATAAATTTTATAGATAACGGAAAATAATGTATAAAATGAAATTAATAAATAGTTTATGTATACAAAAGAATATTCGTTGTACAAAATATTGAACATGTACACATCGGAAAAAGATTACCAACTGTAAAAAAGATATAAGGTCGAGCCCATGTACTGGAAACCACCTGGATGAATTATGACCCAAAAGTTGGTTAAAAATCAATATGATTTTTGAAACTAATAAAATAAATAGGGAATAAAATAAAATATAATTTTATGGAGTATGAAACCAAACATATAAGGATAAATATCAAGAATAATGATTATTACACATTAAAGTAAATTAAGGAAAAAGATACCATTATGATTTATGTAATGTACAAATCAAAGGAAAATGGATATAAATAGGCAAAATTAAAGTTAAAATAATAATAATAATAAATAATAATGATATATTATGTCGGTAAGAAAGTATTGACACCATATAAAATTAAATCAGTTCATAATAAGCGGCACGTCTTAAGGAATTGAAATTAATCCACAGAATACTTACCTTTTGTTTCTTATTAGATAGATACACTCTAACCTCATTAATAATATTATAAGTCTCATTAATAAATTAATATAGAATCTTATTCATTGTTATAAAAATTTACATTAATATATTATATTCTTTTTTATATAAACATTACTTGATTTTACTTTGTATTGATCATTGGTGATAATATTTTTTTCTATTCATGGTTTGTTTCAGTATAATAATTTCAGTTATTATTATATGGTCTTTGGTTCATTATTTCTATAATGTTAAAAAAATTTAAAATAATGTTCCATAAGTATTTATGAAGTTTCATGATAATTTTATTAGAATTTGTGGAACCAATATTACGGATGAAACTCATATATGGATTTTTTTAGTAATTTATCATTAACTCTTGGTGGTATCATAATAATGAGTTAAATATTATTATTAAAAAGTAATACAAATAAAAATTATATACATATTAATATAACAATTTATATGTATCACCAAATTTATAATTTTCAATAGGTAGTCCAAAATAGATTCAAATAATCAAAAGTGTCTTGTCGTGCATGTTTTAAGTGGATAAATATTATGATGATAGTTCATTATTAATAATATTAATAATATGTAAATATTACCCTTAAAAAATATTCATGTTAAAAATATAATATTTATTTTTCAAATTCATTTTAGAGTAATCGATTTAAAGTAGTAATCAAAATTGAAATGCATCGTTCATAGAGGTGGTTGTCTAATCATAAAATGAGAAGTGATTTTATTATATAAGGAATGATAGGAAGGTGGGTAGTTGATATTACATAAAAATGGTAACTTTTAATTATAGTATTGATATTGATGTCACTATATTATAATGGGTATAATATATTTTGTAGAGAAGGAAGAATAATGAAATTTCAAATATCTTTGTTAAAATAATTAACTCATCCTTGGATATCCTGTTTAGATATGTTAGGTCCACCAAGTAAAATACCGAGAGAGCAGGTGAGTCAGGGTATGAGAGATTTAAATTACGGCCCCATAAGATCTTGTTTAGTAATTAAAAAAAATTATATCTATCACAGATAGAAATATATGAACAGAAATTAAATCATGCATGATATGTTGTCATTTTACTTGGATAACCCTCATTGGACTACGCACAAGGAGCATACCTTAATAATGAGTCGATATACCAAATCCACTGAAATTGAACTATAGGTTATAAGGTTTATTCTAGATCAATTATATTTCCAGGATCACTGTCTTTATAAAGATTTGGGATTTCTCACTATATTTCCAAGAGTCACTTTCTTTGCATCTTGCTCCGGATCACTACCTGTGGGAAGGATGGTCATATTCTAATTACATTGTTCAATACTCATTGAAGGGATATACAGACAATTTATCAACATTTAGGTCCCTTAAATTTAACGAAATCTACATCATAAACTGTAGATAGATTTTTGTTGAAGTTCTAAATTTATCAATGGATTAAAACCACTATACCATAGAGATACTATGGAATTTTAAATCTTTTGTGAAACACTTAATGTGACTTGGACAGATGTTTTTTGATTTTCACACAAACTCAATTCTTACTTATAACATACATCTTATAAAAAAATTAATCTTATGGACACATAGATTTCATGCAACATAAATATTACACAAAACATCCTTATCTTGTTTTGCACCTTCAATTATTTCATGAAAATCCCATCACACACAATTATTATACGATTCAGATCTCATATTTTCTCTAAGTGTTTAGATATTTTCGAATGAGGGGATGTCACCTATTATTTATCAGTATCATTGATCCATACACACAAAACCCTAACATGTTTCACAAAACCGCCTTCGAGCATATAAAACATCATTTGAGGTTATATTGATATTTTTCATGGTAATTTATGAACATATATTCTAAACAATATCTCTAGAACACCACAACTGACCAAGGAAACCCTCTATGTTAATAGGCACAATCAACCCAAAAATGATTCAATGTTACCTTAATGGATTTTTCCCAATGAGACCACTCTTTAAGCCTACATATATTGGTATTTTTGTATGAAAAAAACTTTTAGGATGCGAGAAAGTGGATTTGGGAGAGTTTTTTTGTTTTTTTTTTGATCTACGAAGGATCACGGGTGAGAAAATATTGGGTAATGGCAAAATTATTTTATTTATTAGTGGGATGATGTTTTTGTAAATATAATTATAATATATAAAAAAAATTCATATTTAGGTAAGGTGGATGAAAAATTAATAATTATTGGGGAAAATATAATTTATGATCGTTATATCCCTTATATACTCACTTAATGATGAATTTTTTTGTTATTTTCACCTTTATCTCTTGATTTAATATTTATATCTCATTTTTTCTTATTTTTATTGTAATTAATGATTACATTCATGAATTATTTTTTTAACCTTAAATGAAATTAAACTTATTACATAATTTTTTTCTTACTGATTCAAAATAGTTAATATATATTACTTGATCATATTTAAAAAATTCATAAAAATATTTTTATATAGTAATTCATAATGTGGAAAAACAATTTTTTTAAAAATTGATTATATATGCATATTTTGAATTTATTGATTTTAAATAAAAATTAATAAATGTTAAATGAAAATTAATTATATATATATATATTAGTATGATTCATTAAATAAATTATTAAAACTAAATAATTTGGATTATTAATATAAAATGTTTAGAAAAAATTTAATTCTCTTAAAAGAGGTTTTTTGAGCCTAAAATAATTTTACTTCAAATTTTTTTAAAACATTGATTACTAAATTAAATGGAATGAATCAACACATTTGAATTAAAGATAAGAATTTTAGTTTATTTTAATGTTAAATTTTATAAAATTTCTAAATAATTTGGGCATATATTATAGTAATAATTACAAGTATATATCATTCCGACATCTACTTAAAACCCCATTAAGACCTCCACATACGATCTAAGGGTAAGGTATGATGTCAAAAACCAACCCATGTTGACCCAAAACTGGTCACCAAAGTCAGTCTGCAAACATGGACCAATGGGCAATCCTGATCCCCATGGGATGGAAACTAGTCGTAGTAATCAAAATAATCTAGTTGGGAATGATTTGTACCATAATAAAAAGATTTCTAAATAAACATAATCTGAACAAAATAATATATTTAAAATAAAATAAACCGAACAAACAAGAAGAAAAGTAGGAATAAATAATGAAACAATACATACCTCAAGTGACCTCATGGGTCACCCTGAAACATAAACATCAATTTCTATAAGTTCGATCCAAAACTAGAGGAACATAAAACTGGGAAACAAATAAAGTAGTCATGATCACTGAGATGCTCAATATGTGAGGTAGATTACAACAATGCTCTATGCCCTTTCCTTTAAAAAGAAACCCATTAACGATAGTTTTAAAATAAAACATAATAAAATAATTTTTTTAATTCTATTCAAATTCTTGTCAGAAGTTTACATTTAGAAGTATTGAATTTATATTCCACAACATATTTGAAATAGTTTCCAAGCATGAATTACCATTTCAAAATGAAAGGAGACCAATATAGAATTATAAAATTGTTTTCAGAGAAAAGGGAACACTTATGGAATAACTTCATTGAAAATCATATCAAAATAATCATGGAAAAACCCCAAGTAACTAGTGTTAGTTGGGTACCTAGGATCCTCATACCATAGTGAAATGTGGCATAGCAATCACAACAAACTATGTTCTCATGCACGCGCCACTAGTAGGGATAACACCCATATCCTAGTGGTCTCCAATAAATTATATGTATATTTAGTTAGTGTTGTAATCATCAATACTTCATATGAAACTCGGATGAAACACTCTTGTATCATCTGGAATATGCATCCTAGTCCACCCACCAAGATACCGAGGTTTTCCATGTTCTTTATTTCATGCATTTTTGTGTTTTATCCACAAGTAAAGACACACAAACATGAAATTAATTTTTTTAAAACCATCAGGTTGTCACCACCAACCCCCCCACAAGCGCATCCCCCTTTTATTTTCAAAAACAAACATCATTGCACATGTTTCTTCACAAGGTGCATAAAACAATTCATACATTTATCATACACATAATTTTCTATTATTATATGGAATTACTTAAGAGGGGTTTTCCAATTCTTATATCTCATTCTTAAAGTTCCAAACAAGTTTATTAAATTAGTAGGACTATTTTTAATTTTATAAACATAATCATTCAACATCATTCAGTTTCAAAAATAGTTTGAAGACATAGGAGATACATATTTAATGCAATATCAAACCAATACATAAAATGAAGAAATCCTTTTTAGAAATTCAAACAACCCTTTAACCTTGAGTTCAAACCAAAACCCATTTAGGGAATCACTGTGGATATTCTTTGGAAAAAAATATTCCATTTCAATTTTACAACAAAACTGGTCAAAAGACCAAACGTCTTTGGAAATACTTGCTTAGGGTTCAAAACATCCATGAAATCACTTTTCCAGAACCAAAACCATTTACATATATATAAATATCATATTCCTTTCATGTAGAAGTATAGAAAACATTTTTAATAGAATGCCAATAAATTATGGAAATTCTATTTAATAGTCTGGGAATATATAACCTACCTCAATACATGCATCTCATGACGATGGAATCTCGGGTCAGCCTCACCTACACACATATACATTTATATATATATATATATATATATATATATATATATATATATATTTCCTTTGACCCATATACATATTCCTCGTTCCATGAGTGAATATTCACAGAGAGTATATAAATATATACAATCTTACCCTTGTTTATACATATAGGTATTTATCGTCGATGACAAAAACCCACACTAGGACGAACGAAATAGCCTAAAATGATGCGAGGGAGACTAATAACTACTAATGGCTCCAAATATAACAAAATTGAACAAAGAAACAAGATAAAACACACCACAAATACCATTAACACAACTGTAATAGTTTTTCAGTTTAATTTTAATAACACAAGAAGACACCCAATAAATAATAACCAAGCCACTTGGCCATTCCCCTTCTTAAATGTACTTGATATTTGAAATCATTTTTAAGAAAACATTTGCAATTTTCAAATATTCATCAATTTATATAAAATAAGGCTAACTTTCCCAAATGATTCATTTTCCATTGAAAACATCTTTATAAATATACACACTCCTCAAAACCATATAAAAACACATCCCACTCCAACCAAAAAACCCCAAAAACACTTCCAACCATGTTTCTCATTTTCAAAACCACATAAATATACAATTTATAAATTTATAAAACATATTCCATGCATACCAGATGGCCTCACTTAAAAAAACTCAAACTACCCATGCAAAAAAAATTATAAAATTAATTTTACATCCCAACACTTCTAAACCCCCATTCTGACCCCAAATTAAATCAATGACCACATACAAATCATACAACTCTGAAATTAAAAATAATACACAATGAATAAGTTTAATACCCATTACATGAAAAACTTGATGAATCTACTTCCTTTGACAATGATGTGAATAACAGGTCTTAATAGGAACCAAGAACCCTAATCATAAATATTTGTCAATCAACACCCATGAAAATTAATTTAGTGTTCAAAAAAGGTATTAGAACCCCATGAAATCAAATAAAACACCAACATAAGGGACGGTTAAGGGAGAAGAGTCTCATCGGAGAGATCCTCACAGAAAATCAATCGGAAACTGGGTGGCCAGAAGGATGGAGTGGCGCGTCAGAGCTCTCTTGGCCGGCTAAATTGAATGAGAAAGATAGGGGAGGTTGGGTCACACAAGAAGGGGAGGGGGAAGGTTGTCACACCCGATGGGAGGGAGGCCAACCAATGGGTCACTTTGGTGGTGGACAGTCGGATGGTGTGGGTTTCAAGAGGAGGGGCAGAACACTGAAGGGAGGGGGAGGTAGGCGCCATGTAGTGTAAGGGGAAGGATGGTGAAAAAACACATTTGGGTTTCCAAAAATAAATGAAAATAAAAACAAAACATAATAATAATAATATTACTATTAATAATAAATTTAATAAATATAATAATTATAATAAAAATAAACTTAATAATAATAATAATAAACATAATAATAACAATAACTAAATAAAAAATATCATTATTATCATAATTATTATTATTATTAACCATTTAATTATTATTTTATTTTCTTTAATTTTTATTTTAATTTAATAAATTATAATATTTAAAAACAAAAGACTCAAATATAAATAGAAAATAATTTTGGCCGCAAGATACCGGGTCAGGGTGTGACATAAGAAATGGTGGTCGATGTAATTGGTAATTAAACTAGAATAAATATATTAGTTATTTATATGAGATTTAAATTCTCCCATATATGATTCTACTAAATTGATACTTATTGATTATCATCTTAGTATTGGTCTTGGACAAATCCTAGTGATACAAATATCACTCCAGGCTAAATTAAAGGATTATTTTAAAGAATATTTATACTTTTTGATTACATTATTATCCTTTAAACATATATTTCATGATTTTTTTAATTTTTTTTTGTATTCTAATTCAACAATTATGTTATAACGATCATATTTTCAATAATTATAAATTAATCTTATATATATATATCAGGGTTGATCTTTTTTTGGTTTCATGTTTCATAAAATATATTCAATATTTTAATTATTCAAAGTATAAAACATACTAACATATTATGGTGTTATAAAGAAGATGACTAATGTGGGAGAAGGATCTAGGTATGGAAAAGTATGGGGATTCATGAAAAAATCGAAACAGATATGTTTTCTAAAATGATTATATGATGGGTACTTTTATTAATGTGTTTGAATGGGGTAATTGTAATTTTTTATTACTTAATGTTTTAGTAAGGCCATTTCATCATGGGAAGTGGACAATAATATGAAAAAGTTAGGTTTATATTCATTCCATTATTGGTATATATAGTTATTTTTTAAAATTTTATATATCACTTTAAAAATATATTGTATTTTTACGATATTATTGTTTTCCAACATAATTCACTATTCAAATAAGTAACATATTTTTTTTAATGAAAATATAAAATCATGCCTTATATCTAATTTAAATAACCTTAATATATAAATTAAATCTATTTTATTTAATTTCATCTCGAAATATATGAAATTAAACTATTAAATAGAAATAAAGAATACATTAGTAAAAAAATATTCTTCTATAAAAACAATTTTTTTATAAGAATTGGTTATATTTTACTTATTCTTAGTCTTCATTTATTAACTAGATGATATTTTTTAATTATAAATGATAAATAATTTTTTATTACAGATATATCACTTCTATATCGTTGTTATATTCCCTTTATCAAATTTCCAATATAACCAATCTTTATATGTATTCCCATGATCATATATATTCTTTCAATGATCATATAAAAATCATATGACAATTTTAACTCTTATTTATATCCTTAAATATATATTTAAATTTAACTCAATCAACCATTCTATTTATTTATCAAACGGTATATCACATTTTTAATCATTCCATAATTATAATTTTATATAAATATTTCATGAAATCCATGTTGGTGTAGATTTTAATTTCATTTCCATTTTTTTACTTTTTTTTAATACCCTAATAATTTTCAAAAGTATGGTTCATATTTCATTTTCATAATCAATTTATGTTTATTATTTTATTATTATCACCAAATGAAATTGACAATTCCTCATTTTTTGTATTTTTATTTCATGTGAATGAAGTTATTCAAAATATTCATGGAATAAAAATTATCATTGTTACATTTTACACCATAAAACATTCACCTTAAAATTCTCATTACAAAGATTAATCTAGTTTATTGTTATTTTTCCTCATTATGCCACTATGTTTTCACATCACATCATAAAATATATGATTTATCGAGAATAATTTTACTAGGTTTGTGGTCTTTCATTATAGTAATCTAAAAATATGGTTAATGATAACCACTAGTTGTTCCTTATAATAAAGATCATGTTCTAGATGTACAACCTTTCGATATAGTAAATGTGATGGATATTTTATGTACATTATCAAATGTAATACAACAACAAAACTATTCACATTATATAGTTTTAGTGCATGTTCTAGGTGATATGACACATTCCCTCAAGATAAAGGATATCATATGATCTAATGTATCTAAGGATAAACATCCCCTTATTCTTAAATCACATAACCCGATTACTTAGTGATATTGGAATAAATTCTATATCTCCAAACTATAAATAGAAATCCATTTCCAGGAATATTACAGTAAATTTTTTGTTAATATTTCACACCTTTAATATACTAATGATTGTTTTTAATCTTCTCTAATATTTCATTATCAATATATAGAACCAATAGGTTCTACTCTCTAACATTGTCCCAACATATGTTATTTTATTAAATCTTCTTATACAGAACATAATGTGTTCATATGTGAAATCTAGAATGGAAATTTGTTTTTATTGAAACGCTACCATAGTAAGATGTTAATACCAACCATTTTAAAAAATGCATTGAATGGAATATCAAAAATATTCTAGAGTTTTAATTTTACTTTCACAAGTACCATTTGCTTATAGATGATAATGAATACTAAATATTAGATATATATCCAATTATTAATGATGGGTTCTCTAATACATTGAGGAAAACCTCAAATATCTATATGATACAATTTGATTTCGTACTCCATAAATCTTTACATCATATTTTTTTAATATATTTATTGAATTTGGAGTGAGAAATTTTATTGAATTATAATGAGAAAATGTAACTTTTTTTAGTGATCAACCACAACCCAAACATAATTATTTCTTTTAGAGCTCTTAAGAATACATAAAATGTAATCCAAAGTTATTTTCTACAATTTCCACAGAGGAATGGGTAATGGTTTCATCTTCTCCCTTGACATGTGTCATTTAGAATTTTTTTCTAGAAGAACAAGCATTAATTTGTGTAATCTACAATATAACTTTACATGTTAAACTTCTATAAATTTTCTATGATATTAGTATACATATTTGTTATTCTATGATCGATATATAATGATGAAATATATATATATATATGTCGGACCTCATAAATAAATTTTCAATAATGGTGTTTGTAATAGTAAAAACCCTTTAAAATTATGCATTTTTGACATTAGTAATTTATTATAAGAATTATAAAAAAATTCAACATTAGTTATAAAACAACTTATGTTAAAATATTAATTCGTATAAATTCCTAATTGGAATATAAGAAAATGACATTGATAACAGGGTTTCCACATCATTTATTAAATAAATGAAATAAAAAATTAAATATTTAATGAAATGTTGAGAAAAGTCATTTTATGTTTCTCATTCTCTTAAATGTAGTAATTTTTCTCTTTAATATAGTCAATGATTATAAGGCCTTGGCCTTAAACCTTACTTAATATTGAATTAAATGAATAATTCACATTGAGGGTCTTTTCAGGTTTAGAGTTTTAGAGAATTAGTTCAAAAATATTAAATCTAAAAAGATTACATAGTATACACTTATACTAAGTTTCCATAACATAAAAAACATGTCTAGTTTTTTGTTTTAGATAGCATGTCTTTCCATGATCACATCCTTGAACCTATTCATCTTTAAGTCCTAAGGAAAACATTTCAAAAACTTGGGATGAGCATAAATAGCCCCGCAAAGGATACACAGAGAAGGAAAACTGTTAGTTTTTCATAACAACAAGTAAACCATGAATACTTTACCAAATTAATAATTATCACATTTATGAAGTAGTATAAACTCTTCAATGAATAAAAGATCATTACTTACCCTTTTGTAACCAAAATATTACCATAAAACCCCTATACATAACATATAAAGGTAACTTGGGACATAAATATACATAAATGGAAGAACCATACGGTCGACATCCACACATACTTAATGGAATAGCCATACGGAAGACTTCCATACCCAATGCATTGGAGGTTATAACGTAACCACATGTCCTAGTATTCACGGCACCACCCATCATATGTTTAATCATGTAACCACCCGTAAAATTTACAAGTACCATAATTACACATAAAATATTTAAAATATAAACACTTCAATAAAAAAATTTCATTTTCAATCACAATAAGTAATTCCAAGATATTGAATTAATCAATCCATTTTCAAAAATCATTTAAATTAGATTTTTGAATCAAAGTTTCCCATACCACTTTGAATATTTTAATGGAATTATAATTTTAAAACATTAATGTCCATATAAATAAACAGTGAAAACCATTTTGAAAACATGGACATTAATGATAAAGATTTAGAATAATGAATCATTAAAACATTTAAAACGATATTTTTGTTAAAAAGTATTTAACAAAATGAGAGACTCTTGAGTAAAAATAATTGAGGATTGAAATTTAATACGATCTCTATAATATCATGAGAATAGAGGGATTCATGATATATTATGTCAAAGGAATGTACACACACCATATAAGAGTGAATTGGTGCATAATAACAATGAAGTCTCAATGGAAATGTAAATTGAGATGAAACCCATTATAAATATGGTATCCTTAAATTAATGATAAATCTATCACATAATTTTGTGTGAGAAATATAAATACACCCAATATAAGTGGATATTATGGGTTAAAAATCAGAGGTCATTCACACATAATCTTGGAAAAACAAAACCAATGACAAAGATATTTAACTCAATGAAATGAGATTGAGTTATGATTTCCCATACAAGTTTGTAAGAATTTATCAATGATATGATTATGTGTAGAAATAGTATATCTACACAAAGGTTTGTGGAAATTACAAAATATATATTCCACACATAATCTTGTCATAATAAAATCAAGAAGTAGAGGTTTAACCCAAAGAATTGAAAGAGGGTCAAGAAGTTCCCTTACAGAAATCCGACACCCTAACGACATCACTTTAAAATTCAAAAAATGAGTTTATGAGATATAAAATGGTATCTCATCATTTGGACATAACATTTAACTAAATAAGGATATATAATAACATATCCCAATGTAATAGTATGTGAATTAAATGACATAACAAAAGAAGTATTTTTATAAAGAGGAGGGTGAAAGGTCCCCTTACTGAGTTGGGTAACTTTTGAAACATACACCCCATGGAAGAAGGGTCATACAAGGAAAATGTAAATACCCATAAGTGAAATTACAATACAAAAATTTTATAATAATGGGCAGTACATACATCAATCAAAGGAAATAGTGGCAAACGTAGCATAAATGTCACGAGAATAAAAGTGAGATGAAAAATCACTTATGAAAACTCGGCAACCTAACAACGCCACTTAAAACATCAAAAAATGGATTGATGAGATCGAATAGGGTCTATCATCATATTACAATAAAATGTACAGAAGGAGGAATATAAAATAACATCCACCATCATAACAAATAGGAGATTTAAAGAAGTGACATAAAGGGGAGTACTTAAAAAGAAAGAGAGATGCTAGATCTCTTACGAAATTTCGGTAGCCTAACGACGCCACTCAAAACTTCCAAAATGGATTGGTGAGAGAAAGTAGGGTCTCCCATTATATGAACATAAAAACTAAAGTAGGATTAATATAAAATAACATCCCAATCATATGAAATATGAGCTTAAAGGTAATGACATAGAAGAGTGTACTTAAAAAGAAAGAGATGGGTGGGATCCCTTACCTCAAGTCAGACTTGTCTTGTTCATTTCATTATATTCTAAATAATAAAATTTTGTCAATTTATAATTTATTAAGGACCTATTTTAATTATTATTATTCAGTTCATATCACATGTTATAATGTTATAATAATTGGTTAATAATGTGAGTTCATATCAGACGTTTTTGTTGTTGTTTGGTACATGAGACAAAAATGATCTTGTTTGAAAATGATTGAACATGTAGTTATAATTAAATCATCTCCAGAATAGTATTAATGATTTAAATATCATATATACGCAGTAAATACTCATTTTATACTACTCCATAACATTTGGAGATAAAAAGAAATTAAATGCACCATTCATGGAGACGGTAGGCCGTACGTACGCATGAACTCTACTTTCATTTCGTTGTCATATTAATTTAAAATAATTGAGAGATATATATTATAATTTCTATAAGGCACCATCCTTAAAACTTACTTAATATTGAGTTATTACAATATTACTCATTGAGGATCTTTTCAGGTTTAGAGTTTTAGATAATTAGATCATGAAACTTGCATTACATTCCACATTTAAGTAAAGTGGTTACATAAAAGACAATATTCATTTTTCCCGTCAATGGATGAATATTTAAAATAAGACATGGATTCTTTCTTGCCACATCCTTGACACTATCATCACATCATGTACCTTTCCCTTGACCTGTGAAAAACATTTCAAAAACTTGGGATGAGCCTAAAAATCTCAGTAAGGGTTATAAAAATATGGAAAGGAAACATGAGTTCATATATACATAAGAATGAAAACATACTTTACCCATAAAACAAAGGCACTTTAACATACCTCATCAAATCATTAATAAATCATAGAAATGATAAGACATAAAAGGTAACTTGAGGCATTCATAACATTCTTACGTATGGAGTAACCCTCTTGGTTACATTTGGAATACCCACCATAGTATATTCCCCAAATCTCTTCGGAGAAACCTTAACGTTTCACTCCTTCGCGTTACCCAATGCATTGGAGAGATATATCGGGAACACCTGCCCTTAGTTTATCAAGGAACCACCCGTCTTCATAATAATTTCCCAGAACCTCAACATAATCGTATCACATAAAACATGCATAAAGGAGACATAACATTTCCACCTTTCAATCACAATATATCAATACAACACATTGATATAAAAACCTTATGAAAACCATTTTCAATACCAAAATAAAAGAAAAGTAAAACATGGTATTTATTTTTCTTTTAAAAAGAAGGTATGGCTTGTAGAGAAAGCCGAAACTCAAATAATGGTCACGGCGGAAGAGAAGTCATTGTCGCCGCATACGTATGAAAAAAACATTACCTTTTTTCGTTTAGTAAACGCTTTGTATAAAAAAGATTCATTTTGAATAAACGTAAAAGTCAACGGGGTTTATAAAACATATAAAAGAAGGTTGTGTATAAAACAAAATATGCCTCAATGAAAGGAGATTGAGATGAAGACCCATACAAAGACAGTATCCTTGGTTTAAGGATAAATGAATTACATAATTATGTGTGATAAATGAATACACCCAATATAAGTGGATATTGAGTGTAAAAAAATAAGATTTTATTCACACATATTCATATAATGAAATATTAAAGGAGTACCAGATTATCCCAAAGAATCAAAATTGGGTTAAGAAGTTCCCTTAAAAAAAATTAGACAGCCTAACGGCGTCACTTCAAAATTCAGAAAAAGAGTTGATGAGAGATAAAAACGGTATCACATTACTTGGACATATAATTTACACCAATATGGATATAGAAGATCATATCCCAACATAATATTATGTGAATTGAAAGACATAACAAAACAAGTCTTTTAAACAGAGGAGGGTGAAAGGTCCCCTTACCGACATGGGTATCTATCGAAACATACACCCCATGAAAGAAGGACAATAAAACATTGATTTAAATAATCATAAATGAAATAATATTACACAATGGGTAAAATAATGGTCATTACACACACCACTCATAGGAAATTGTTGCAAATGTAACATTAATTTCACAGGAATAAAAGTGAGATGAAAAATCTCTTACGAAAACTCAGCAGCCTAACGGCGCCACTTAAAACTTCCAAAAATGGATTGATGAGATGAAATAGGGTATCTAATCACATTACAATAAAATTTACAGAAAGAGAAATATAAAATAACATCCCACTTCATAACAAAAATAATCTTAAAATAAGTGACATAAAAGAGAGTAATTAAAGAGAAAGCGAGAGGTTAGATCTCTTACAAAAATTCAACAGCCTAACGGCGCCACTCAAAACATCCAAAATGGATTGATGAGAGAGAATAGGGTCTCTCATAATATGAACATAAAAATTACATTAATATTAATATAAAAGAACATCCCAATCACATGAAATATGATCTTCTAAGGAATGACATAAAAGAGTGTACTTAAAAAGAAAGAGAGGAGTATGATCCCTTACCTAAAGTCCAACTTGTCTTGTTCGTTTCTTTATATTCCTGAATAATAAACTTTGGTCAATTAATAATTTACTAAGTACCTACTTTAGAGATTATTATTCATCTCATATCAAATATTATAATGTTATAATATTTGTTTAATAATGATAGTTCATATCAGACATTTTTTTCGATGTTTGGTACATGAGTCAAAAATGAACTTGTTTGAAAAAAGATTGCCCATGTAGTTATAAGTAAATAATTTCTAGAATAGTATTAATGATTAAAATATCATATATATCCATTAAATATTCATTTTATAATATTCCATATCATTTGGAGATAAAAAACGAAAAGTACCGTTCATGGAGACGGTAGGTCGTACGTACGCATGAATGCTACTTTCATTTTTTGTCATATTAATGGAAATAAAAAAAATGAGAGAGAGATATATATGTTATTGTTGCAGAATGATATACATAATTTAGTTTTAATATATTACATATATATCCATTATATATATTTACTTATAATATTACATAACATTTTGAGATAAGAAATGAAATGTATCGTTCTTGGAGACGGTAAGTCGTACGTACGCATGAACGCTACTTCCATTTCTATTTCATATTTAATGGAATTAAAACATAATGATACATTATAGTATTTTAAATCCATTATGGTATCATATATAATATCATTAAATATATCCTTTATACGTACCACATATGGTATTAGTGAATCAATTCACATTGAGGGGGCGGTAGTCCGCACTTCCTTAAATGAAGATATCGCGTATACCCATAATGGAATCCATAAAGGAATTCCATAAATGAAAAATACATAAGCTTAAGGAAAAAATAAACATATTATATATCATATATAAATATAGTGACATATTAATGGCCACCTTTTAAGGTGATAAATAAAGTTGAACAATCATCGTTTCGGGAGGCAGAAATTCGTCATCCACGGAAACAGTATGTTCTTTAACCATTAGATGTAGGTGTGTGTAAGTGTAGCTCGAATAATTCCTATAACAACATCTTATTATATTGAAGATACTGGATTTGTTACAAAATAAATTAATAAAAAGAGTTTATGGGGATGGAGAAGCAAAATAAAACAAAAGGACACAAGTGAAGACATTACATTAAAATCAGGTATCTCCCATTGGTTTGAGCTCAAAGGATTCATTGGAAAGACTTCTGCCCAAAGTTAGGCTTCAAGGAGTAATAGAGGGAAGTGGAGAGACAAAAGGGGCAGGGGGTTGCTGAGCCAAAGGATTTGGGAGTGTGGGTAGGGAGGTAGAGGTGGGGGCCTTTTATAAGAGGAGAGGAGGGGCACTCTTGTAATGTTACAAAATGTTACATTATTTTCAAAAGAGTTTCAGATTTTAATGGTCCCAAATTGATGTATTGCAAGGATACGGTGATAAGGGTCTGAAATAAACTCATCCAATAGTTTTTGGACATGTGTAGGTCTTAGATATTACATTATCTTTCCATTTTATTTAAATCGTTAAACAATGAGGTCATCGCTGCATCATCATGATGTCATAAATAATTTAATTTATTTAATTTCTAAAAATTATAAAAAAATATTATGATTTAGGAAATCTTCTTATATTTCCAATGACTATTTATAGTCAAATATTTTACTTATATAACCCCATGTAAAAATTGTTTTAGTAAAACATTTCATGTTTGTGTCATTTTTACTTTAACATTAAATAAATAGATATTTATGTCATTTCCCAACCAAAGTGGCACCATGGGGTCCCCAAGTTGACCCATGGATTTCCTTGGTCGGCCTTGACACATCCAATGAGGGTACGACATGTGTCTAGGTCATTTCATTTTATTAAAACATTATTATTACCATAAACTACACTAATTACCTCTAATCGCGATTAAGAACTTAATAAATTACTATTCACCAAAAAATTATTTTTATCCCATTGAACCACATTTAACTTTTTAATGACAACCATGTATGTCGGATTTTTGAAATTCAAAACACAAAGATGGAAAAATTTCATTTAAACGGAAAAATAAGTTTTTATAAGTACCACTTAGTGGTTTCACTATTCATCAAAAATTGAAGTTTTTCAGAAAAATCCCAAAAATTTACCCTAAGATATATTTGATATTCCAAATTCAAAAATGAATTCTATTTAAAAAAATTCAAAACATATAAGTCACATTAGTTAATTTAATAAATAATTCCCACTGTTAGAGCAAATAACGTGTTTTTATGAAACAATAAGTATCAAAAGATTGACACTAGTTTAAGTCTGATTTCAATGTGAAATTAATTTCAACATCCACTAATGGATTTAATGGTAAAAATATATTATAATTTCACTTTAAAACAAATTCAAAAGATAATCTAATCATATAAATAAATTAGATTAAAAAGAGGTTTTGAGTAAAAATACAACATTTTACACTATTCATTAAAAAAATGAACTTTATCGGAAAGATACCAAAAATTTACTCAAAATAAATATTGATGTCCCAATTATTAAGAAGAGTTTTATTTGAACCAATAGAATGTATAACAGTGAACAAAACTATATTTAATGACGGTTCGCCATCAAAAGGCGATAAGTGAACCTTTAGTGAAAACTAGGGCATATATGCCTAAAATTGAATTCTTTCCGTATTTTAAGCCTTTATCTTTTATTGGATAAATGTAAAAACATTTAAAAACATATATAATCATATTTTAGTTATTTCTATCCATTACCGCTAATACAATGGCTACATGTTAACTACCATTTAAAATAGTATTATTTTATTATTAGAGTGCAACGTAAGATTTCAAAGGAACTTGTTGTTGCGTATTGGGTAAGCCATCAAGCATAGCGTTCCATTTAAATTAATATTGACATTTTTTCAAAAAAATGTCATATTCTTTATTTACCTGGGGTGTTACATCCTTCCCCCTTTTAGGAATTTCGTCCTCACAATTTTAAAATTGATCTTGGAAATATCCTTGAAAGTCCCACATCAGAACAAGAGTCGGTAAAACAATTTCTTTAAAATAAACGAAGATAAGTACATAGGTCACCCGAGTTAACCCATACTAGGATTCCATGTAGGAAAACATGGACATGGAGGAGAAAAAATAGGGTCATGTTCTGATGGAGAGTGATAGAAAACATGTTTAGGAGAAAGTTAACCAGAAGAAAATCACAAACTTGTGATGGGTTAAACGGTATTCGATTCCCCAGTAGGAAAAGTTAATAGACAAAAATTTTTTAAGTTACTTTTTATTGAGTAATTTTTTCTTAAGGAAACATAATCACTTATCATTTTGACTTTCAACTTTTATTAGATTCCATACACAAACTCATATTTTCTCCAAAAGACGAGTATTTAGGAAGACTTGTTCATATTAAGAGTACTATAATCAAATTCTAGATAATCACCTAATCCACCAAAGAGAACTATATACTTCCCATGTCTTTAGACATTATCCAAAACCAAACCAAAAAGGTTAGTACAAGATTAGATAATCCAGAAAAGGATAACCCTTTATAAAAGAAAATCTATTCTTAATCTCCAAAATTTGTCCAACAAAACCCAAAGTTCAACGAGGACCATTCAATAAACAATTTGTCCATAAAATTTTTCAATGTAAACCAAAATAAGATTGAAACCCAAATATTTGAAGGATTTATTCACATAGTCTTCCATGTTAAATCATAACATTTATCTCCAAACAACATCAGTTGCTCTTAATGTCTCGTATTTAAAAGTAATTAACCTAATCACATATCCTCCATGATAGGTTAATAAATTTCAATATATAACCAAAAATAAACTTACTATTAATTAATAAAATCATCTAACTAAAAAAGAATCAGTCAAACTATCCAGGGACTTCACGTAGTCCAGTGGTAGGCGATAAATACCAGTCGCACTTTGGTTTTGGGTTTGATTCCCACATCTTTGTCCGACGCGATGGGTAGTCACACGGTCTGCTTGTTTTCCTTTTTCCAAAACTATATAATTCTCAAATCATTTCCCAAAATGAGATAAAATATTCAAAAATAAACATAACATATTTTAACCTCAAGTTTATCTCATGCCTTTCATTTTACATCATAACATATAATAACCCAATATTACTTCAAAAGTAGGGATCATATAAACCCTAATGGTTAACTTTATAATTATTACCTGAACTTCCACATCGATTGGTCATCTCATACATGATGAATTATAGAACATACCAAGGTTCAAGTTGTTGAATATGACTCCTTGATAGTTGGTTTAGAAAAACCACGAGTTTCCTCATTTAATATCCCATTTCATCCAGTCTCATAATCAGAGAACAACCACAGTTTCCTTCAAACCAATTGTCACTTTGGTGCCTGTTAGATCCATCCATTTACTAAAACCAAAAAGGTCAGTGTGAATATATCAACATAACCATCATGTACTAAGGAGTAAGATAAACTGTAAGACATACTTACTCATTCACTTTATCTAAAAACTATGACACTTTCTAAAATCCTAGCCAATATGGTAATGTCACTTATGCTTAAAGAATACCCTAACCTCTAATGTTATCTAAACCGACCTTTGATACCAACTATAAGGCCCCAGCCTTAAACCTTACTTAATATTGTGTTATTACAAGATTACACATTGAGTATCTTTTCAGGTTTAGTGTTTTAGAGAATTAGATCATGAAACTTGCATTACATTCCACATTTAAAAATGTGGTTACATAAAATACAGTATTCATTCTTCCCATTAGCGGAAACATATTTAAAATAAAACATGGATTCGTTCTTGACACATTCTTGACACTATCATCACATCATGTACCTTTCCCTTGACCAGTGAAAAACATTTCAAAAACATGGGATGAGCATAAAAAGCTCAGTAAGAGTTATAAAAATATGGAATGGAAACATGAGTTCATATATACATAAGAATGAAAACATACATTACCCATAAAACATAGGAACTTTAACATACCTCATCAAATATTTAATAAATCATAGAAATAATAAGACATAAAAGGTAACTTGAGGCATTCAAAACAATCTTACATATGGAGTAACCCTCTTGGTTACGTTTGGAATACCCACCACAGTATATTCCCTAAATCTCTTCGGAGAAACCTTAACGTTTCACTCCTTCGTTTTACCCAATGCATTGGAGAGCTATATCGGGCTCACCCGCCCTTAGTTTATCACGGAACCACCCTTCTTCATAATAATGCCCAAGAACATCAACATAATCGTATCACATAAAATGTGCACAAAAGAAACATAACATTTCCACCTTTCAATCACAAGATATCAATACAACACATTGATATAAAAACATTATGAAAACCATTTTCAATACCAAAATAAAATAAAAGTAAAACCTTGTATTTATTTTTCTTTTAAAAAGAAGTTATGGCTTGTATAGGAAGCCGAAACTCAAATAATGGTCACGGTGGCAGAGAAGTCGTTGTCGCCGCATATGTACGACAAAAACATTCCCTTTTGTCGTTTAGTAAACGCTTCATATAAAAAATATTCCATTTGAATAAACCTAAAAGTCAAAGGGGTTTATACATCGTATAATAGAAGGTTGTGTATTAAACAAAATATGCCTCAATGAAAGGAGATTGATATGAAGTCCCATACAAAGACAGTATCCTTGGTTTATGGATAAATCAAGTATATAATTATGTGTTACTGACAAATACACCAAATATAAGTAGATATTAAGTGTAAAACAATAAGAGGATTTTCAAACATATTCAAATATTGACATATTCCAGGAGTACAAGATTATCCCAAAGAATCTAAATTGGGTTAAGAAGTTCCCTTGCAAAAAAATTAGACATCCTAACGACGTCACTTCAAAATTCAGAAAAAGAGTTTATGAGAGATAAAAAGGGTATCTCATCACTTGGATATAAAAATTACATAAATAAGGATATATAAGTTCATATCTGAACATAATATTATGTTAATTAAAAGATATAACAAAATAAGTCTTTTAAACAGAGGAGGGTGAAAGGTTCCCTTACCGACATGTGTATCTTTCGAAACATACACCTCGTGAAAGAGGGACAATACAACATTGATGTAAATACTCATAAATTATAGAATATTACACAATGAGTAAAATAATGGTCAGTACATACAACACTCAAAGGAAATTCTGGAAAATGTAACATAAATCTCACAGGAATAAAAGTGAGATGAAAAATCCCTAACAAAAACTCGACAGCCTAACGATGCCACTTAAAACGTACAAAAATGGATTGATGAGATCAAATAGGGTATCTCATCACATTAAAATAAAATGTACAGAAAGATGAATATAAAATAACATCCCCTATCGTAACAAAAAGGAGCTTAAAAGAAGTGACATAAAGGAGAGTACTTAATGAGAAAGAGAGAGGTTAGATCTCATACAAAAATTCGCTAGCCTAACGGTGCCACACAAAACATCCAAAATGGATTGATGAGAGAGAATAGGGTATATGATAATATGAACATAAAAATTACAGTAAGAGTAATATAAAATAACATCCCAATCACAAGAATGATGAGCTTAGAAGGAATGACATAAAAGAGTGTACTTAAAAGGAAAGAGAGTGTGATCCCTTACCTCAAGTCCAACTTGTCTTGTTCGTTTCTTTATATTCCTGAATAATAAACTTTGGTCAATTAATAATTGCCTAAGTACCTCCTTTAGTGATTATTATTCAGTTCATATCACATATTATAATGTTATAATAATTGTTTAGTAATGTTAGTTCATATCAGACGTTTTTGTCGTTGTTTGATACATGAGTCAAAAATGAACTTGTTTGAAACAAGATTGCCCATGTAGTAATAAGTAAATAATTTCCAGAATAGTATCAATGATTATAATATCATATAAATCCAGTAAATAATCATTTTATACTATTCCATATCATTTGGAGATAAAAAACGAAAAGCATTGTTCATGGAGACGGTTGGTCGTACGTACGCATGAACACTACTTTCATTTTTTGTCATATTAATGGAATTAAAACAAAATGAGAGAGATATATATATGTTATAATTCCAGAATGATATCCATAATTTATATTTAATATATTACATATATATCCATTATATATATGTACTTATAATTTTACATAACATTTTGAGATAAGAAATGAAATGTACTGTTCATGGAGACGGTAAGCCGTACATACGGATGAACACTTCTTCCATTTCTATTTCATATTTAATAAAATTAAAACAAATGATACATAATATTATTTTAATTCCAGTATGGTATCATATATAATATCATTAAATATATCCTTTATACGTACCACATATGGTATTAGCGAATCAAATCACATTGGGGGCGGTAGTCCGCACTTCCTTAAATGAAGATATCGCGTATACCCATAATGGAATCCATAAACGTATGCCATAAATGAAAAATACAGAATATTAAGGAAACCAAAATCATATTATATATCATATATAAATATAGTGACATTTTAATGGCCACCTTTGAAGGTGTTAAAAAAATGTTGAACAATCATTGTTTCGGGAGGCAGAAATTCGCCATCCACGGAAACAGTATGTTCATTAACCATTAGATATAGGTGTGTGAAATTTTAGATCTAATACATCTTATAAAAACTTCTTATTATATTGGAGATACTATATTTGTTACAAAATAAATTAATAAAAAGAGTTTAGGGGGTTGGAGAAGAAAAATAAAACAAAAGGACACAAGTGAAGACATTACCTTAAAATCGGGTAACTCCCATTGGTTTGAGCTCAAAGGCCTCCTTGGGAAGACTTCTGCCCCAAATTAGGCTTGAAGGAGTAAGAGAGGGAAGTGGAGAGACAAAATTGGCAGGGTTTGTCCGAGCCAAAGGCTTTGGGAGTGTGGGTAAGGAGGCAGAGTTGGGGGCCTTTTATAAGAGGAGAGGAGGGGCACTCTTCTAATGTTACAAAATGTTACTTTATTTTCAAAAGAGTTTCGGATTTTAAAGGTCCCACATTGATGTATTTCGAGGATAAGGTGATATGGGTTCGCAATCCACTCATACAATAGTTTTTGGACATGTTTAGGTCTTAGATATTACATTAACTTTCCATTTTATTTAAATCATTAAATAATGAGGTCATCACTGCATCATCATAATGTCATAAATAATTTATATTATATAATTTCTAAAAATTATAAAAAAATTACTATGATGTAGGAAATATTTTTAGCTTTCCAATGACTATTTATAGTCAAAAATATGACTTGTATAACCCCATGTACAAATTTTTTTAGTAAAACATCTCATATTTGTGTCATTTTTACTTTAACATTAAATAAAAAGATATTTATGTCATTTCCCAACCAAAGTGGCTCCATGGGGTCCCCAAATTGACCCATGGATTGTATTGGTCGTCCAGGACACATCCAATGTGGATAGGACATGTGTATTGGTCATTTCCTTTTATTAAAACATTATTCTTACCATAAACTACACTAATTACCTCTAATCGCGAATAATAACATAATAAATTACTATTCAGAAAAAAATAATTTTTATCCAATTAAACCACATTTTACTTCTTAATGACAACCATGAATGTTGGATTTTTGACATTCAAAACACAAATATTACAAAAATTTCATTTGAATGGAAAAATCAGTTTTTATAAGTACCACTTAGTGGTTTCACTATTCATCAAAAATTGAAGTTTTTCAGAAAAATCCCAAAAATTCACCCTAAGCTATATTTCATATTACAAATTCAAAAATGAATTATATTTTACAAAATTCAAAACCTATAAGTCACATTAATTAATTTAGTAATTAATTCCCACTGTCAGAGAAAATAGCATGTTTTTATGAAACAATAAGTATCAAAATATTGACACTAGTTTAAGTCTGATTTTAAAGTGAAATTAATTTCAACGACCACTATTGGATTTAGTGGTAAAAATATATTCTAATTTCACATTAAAACCAATTCAAAATATAATCTAATCATATAAATAAATTAGATTAAAAAGAGGTTTTTAGTTAAAATACACCATTTTACACTATTCATTAAAAAATGAACTTTATCGGAAAGATACCAAAAATTTACACAAAGTAAATTTTGATGTCCCAATTCTTAAGAAGAGTTTTATTTGGTCCAATATAATTTATAAGAGAGGACAAAAATATATTTAATGATGGTTCGCCATCAAAATGCGATAAGTGAACCTTTAGTGAAAACTAGGGCATATGCACCTAAAATTGAATTCTTTCCGTATTTGAAGCCTTTATATTTTATTGGATAAATGTAAAAACATTTAAAAACATATATAATCATATTTTGGTTATTTCTATCCATTCCCACCAATACAACGGCTACATGTTAACTACCATTTAAAATAGTATTATTTTATTATTAGAGTGCAACATAAGATTTCAAAGGAACTTGTTGTTGCGTATTGGGTAATCCATCGAGCATAGCGTTCCATTTAAATTAATATTGACATTTTTTTCAAAAAATATCATATTCTTTATTTACCTGGGGTGTTACATCCTTCCCCACTTTTGGGAATTGCGTCCTCGCAATTTTAAAATTGAGCTTGGAAACATCCTTAAAAGTCCCACATTGGAACAAGAGTCAGTAAAACAATTACTTTAAAATAAAGGAAGATAAGTACATAGGTCACCCGAGTTAACCCATACTAGGATTCCATGTAGGAAAACATGGACATGGAGGAGAAAACATAGGGTCATTTTCTGATGGAGAGTGATAGAAAACATGTTTAGGAGAAAGTTAACCACAAGAAAATCACAAACTTGTGATGGGTTAAACGATATTTGATTCCCCAGTAGGAAAAGTTAATAGACAACCTTTTTGTTTTAATTTACTTTTCATTGAGGAATCTATTCATAAGGAAACATAATCACTTATCATGTTGACTTTCAACTTTTATTAGATTCCTTACAAAAACTCATATTTTCTCCAAAAGATGAGTATTTAGGAAGACTTGTTCACATTAAGAGTACTATAATCAACTTCTAGAGAATCATCTAATCCACCAAAGAGAACTATATACTTCTCATGTGTTAAGACATTAACCAAAACCAAACCAAAAAGGTTAGTACAAGATCAGATAATCTAGAAAAGGATAACCCTATATAAAAAGAAAATCTATTGTTAATCTCAAAAAATTGTCCAACAAAACCCAAAGTTCAACGAGGACCATTCGATAAACAATTTTTCCATAAAATTCTTCAAAGTAAACCAAACTAAGATTGCAAACCAAATAGTTGAAGGATTTAGTCACATAGTCTTCCAAGTTAAATCGTAACATTTATCTCCAAACAACATCAGTTGCTCTTAATGTCTCGTATTGAAAAATAATTAACCTAATCACATATCCTCCATGATAGGTTAATAAATTTTCATAGATAACCCAAAATAAACTTACTCTTAATTAATAAAATCATCTAACTAAAAAAGAATCAGTCAAACTAACCAGGGACTTCACGTAGTCCAGTTTTAGGCGATAAATACCCGTCGCACTTTGGTTGTGGGTTCGATTCCCGCATCTTTGTCCGACGTGACGGGTAGTCACACGGTCTGCGTGTTGTCCTTTTTACAAAACTATATAATTCTCAAATCATTTCCCAAAGCAAGATAAAATCTTCAAAAATATACATAACATATTTTAACCTCACGTTTATCTCATGCCTTTCATTTTCCATCATAACATATAATTACCCATAATTACCTCAAAAGTATGGATCTTATAAACCCTAATGGTTACCTTTATAATTATTACCTGAACTTCCACATAGATTGGTCATCTCATACAAGATGCATTATATAACATACCAAGTTTCAAGTGGTTGATCATGAATCCTTGATAGTTGGTTTAGAACAACCACGATTTTCCTCCTTGAATACCCCATTTCATCTAGTCTTTTAATCATAGAACCACCACAGTTTCCTTTAAACCAATTTTCACTTTGTTGCCTACTAGATCCATACATTTACTAAAACAAGAAAGGTTAGTGTGAGTATATAAACATAACCATTATGTACTAATGAGTAAGATAAACACTGAGATATACTTACTCATTCACTTTATCTAAAAACTATAACACTTTCTAAAATCCTAGCCAATATGGTAATGTCACTTATGCTTAAAGAATACCCTATCCTCTAAAGTTATCTAAACCGACCATTGATACCAACTATAATGCCCCAGCCTTAATCCTTACTTAATCTTGAGTTATTACAAGATTACACATTGAGTATCTTTTCAGGTTTAGAGTTTTAGAGAATTAGATCATGAAACTTGCATTACATTCCACATTTAAACAAAGTGGTTACATAAAATACAGTATTCATTCTTCCCATCAACGGAAACATATTTAAAATAAAACATGGATTCTATCTTGCCACATCCTTGACACTATCATCACATCATGTAAATTTCACTTGACCTGTGAAAAACATTTCAAAAACATGGGATGAGCAAAAAAAGCTCAGTAAAGGTTATAAAAATATGGAAAGGAAACATGAGTTCATATATACATAAGAATGAAAACATACATTACCCATAAAACATAGGAACATTAACATACCTCATAAAATCCTTAATAAATCATAGAAATCATAAGACATAAAAGGTATCTTGAGGCATTCAAAACATTCTTACATAGAGAGTAACCCTCTTGGTTAGGTTTGTAATACCCACCTCAGTATATTCCCTAAATCTTTTCGAAAAAACCTTAACATTTCACTCCTTCACATTACCCAATGCATTAGAGAGATATATCGGGCTCACCCGCCCTTAGTTTATCACGGAACCACCCATCTTCCTAATAATGCCCTAGAACCTCAACATAATCGTATCACATAAAACATGCATAAAGGAAACATAACATTTCCACTTTTCAATCACAAGATATCAATACAACACATTGATATAAAAACATTATGAAAACCATTTTCAATACCAAAATAAAATAAAATTAAAAAAAGGTATTTATTTTTCTTTTAAAAAGAAGTTATGGCTTGTAGAGGAAGCCGAAACTCAAATAATGGGCACGGCGGCAGAGAAGTCGTTGTCGCTGCATACGTACGACAAAAACATTCCCTTTTGTCGTTTAGTAAACGCTTCATATAAAAAAGATTCCTTTTGAATAAACATAGAAGTCAAAGGGGTTTATACACCGTATAAAACAAGGTTGTGTATAAAATAAAATATTCCTCAATGAAAGGAGATTGAGACGAAGTCCCATACAAAGACAGTATCCTTGGTTTAAGGATAAATAAATTACATAATTATGTGTGACAAACGAATACACCCAATATAAGTGGATATTGAGTGTAAAATAATAAGAGGTTATTCACACATATTCATAGAATGAAATATTCAAGGAGTACAAGATTATCCCAAAGAATCAAAATTGGGTTAAGAAGTTCCCTTGCAAAAAAATTAGACAGCCTAACGGCGTCACTTCAAAATTCAAAAAAAGAGTTGATGAGAGATAAAAAGGGTATATCATCACTTAGACATAAAATTTACATCAATAAGGATATATAAGATCATATCCTAACATAATATTAGGTGAATTAAAAGACATAACAAAATAATTATTTTAAACAGAGGAGGGTAAAAGGTTCCATTACCGACATGGGTATCTTTCGAAACAAACACCCCGTGAAAGAAGGACAATACAAAATTGATGTAAATACTCATAAATTAGGGAATATTACACAATGATTAAAATAATGGTCAGTACATACACCACTCAAATGAAATTGTGGAAAATGTAACATAAATCTCACAGGAATAAAAGTGAGATGAAAAATCCCTTACGAAAACTCGGCAGCCTAACGACGCCACTTAAAACATCCAAAAATGGATTGATGAGATCAAATAGGGTATCTCATCACATTAAAATAATATGTAAAGAAAGATGAATATTAAATAAAATCCCCATAATAACAAAAAGGAGCTTTAAATAAGTGACATAAAGGAGAGAACATAAAGAGAAAGAGAGAGGTTAGATCTCTTATGAAAATTCGCCAGCCTAACGACGACACTCAAAACTTACAAAATGGATTGATGAGGGAGAATAGGGTATCTCATCCTATGAACATAAAAATTAAAGTAAGAGTAATATAAAAGAACATCCCAATCACAAGAAAGATGAGTTTAGAAGGAATAACATAAAAGAGTGTACTTAAAAAGAAATAGAGGAGTAGGATCCCTTACCTCAAGTCCAACTTGTCTTTTTCGTTTCATTATACTCTTGAATAATAAACATTGGTCAATCAATAATTTCCTAATACCTCATATATAGATTATTATTCTGTTCATATAACATATTATAATTTTATAATAATTGTTTAATAATGTTAGTTCATATTAGACGTTTTTGCCGATGTTTGGTACATGAGTCAAAATTGAACTTGTTTGAAAAAAGATTGCCCATGTAGTTATAAGTAAATAATTTACATAATATTATTAATGATTAAAATATAACATATATCCAGTAAATATTCATTTTATACTATTACATATCATTTGGAGATAAAAAACTAAAATCACCATTCATGGAGACGGTAGGCCGTACGTACGCATGAACGCTACTTTCATTTTTTGTCATATTAATGGAATTAAAACAAAATGATAGAGATATATATATTTTATAATTCCAGAATGATATCCATAATTTAGATTTAATATATTACATATATATCCATTATATAAATGTACTTATAATATTATATAACATTTTGAGATAAGAAATGAAATGTACTTTTCATGGAGACGGTAAGCCGTACGTATACATGAACGCTGCTTCCATTTATATTTCATATTTAATGGAATTAAAACATAATGATACATAATAGTATTTTAATTACAGTATGGTATCATATATAATATCATTAAATATATCCTTTATACATACCACATATGGTATTAGCGAATCAAATCACTTTGAGGGGACGGTAGTCCTTACTTCCTTAAATGAAGATATCGCATATACCCATAATAGAATCCATAAAGTTATGCCATAAATGAAAAATAAATAAGAATAAGGAAAACATAAACATAGTATATATCATATATAAATATAGTGACATCTTAATGGACACCTTTGAAGGTTTAAAAAAAATGTTGAACAATCATCGTTTCGGGAGGCAGAAATTCGCCATCCACGGAAACAGTATGTTCTTTAACCATTAGATGTAGGTGTGTGTAAGTGTAGCTCGAATCCTTTTTATAACATCATATTAGTATATTGGAGATAATTGATTTTTTACAAAATTAATGAAAAAAATGAGTTTAGGGGGTTGGAGAAGCATAATAAAACAAAAGGACACAAGTGAAGACATTACCTTAAAATCGGGTAACTCCCTTTGGTTTGATCTCAAACGCTTCCTTGGGAAGACTTCTGCCCAAATTAAGGCTTCAAGGAGTAAGAGAGGTAAGTGGAGAGACAATATGGGTAGGGTTTGGCTGAGCCAAAGGCTTTGGGAGTGTGGGTAATGAGGTAGAGATGGGGGCCTTTTATAAGAGGAGAGGAGGGGCACTCTTGTATAGTTACAAAATGTTACTTTATTTTCAAAAGAGTTTCGGATTTTAAAGGTCCAAAATTGATGTATTTAGAGTATTAGGTGATAAGGATTCGAAATACACTCATCCAATCTTTTTTGGACATGTTTAGGTCTTAGATATTACATTATCATTCCATTTTATTTAAATCGTTAAATAATGAGGTCATCGTTGCATCATCATGATGTCATAAATAATTTAATATATCTAATTTCTAAAAATTATAAAAAAATACTATGATGTAGGAAATATTTTTAGATTTCCAATGAATATTTATAGTCAAAACTATTACTTTTATAACCCCATGTAAAAAATGTTTTAGTAAAACATCTCATTTTTGTGTCATTATTACATTAACACTAAATAAAAAGATATTTATGTCATTTCCCAACCAATGTGGCTCCATGGGGTCCCCAAGTTGACCCGTGGATTTTCTTGGTCGGCCATGACACATCCAATGAGGGTAGGACATGTTTTTAGGTCATTTTATTTCATTAAAACATTATTCTTACCATAAACTACACTAATTACCTCTAATCGCGATTAAAAACTTAATAATTTACTATTCACCAAAAAATTATTTTTATCCCATCGAACCACATTTTACTTCTTAATGACAACCATGTATGTAGGATTTTTGAAATTAAAACCACGAAGATGGAAAAATTTCAGTTAAACGGAAAAATCAATTTTTATAAGTACCTCTTAGTGGTTTTACTATTAATCAAAAATTGAAGTTTTTCAGAAAAATGCCAAAAATTCACCCTAAGCTATATTTTATATTCCGAATTAAAAAATGAAGTCTATTTTACAAAATTAAAAACATATATGTCACATTAATTAATTTAATAATTAATTCCCGTTGTCAGAGCAAATAGCGAGTTTTTATGAAACAATAAGTATCAACAGATTGACACTAGTTTAAGTCTGATTTCAAAGTGAAATTAATTTCAACGACCACTATTGGATTTAATGGTAAAAATATATTATAATTTCAGTTTAAAACCAATTCAAAAGATAATATAATCATATAAATAAATTAGATTAAAAAGAGGTTTTGAGTTAAAATACAACATTTTACACTATTCATTAAAAAATGAACTTTATCAGAAAGATACCCAAAATTTACACAAAGTAAATTTTGATGTCCCAATTCTTAAGAAGAGTTCTATTTGGTCTAATATAATGTATAAGAGTGAACAAAACTATATTTAATGACAGTTCTCCATCAAAAGGTGATAAGTGAACCTTTAGTGAAAACTAGTGCATATACGCCTAAAATTGAATTCTTTCCGTATTTTAAGCCTTTATCTTTTATTGGATAAATGTATAAACATTTAAAAACATATATAATCATATTTTAGTTATTTATATACATTCCTGCCAATACAACATCTACATGTTAACTACCATTTAAAATAGTATTATATTATTATTAGAGTGAAACATATGATTTCAAAGGAACTCGTTGTTGTGTATTTGGTAAGCCATCGAGCATAGCGTTCCATTTAAATTAATATTGAAATTTTTTTAAAAAATGTCATATTATTTATTTACCTAGGGTGTTACAATTCCAGTATAATATATATGTTATATAGGTCACATATGTTAAATAATTTCATTCTTTATACATTTCATGTATTGCATGAACGAGTCACATCACTTGAGAGGGCAGTAGTCCACACTTCCTCGTATGAAATTATTGCATTTGCACAACATGAAATGCATAAATTCATGTTTTAAATATATAATTCAGAATCATATAGATAACATAAATACCATATATACCATATATAAAATATAGTGATATCATAATGGCCACCATGAAAGGTGTTAAGAGAAGATTGAACAATCCTCATTTCGTGAGGCAGAAATTCGCCATCCACAGAAACAATATGTTCTTTAACAATTAGATGAAGGTGTGTGTAAGTGTAGCTGAAATAATTCACAAAAAACATCCTAGTATAATTAAGATACTGGTGTTGTTACAAAATAATGGAATAAAAAGAGTTTAGAGTGTTGGAGAAACAAAATAAAACAAAATAACACAAGGGTAGACATTACCTTTAAATCAGGTAACTCTTTTTAATTTAAGCTCAAAGACCTCCTTGGAAAGGATTATGCCCAAAGTGAGGCTTCAATGATGAATATAGGGATATGGATAGATGAAATGGTCAGGGGTTGGCCGAGACAAAGGCTTTAGAGGTGTGTGTATGGTGGTAGAGGTGGGGGCCTTTTATAAGAGGAGAGGAGGGGAACTCTTGGAAAGTCAAAATAAGTAACATTATTTTCAAATGATTTTCGGATTTTAAAGGTCCCAAATTGATATATTTCTAGGATTAGTTGATAAGAGTTTTAAATCCACCCATTCAATAGGTTTTTTACATGTTTATGTCTTAGATTTTACATTATCTTTTCATTTTATTTAAATCGTTAAATAATGAGGTAATCGCTACATCCTCATGATGTCATAAAAAAGATAATTTATTTAATGTATAAAAATTATAAAACAAATACTATGATATAGGAAATCATTTTATCTTTCCAATGAATATTTATAGTCAAAAATATGACTTGTATAACCCCATGTAAAAATTGTTTTAGTAAAACAACTCATGTTTGTGACATTTTTATTTTAACTTTAAATATAAAGTTATTTATGTCATTTTCCTACCAAAGTGGCTCAATTGGGTCCCCAAGTTTACCCATGGATTTTCTTGGTTGGCCATGACACCTCAAATGAGGGTAGAACATGTGTCTAGGTCATTTCATATTATTAAAACATTATTTTTACCTTAAATTACACTAATTACCTTTTATCGCGATTAATAAAACTTAAAATTTACTATTCACAAAAAATTATTTTAATCTCATTGAACCAAATTTTACTTCTTAATTAAAACCATGTTTGTCGGTTTTTTGAAAATCAAATCATCGAGGTGGCAATGTTTCATTTAAACGAAAAATCAGTTTCTTTAACAACCACTTATTGGTTTCACTATTCATCAAAAATTGATGTTTTTCAGAAAAATACCAAAAATTCACCCTAAGCTCTATTTGATATTCTGGATTAAAAAATGATGTCTATTTTTCAAAATTAAAAACATATAAGTTGTATTAATTAATTTAATAATTAATTCCCACTGTCAAAACAAAAAGCGTGTTTTTAAGAAACAATATCTATTAAAAGATTGACACTAGTTTAAGTCCAATTTCAAAGTGAAATTAATTCCAATGACCACTATTGGATTAAATGGTAAAAATATATTATAATTGGACTTTAAAACCAATTCAAAATATAATCTAATCATTTAAATAAAATATATTAAAAAGTGGTTTTGAATTAAAATACAACATTTTCACTAATCATTAAAAATGAACTTTATCGGAAAAATACCAAAAATTTACACATTTTAAATTTTGATGTCCCGATTATAAAGAAGAATTTTATTTGGTCCAATATAACTAATGAAAATGTAAAAAAGTGGATTTAAAAAATGTTCGCCATCAAAAGGTGGTTAATCGACATTTTATAGAATATTAGAATGTTTACGCGTAAAATTGGATTCATTAACATTTTTAATCCTCTAACATTTATTGTAAAAATTTAAAAATATTTGACAAAAATATATAATCATTTTATAGTTAGTTCTGTTCATTCCCGCCATTACAATAGCTAGGCGTTAACTATCATTTAAAATAATATTATTTTATTATTATAGTGCCACGTAAGATTCCCCAGAAACTCGTTGTTGCGTATTGGGTAAGCCATTGAGCATAGCGTACCCTTTAAAGTAATATTCATTTTTTATTCAAAAATATGGATAAATGTGAAAATACCATATTCTTTATTTTCCTGTGGTGTTACATCCTTCCCCCCTTTTGGGAATTGCATCCCCGCAATTTTAAAATTGGGCTTGGAAGATTCATTGAAAATCCCACATCGGAACAAGAGTCAGTAAAACAATCACATTAAAATAATTAAAGAGAAGTACAATGGTCACCCGAGTTAACCCATACTAGTATTATATGTATGAAAACATGGATATGGTGGAAAAAACAAAGGGTCATGCTCTGAGGGAGAGTGATAGTTAACATGTCTAGGAGAAAGTTAACCATAAAAAATCACAAACTTGTGATGGGTTAAATAGTATTTGATTCCCCAGTAGGAAAAGATAACAGAAAACATTTTTGTTTTAAGTTAATCTTCAATGAGGAATTTATTTTTGAGCTTAACTAAATCATATTGAAACACACTTACTTGTCACGTAGACTTTCAAATTTTACTAGATTCCTTAATCAAACTCATATTTTCTCCAAAAGATGAGTATTTAGGAAGACTTGTTCGCATTAAGAGTGCTATAATAAACATCTCAAGAATCACCTAATCCACAAAAGAGAACTAAATATTTCCCATGTCTTTAGACAAAATCCAAAACCAGAACCAAAAAGGTTAGTACAAGATCAGATAATCCAGAAAAAGATAACCCTTTATAAAAAGAAAATCTATTCTTAATCTCCAAAATTTGTCCAACAAAACCAAAAGTTCAACGAAGACCATAAGTAAACCAAACTAAGATTGAAACCCAAATATTTGATGGATTTAATCACATAGTCATCCAAGTTAAATCATATCATTTATCTCCAAACAACATCAGTTTCTCTTAAATTATCTCAATGAAAAGTAATTAACCTAATCACATATCATAGATGATAGGTTAATTATTTCCACAGATAACCCAAAATAAACATACTCTTGATTCCAAAAATCATCTAACTAAAAATAATTACTCAAAATAACCATGGGCTTCACATAGTCAGTGGTAGGTGATAAATACCAGTCGCACTTTTGTTGTGGGTTTGATTCCCGTAGCATTGTCCGACGCGACGGGTTGTCACACAGTCTGCGTGTTGTCCTTTTCCAAAACTATATAATTCTTAAAACATTCCCCAAAATGAGATAAAATATTCAAAAATAATCATAACATATTTTAACATCAAGTTTATCTCACACCTTTCATTTTCCATCATAATATATAATAACCCATAATTACCTCAAAAGTAAGGATCATATAACCCTAAACGGTTACCTTTATAATTATTACCCAAACTTCCACATCGATTGGTCATCTCGTACATGATGCATAATAGAACATACAAAGGTACAATTTGTTGATCATGTTTGCCTGATAGTTGTTTTAGAACAACCACAAGTTTTCTCATTGAATCCCCCATTTTATCCAGTCTCTTAATCAGAGAACCACCATAGTTTCCTTCAAACCTTTTGTCACATTGGTTCCTACTAGATCCATCCATTCACTAAAAAAAGAAATGTCAGTGTGAGTATATCAACAAAACCATCATGTACTAATGAGGAATATAAACACTAAGATATATTTACTCATTCACTTTATCTAAAACTAGGACACTTTCTAAAATCCTAGCCATTATGGTAATGATACTTATTCTTAGAGAATACAGTAACCTCTAAAGTTATATAAACTGACCTCTAATACCAACTACAAGGCCCTAGACTTAATCCTTACCTAAAATTGAATTAAATTAATAATCCACATTGAGGATCTTTTCTGGTTTATATTTTTAGATAATTTGGTCAAAACTATTACATCTCAAAATAATACATAGTAGACACCTCTACTATGTTTCCATAACATAAAAAACATAAAAAGAAACATGTCTAGTTCTATGTTTTAGATAGCATGTCTTTCCTTGATCCAATCCTTGACCCTACTCATCTTTAAGTCTAATGGAAAACATTTCAAAAACATGGGATGAGCATAAACAGTCCAGTAAAGGATACACAAAGAAGGAAAACTGTTAGTTTTTCATAACAACAAGTAAACCATGAATACTTTACCAAAGTAATAATTTTCACCTTTATGAAGTTGTATAAACTCTTCAATGAATAAAAGATCATTACATACCCTGTTGTAACCAAAATATTACCATAAAACCCATATACATTACATATAAAGGTATCTTGGGACATAAAAATACTTAAATGGACTAACCATACGGTCGACTTCCACACATACTTAATGGAATAGCCATACAGCCGACTTCCATACCCAATGCATTGGAGGTTATAACGTATCCACCCGTCCTGATATTCATGGCACCACCTGTTATATGGTTTATCACGTAACCACTCGTAAAATGTCCAAGTACCATCATTACACATTAATATTGAAAATATAAACACTTCAATAACAACATTTCATTTTCAATCACAATAAGTAATTCCAAGATATTGAATTAATCAATCCATTTCCAAAAATCATTTAAAATAGATTTTTGAATCAAAGTGTCCCATACCACTTTGAAGCTTTTAATGGAATTATAATTTTAAAATAGTAATGTCCATATAAATAAATACTGGAAAAACATTTTGATAACTTTGGCTTTACAGATATTGATTTAGAATAATTAATCTTTAAAACATTTAAAATGATATTTTTGTTAAAGAGTTTTTAACAAAATGGGAGACTCATGAATACAAATAATTGCGGAATGAAATTTAATCCGAACTCTATAATATCATGAGAATAAATGGATTCATGATATAATATGTCAAAGGATAGTACACACATCATATAAGAGTGAATTGGTGCATAATAACAATGAAGTCTCAATGGAAATATAAATTGAGATGAAGTCCGTTATAAAGATGGTATCCTTAAATTAAGTATAAATCTATCACATAATTATGTGGGAGAAATATAAATACACCCAATATAAGTGGATATTATGTGTGAAACAATCGGAGTTCATTCACACATAATCTTGGAAAAACAAAACCAATGACATAGATATTTAACTCAATGAAATGAGATTGAGTTATGATTTCCCATACAAGTTCGTAAGAATTTATCAATGAGATGATTATGTGTAGAAATAGTATATCTACACAAAGTATTGTAGAAATTCCAACATAGATATTACAAACATAATCTTTGCATTATAAAATCAAGAAGTAGAGTTTAACCCAAATAATTTAAAGTGGGCCAAGAAGTTCACTTACAGAAGTCCAACAGCCTATCAGCGTCAAGTTAAAATTAAGAAAATGAGTTGATGAGAGAGAAAAAGGTATCTCATCACATGGAAATAACATTTACATAAATAAGGATATATATGATCATATACCAACATAATAGTATGTGAATTAAAAGACATAACAAAATAAGTCTTTATAAAAAGAGGAGGGTGAAAGGTCCCCTTACCGAGTTGGGCAACTTTCAAAATGTACCACCCATTGAAGAAGGGTCATACAATGAAGATGTAAATACCCATATATAATTTTATACTAAAAAAGGTGTATAATAATGGTATGTACATACACCAATCAATGTAAATAGTGGCAATGTAGCTTAAATGTCACAGGAATAAATGTGAGATGAAAAATCCCTTATGAATACTTGACAGGCTAACGACGCCACATAAAACATAAAAAAATGGACTGATGAGATCAAATAGGGTCCCTCATCATATTAAAATAAAATGTACAGAAAGAGGAATATAAAATAACATCCCCCATCATAACAAATAGGAGATTAAAAGATGTGACATAATGGAGAGTACTTAAAAAGAAAGAGAGAGGTTAGATCTCTTATGAAAATTTGGCAGCCTAACGGCGCCACTCAAAACTTCCAAAATGGATTGGTGAGAGAAAATACAGTCTCTCATAATATGAAAATAAAAATTACAGTAGGATTAATAAAAAATAACATCTCAATAATAATAAATATGAGCTTAAAAGCAATGACATAGAAGAGTGTACTTAAAAATAAAGAGAGGGGTAGGATCCCTTACCTCATGTCCGACTTGTCTTGTTCATTTCAATATATTCCTGAATAATAAACCTTGGTCAATTTATAATTGATTAAGGACCTATTTTAAAGATTATTATTCATTAATATGACATGTTATAATTTTATAATAATTGGTTAATAATGTGAGTTCATATCAGACATTTTTGTCGATGATTGGTACATGAGTCAAAAATGAACTTGTTTGAAAATGATTGTCCATGTAGTTATAAGTAAATAATCTACAGAATAGTATTAATGATTTAAATATAATATATATCCATTACATATTCATTTTATTCTATTCCATAACATTTGGAGATAAAAATAAATGAAATGCTCCATTCATGGAGACGGTAGTTCGTACGTACGCATTAACGCTGCTTTCATTTCTTTGTCAAATTAATTAAAAATAATTGAGAGATATTTAAATTATAATTAAAGTATAATATATATGTTATATAGGTCACATATGTTCATTAATCTCATTCTTTATACATTCCATTTATTATATGAATGAGTCACATCTGTTGAGGGGGCGGTAGTCCACACTTCCTCGTATGAAATTATCGCATTTGCACAACATGAAAAGAATAAAGTCATGTTTTAAATATAAAATTCAGAAGCATATATAAAACATAAATACCATATATATCATATATAAAATATAGTGAAATCATAATTTCCACCATGAAAGGTGTTAAGAGAAGATTGAACAATCATCGTTTTGTGAGGCAGAAATTCGCCATCCACAGAAACAGTATGTTATTTAACCATTAGACGAAGTTGTGTGTAAGTGTAGCTAGAATACTTCACATAAAAAGTCCTATTATATTGAAGATACAGGTGTTGTTACAAAATAATGGAATAAAAAGATTTTATAGGGTTTGAGAAGCAAAATAAAACAAAAGAACACAAGGGAAGACATTACCTTTAAATCGGGTAACTCTTTTTAATTGGAGCTCAAAGGCTTCCTTGGAAAGAATTATGCCCAAAGTGAGGCTTCAATGATGAATATAGGGATGTGGAGAGATGAAAGGGTCAGGGTTTGGCCGAGCCAAAGGCATGAGAGGTGTGTGTAAGGTGGCAGAGGTGGGGGCCTTTCATAAGAGGAGAGGAGGGGAACTCTTGGAAAGTTAAAAAAGTTACATTATTTTCAAATGTGTTTCAGATTTTAAAGGTCCCAAATTGATATATTTCGAGGATAAGGTGATAGGAGTTTTAAATATACCCATCCAATAGGTTTTTGACATGTTTAGGTTTTATATTTTACAATATCTTTTCATTTTATGTAAATCGTTAAATAATGAGGTAATCACTTCATCATCATGATGTCATAAATAAGTTAATTTTTTAATGTCTAAAAATTATAAAAAAAAATATGATATAGGAAATCGTTTTAGATTTAAAATTACTATTTATAGTCAAAAATCTGACTTGTATAACCTCATGTAAAAATTGTTTTAGTAAAACAACTCCTGTTTGTGACTTTTTTAATTTAACATTAAATAAATTGTTATTTATGTCATTTTCCTACCAAAGTTGCGCCATGGGGTCCCCAAGTTGACCCATGGATTTTATTGGTCGTAAATGACACATAAAATGAGGTTAGTACATGTTTCTAGGTCATTTCATATTATTAAAACATTATTTTTACCTTAAATTACACTAATTACATTTAATCGCGATTAATAAAACTTAAAAATTACTATTCACCAAAAATTATTTTAATCTCATTGAACCAAATATTACTTCTTAATTACAACCATGTATGTAGGATTTTTGAAAATCAAATCACAGAAGTGGAAATGCTTCATTTCAACGAAAAATCAGTTTCTTTAACTACCACTTAGTCGTTTCACTATTCATCAAAAATTGGAGTTTTTCAGAAAAATACTAAGAATTCACCCTAAGCTATATTTGATATTCTGAATTCAAAAATGATTTATATTTTACAAAATTCAAAAAATATAAGTTGCATTAATTAATTTAATAATTAATTCCCGCTATCAAAACAAACAACGCGTTTTTAAGAAACAATATCTATTAAAAGATTGACACTAGTTTAAGTCCAATTTCAAAGTGATGGTAATTCCAATTACCACTATTGGATTAAATGGTAAAAATATATTATAATTGAGGTTTAAAACCAATTAAAAAGATAATATAATCATATAAATATATTAGATTAAAAAAAGGTTTTGAATTAAAATACAACATTTCTCAATATTCAATAAAAAATTAACTTTATCGGAAAAATACAAATAATTTACACAATGTAAATTTTGATGTCCTGATTCTAAAGAAGAATTTTATTTTGTCCAATATAACATATTGAAATGTCAAAAAGTGGATTTAAAAAGTGTTCGCCATCAAAAGGTGGTTAATCGACCATTTAAAGAATATTAGAATATTTATTCTTAAAATTGGATTCATTCACATTTTTAATCCTCTAACATTTATTGTAAAAAGTAAAAATATTTGACAATCATATATAATCATTTTTTAGTTAGTTATGTTAATTCCCGCCATTACAATAGCTAGGCGTTAAATACAATTTAAAATAATATTATTTTATTATTAGAGTGCGACGTAAGATTCCCAAGAAACTCGTTGTTGCGTATTGGGTACGCCATCGAGCATAGCTTCCCCTTTAATGTAATATTAATATTTTATTCACAAATATGGATAAATGTGAAAATGTCATATTCTTTATTTACCTGGTGTGTTACAATGATAACCCTTAATTACTTAATATAGAAACCAAAAATCCAATTAATCAATAATTAACCATAATCAATCACCACATTTGCGATATATAATCCATCATACATTGCTTATTTACATCATCATCCCCCTCTCAAGTATCATTACTACATGGTTTATGGTTTCCAAAAACTTATAATTCTAGGTTCACTTATAATAATAATAAATTTTAATGATACACATTTTTTCATTAATCATTATATTTGAACCATCTCAAAGTCTAAAACCATTGATCGGTTCCTAGACAGGCAGAACACCATAATACCCCAAGTGTACCTCCCAAAATACATGAGGTTGGTAACTAGCAGTGTGGTTCTAATATGATTAATTAAAAAAATTATACCATCGTGGAAATAGTGTAATAACATATATAAATGATGAAAATAACATAAATCATTTAACACCATAGTATAACATCAAAAATATACAATAATAAACATAACCATTGTAATATCTAAAATTACGCTACAATATAGTCAAAAGGAAAACTTGTCATCAGTCATTTACAATAGGTAAAAAATGAAAATAATATGTAACAAAATATAATAGATTTAAAAGTTTTTGGATATCTATATTGAAACACATTAATGATCTCTATCCCAAAATACAATAACACATCGATCAGAATCACTTTCCCTTGCCCCTACTAGAATTCATAAAGTCAGTTTCTGTGCCACATAGAATCTCGGGCAAGGTGTGAGTACGACTCCATAGTCCACCAACAACAACTTCCCTATATAACATAGTTTTAATATTAAGCGCAAGAGGTGGTTATATATATATATATATAATTTAAATAATTATTAGAATAAATTAATACTCTAACCAAGGGTTTATGGTGACACCTGAGGTTGTACCCACCTATTTCACTAATGAAGGATGTCTCTAAGCACATCATGAAGACCATGCCTACCCAATCACTATAGAACAGAAATAATATAACCATACTAACCCAAACTAACACCTTAGGTCAGTATACCCATCCCCGAGGCCCTACCATACACCAAAGAGGTTGAATTCACATTGGTTTTACCATCAACTGAGAATCCACCATCCACCATGTGCTCTCGGGGAAGGATTCATATCATGATTAAACATTAATATCCATTCACACCTATGGGTTGTATTCAACCTAATTTTATCCTTCAATACCATACATTACATGATATGATAATTATTACAAAGTATATGTGTTCAATTGACATTCCCAATTTGATTTTATTCCAACATTCATTTTTTTCAAAAATATTAAAAAAATCATATTAAAGGTATTAATAAACAACCTAATTAGGGATAATTTAATTTAAATTGTTCATATCAAAAACCACATATGACTTTTAAAAAGTTAATCCAATTAAAAACTCATTATTATATGAAATTTTGTTTCTAATTCCAATTACCATGTTCCATCACCAAAATTAAACACCAATTTATCCCTTGTTCCAAATTTCCAATGGATTGTATATAAGAAATTTTACAAACTATGGGTTCACATGATCTTAATATTTTACATTATTAGGGTGTTAATTCCACTGTTGTATATAATTACATGGTAATTTTTTAAGGTTTTTATTAAAAAAATAATATTAATCATGATAACTGACTTGATAAATTTCTCTACAACAAAAGGGAATAAAATGTTGCTATAAGAGATATTTGTGGACCACCTACATTGGATTTAAAAAGGTAAAGACACTCAATATCAACTAATAGTTTTTATTAGAGTTAAATATATCAAATTATTAGTGAAATTCACAAAAAATAGTATAACATACATAAATATAGCCGAAAACAAACCAAAAGTGTATTACAGTTTGAAAGTATGGGAGATGAGGGATAGAATTGCCTCAATGAGTTTATTATCTTAAATAAATTATCAACATACTAAATATCCGATTATTGTGGAAATGTTAAAATATGAGGAAGAATATTTCTATAATAGATAGTTGTTGCACATTTTTTGGGATAATATTTTAATGAGACGTTTTAAAAAATGAAGGGGAAAAGGAAACAAATATACACCTTGAAAAAAGGCCAGAAATCCCAGGTAAGACAATGGGTCTCACTAGAGATCTGGGGGAGTTTATTAACAATTAAATCCCACTAGAAGGCCAAAAAATGTTGATAGTCTATAATGTACTAGCCAGTTGCATTGTAGCCTCTTGGTTTCACACCCCGACCTCCTTCCAAGCCTCATAGAATCCTTGACGACCCCCACCAAACACCCTTAAAAATATCTTTAAGGAAAAATGTAAAGGGTTTCAGTATTATTTAATTGAATACATACCTCACTAGATTTTTGGGGTATTCTAACCTCTCTATTTTTTATCAATTTATCCTTTATCTTTCATTATGAACCCATTTGAATACCTCAAAAATGATATGTCTATTATGCTATTACACATTACTCATGTTCCAATGTTTCCTCCTATTTCCATCAATGTATCCATATCACACATACCTAAGGGATGATATTCACAAAGAGTGTATTTTCATTTTATTCCAGGATGTGAATGGTGCATTCATAAAGTGGAGATTCAACCCCTAATGTGATGTCATCATCATTGATAAAATGATATTTTTTAGGGTGATACAATAGATGTTGGTAGATATAGAACATGATGATCATCATTGTGTACTTGTAAGGACCCAAACCAGTTTCCCAGAGTCGGTGCCTTATTTGATTATGTTGGAATACATCCAATGTATACTAATCCCTAAGGTACAAGTAGTTTAGTATTATTGGAAACAAGATACCTACATAAGGTTAACATTACAACATGAAGGGAAAAACACTTTTTTATTCCACTAGTAACATCACGTATCTTTGATTATGCTTAAAATTCATTCATAAATTACTTCTTCATGTCCTGAGAAAACAAAACATAAGAAATGGGTGAGATGAAATGCTCATTCAGAGTAAGCAATATATTGGAAGATGATATAAATATTAGACATGGTGATTAATTGAAAACACATGCCATTTATAATAAACATAAAACACATTATGGCAGGAATATGAGCTGAGTAAATAATGCCATAATAAAACATAGTCATGGGTATTCTCCTAGTAAAATAACCACAGGAAAATTCAATTATGAGCTTCATAATGAGGTAATTTCATATGCCAGACATCATAACCATATCGTCCCAGCCTGGTTCTAGGACCATAAAATAATTATTTTGTCAATGCCTCGTGCCAAGACCATAGTTTGTCTCCTTAGACCTACCGATGCATCTAGGGGATATAGTGGGTCCCACCCATCACATAATAAGTCCAATTCATAACTCATATGAGTGTGGTTAAACAGAAACAACATGCCTATTCATATTGAAACTCTCATATGAAATGTAACTATCTTACCCCAATCATTAAAATTAAAACACTAAACATTCCGAGTAATATGGTGAATGGTTTTGGGATAGATCATCTACAATAAATTTATTAATAAATCATTAAATAAAATATGGTATATGACTTCATAAATGATTAAACCCAATAATACCATCGAATCAACAAGAGTGTGGAATTAGATGAAAACACTCTTAAGCAATTCGGGAGATAAATAATCAATTATTTTGAAAAGATGTGTTCTTTTGGAAAAATCATTGTATAAAACAAGAAGTTAATTACAATATTATTTTTATAAAAAAATGAGTTATTTTATAAAGATAATGGTTTCCAATAACATATTATAGAGTTCCCATGAAAATAGATAAGAATTTGAGAAATTCCCTTGAATCGGGCCTGTATTTTTTAAATAGTTTTGAATGTTCCTTTTAAAATGTGTAACTATCCCTAAAATAGGGAAGTTTTATTATTTTTAAACATATATATGATACTCACATAGATCAAATTATGATTACATAACAATACAAAATAATTACATTGAGGAAATTAGACAATTAAAGTATCCCGAATGAAAGTGGATGTTCGGGAGGAAAAACCTTTACCTTAACTCCGAATGTGTTCCTTTCATGAACATAAGATCCAGGAATATGAAAATATACTTGTTAATAACTTATTTCAGAACCTATTAGACATGTATATAGTTTACCATAGTTCTGGTTAGTTGATTTATGTCAATATTTATAAGTTATTGTATTGAATTTCGTTGTTCTAGAGTGTTCGTTTCCTTTATTTTCATATTCGGTTCACTTGATTTTAAGTAATGAAGTGGAAGAGATGTAAATATATAGAATTTAAATTAAAAATTATTTATAAAAATTCATAATTTATAATTTCAATTTCTATCATTTGGTTACATGGAATGAGGATGAATCATTATATGAACACCACATCAATTATTTTGCACTATTTTGAATATTATGAACTAGTTTTGTCATATAACGTAATTATATGTACATATTATGGTAAATTAATATTAATTTGGTTATAAAATAGATATTATAGTCTGGTTAAACCATTAATTCTGTTTCATTACTAGTGATGAAGAATAAATTGAAGAATGAAACTTCGAAGTCCACGAAGGTTATAAATCGGAACCTCACGGATGTTGATTTCATTTATAAAATAAAAAGGAGGGAGTAAGAATATTTATTATGGTTATTCCATTAATATGATATAAATAATATATATAGATGTTAATGGAGTTATCATGATCATTTAGACAGAGGAGTTAAGGAGATGATAACAAAAGAATATAAATTGAAATGAAACCAAATGAAAAAGAAGTGTACTTTACCTCTTGAAGTAATCCCCTTGAGAAACTATTTAAGGGAAGTGGTTTCGATCTTTTGGAAAGACCAAAAACATCATGGATGTGGGGAGAGACTAGGGAAGGGTAATTGGGAAGATCATTTAGGAGAATCACGTCATATATTAGTAAAGAGAAGAGGGAGTGGTGAGGGGTTTTTTAGTGGAGGAGAGGAGTAAATTTTGAATATTCAATTAATTATTTTATTATTTCCCTCAAGACAACCAATATTTTTGATTCGTGTGACCCCTATTAGTAATAATGGCATGTGAGTTCGAACCACGTGGCCTTACTTTATATATGATGTCATAATTAGTGTATTTAACTGATAATTTGTATATACTGTAATTTATCATATTTCACTATTCATCAAAAATTCTAGAATATTAGAAAAATACAAAAAATCCACTCTTACAATTTTTAGATGTGTGGAATTCAAAATTGAAATAAATTTTTGAAAAATAATTTTCTAAATATTATTAATTTAATTTTTAAATAAGTTTATAGTTAATACAAAAAATAACAATCTTGAAGTGCAATTAGTTTTATGTGACATTGAAAAATTAATTAAGATCCCATTATCATATTTCCTTAAGAAAATAAAATAAATTTATTATGTACTATTCAAGGGGACAATTCTATTCATGTTACTATTCATAAGGGTATGTAACTATTCACCAAAAATCATGTTTTTGCTATCAAACTCCAAATGACTTACTGAACACAACTGTAGTTGACCATTTTTTGAAATTCAAAACATAGAAGAGGAAAGTTGGGTTTATAAAATTTTATTCTATATTTATTTTCAAAACCATGGAGTGTTACATTCTTCCGTCCATACAAAACTTTCATCGTCAAAATTCACAGAATATTAACTAAAAAGATTTGGGTATGTCTTTAACATAAGCTCCTCGGGATCCCATGTTGCTTCCTCCATCTTATGGTTTCTCCTTAGAACATTTACCAGTAGAGCCATCTGATTTCCCAATACATGTTCTCTACTATCATGAATCATGATATGATCTTCACTGTAAGATAGATCGGGCTCAAGTTCCACTTCTTCATAAGTGAGTACATGTGTTGGGTCTAGCATGTACTTTCTTAACATTGACACATGGAACACAATGTGAACCTTAGAGTGACTTGGTGTCATTTCCAAACGGTAAGCTACTACTCCAATTCGGTCCTGAATTTCAAAAGTTCCTATGTACCTTAGACTCAATTTACCTTTCATACCAAACGTATAACTCCCCTCCATGGAGATACCTTCAAGAAAACATGATCTCTTACATGAAATTCCAAATCCTTCATTCGGTTGTCAGCATAGATCTTCAACCTACATTGAGCTATTTTGATATGGTTATAGATAATATTTACCTGTTCAATTATTTCTACAACAAGATCTGCACCCACGAGCTTTCTTTCACCAAAATCATCCCAGTAAGTTGGTTTACGACATCACCACCCAAATAATGCTTCATAGGGTGCCATCTGTACACATGAATGGAAGCTATTGTTGTATGAAAATTCTATGAGAGGTAAATACGGATCCCACATTCCTTGAAAATAAAGTGAACAGGATATCAACATGTCTTCCAATGTTTGAATAGTCCATTCTGATTGTCCATCAGTTTTTGGGTGGTAGGCAGTGCTTAAACGAACATCGGTATCTAGGGCCTTCTGAAGACTTTTCCATAATCTTGATGTAAAACATGTATCACGATCAGAAACAATCTATAGGGGTAATCCATGAAGTCTCACAACTTCATTATTATATTTTCTTGCTTAACATTCATGTGGTAGGTCTTCTCTTATATGAAGAAAATGTGCTTACTTGCTAAGACGATCAACAATGACCCATATTGCATTGTTCCTTATAGAAGTATTTGGTAGTCCTATGAAAAATTCCATCGTGATATTATCCCATTTCCACTCAGGTATGGGAAGAGGTTGCAATACTCCTCCAGGCTGTTGTCTTCTAGCTTTCACTTATTGACAAACCATACATCTTGACACAAAATCAGCAATCTCCATCTTCATGTTGTCCCACAAAAAATTATCCTTCAAATCTCTATTCATATTAGTGCTTCCAAGGTGTATAGAGAAATTTTAACTATGAGAATCATACAACAATTCCCTTTTTAGATCCGGTATATCAGGAACACAATGTATCATCCCAAATTTCAAAATTCCATCTTAATATATGATGTCACTAAATATCCCTTCATTCATAGCTTTAATATTCTTTTGAAAATCCCCATCATTAGCTTCATAATTTTTTAACTTTTCTAGTAAATATGGTTTGGAAACCATTTGAAAAATCATTATCGTTTCACCTTCCATGGTTATTCCCATATAAATCTTCACTATATCCATGAAAATAGGATCCCTTTTAACTATCATCTTTCTCAAAACTCCTTGATCCTTTCGATTTAAGGCATATGCCACCTTATTTTCCTTCCCTGGGTGGTAGTGAATCGTGCAATCATAATCCTTGAGTAGATCAAGCCATCTTCTTTTCTTCATGTTGAGTTATTTCTGTGAGAATATATACTTAAAACTCTTGGGATCAGTATAAATCTCACATTTTCACCATAGATATAATGTCTCCATATCTTCAAAGAAAATATTATAGTAGGTAAATACAGATCATGAGTAGTATGGTATTTCTCATTAATTTTTAATTGTCGTCATGCATAAAAAATAGCCCTATCATTTTGAATAAAGGCACAACCAAGTCCTTTATTTGAAGCAACACTATATTTAACAAAACCGTAATTCTTCAATGGTAGAGTCAATATATGATTTGACTAATCGTCTCTTCAGTTCTTCGAAACATTATTTATATTCTTTTGTCCAAAAAAATTCACCCCTTTACGTGTAAGCTTCGTTAGCGGGTTAGCCAGTCGGGTAAAATTCTACACAAAACACCGATAATAACCTACTAAGCCAATAAAACTGCGTCACTCGGTTATGATTGTTGGTGTGGGCCAATCTGGGTTGCCTTTTTCATCGCAGGATCAACTAGAATTCCATACTTAGAGACAATATGGCCATGAAATGAAATCTCCTAAAGCCATAATTCACACTTGATGGACTTCTCATATAATCCATGTCTTACAAGAGTCTTCAGGATAATGCGCAAGTGATTTTCATGATCATAGTTTCTTTTGGAGTATACCATGATATTATAAATAAACACCACTAAAAAATCCTCGAGATATTCCTTGAAAACACTCTTCATTAGATCAATGAAGATATAGGGTGAATTAGTCAATCCAAAAGGCATTAATGTAAACTCGTAATGCCCATACCTGGTCCAAAATTCAGTCATTGGAATACCTTCCGTCCTCACATGCAATTGATGATATCCAGATCAAAAATAAATATTTGAAAGGTATTGAGCTCCATGAAGTTGTTCAAATAAATAATCAATTATTGGTAGAGGATACTTGTTCTTTATTGTTATAGCATTGATCTCCCTGTAGTTGATACATAACCTCATTGATCTGTCTTTCATCTTACCAAAAAGCATAGGGGCTCACCATGGAGAAAAACTAGGGATAATAAATCCCTTATTACTCAATTCCTCTAGTTGTTTCTTTATTTCCACTAATTCCATAGTGGCCAATCTATAAGGGGTCTTTGATATGGCCCTCAAACCAGGAATTAAATCAAAGGAAAACTCAATTTATCATTCTAGATGATGCCCCGATAAATCTTCTATAAACACAACAACATATTTTATCAGAATAGGTACATCCTCTATTTGAACATTTCTTTCCTTACCCATAGTTATTTCATTATCTTCCTCCACTATACTTGAATTTAGTTGAGCTATTGTGTGTGGATCAAGATTAGAATCAGGCGATGATGATTCTGCTCTAAAGATAAGTTGTTATTTATCATCGTCATCAAAAATCGTAACCTCATTCTATTTACAATATATTTTTGCACCATGGTCCATGAGCCAATCCATTATGACTATTATATCAAATTCAATCATGGGTATGATGATGAGATTAGTAGATAAAAAACATTTATATGCCCTAATGGGAACTGATTCATATAACATTGTAGCAATGATACTTCCCTTTGTATTTTGGATTGACTACTCCCTTGTTAAAACAAATTGGAAATATCTTATTTTCATAGAAAATTGGGAAGATATGAAACAATGTGATGATCTCGAATCCACTAAATAATTAGCTTAACATGAGGAAACAATTAAATTACCTACCACCACATCATTAAGAACTTTAACTTATACAGTTGTTATTTCATAAGCTTATCCCTGATCCCTTGGCCTTTTCTATTGCATATTTCCTAGATGTTTTGGAAAATCATTAGTATAATGTACCAACTCCCAATAACTATAGCTTTGAAAATCAATGGATTCTTTCTTCCCTTTTTAGTCACCAACAAGATGGCCATTCTGACAACATTTTTAGTATACACCTTTTCATTTTAAGCATTCACCAGGGTGTTTCGTTCCACAATTATCACTTGGTGGATATTCAAATCTTCCCTTATTCCTCGTTTTCTTATTTCCTTAACCAAGATTTTTAGTAGCCCTCTTATTTTCATGATTTCCCTGAAAGTCATATGACTTAAAGAATTATTTTTCTATCTTGATGGAAAATTAAACTATATCCTTATATGATGAAAAACATTGGGAGACTAGTGCCCGCAGGAGGAATGGAATTTGTCCATCAAATAATGGATCAATTTTTCTGCATGTATTTCATATTTAGTCCACAACATGTCTGGATAATCAAGTAAAGTTATATTTTAACCTTGCAACATTATCATATTTTTTCTGCTTCAGATTCAAGAACTGTCTCTCCATATCTTCTCGCTGCTCACAAGGGAAATAGTTTTCTAAGAGATTTCTTTAAAATTACACCATTCCATCTCTTCTATCTCTTCCCCCTTTGTGTTTTGGATTAATGACCAACACCGATTCACATATCCCAATAGATGATAGAAAACCATGAAAACCTTCTCTCTTTCATTACATCCCAAGGCGAGAAATATCTTCTCAGGGGAACATATCCACTGATCTACTGCAAAAGGGTTTGTAGTCTCATTGAACAATAGAGGTTGTTATCACATAAAGCGATCTAGAATTTCTCCTCCACGTGGTGGATCTGGATGCTCCATACGGGTAAAGTTATTATTCATAACCTGAGTACGTTTTCCTAGTATAGTTATGATTTTCTCAGCACTAGTCACAGCACCAGAGCAAACAACATTATTTTGTGTCGGAGGAAAATCCCTACAGGGAACACATGCATTCACGTGATTTCCATTCCATCCAATAAGCACTATATCTAGATAATGGCATACACTATATTAGGATATGAATCATAATGTATAATCTTATCTTAAAAATAATCAGTAAAATTGATATCTGAGACATGGATAATCCAGTATTCACAAATATGGTTTCATTGAGTAATATTTTACATTTCAATTCGTCATAATGTCCTGTATTGAAAATGTGAATTATCCTAAGCATGTCCCCTGGGAGTGTCATAACCAAGAGTGCAGCAAGGCCCGTTGTCGTGAAACAGTTCCCATTTGAGTCTAGCTCAAAGCAGTGTTTTCGGGTTTTACCCCAACATACATCTGTGCCAAAGCCCCCTCTGTCTTCTTGTATCAAGACAGGGATGTATTTATTGAAATAACCACATAATCTATTACTTACCATAATACTAGGACATTGTTGTATGTATATCCACAAAGACTAACTTACGGACTCTTCCCTAAATCTACATTTCCTAAATCTAGTTTCCAATTATTCTACAAAACTTACTCTGATTCCAACAGTAAGGACCTGACCCTAGTTGCCCATATTTGGAGCCTTATTTGATTACGTTGGAATACATACAAGTAATACGAATTCCAACGAGCCAATTAGTTTACTATTATTTGAAACAAGAATCGTACATTAGTTTAAAATTACAACATTAATGGAAAACAAAAAACTATTTTGTTGCACTTGTAACATCACGTCTCCAAGATTATGCTTGCAAGTCATTCATAAATTACTTCTTCATGTACTAAGAAAATGAAACATAAGAAAGGGGTGAGATCAAACACTCAAAAAGGGTAAACAATATAGTGGAAGATAATATAAACATTAGACATCGTGAATAATTGAAAACACATGCCTTTAATAATAAACATGAAACACATTATGGTAGGAATATGAGATGAGTAAATAATGCCATAATAAAACATATTCATGGGTATTATACTAGTAAAATAACCACATTAACTATTAATTACTATCTTTATAATGGGGGATGTTCATATTCCTAACATCATAACCATGTCGTCCAAGCCTCGTTCTAGGTCCAAAAAATAATCATTTTGTCAACGCCTCGTGCCAAGACCATAGTTTTCTCATGAGACCTACCGATGAATCGAGGGGATGTAGAGGGACCCACAAATCACATTATAAGTTCAATGAATTACTCATATGATCGGGGATAGACATAAATAACATGTATATTAATATTTAAACTATCATATGAAAAGTAACTATCGTTCCCCAATCATTAAACATAAAACACTAACCATTCTGAGTAATATGGTGAATGGTTTTAGGATAGATCATACAAAATAAATTTAGTCATAAAAAATTAAATAAAATATGGTATATATCTTCCTAAATGAATAAACCCAACAATATCGTGGAATCAACAAGTGTGCTGAATTAAATGAAAACACTCTTAAGCAATTCTGCAGATAAATACTCTTTTATTTTAAAAAGAAGAGTTCTTTTGGAAAAATCCTTGATTATAACCAGAAGTTAAGTAAGATAGTATTTTCATAATAAAATGAGTGATTTTATAAATATAATGTTTTCCAAAAAAAATTATATAGTGCCCCTGAAAATAGGTAAGAGTTTGAAAAATTCCATTGAATCGGGCTTGTATTTTTTAAACAATTTTGAATGTACCTTTTAAAACGTGTAACTATCCTAGAAATAAGGAAGTTTTATGATTTTTAAACATATATATGATACTAAAACATAACATATTATGAGTAAATAACAACAAATAATAATTAGATTGAGGTAATTATACAATGAATGTATCCAAAATGAAAATGGATGTTCAGGTGGAAAAACCCTTACCTTAACTCCGAATGTGTTCCTTTCTTGAAATTAAGCTCCAAGAATATGAAATTATAATTTTTAATAACTTATATCAGAACCGATTTTAAATTTATTTAGTTTACCATAATTATGGTTTGTTCATTTATTTCATTATTGATATGTTATTATATTGAATTTTGTCGTTCTGGAGTGTTCGTTTCCTTTATTTTTATATTCGGTTCAGTTGCTTTTAAGTAATGAAGTAGAATGGATGTAAATATCCAGAATTGAAATTAAATATTATTTTTGAACATACATAACATTTAATTTCCATTTATATCAATTTTTTACACGGAATGATGTTGAATCATTAGATAACCACCATATCAATTATTTTGCGGTATTTGGAATATTATGAACTAGTTTTGTCAAATAACTTAATCATATGTACATATTCTGGTTCGTGGATATTAATTAGGTTATAACACATATATTATAGTCTGTTTAAACAATTAAAATGGTTTCATTACACATAATGAAGAATAAATTGGAGAATTAAACATCGTCGTCCATGAAGGTTATTAATCGGAACCTCACAGATGTCGATTCCGTTTATAAAATAAAAGGGAGGGAGTAAGATTATTTATGATGGTTATTCCATTAACATGATATAAATATAGTATATAAATTTTAATGGAGTTATAGTGATTATTTTGACATAGTAGGTGAGTAGAGGATAACAAAAGAAGATACATTGAAATGGAACCAAATGAAAAAGAAGGGTACTTTAACACTTGAAATAACCTCCTTCAGAAACTCTTTATGGGAAGGGGTTTTGGTCTTTTGGGAAGGCCAAAAGCTTCATGGAAGTAGGGAGATACTACTGAAGGGTAATTGGGAAGAACATTGAGGATATTCATGTACTAGAGGAGTAGAGAGAATAGAGAGTGGTGAGGATTTTTTATAGTGGATAGAGGAGAAAATTTTGAATATTTAATTCATTATTTTATTATTTCCTTCAACACAACCAATATTATAGTTTCATGTGACTGCTAATAGTAATAGTGTCATGTGAGTTCTATCCAAGTGTCCTCACATCACATATGATGTCATAATTAGTGCTTTTAACAGATAACTTATATATAAGGTTTTTTATTGTATTTCACTATTCAAAAAAAATTCTAGAATTTTAGAAAGACCCCAAAAAATCACCCCTACCATTTTTTGATGTGTAAAATTCAAAATCGAAATCCATTTTTCAAAAATAATTTTCAAAATATTATTAAATTGATTTTTAAATAAGGTCATAGTTAATTCATAAAATAACAGTCATGATGTGCAATTAGTTTTATTTGACATTAAAAAATTAATTAAGATATCAATATCATATTTCCTTAAGAAGATAAAATAATAATATTATTTAGTATTCATGGGGATCATTACTAAATATATTAATATTCATATTACTATTCATAAGGGCATGTTACTGTTCACCAAAAATCATGTTTGTTCAATCAGACACCAAATAACTTACTGAACCCTACTATAGATGACCTTTTTCTGAAATTCAAAACATATAAGAGGAAAAGTCATGTTTATAAAATTACATTCTATATTCATTTTTAAAATGTTGGGTTGTTAAAGTACTGAAACTAAAAAGATACTCAGTAATCCATGCGATTTAGTCTCTCAAAAAACACATATATCCCAAAGAATCACAGTTCTAAAAAGACCTTCCACTTAATCCTATGCTTTCTTAATTTGGTGACATGTTTAAGAAAACTAAATTAACCACCTAAAACAATATTGATGTTGTCTCCAATTGAAATGAGATATTTTTTTAATCTATGTGGATTTCAACCATCTCTAGATTAACTAGATATTCTCTTATTACTCATATATATGGAACAATACATTCATAGATTAATCACCAACTTCCAAACAATACATGAAAAATCTACATGGATTTCCATAAAAGCCCTCAAATTGTGATATCTAGATAGGCTCATGGTTGATATTATTGTATGTGAATTGTTCTAGGGATAGATTAATTTCCACGGAACCAATAAAATAAATAATTCTTTTTTTTTGAGAATTTCATTGATTACATATATGGTACACTCTAATTTCACATCTGTTTGTAGATGGTAAGCAGTGATCAGATAGACTACTGTTCCAAATTCCTTTTGAAGACCCCACCAAAATATCAAGTTTATATTGGTCACATATAATTATCCTAGGAACCCCAAACATTTATATTATCTCATGTACATATAATCTAATAACTCCTAAAATGTAGAAGGCTCCATGATGGGTACGAACTGAGATGACATCATAATGAAATAAACGATAACCCAAATGCCATAATGTCTAGGAGGAGTCCTCAGGGGGCCATTCACAATATTCATTTACAGAATGACCCCCTTCAACATTTTAATGGTAAATTACTTTAGTAGTATATTAATATATAAATTTTATTCCTTTACCTACATGTAGGTGGAGCTTTGGGAAAAAATGACCAAGTCCTTCATTTCATGCCCCCAATATTATTTTCACTTGTCACAATACATTATGGTTAGATAGGGATGCACAACCAATCTAAAAGATTTTAAGACCATTGTTAGGTTTTTATGCATTATAAGGGGGACTACCACCCATCCAGGTATGTACATAATATATTCATCAATTATGGACTATTCAAGAAGGGGTCCCCATCATAATTGTGTTCCATCGTCATCAAACAATTTAAATCAGATAATGGATCTCTTTCACCCGATCGAGGAGTGAGGAAGTAATGGATGGGGAATCTAATTTTTCCTTTACCTAGTCCTCTTTGATATTAATATAGATCCCTTCAATTAAGGGCATGATATACCACTTAGTAATATGATCTTTAAAAACCCGATATTGGGTTTTCATAATAAAAGTTTTTTCCACAATGTTCCCCCCGAGAGTGTAAGCTACTGAAATGATTGTAACTACTCAACCCATATCATGTCCCTAAGATTCTGATCACAATAGTATAAGATTAATTTTTAACTCTTTTAGTTTTATAAAAAAGACCTCTCCCCCATGAGTTAGAGTCACCAACATAACAAGGCAAATAACATTGTAGCCATCTCCAAGTCATTGTCTGGTAAGTTACATTCATGTGTCCTCAACTACCAACAATCATAAGTGACTAATCACTAATTTTTTATTATAAGAACACCTATGTTTAAACCTAACACGTTTCAATATAAGATTTACTTCTTTCTATATTTACCAGAGTATAGGATTGGAATGTAAATCGGCCACATAATTAAAACTATAAAGGTCATCTCACCAGCATCATACCAAAAAAACATCACCGTATCTTGGTTAGGTCTGTCAGTGGAACTGCCAAGTGGGAGATATCATTGATAAATATATAGTAGTATCCAGTTATCTTAAGGATGGTATGGGTGTTAAAAAAATATTGGGACTCTCCAAAGAAACCACTATATAAACACTAATTGGATTAGTATATTCTCAAACAATAGATATTATATAGTCTTAGAAATGTACTCAATCCATCCCAAACTGAAATTTTTATAATTTGGAATAAAATTTTTGACCCTGAATCACGATAAAAACTATATTAAAATTACTTGTATAATTTTTTAAATTATTGATTAGATCAACATGTAATCAAAATGACAACCAAAACTGATTCTATACATTGATGGATGACTCTGTTTACTAGAAACCTAAAGAATCAAAGAATACTCATTAACTCAAATTGAATAATATTTTATTCATATACATTTTAACAACTCACAAAGACTGTATAAATCACATTATTTGGTTATATTTTCAGTGGCTGGTACCCCAACCATTCATAAATCTTGAAAAAAATCAAACACCTATTTTGTTCTAAAATAAATCATTGATTCACTGTATTTCATATTAGTTATTATACATTACCAAGATAAAGCTCTGATAATATAATCCTACCCTCGATGATATGTTTGAATTCATGGAAAATAGAACCATAACAACATAAGGGTATGTACAAAAATAAAAAACACTTTTTCTTCAAAATATTACACCTGAGATTTCAATTCTCATTGTTCTTTTTACCCCATTCTATAAGGAGGGATATAAATTGGTTATATACCTAGAAAGATATCAATCAAAAATATGATTCCATGGTTGAGTGGATACCTTGACATCTTCTTAAAAAATACACCCTAGAATATATTAACCATATGAGGAATGATATTTTGTTGAGTCTCTCCATTATCTAGGAACTGACTAGCCAACTAAGAGGTGATGCCACCTAATGGATGAATATTCTTTCTTCCATGAACAACATGGACATCACTCTCCAACCCATTTTAAATTATTCAACTATCAATATATTGAAAAACATTCCACTAATAGAATATCATTTGAACTTCATAATTAATGAGCTAGTCCATTCCAAGAATCACATCAAAGAAACCCATTTCTAGAATGAAGAAGCATAATTTGAAAAAACAATTTTCAATTACCAATGAACAACTAAAGAACATAAGAATAACTTCTAACATCAAGCCCAATGGTGGATCAATCATGCTCACACTGAATAGATACTCCACTAACAACTCCATACTATAATAAGAAAAGAATATATAAATGTTAAAAAGAAACTAGTGTGAAACAAGTACGAAGACAGAGTAGATATTACAAAAATCATACCTCAATTGGTTGATAGACCAGTAACAATATTTATCAATAGAGACTCTTCTTTGACTACATATTCCCACTTCCATATGCTATAACCTAACATCCCTATGTCATACACCCTTTCTGAACCATTTTTCTTTGTTCCTGAGCTCTACAACCACCTCTATGGTCTGTGTGGCTAGTAGAATCCCATGTTCCTTACTGTTATGTCATGGCAGTTTTTCCCTCCCCTAAACCAATATATACTTCTGATCCCCAACCAGTACCATCATATTATTATCTAAAAAAATATCACACATTCCCCATATTCCCAAAATGATAGCAGTAGATTGGTTTTCAGGGGCACTAAGATATCATGTTTCCCAAATTCCCACATTTATAACACCATACCTTACCACTCCCTTCAAAAGGGAGTGATGATCAATTGTCATACATAGACTGACCACAACCACCATAGTGATAGTCATTTTTTACAACATATGGATTTTGTAAGATCCACTAACACTACCACTTGATCCCAAGGAGTATATTCATTGGGTGATGATACCCTCACTAATATTCATTTATATAACAAAATATTGATTACTGATATAATAAAATGATGGAAAATTGAACATGTTATCTAGAACATTAATCTCATAGCATAAATCCTCTTCAATTTTCTTAGTGTTAGAATACTCATCACTAGATAGGGTTAGAGTGAACTGGTGATGCTATGTAAATGGGGAATATTAAGTCAGGGATACCATACCCCCTACCCTACCCTCATAAACATGTGGCCCCTATCCAATAATAGTGTATCTATAATGAAATGTATAAAAAATCTTTTTTAGAAATCCTTCGTGTGGAGTCCAACATACTACTAACCCTAAACAAGGATTTATCATCATTGATGTGTTTCCCAATGAAACATGTATATGAAAAATTTCACCCCCTTTTTCATTAGAGTCTCTAGGTTATCTCCAATTGTTTTCATTAAGCCCATCCATAGATGTTTTTCTATAAGAATAATCCTCAACAATGAAAAAAGGAAATTTTGGATGCTAAAATGCAGTGATAATAACTGATATAGTTTGAGTAGTGTGAGGAGTCCCCTCTCCCAAGAATTTACTATACAATAAAGAATCTCATGAATCTAAACAACAATAGCTGGTCTCTAACCGTCTAGATTTTATTGTCCACTAACAGGAGGGGCATGCTCACACTCCCCTTCCTGGTCTATGACCATGGAACTATATGGTGGTCTAATTCTATATGGATAATAAATAATCAGAGAGTGGAAAATTTAAAATTAATATTTCAAACTTGAAGGCGAATCAATAAAAATATAACAACTCATTCCCTTACATACTATCCACCCTACTTTTCCATTAAAACATTTTCTCAAATATTTCACATTATAATGATCTCATTTTTTATCATGATATTGAACTCATAAGATTTATATTCCCACACTTCTAAAATATATTTCATAGTTTCAATTTCATTGGTATGATCAAATAATGTGTCATTAACAATATATTAGTTATAACACTTAATATATCTCTTAATAACACTAAATTTAACTGAAAACTATCTGAGAATTCGTTTATATAACCTTTTATATCAAGGTATCATACTGGAAATTAGAAATATAAGGTTCTTACATAAACTTATAAAAAAAAACTATATAAGGTGGGTTTGACACGATAAATGGGAATCATTTTTTTAACCATAGGAAGATTCAAAAACATACATTAATATCTAGAAATCAAATATAAGGCACACATTATTTGTAACACTATGTTCCTATCATAATACCTGAATGCACACCCACTAACATTACATACCATCCAATGTAATAAAATTCCAATATTTAATAACAAAAAAAATAAGTAGCACCAATCAATGGGGGAACCAATAATTCATAAAATAAAAGATATAACAACAATCCCACCATTGGATAGTTGTATTTTTTCATGTACATGGGTTAGCTACATCCAGGAACGAGCTCATTACCAATACTTAACACACTTCTAGTTTCCAGTATACCTTCCAAAATATTAATTAAAAATAAAAATACCGCTTATTCTACTTTTTAAGATCCAATTTCCCATACCATTAATATGTGCTTATATAAAAAATAATGCAGTAAAATATATGTGCCTCCCTATATGCCAAATTCGTCCAACTAGTGGTGGGGGTCTGGTAAGATTACTTGTGGATTATCTATTCTCATTGTTAGAATGTGAAAAAATTTATAAATAATGGAAATAAAATACATCATATAACCCCATTGGCTAACATTGATATAATAGATAATAACAAACAAATCCAATGTGATATGGAAAATGATGATAGAAGTCTGTCAAAAGGAAAAAATGTCATAGGTTATACACAAAAGTTAAAAAATTAACAAATTGGGAAACAATATATACTGGACTCAAAAGTGTCTTGATCTGTAGCCCAAATCTCAATCCATATCTCTTCCATAGAAAACAATCACATATCAGTCATATGACTTATAGTTTTTTAGGTTACTAAATAGTATCCAATGTATAGTGTGAGTAAAACTTTTTATTTCACCAATAAACATATCCCTAAATAAAAATTTTTAAATAATAAGTACATTTAAAATATCTATATTAAAAAATATAATAAAAGAATAATAAATTAATAATCAAAATTAAAAACATGAGCTATGTGGCGACACTTGAAGTTCGATCAAAATGCTTCATACAATGTTGGATATCTATGAGAACAACATAGAGATCATTCCAACCGAATCACCCAAACCCATAACTTATATACCCATCCATGGTGTAAAACATCACCCAAGGGTATTATTCTAATCCACAACGCCCTATCATCCACTTTGGGGGTGAATTAATCCCAGGTTTAACCATTAATCAATGATCTCACTCATCATGTCCAACTAATGGTTGAAGTCACCTAGGGATAAACCATTAAGATTAGTATCCAACTGGTGGATTGGTTCAACATATGTTTAACTATCAAATCCTTCATTTCCATGATACAATTAAAATTTAAAATTACAATGTTTCAATAAACACTGATGTTCTGATTTAATTAAAACATATATTTTCAAAAAAAAATTCACAAAGACCATCTAAAACATTATAAACAAAACATATATGCCAAATTTATCGTACCATGTTCATTTAAAAACCATATAATCCAATTCAAAATGAAATATATATCAAAACACATTACTAAAGAAAATAATGTTTCAAATTACAATTACAATGTTCAATCAGAAAAATTAATACCAACCAAAACAAAGATACCAATTCCCAAAGCATGGGATATAGCCTCGAATAAGGAAACCATTGATTATACTACATTCGTTTATCCAGGTGTTAATTAAAATGGTTTTTACACTTCTATGATATGGTTTTATCTATATTGAAGAAAAAATAATGTTGGGAATAAGAACCAACTTGATTTTTATCACTATCACTTAAAAAATTAAACATGACTTTGGGATGTACTTAAGAACCAATTAATTTAGGCCTAGGGGGGACACATGCTCTATATACAACTTATTAACAAATAATTAATGATATAAATGTTGAATATAAATTCCATAAAAATAAGAGAAACGAGATACATCTAGAAAAACACAACCCAATAGTGAAAGAAAGAGAGAAAGGAAGGGGTATATGGGAAAAAACATAACTTAAAGAGTTTATCACTTGAATCTGAATAACAAGATACTAATGATCATAGGATTTTATCCATGTAATAAGAGGATAAATATTTCTTCTCCAAATGAGGGTGAAATTACTTTTTATGAATATTATTTAAGTGATGTATATTAAAGAAATAAGAGGGAAACGTAAAACATATACTTATTAAAAAAACATGGACAAAACCCATATGTTGGATTTTGTGTCTCATTGAAAAACATGTTGTAATCTATTAATTATATAATCCTTCTTTTAGTCAACATACTAGATGGTGGAACAACATATTTTTGGTTGGATGGCTCGACCTCCAACTAAGCCTTTCAAACACCTTCGGGACCCCCCGTATAGTGACCAGTAAAATTCAGACAAATGTATCATTACTAATTGTATGAGTATTATTAATATAACATGATTTTACACACCAAAAAAATATAAGTATAGTTTCTTTGAAATCATGGACATATAAAAAATTGCTTCATAAATTAACTACATCATCTCGCACTTAGTTCTTCATAAATATAACCCTTCTTATACATATTTACATAATACATTTCTTCATAACTATGGAAAAAACATAAGTAAGGGTGAGATCTTATTCTAATTACATTTAAATAGGGGATATATTTATTATCACATAATAAAAATATGAGTGTAATTTGTGAGGCTAACATTTGAGAATTATTACCAACACATCATATATCATAATCATGAATCATAGAATTAAACATGAAAGTTAATATAGCATAAATCATAATGTAATCAAATAATATGAGCCATGAGTGATCAAAAATTTAATAATACCAATATTTTTTGAATAAAAATATAAATAGAAGACATTATTCCAGGGATACATACTTAGGAATTTTAAAAAAGTTAAACATATAATAACCACTCATATACAAGCTTTGGGTTTTGGTATTACCTCTCATGTACAATTTTTTGATTTTGAAAACCAATCGTGTAACAATTAAAATGATAAAACATTAATAATTAATAAATTTATTGTAGTGAGATTTATTTTACACCAGTCACATAATGAAAATGAAAAGTATGTGGTCTATAAGATCGCAAAAAATCCATCATATTAAGACCTATAAAAATGGGGTTCATAAAAATATTATCATTTTATTATAGCACCAACTGTGAAATTGGAATGGGTTTCATAAACACAATTTCATCATAAACCATCTTTATGAAAGTTTATTATTGTATCCGTAGGTTATTTTCAAATTAAATAATAAGAAACACTGAATTTTTTTATTATTGATTAATCAAAATATCTTTAAAATTTATTGAGGAAAAAATATTTTCATTTTTTAATCCTTAATTTTAAATTCAAAATTTTTTAAAAAATTTTGGATATTTTTTTCATGGAATATAAAATTGGAATCCTATAAATGAAGATTAAAAAAAATTGATTTCACATAAAGGTTGTAATGTTCATTCATGTTGTATGAGTTTATAAAACATTTCTTTCATAATTTTTTAGATAAGTCATAGAGTAACTTGTTTGGAAAATAATAAGATGATTCCCATAAAATTTTTTTATAACAATATAACAATAACAAAGAATTTGAATAATCTTATTAGAAGATAGACATCTTTCTCTATGTTTTTCTTATAAAACATGGATACAAAAGGAAAAGGATTTCTAACAAAAGAGTAAAATTAATTTGATTTTCATTTAAAAACTATTTTGCCTCTCTTGAGTACATACAGGGAGGAAAATGAAAATAAAACATATATTTTAAATAAATAAACATATAGTAATAAAATTAATAATTTTATTGATTGGTATAAAATAATATTTTATTATCATGGTCATATTGATAAGCAATCCTGATAAATATTGAGATTGTTATATGAAACCCTTAAATTTTGGGGAACATGAGAATCATAAACCCCATGAAAGAAAGAACCCTGTATGGATACATATATATATCCCATAATTTTTACTAATGTAATCATAAATACATTCATGGGATTTATGTACACCACACAAAAGATACAAGTGGTATTAATGTAACGTGTCCCATAGAAATAAATGTGTGACGAAAATCTCTTATATTGGAATCTACTTGACTCGAACGAACCATAAAATCATATATAATAAATTAAATTTTATTATAATTATATAAAATAATAATTTATATACTTATATTAAAATATATACCTATAAACATAAATAAAAATATGCAAAAATAAACTAAAATATTTATAGATATGGTAGGTTATACGTATGCATGACTGTTGTTTTAAAATCTTGAAGGATTAACTAATGAATGGTAAATAATAAATATACGTAAAATAACAATTATTATATAATATATTTAATTTATATTCCTTAAATTTATCCTTATTATAATCGTTTTTAATTGTTAATGAAAAATGAATGACATCACTTTTTGGGGTGGATGTACACACATACGCACAAATGACGTTATCAATTTTCAATAGTCTAGAAGGTAAGAAAGTAGATAGGATATTAACCCTAAATATTTATTTTTATGTAATAATTATAAATTGTAAATATTAATGCCATTATAATACACATAAATAAATGATGGTGATGAGAAATGAATTGTATTGCAACATTGTGACGGTAAGTCATAAGTATAAATGAGTGATACTTAAACTTCCCATTTGATTGAAAAGTGTGTATATGATGGTTTTTTCATAATAATTATAACATTTATGAATATTTTGGATACATAAGTTATTATTTTATGAGAAATACTATATATTTATACTAGGTAAATAAGAGCATAAAAAGAATGTGATCTTTTATGGTGATTAAATATTCCTAGAAATAGATCCATTATATATCCTCCAATGTCCTCTATTATTTCTAATTTAGGAAGATAATAACCTCCATAATTTTGATAGGGAACTTTATAAGTAAAATCATTAGAGGGTTTTAAAGATAAAAGGATCTAGATGGTGTGAATAATTAAGAGAAGATTTTCCAATTTTTAATTGAGGCATGGAGAACATTAGGAATTTTATTAAAGAATAAATTATAATTCATTAATTAACAAAAAATACAACAAGTATTGATAGGAATTAAACTATAAAATATTGTAGGTTTTAAATTACATCATCCAATATAATTTATATATGTTTGGGTGAAATTGTAACTATTATGATTCTGACAAACAATTTTCTAACCAATTAAAATTTTCACTACGGTAGGGTTATAATCATTATTATAGTATATAAATTTTATAGTTTGAAATAATTTAATTAAATAAAATATTGATAAAATATCATTATTGTCAATTGTGGCCTTATTTTTTTTTAAATTGACTAAAAATATATAAATAAAACCATGAAATCAAAAAATAATATTTTAAAATGGAACTATTATATCATATTCACCTAGAATTTATTTTGAAATTATATCTTACTCAAATTATATCACTTATAATATTTTTAGAATAATTTATATTATTTTTACAATAATTGAATAAATATTTTTTTGGCATTGTGTAATCATTTAAGTTTATTATATAACACCTAAAAATAGAAATAAATTACCACAATTAATATGATTTCATAATAAAAAACATATATTAATATTTTTTAATTACATGTTTTGGTACCTATGTTATCACATAAATTATATTTAAAACTAAGAGACTCATATTTTTTAACTTTCATTGATTTAAATAGTATATAAATCATTTCCATGAAAAATATTCTATTAAACAAGTCAATTTAAAACCTAAGGTTATAATAGTAGAATTAAATTAATTCAAAATAAAAAGTATTAATAAATATGGAATTATCAATTATTTTTAATCTAAAATAACCCAATTTACCCTGTATCGCTGTAATAAATGCTACAACAAATACTATTCATTTTGACTAAAAATAATAGCATCCTATTTGAAAATTTTGAACATCTAGATTAAAAAAAATATTTTCTATTTATATAATTAAATACATATAAATGGAATAAATTAATTTTTAATTATATTCAAAAAATGTGACAAAAATTGTTTTTTTAGAAAAATACATTTTTAAGTATAAAAATGGATTTATTCATAACTGATGAAAAAAAATATTTTTTTTAATGGTTTACATGTTTTATCAATTAAATAATAAATAAATATAATTAAAATAATCCACCAAAACTGAATACATTAATTTATTAATAAAGAAAATACATTGTTCACATATAATTTTTATTTCAGAAAACAATCACTTTTATTTTCAAATAATTTTTTATTATATTAATTTAATAACTAATGATTTAATTTTATAAATGTGAAAACCTAATATTTTTAATAGTTTAGTTATTAATATTCATACACATTAATCCAGTGACAATGTGATAAGATACACATGATATTTTGATAATTTTATGTGGTGCGTCTAAAATCAAAGTATAACATAATGAAAACTATGTAAGAAATAAATATATATATGGATGGATATTTCATAAAATTTTCTAGTTATCATATTACACCTTGATAAAAATTAATTTCACCCAAAAATTTCATCACTCTGATACAAATATATGAAGATTATTCTGCCTCTTCACATCCTTAGGTTCACATATAGCTTCCTCAATTTGGTTGTTTCACCACAAACCATTTACCGTGTGCGTTTTCATGTTTTTTAACAAATTATCTATATGATACATAATATATATTGTTTATTATTAATAATAAATATATTTCTCTTTTATTATAACCTATAATTTCATCACCTCTTAAGGATCAGGTATTTACATCACTGGGAGAGATACATGGAACACATCATGAAAATGAGAGTGATTCAGTGGAAGTGAAAATTTAAAAGCCATCATCATGATATAATGAAGAATTTAAAAAAAGCTAATATAACTAGAAATTATATTTCAATTTATATAAATATAATCATCCTCTTCAATGGATATATTTATAAGAGAAACATGTCACCAACTTCAAACTATTTATCTTTCTAAAATAATTACACATAACTTTTTCTTCGGATTTGAGTGCATCATATATTAATTATAATGGATCAAACCTTCTCTTAAAATTCCTTAGATAAATCTATCCATAATAAATTACATTGTAAAACATCATTCTAGTTTGTTTGGGTTATATAATACATTACATAGAGTTCTTATAAGGATTCATCTGAATGCTATAATAGAAGATATTGTATAAAACTTCCACCAAAGTAAGGCATCGATCGTAACCACATTTGAAATCCATAGAAGAAGCTCTGAACATGTCCTCTAGAGGTTTAATAGATCTATTATATTCACCATATATCTTAGAATTTAGTGTTGAAACTAAACTCTGTATCCAAATACTATTGCATAATTGTCCAAAAAATTTAGGAAAACCTAATATTCCAATTAGAATCAATTGATAGTGGAACACCATGAAATTTGACCAATTTTTTAATTTATATTATTTATGATGCTTTCTCCTGGGTATGCGCATTCAACCTTTAGAGGGCGCGGGGCTATTTCCCCGCATTCCCGCTTTCAAAAGGTAGGCGACATTTTCTCCTTATTCAGGGTTGTTTGCTCCTAGATCAAAACATGATGATGTGAAGTTGTTTCTTCCTTCCGTGGATTCCTCCTCGGAACTCGTCACCTAGACCAGGTCTCTCTCATAGATTAATTCATGGTTCTTGAATCTCATTCCTGGCTCCATATCTTCATGGACGCCATTTAGTTACACTTCTTATGCCAAGACATTCCATGGGGTCTTGACATGGTAGAAACATTCGGTCGGAGTAGACGGTAACATCAGGCTTGTTGAGGCATATCTGGATGTGTGGACATTGGAGAACCTGTATTCTTCCTCATAAGAGGGAATCTCAAGGGTGAAGAACCCGAGGCATCCCACGTCTGTCGTGGGGTATCTAATGTCGGATTCATGTCTCTGAGGTTTTTCTCAGCTTTCCATGTTTAACACAGGGTCTTCCGTAAGTTTAATGTCCAACAGAGACATTTATGCCAATAGTGTGTATTCCTTGGTTTTCCTCAGGCATCCCATGTCTATCACAAGGTAGGTTGTGAGTTTAACATCATGCAAAGATGGTTTGGGAGTGTTCAGAAGATCCTATAGTGATGGATTATACTGGTATATCCCAAGGAGTGAACACAAGGAAGATGGATGGATAAGAACGACCAATGAGGACAAATATGAGATGGTGATCCCCATGGAGGGGATATTTCACAACGTAATGGATGATCTGAACACCACTGAGGGTGGATCTGGGAGAGAGCACCCTAGGATGGGGGACACCATGGTTTACCAATGGCTGGGATAGAACCTCAGGGAGGTGTCCTACATACCCTATGTAGACTACAGGGATCAAAAACCATGTATTTTGAAGGATGTGATAAATTGGGGTGTACACAAAGGACAACGACCCGGAGACATGCTAGTGCTTACGCATGAATTGTGGCCCCATTACTGCTAGGAGAAGTAAGGGGGTATATGGCATGATCTTACCGGGATGTGGCGGCCAGGGTGAGGATTAAAATGGTTGATGAAGTGATGGGGGATGAAATATGGCCATAACAAGGGCAACGATGAAGTATGTCTTAATCCTCGTAGAGACCTCATGCGCATCCCGGTGGAAGGGAATCAAAGTCCTCTTAGATTGATGAGACTATGGGACACCTGAGGAGGTGACCCATGAGAATGGATGCCTGGATGGGTCATCAAGAAGTGGAACATCTTGGTTGGGGCATGAGCTTCCCGATACACGTGGGATCGAGGGATATATTAGGATGAGACATGGGTGATGGGGCTTGAACCTCATAGAGGCTTCCTACGTATCCCCATTGTAGAGAATCAAAGACCACATAGTTCAAATTGTGAATATATTTTAACATCATGCCGGTCTGGGGCGAACCCATGATGGTTGGAATGACCGGGTGGTGGGCTTGAACCTCGTAGAGGATTCCTTCGTACAATGCATTAAAATAGATCAAAGTCCTATTAGTTTGGGATTGGTTGGGGAATACTCTCTAAGGCGGCCCAAGGTTGTGGATTGGGGCTAACACTCTGAGGTGGCCCATGGTGGTATGGGTCTTACGCTCTGAGGCGGCCCAAGGTGTATGGTGAACCGACGTGAATGGGGTTGAAATGTCCAATGGGTGATGGGATTGACCCTCATTGAGGCTTACTATGTACCATGCCTTGACATGGATCAAAGTCATGTAGTTCGGAATGGGTTGGGGATTACACTCTCAGGAAGCCCAATGTGGTGGGGCTCAAGAAAGGAAGCTACTCGGGTGCCGCTATGGTGCGACAATGGTGGATGGGGCTTAAGCAAGGAAGCTGCCCGGGTGCTGCTATGGAGTGGCAACGGTGAATGAGGATTATACAAGGAAGCTGCCCAGGTGTCTCTATATAGTGGCAATGGAGAATGGGGCTTACACAAGGAAGCTACCTGGGTGCCTTCCTCATGTCGGGCCGTGAGGACATCCCAAATCATTGGTGGGTTGAATCCTTCATCTATGTGCTATTCCATAAGTAGGACAATTCTAAGGGCATTGGAATCAGTCCGAACAAAGGAAGATGAAAAGTGTGAATCACATGCCTAACATTCGGAATGCAATGATGGTGGCGTGACGATAGAGGATAAATGTTGACCATGTTCGAAACACAACATCCATATCGTGTTAGCCAAAAATAGTGACAATCAAATGAGGGTCGACTGCTAACCATGTCTGAAACATAGGTCCTGACTCAAAGTGTTGTCTAATGTCTTAAGGGGCATTGGCCCAGGATGATAGGTGAGCCAATGCGGCATGGGACGAAGCTATTGGGGGGTCCCTCAGAAATGGATGTGGATGAAGATCTGGATGAATGACACGCAAAGCATAAGGTGGAGTGATGGAATGTTTGATCGGATTCCAACACTCTTGAAATTTAACCACTGCAATCATGGCATAAAGAATCTTATTCTTGGCACACAAGGCATATCTCCTTTAGAGCAAGAGGTATCCTATGTTCGAAACATAGGTATTACTACTGTTTAAAGTCAGGTAGATAGGACTGTTGGCATCTCATTCTTAGAGAATAGGGCATCTCTCATTTAGAGCTTGGTACATCCTATGTTTTGAAAATAGGGATCACTACAGTTTAATGAAATGTAGATAGGATTGATGGTATCTCATGCTTGGAGCATAAGGCATCTCTCTTTTAGAGCAAGTGGCATCCTATGTTTGGAACATAGGGATTGCTATAGTTTATATTCTTGTAGTTAGGACTGCTGGTATCTTATGCTTGGAGCATAAGGCTTCCCTCCTATAGAGAAAGAGGCATCCATAGTTTGAAATATAGGGATTACTATAGTTTATTGTAATGTAGAAAAGAATTTGTTAATCTTATTCTTGGAAAATAAGCCTTCTCTCATTTATAGAAACATACATCCTATGTTTGGAACATAGGGATAACAACAGTTTAAAGTCAAGTAGATAGGACTACTGGAATCTCATTATTGGATCATAAGGCATCTCTCATTTATAGCAAGAGACATCCTATGTTTGGAACAAAAGGATTACTATAGTTTAATTTCATGTAGATATGACTGTTGGCATCTCATTCTTGGAGCATGATCCATATCTTGTTTGGGGAAGAGGAATCCTATGTTTGGAACATAGGATGCATTACATTTTATAGTCCTGTAGATAAGACTTTTGCCATAATATGGGTAACAATGGGTGGTGTTGAGACTTACGCAAGGGTGGCCCATTTTGGTTCAACCTGGCATAGGAGCCAAGTGATAGGGTTTGTAAGAGTTTTATGAGGAATTTATCAACTCAATGTACTTAGGTAATTGATGATTATAATCTAAACTCATGACATAAGAAATTATCCAAGAAAAATATGTCAACATAAGGTGTTTCATTGTGTGGGGAAGATTATCTCAATTCACGGTATTCCATAGGTGGATGGTGGGTGTGCATAAGGGCACAATCAAAAATCCCTAAATCCAAGCCTGAAAAGTTCATGGTGGGACTCTCCACTTTTCATGGGGGTTAGTGATGGTACTGTTTCACGCAAATAGGGAAGTTGTGCACTTAATTGAGGTTGTTGCGAGGAAACCCTCGGGTCGATGCGAAATAGTAGAGCTGGGCATTAAAAAGGGGAGATGTGCGCTCATTAAAGGCATCAGGCATCCAATCTTGGATCCAGGCACGCAATACCGGAGGCGGGCGTGCAATACGAAATTCGGGAAATCTATACCAGACGTGGTCGCGTAGTAGTGGTGTCGGGCACGCAATAGCGAAGGAATTGCACGTAATATGGGTGCAACATCAGTGCATGAAAAATTTCAGCATTGTGGTTCTGTTTCATGCAAAAATTTACTCTTTTCATGAAAAATTGGGATTTGTGGTGCTTTTACACGCAAAAGGGTAGTTTTGTCTGCCCGATGGGGGGTTTGCGCCCAAGGGTGAAATATTTGGACTTACTCGCATCAAAGCAGCGGCCGACCCCTGGGGGCTCTAGAAGAAGGGGGGGGACATGTATTTATAGGAGGAATCCCAGGTGTCGGTGTGTGTAAAATTCCACAAGCGCAAACGGTTTTCCATCGTGCCAGGTGGGGCACGTAAAATTACACGCACGAAAGGCAGTGCACATAAAATTCTGCGCATGCATAGATGGGAACGTAATATTCTGCATGTGCAAGGATGGGCATGTAATATTACATTGACACAAATGGTTTTCCGTGTGACACTCCTTTTCTACACGCAAATCCATTCAATGCCTTAAAACCATCTTGGATTGCCATTTCTAGCACCCCAACATCGAACAGCCATAACATCTGATCTGTAACTCTGTTTGGGCTCCACGACCAGTCAAATCGAATCTTGCAGAATGATCTATGCTCCAGGATAATTTTTTGTATCTTCTAAAAAATTATGGGGACATGTTTTTTGGGGTCAAAATATTTCTTATAAACAGGATTCAGAGATAAATACTCTCTTAAATCAATTAGGTGTGATGAATTTATATATTTATTTACTACAACCCATATATAATTATTCCCATTATATGTTTTGGGGAGTTGGATGAAAATATCCATGGTGTTATTTTCCAATTTCCATTCTGGTATGGTTAATGGTTGTAACATCCACTTATTCTGCTACTTCTCAACCTTAACTAGCAAAAATACCAAGAACTGAGATAAAAAATATAAAAAATAAAACTTTAATCCATCCCACTAAAAATATACTTTTAAATATAATTATATCTTCACACTTCTAGAATGAATAGAGAATTAAGACCTATGAACCTCCCCTAATAGCACCTGAAAATATTGTATGGATGAAACACATAAACGATTCATGAATCTTATCATTACATTAAAATCAAGGTTAAACACACAAATATTTCTCAACATCTTTTATAGTTCTACGTCTAGTTTTTTCACCTATTTAATATTTACATAGATTAATTTTTGAACACTCACTTGATATGGATAATATTTTTAAATTAATGTTAATATTTTTATATCTATGATTTAAAAATATTTTAATATTGGATTTTTTTTATCCTCTTCATATATAATGTATCATATTCTTTTTGATTCATAGCATCCACCACCTTTTTTTCATTACTAGGTTCGTAATGTATAGCGATGTCATGATGGTTAATCAACCCTAACCATATTTTTTTGTGCATATTCAATATTATCTATGTTAAAATATGCTTGATATTTGATTATCAATATATATATATATATATGAAATCATTCTCCGTAAACATAATTCCTCCATAGATTTAATGTAAAAACATACCACACCTTACTCGTAATCATGAGATGGTTAATTGTTTTCGTGAACCATTAATCATCATGAAGAATAAGCAATAAAAATATTTTTCTTCATGATAAAACATCTCAATTAATTACTTCATTCATCATTATAGATTATAAACCATATTATAATATAAATTAATGTATTCGTGGGTTTAATATCTAACCATTTATTTATTTCCTTTAAATTTTCATTACATTTATCTATCCATAAATACTAGGATCATTTTAAAGTTAACATAGTGGGTGAAGAAAAAATAATTGATAAATTCTTAATAATTAATTAATAATATACATAAAAAACAATAAACCTATGTATCTCAATTAATATGGTTGGATTGGACCAACATTCCACAACTTCTTTATTTGATGGATCAACTTCTATACTCACTCTTGAAATTATATGACCCATGAACAAAACATTTTGATGAAAAAATGTACATGTGGAAACTTTTGAATAACGGGTCACCTTCCTCAATATCATCAAAAAATCCTAAAATGTTCTTCATGTTCTTCCCTGATCTTTGAATATATATATAAGAATATAATTTATAAATACTACCACAAACTAATCAAGTACATATTTAAATACTCTATTCATTAAATCCTTGTAGATATTGGAGGAATTAGACATACCAAATGGAGTCACTGTATATTTATATATTGTATAAAATATTCACAAGATTTTATTATGAATATCCTACTTCCACACCCTTAATTGATGATAGCCAAAATGAAGGTCAATCATGTAAAAGTATAGATATCCACAAAATTGATCAAACATGTCATCAATATGACTTGGATGATAATTATTGTTGATTGAGATCTTGTTTAGTTCACAATAGTCAATATAGAGTCATGTTAATCTGTCCCTCTTCTCATTAAAAATAAAATGGCATCCCAAGGTGATTCACTTGGCCCAAATAATCCCTTGTCAATATTCTCCTAAATTTTATCTTAAATTACTATATCTCAATTAGGGTCGTTCTATAAGGAATAATTGAAATAGATGTATCACCATGTATGATTTTCATTTTCTCCCCATTATATTTGATAAATTCCCCTTTTTAATATGAATCATAACCTATAGATTCAATGTAATTTCCATAGGATGTTCATATTTATCATCACACTGATAGATGATCATAGTTTTGTTATTAATATAAAATATGACTTACCTTCTTCACCAATTCATATTTTTTAAAATATATAAAGAAAATACATTCCCAAAATAAACTAAAACTCAAATAGAGGGAGAATAAAAAGATTTTTAGGAATAAAATCCACACAAACATCAAACGGATAAGAATCATAGACTTGGTATATGATCATTAAAGCATTAGTGTTTTTACTACTAATTCAACATCTAATCATTGAGGTGATAATTTTATATCATTATAAAATTATTTATTAAATAAAAAATTATGTTGATATAGAATCAAATTATATAGTATTAGTTCGAGAGTGATGATTAGTGTAGCTTTCACCACATCGTTATCACACCCTTCAACATTAATAGTGATCACATGATATTTCCCTTTGTCTCCAGGATGAATATGTTATTGATGATAATCATGTACATTAACCATAATATTTTGGAACTAATTATCATTATTACCATACTCCAAGTATTGGTATCACTGGATTACGGATGGTTCATTCTATGGTGATTTCACTTTATTCAAATCATTAGAAAACGTTTTCTCATCTTTTTCTCAATAATTTATTCTATAACCTTACTTTAAAAGTATAAAATATTTATTAGTATCTATATTCCAATTTCCTCTTTATTTTCTTCCATATGTTGATCATAAGGGAAGATCCATCTTCTTCTCTATATGGTTTTTCACAATTTCTGTTGAATTTGTTATTTTTTCTTATCAAAACTATGACATTGATGGAAAATAATAATATAAATTTACATATTGATAACACATAGAATGATTTTTTATTGATAAATAAGCCTCGTCAGGTTAATTCCGTTTAGAGGCTAGGTTTAAGGAAATAAAAATGGTTAAGCCTTAGTTTTAGATTGGATGATATTACCAAAATTGTACCTCACAAGTCTGTTGATATTTTACTCATAGGTGCAAATGGGTTCAACATCCCTCTATTTTTTCACAAGGAATAAATTTTACATTTTTTAATAAATATTATAATGAATGTTTATATATAGAAATAATCTCTTGAGTCATCCCACTCAATTGATTCAATTTCATCACGTTCCCTCATGTTCCTGATAAGAGCCCCCCATTAATATTATCCACCTTCTAAATGATAAATTTCTAAAATAACCATTTCAGGTTCTGACAAATTCAAAATTGAAAATATCTTTTCAATGGTGCTAATCCATTCCTTAGAATCTTGTAAATCAGTAGAACCATTAAATTATGTTGGGTGTTTCTTCATGAAGAACTCGATATAAAATTATTCATTACATTTCTTTTTTGAAGCCTAGATAGATTCATATATTTAGAATGTATTGTGAAAATAGAAATGATAATTTACATTCTCTATTAAAATAAATTTGGTTAATTTACAGGATAATAATTGAATTTTTTATTTAATATATAATTAACATGACTCCTTTGTGTTACATCTGTCAATTATAACTAGAATACATAATGTGAGTAACATTAATCATGAATTCAAAAAATATAATCATGAAAAATACTTTATAGGATATCTAAATTGTGACACCTTATTCTACGAAACCATAGGTTCAAACTAGTAAATTAATTATTATCACATAAACTATAATATGATAATCTATACATAGAAATATCCATAGGGTTCTTACTAATGTTTTATCATCCTATTTTTTAAATTTTAATAAAACCTTTCTCTTATTCCACCAATAGTGAATCGTACTTTAAATAAATAAATATAACATTTTATGACTTGAATATTATTTATATAACATGATATTCGATGAAATAAATATATAAATATAGTTCCATTATAAACATGGATACATAAAAAACATGGTCATTAAATAACTATATCATCTTCCACCTTTCTTAAGCATATTATACATAATACCTTTCATCATCAACTAGGGAAATAAAACAAAAGAAATGTGATATCTAATTCTTAATAAGGGTAAACAAATGGAGTCATATATGATCATATAATATGAATATGAGAATAATTGTATGAGAAGATCATTTTGAACCATACCATGTATATAAAATATCAAAATCATGAAAAGTAACATAAATCCAAGAAAATCATAAAACATAAATCATAAATGAATCAAATAATTCTGATCCATTAAAGGATAATATTGATATTAGAAAAGAATTTTTAGAATACACATAATAATATAATACCATTTATCAATGATACCTACCAAGAAAAATATAACATGTTATGCTTGGGTTAACAACCAATTCACCTACTTCAGTCTTGGGATAACCTCCCATGTACCCTCTTTTGTCTTGTGGTAATCTCTTATATTCCCTTTAAGATAAATGAATATTAGTCATTACCTAATTATTTGTTGGTTGATATAGGTCCCATGTTTCAAATAATTAAATTAATATATATGAGTTCCATAAGATCATAAAACATCCGTCATATCAGATTCCATGAAAAGAAATGGTTTTCATGAGCATTTCATCTTTTCATCATATCATAAACTATGCAGATGTAGTAGGTTTTATAAACATCATATCATCATGAACATCAACTATATAATTAATATGTTATCCTTGGATATTATTCCCAACATAACATAAGCAACATTAACTTTTATTTTTATTCGTTATTTAAATTATCATTAAAACATTATAGAGAAAAATAACATTTTTATTTTGAAATCACTTCGTGAAAATATAATAATTTCAGAAATATTATAAAAAATAATTACCCTAAAAATAAACATGAAAACCTATAATGCAATAATCAAAAAATTGAGTTCCCATGATGGTAAGAAATTGCATTCATACTATATAGTTTAAACATCATTCCATAATTTTGTTAGAAATGTCACAAATTACATCACTTAAAAAATGAAAAGAAGACTACTTTCAATTTTTTCATAAAAATTCAATCATGGTAAAAAATAGAATTAAACAACCATATGACAGTATTAAAAACCATCTTTATAAAATTTTAAGAAAACATTGTTATTGAAGGAAAAAAATTTATCACTGAAGAGATAAATAAAGTCGAATTAATTAAAAAAATCTTGTCTATATACATAAAAATATTGTATTCAACATAAAAACTATCAAAATGTTTTATGGATTGAAAAATAACCCTAAAATAATGAATGTTTTTTAAATAAGGGGATTCTTATTGAAGGAAAAAAATTTATCACTGAAGAGATAAATAAAGTTGAATTTATTAAAAAAATCATGTCTATATACATAAAAATATTGTATTCAACATAAAAAATATCAAAATGTTTTATGGATTGAAAAATAACCCAAAAATAATGAATGTTTTTGAAATAAGGGGATTCTTATGTTTTCCAATCTGAATAACATAAAAAACACATAAAATTTCCCATTGATTGGTTATAAAAAAATTGTATTAATTAAATTAATAGGAACTTGTTAATATACATTTAAAAAAAATTACAAAAAAACACTAAAACGGTAGATTATTATGTGTTATTTTTCATTATTCATGTTTATATCTAACTCATAATGATCATCCATTATTTTTATCACCATTGAGACTTGGAGAAACCCCATGTTTAATTCTAACTTTATCCATTATTTGCCAATGAGGATAAGGAACTAAAAACCTCCAAAAGGGTGAGAAGAAACCATAGAGTATCAAAATTGGTAGAATGTTTCCTCGTAGTGGAACTTGAATGTGAGGTACCTAAGGTTACCTTTTAAATATAAAGTGGAATTTTATTTGGGAATCCATATTTCAAGATAAAAATTATGTCATGAATTTTATATATAAAAGGATTAATCTCAACGTTGAAAAAAGAGAAGTGTTAATGCATAGCCTTTTGACTCTATCCCAATATTTTTTTTTCATAATTGGTATTATAGTGTGAGATATATTATCAATATAATAATAAATAGTCATAAAATTGAGTAGAATTAGTTTTTGTTAAATATATATTCAGTTTGGCTAATTGATATACAAATTTTAATTGGGTGTACTTAAAATAGTTATATAAAACAATTATTTGTATCATAGCACAAAAAATTAAACCAAAATGGATGGAAATTATTTTATTAATATATAACTCATCTCATAAGTCTTCTAATAATTCTATGTAGTTTGACCCGTTTTTCTCCCACTTTATCTTGGTCCCTTCAAATCACCTCCTCCTTAAAATAAAATAATATGTAAAATTTTCACTTTTATTGATAATTAAAATTGACAATTTGAACAAAATTAAAAGTAAAATTTTATATTATAATTTTTAATCTAAATAGAAAATCAATTTTACATAGTGGTATATTGGAAGATATGATTAGTGAATCAATATTTGATCGATATGAAATTTATTGTCCTATCAAAAATGATAATATTACTAAAAAACAAATCCAATAATGGATATAGTGAAAAAAAGTTTAAAAAATTCACACAAATATTAAAAGATATACTTTCTGATAAAAATTATTTCTAGATTATAATTATATGGCCAAAAAAACGTTAGGCTGAATTGGAATGATGTAAAATATGATTCATTCCTATCTCAATAACTTTTTAAAATTTGAAGAAATACAAATCTCTTTAAAAGATTCCAAAATATTATAAATCAGAATTTACATTGAAGGAAAACTACAAGTTGATTCATATATATTTCCTTGTACTAGGAAGATTCCCATGGAAATTTGATATATTTATATAATTCTATTTATAATAAATTTATTCATAGTTTCAAATGATGAAAAGTTTTACGATATATTGCAAATATGTAGATTTATAATGGAAAATTCCAATATATTGTAGATTTTCTACAATGAATATAAATGGATAAATATTTTATAAAATTGGGAAATAGAGTTAGAAATCTCATTTTATGGTTGTAAAGTGACTGAATGGATATATGTCAATGTCTTTTTAGAAAACATAGTTCATGGCATATATTCATGGATATTTACAACTTATCACTAGAATATTTTATAATGAGGAATTATATATCATATTGAGTTTAATTATCTACACACCAAAGAAAACTGGAAATTATAATGATGTTTACATGTCACCATTAATTTGTGATTTAAAAAATTAATGAGAGGTAGGATTTAGAGTTTTGGATTCATATAAAAAGAAATATTTTTAATTGATTGAAATTATTTTTATTAGTTCAAAAAAATTTCCATCATATGGATATTTTTTGTGATAAATATTTAAGAGGCATAAATCATATCTGATTTTTAGAAAGGAGACATAATTTTCTCAACAACAACATTGGAATAAAATGGTTTTCATATTATAGTAAATTGTTTTTCAATATATCACTCTTATAGAATATAAAAAAAGACATTATATTGTTCAAATGAAATTTAAATATATCAAAATAATTTTTCAACTGATCAATATTTTTGGAGAGTGAATAACATTGATGTCATATTTCGAATGACAAGATGATATGGTAAGGGAGAAAACATATGGATTAAATGATCATTATTTTTTTTAGATGCCATATTATAGATATGATGAGACATGAAATAAAATTTATGTGATACAAGATGAAAAAAATATTTGCGACTATTTGATTTGAAAATTGTTAAATATTAAAATAAATATATAAGGATCATTTTGACAAAATATTTGATTTTGTTTTAATTTGAATAAGTATGGATTTATCTCCCACTCATAAAGACAAATAAAAATATATAACTCCATATTATCATAAATCCTCCAAGGGGGAAGAAATTAGATTTTATGAGTGCCTCAATAGTATCAATGGAACTTAGATTCATTCCTCCAATGTGAAATATTTTTTGTCACAAAATAATTTGATGTTAATGTGAATGAAATATAATTATTTCTATGTTATGATATAAAAAACCATCCAGTTTTTGTGTGTGTAATAATACCCATCGATGTCTAAATTATTTAAATGAATGTGTGTTATTTTTTAAATTTGAATTTTAATAATGTTGTGGATTAAATTATTTTGACCAATTTGGTTACATTGTTCGGGTTGGTACCCTAGAACCAACATATATGTACATGATGAATACATGTAATCATTTTTATGAATAATAATAAAGATTATTATCACATCATTTTTGTTCCTCTACATGAGGTTGTACACCATAATTTCCTAAGGATACATGTCATCATGAAAGTACATAACAGTTCCCCACTATGGTGAGATTGGATGGATTCAATAAGATTATTCCTTAAACCTATGTTCTATAGGAGGATTATATTACTTGAAGGGAAATAGACGATACATGCTATCCTAGATACGAGAATCATAATGCATTGATACACCTTATCATTTTGTTCTCCCTTTCTAATATATATGAAGAGAGGTTATGAGAATCAACCCGCCCATAAGAAATCCATATTTTATATTTCATTTGGTGTTTCGAGCTATGGATGTTTGTATTGATATATAGATATTAGATTATAATTAATTAATACCATAAGTTTTATACTATGATGTATTGATGAACACTAGGACAACATTTTCTCATAAAAGAGTAAGATACATTTGATTTGACGTGAGTGATATTTCATTAGTGGATAATGTTACAAAGGATTTATCCCTTACCATATTAATAAAAGTTGATATATCAGGACCTTTTATTTGAATTGAAATACCATGATAAATCTATGGACATGGTTTTTGGATAAAAAATTATTTTATATAAAGTAAAATAAGGACACATCAGACATGTGGATTGATGTCACTCGTGTGAAACCAAATTTATTATAAATATTATGATAAATGGATTATATTACATAGTAAGCATTCATATGATTCTATATAACATTAAAATATATAATTCTCTCTTTACTAGTTCCTTGTATTGTTTTTAGATGCTAAACATAGACATGATGAATCTTTATCAATTATCATTGAGAATGGTTCAAAGATGGTAACACACTAAATGATTCTACAATCTCTGTGAAATTCATCTTTGAATTAAAAATTTTAAAATATCTATTATTCCAACTTTATGTTTTAATAATTATTTGGTTTTGGTTGATCACCAATATCTAATCACATATTATTTGAAATAATTAGTAATTTAAATAATATTAAATATTTATTTTCATGTTTTTGAAAATATCACATTTATTATATTTATTATGGAATAATGTAGTGATATACATTTTTTGTATAAATAATCATTATTCAATGTTCGGTAAATCATGAGGAGGATATGCATACCAAGATTAATGGATTGGTTGTGAATGATGTAAATGATGTTTATTATTAAATAATGAATATTTCTAGTGAATAAAAATAACATTTTTATATTTATATTTATAAATGGGAACATTTAATAATAATAATATTGAAAATTGTCTGATATGAACATTCGTAAACATAAAAATTCCATACTAAATATCTAATTACATATATTTCTATAAGTACACTTGTTGTACAGAACAGATATATAGATTTCTCTCAAAAACTAAAGAGAGTTATCGAGATATAAAGTATGATCTATCACTCCATCAGGATAACATCATCATTTTTCTTAGATAATTATATTGGAATCAACCATGAGAAATCAAAATGATCGGGATCACCTGTGGTAGAACTCCACAATTCTATGGTGACATTCAAAGATTATAGTCCATTTCTTGATCACTAGTAGCAAAATTCTGAACATGGAACCAAAAACAAAATAATTTTACAATGAGATGTTGTAATCTAGATCATCAATAAAGATAGAATTACATTTTTAGGTACTTTTATAAGATCATATAAATTAAATATAAATTACATTAGATGATCATCATCGTTTTGTTTTTCCATTTAATCAAGTCATGTAATATATTAATTCCATCTAATAATGAATCATTATTTATTTACAGCATATATTATTCATAATTCAAGGCTTAAAATTATGATTTGGCCAGGAAAAATAGGTGTTTGTACTATTACTAGAAACTACATGTTGTATCAAAGTGATCACATGGTTAATTTATAATTATTAATTAGTCATTGATTTAATCGAATATTTTTCCTACTTATTTCACTTCACATCTATTAATTATTGAAACCTAAACATCCTTTTAGCTTCCCATTCATCATTCCCACTCATATAATTTATATACTATTTATGTTAAAGTAAATAGGCATCTAAAAATTCCATTCAGATATGCTAAAGGTTTTGTCTGGATAAAACAAGAATACATGGAATATACGCAAATATAAAAATCATGTACACATCTATCTTGTATATATATCGCATTGATATCTTATAATTACATAAAAATATTCATGTTCTAGTAGAATAGAATCAACACATAAATCATGAAAATATCGTATGAAAATTTAATAACCACAACTTGTGACTACATACATGATGTGCAGTTATCAAGTATTTGTAATAGAGAACACGATGTCTAATCATGTCATGTATCTATTACATGATACAAGTAACTAGAAACCATAAAACATATAAACAAGAAATTGTGTATGATAATTTACACTTTGTAACCTCACACACATCTATAATAGGTAACATTCCTCATCCTTAAGCATGTGTTTTGGGAATAGGTAAAAGATATTATGCAATGTGTCCTCTACTACAAAAACTCAGGTTAATTTTATATAGAGAAACAATTAATTATATAATTAAAGCTATTAACATGTGATATTTGGTCATATATTTAATAGTATACTCTATATCATGTGTTTTATGGTTCAATTTTTATGTTTTTCTATATTAAATTAGATATCTAGAAGTTGTGTAATGTCATTATTTATTATATATGTTGAAAACATCAAGAATGTAACATGAAGTGTAATTTTCATGTCTTCTAGGTGCAATGTTTTGGATATTTTATTCCATATAATTACCTACTGTGAATTTATATTGGATGATAAGGGAATACACAATCAATATGGTCCTGTCATGTAGTTAAAACAATTACACATTGTTTCCTCACTTTAAAATTATCTACAATAACAATTTAAATTAAAAATAAGTGATATAATTTTTTAAAATTATGGATGATGATGATTTAAGGTTTCTTTTATGAAATTAATATTATTGAATTAATTATATTAATTCATAGAGGTTTTATCTTAAATAAATAAAAATATAAGTAATTTATAACATGATTGATAATATATTTTCATTGCATATTGTGTGTATGATCATGACATTTGACAAGACATTTGTTTGGTATTTATTTTTCTTTGTTATATTATTGAATCTAAATTAAAATGATGGAACATATTTAATCCAATCTATAAAATTATGTAAGGTCCTACATGTATTTATTTTATTTTATGTAAACCCCTCTTATATAATCAATTCGATCCCCTTCAATGTTTGTGAGAAAAATATTATGCATGGATGGAGTTCCAAAGTGAGATAAGCCTATCTGAGTCTTAGATCCAGGATGAAACCAATTGATGTGATAAATTTATGGTGATGTGGAATGCTGCAACATGAACCAAGATATGGTCAATGGTTTTTTCATATAGGAAATAATTTTTTATCATCTAATAGCCAAAATTATCATTATAGAATCATAGGATCATGAAAATTATGATTGACTTGATTCAGTTTCATGGTTGATTATTTATAATTTTGTAATCTAAAAAATAACATAATAAATGAGTTAACCAAAATGCCAGATGAAAAAAAAGATTCATATTATGCATAGATTTTACAAATCATGGTTAATCACTTATGTTAAACCCAATTAATATTAACAAGTAATCTATTAATATAAAACTATATTTTTACCCATAAAAAATATATCAATAAAATAATCATGTTGGTAAAAAATTCCATCACTTATGATTGAGTGAAACCCATAAATCAAAGTATTTTATCAGTCCAAGTCAGAGTTCTTTCAACTATTTGGGATATTTTATCTTGAATTACTGGGTTGACGTAACATGGCTCACATAAAGGGTTGATTTCACAAGTATGAATTTTTGTAATTGAGATGAAAGGGTTGATGAAATATTTATCTTGGATTTAAGGATTGGGGTATTATCTCAATAGATCAAGGAATTATGAGTTAATGTATTTGTAATGTTACACCTTCCAAACACGCCTCAAAAAAAATCAATCCCAATTATGGGTTATGAGAGGGGAAAATGGATCATTTTCTCTATAATATAAATGAAATATGATATTTCAAAATTATTGATGATAGTTATTGGATTTTGAAAAAATAGTCATAGAATAATAAAATTAAAAAAATATAATTTATTGATATAATTTGGTAATCAAATAATTACTAATCAAACACACTTAATTTTTCTATAAATGGAAAATCACATGAATTAGATAATATCACTATGATCCTAACTGTATAAGGATAAAATTATCATCAGAATAAATTTATGATAATATTATATATTGTTGTGCATTATATATGCCATGAATAGAAATTATACATGCTTGATACGCTAATTCATGAGTCCCTTCTTAAAGAGGCTTGTATGAAAAAATGTATCTCAATGTGGAATGTGTATATGGCACAATTTATGTCTAATTTTTCATGTTATACATTATTTATAGGTATATTATAATGAAATATGAGAATATAGATGCATATGGAAGCATATCTCATCATCATGGTCATTATCGGGAGAAGGTAAGTCAAGAGATGTATGAGAACTCCATGGAACCATTCACATGAAATCATAGAGAGATAGTTCATGTTGTGACTTATATAATAATCATTATTGGAAATATATACTTTAATGGCATATTTGGGTTTATAATCATTAATAATTTTCAAAAATATCTTATTTTGTCTTCATTACCTAAAATATTCTCTACTATAATTGTAAATTATAATATAAGAAATAGAGAGAAGGCTTTAGGGAAACTTTTTACTCACATTCACCATGTTGATAAATATATGGTAAATGATAAAAATTAATTAATTATAGGGACTAAAAAAATAAATAATATGGAAAAGGGTCAAGAAACTCATTCTATGTATAATGCTCCATAACACCATACGTCCACGAAGTAGCAGATCGAGCGACAAGAAAAGGAAAAAATGAGATGTGTTTTTCATTTTTGAAAGGTATGATACTATAAGAGGAACTAAAACTATGAAAAAATTAATGGAAAGAATTATTTGGGTTTATTATTGATTGTAATATTTCTATATATACAAGATGGGTGCTATATACTACATTTGGTGGTCACATCTCTAACCAAATATTTGATCCAAGAATATTTTTGATGGTTTCTAGAGTTGAAGTGGATCTACATGATTTTAACAGGGGAGGTTTGATGCTATAATAATTGGAGGCAACCTCCTAACATTTTCTATAGAATGGGATTTGGTTTTCATGAATTATTAGTATGCTTCTAGTGTTACCATGGACATTATTTCTATTTCTTTCCTAGACATGAAATGATATATTTTTAACTTTATGAATAAGAGTTGATACTTTTGTAAATAAATAATATGTGATGGCATAGAACAACTGAATAAAAATAATTATATATTAAATTATGGAAATAAGATATTGGATATTGATAACCAATTTAATTCATGTTACTTATTTAATACCAGGTTATATAATAACTATAATTGTCATGTAAAAAAATTTAATTTGATGAAACATATCATTATTGTTATTTATACTCTTTTTAGCATACTATAATTGAAAAAATTCATTCATTTTTGTTCATCTAAATCACTAAACCACCATTTGGTGTTCAAGGGGAATGAGACACATTACTTCCAAAATTTGTACACAATAATGTGTACAAACCATTTCATATAGAAGCTAGAAGAGGATTCTCATACATTATGACCTTTAATAATGACCTAATTATATACAATCAAATATACATGATGATTTATAGTATTAATCCATTGAAAAGTTCAAATAGTTTAATTATGAAGTTGATAAATATCGTGGAATGAATATGAAGTAATTTCGATTGGATCAAGGTGGTTAATTTGATAACCAACAAAATAGAAACATTCAATGGGAGTATACTATTTTATCTCAAATTATTCCTCCTAATATTATATAATGGATTTCTTAGTGAAACGAGTAATTGTAACTTTCTAGATATGATAAGGTTGACGATGAGTTATAGTATCCATCCATTATCATTTTGGGGATATGCATTAATCATGATGGAATACAAACTAAACTTAGTACTAAACAAAGAACCAAATGGAATTCCTATTGAGTTTATGAGTATAAGTAAACTTGTCCAGACACATAATCAAGTAGGAGGATATGAGAATTTTTCTAAGGCTATATCATGGAAAAAATTGTCACCTTGATGAATGAAGTCTATCATTATAGTTTACCAAAAGGAAATAAGGGGATACTACCTCTATGATACTTTCGATTAATATTTCACTACTATTAATAAAGTTTTATTCCTTGATAGGGAAAGAGTCTTCAAGAAATATAGTGGAGGAAAGATTAATTATGATGAGGTGTATACTCAAGATGCATAATAGTTGGTATAGGAACAGATTATACTGGGTCTCATAGTAGAAGTTATTCACGAAACAAAAGTATTGCATTAGAGAACAAGATATGTTATATAATCATAAAGATATGGGTTTTAGTCACAAAATTTGGTTACTCATAATTATTTTATAATAATGAGACATTACCATATAAGTAGGTAGTACAGAGTTCAAGTGTTGTAAAATAGAAATAATCCATGAATTTAGAGCTGGATTTCATGTACCAAAATTGTGTGAGTTTCTTGTAACTCCTATTGAAGATGTATTGATAATATTTTAGAATATTAATTCAATGTATAATTGAACATGGAATCCATAGATAGTACACATTATGAATTATTAGTGGCTAAAGGGTTTAAACAGTGTTATAAAATTTACTACAATGAATTTTTTTCTCTAGTTTCTATATCTAAATCCATTTGAATCGAAAAACTATAGCATCTTTATAGGAATAATATATTATTAAGATTGATTTTATAAACAATTTCTTTAAGAATAAGCTTTTGGAATATTTTAATATGTCCCAACCAGAAGGGGTTTCAACTCTAATCAATGAAAAAAAATTATAAAAATGTACATATATCTATTTAGGGATTAAAAAAATCATCAATTCGAGGTAACATTTTTTTCAAATAAATTATAAAATAATTTCATTTTTTTATGATTCAATGAAAGGAATGTGTTTACAACAGGTATACTGGGAGTATAATCATTTTCATATTATTATATTTTTATGACAATTTAGAAATTAGAATTTATATACAATACTTACAAGAGGTAAATTCATGTATGATTAAGTGTTTTATATAAAGGACTTAGGTGAAGTGGCCTACATTATAGTGGTAAATATCATACCCAATTGATCAAAGATATTTCTTAGACTAAGTAAAATCACATACCTTGACTGGAAATTAAAGATGTTCAATATGGAAAACCCCAAGAGGTTATTGGTTATAGTGGAAGATATTAAACATCATTCCAAGAATATTTCCAATTAAATATAATAAGAATTAAAGATAATTATTAAGATCCAATGTTCTTTTGTGATATGTGCTATCATTTAGCCCATGTTATGTACAAGGCATGATATTTCACATGTTTTATCCATAGAAGGAATATTTCAAGAAGATTTTGGTGAAATGTAGTGGACTACTGTTAAGGATATACTCTAGTTTATATAGTGAACTAAAAAATGTTTCTGGTGTATGAAGATGATTAAGAGCTACTCATTAGTGGATATATCGATTTTATAATTCAGATATATTATAAATATATAATTTCACAATCAGGATTTATATTTTTTACTCAATAGGAGAGTTGTGATCAAAAAGTTTTCAAAGAAAACACTTGCTGCCGATTTAATAATATATTTTGAGTGTATTATGACATATGATGTATCCAAGAAAATAGATTTGATTCGAATCATTTCTAAAAATAATTATGTAGTTACTTACATTAATTACATTATCATAGTTGACAATGATAATAAAACAATGGTGGTTTCATCTAAAGACCCAAGATAACATCAAATGAAAAATCATATACTTCAATAGTTTCATCTCCAGATATATTTTTCTCAATGAGTTTATGTTTTAGTACGTAGAGTGTCTATGTAGAAATATATTGTTGACCCCTTGATGATGGATCTAAATGAGAGGATGCATGAGTATCATTTGAGAGGTAGTGGGATGAAGGTTGTTGATAGTTAGAACTTGTGACAGTGGGTGTTTTTTGGAGTTGGTTATTTAGAAAAAACTTTTACATACTTGATTATTATATTTATTTATTTAAGAAAAACGACCCTCTTCCCGAGTGGTAAGAGCTCCTGATTGCCATCCAAGAGACACAGGTTCAAATCCGGGTGGAAGAGAATTTCCGGGTTATTGTAGTAGCCCTATAGCAGTACTATAGCTATTAATATTCAGTATTTTAGTACCCGGAACTATTCACCCTATTTGGGCCATTGGACCATTGGTTTGGGCCTACGGATCTCCAGGGCCTTCGTGTCATCCAAGGCCTTCGGGCCACATGGCCTTTGGGTCACATTGGCCATGGAGTAGCCTATTTCACATATAAAAGGCCCGAAAAAAGGATCAGAGAAATAGAAGTAGGACCCACCAGATGCAGAGCTAACCAGATTGGAAGAATTAGAGGATATGGTAGCTGCCATCGGGAACATGCACCGTGCAACTTTGTACGTGGAAATGCTAGCTGATCAATAATGAATGGTGGGGAGCTAAGGAGATCAATGATTTAAGATGATGGGCAGGGGCAGTTCTGGTGGAATGGGCCTACGGGTCATGTAATGGGCATGGTATGCCTCGGGGCCTTCTGATCATGTATTGCAGGTCATGTCAGGACTGTTTCCTTGGGCCTACGGGTCATGTATGAGTTCCCATTAAACCCTTAAAATGCGGATTATCTATATTAAATTGAAAACAAGGCATTCAGACCATTCAATCATTTATTCATTTAATTATATATTAATAATTTTTCTTTTCATATCAAGATTTTTCATCTACCACACACAGTATGTGACAATTTCCCAAGAACATATGTCCCACCAAAAGTATATATTTGTTCCCAACAATGTTTAAATACATTTGATGTTATAACAAGATTCCTTAAACACATTTTATTTGGATGGATGATATTTTATAATTGGATACATATGATACATGATATTATGGTAGAAGGTTCATAAGATATTGATATAACCTTTAATGGTGTTCTCCCTTGGGAATATCTAATAAGGATATTATGATGATGGGCCCACCATTATGAATTCCACATTGTATGTTTCATTGTATTTTTTTAACCATTTATGTTTTTATTGATCCTTCGACATTAATATTATCATTTGTAAATATCAAAACTCATATAATTTGATCTATTTTTGAAAAATAATATTGAATATGATCAGAAAATATTAGTATTTTTAGGTACATAATGAGCGATATTACATTAATATATAATTTGAGAAAGGATTTATCCATTATATCTATTAATAAAATTTAATATCACATGCCCTTTTATGGGAATTGAAAATAATATATAATCCCAATGTGATTTTGTTTTGTGGGAAAGTTCATTTTTTGAAATTTAAACAAAGGGACATCAAGAACATGGGTTGATGACACCCATATGAATCAGGCTTAATTAGATACACCCTGATAAAGAGATTATATTATATAGTAATCATTCAAATGAGGTTTTATGTCATTGGAAAATTATGTTATTTCTCTATGGGTGCCTTGGAATTTTTCTTGACACTAACCTTGGAACTCTGGTGTCTCCGCTTATTATTACTAAGAAAGATGCTTAGAGGACAGCATAGTAAGTGTATCCACCATCTCAGAGAAATTCAATGCTGAATTTAATAAGTGAAAATAAATATTATTCATGCACTGTGAATTAATAGTTATTTGGGTTTGGTTGATATACATGATTAAATAAAATTTTATTCATAAGAATAAGTGTGTTAAATTATAATAAACATTTGTTTCAATGTTTGGTGAATATAATATTTTTCATATTTATTAATTAGTATTATTTTTTATTAAATTAGTTGTCATTAATCAATGTTTAGTAAATTACCTTGTGGATAAGATAATCCAGCATGATGGTTGGGTTAAGAATTACTTAAATGATATTTACTCTTTTGTGAAAAAAAAAACTAAAGTAAATATTAATAATGATTTCATTATTTTTTATTAAAAATGGGGTTAGGTAAGATAATATAATTAAAAAGGGTCCCACGTGATAATTTCTAAATAAAAATCTTCAACAATAGATATCACATTATATCACTTTTAATAAATACATTTTTTAAAAAATGGATTGAGAGAATCTCGTTAAATACCTAGAGGGATTTACAGATATCTAGACTGTGAGCTCATCTCCTCTTATATCAATCCATAAATATAACATCAATAATTCTCCAATATAATTTATTTATGACAATCGTCAAATGATTTAATCAATCAGTATTGTCTATTGTAGCAATCAGAAATTCTAATATGATGTTCATATATATTTGTGCAGGTGTGGATCACGATTTAAGAGATTGTATACCTATATCTCTAACACAATTTTTGTACGATGTGGTCAATCCGACCAGACCATCAAGGAATAATTATTATAATGTTTTGGTCATGATAGATCTTATTAATAATTATTAATAATTTATATGTGAAGATCCTCCTCTTCTGGTTTTGATATTTAATCAATTAATGTAATTTTAAATTTTTAATGGTCCTCAAATCATTATTTCATTAAATAAATAATGATTATTAAATTAATACTAATAATCCAAGATGGTCTTGCCAAAAAGGCTATTTTTCTACACCCAGAACCTATAAAATGATTCAGTTTATTTAATATTTTTTCAAAAAAAATTACAACATCTTTTTTATATATAATGGTGAATTTAATTGTGTCATTTCTCTTAGAAGAAAATCCTTGGAGTTCCATATTTATAAATCGGAAGTATCATTTTAAAGGTATATAGTGATAATGAAGGAATATGTTAATAATCTATATCGATTATAAGCCGCCATAGTTGAGAAGTACATTTCTAATGTTATTTCAATGTTTTGTATCGACTAGATGTCTTCATTGGACAACATTGCTCTAACTATATCTCACCATGAAAATGAATTTTTTTGGGAAGGGGTTCTATGTAATGAAAATAAAATCATCTATGGGTTAACAAATAAATTATACAAATTTACACATCTTGAAAAACACATACGATTCTAAAATACCTATAATAATTTATATTAATGTGATAAAATAGATTTTTTTCTAAATAATTATTTGTAGGTATTGAATAAGCATAAATTTTTTTTTCTTGTTTAATGATTTTGGTATTGGTATATTACATGTATCAAAACATTCATATTGCTATTGGATAGTTTAAGTGTAAATGTTGAAACAATTTCTGGGTATAAAATTAACGATTATACATTTTATTCCAAATATCTTGAAAATTGGAATATATTTTTGAATTATAGTGTATTGGTTTCACTAAATCAAAAAAAAATTAAAGTGAATTTTCTAGATAAAACTATGAAGAAAATTTGAACCATTAGATTGAATAATAGGATGAAATTGAACAAAATTCTATTTATTTTTATTTAAAAATCACAAATAATAATCATAATTCTAATAAAACTAACAAAACATAGTTAAAAATATTGAAAACCTATTTTTAACTAATAATGATCATTCAAAATAAATAATATACTTTATAAATAAGGAGGATACTAAGGATTTAAAATCACACAACTCTTCTACGAATGGTTTATGAAATAACCGTGACGAAAGAAGATGAAAATGTTGAATTATTTCAATACATAAATCATGAATTAAACCCAATTTATAATAAATCAACTTTGGTGATACTTACAATGTATAAAAATAAAAATTTTAACAATACAAAGTAGTTGTTAAAAAAATATGAGTGATAAAATGATAAATAAAAAAAGGAAGGTTGTTCTGAAAATTATATTCTCAAATGGAAGGAATGAACTTTGTTGAAATATTTTCACAAATATAAATACTTAAAAAACATTTCATTTTTTGTAGTTGCAAGAAAAAATAATTATAGAGTATTTCAAATTGGTGTTATATTAGAATTTTTGAATATTGGTTTTTAATAAGAAGTGATTATTGAGAAAATAAAGGTCTCAATTCGGGATATTGATGGATTCATATTGTGATGACTAAGACAGACATAGTATATCTTGAAACATTATCATAAGTATTGGTAGTAAAAACATGATGTTGGATTGATGTAAATGAATTTCACAAAAACAATTATTGTCAAAAATATTTATCAAAGATTTGTACATAGGTATGCTAATAGTAATCTTATATATTTAATTTATACTATTTTATACTAACCAAGACTAACCATTAATTAATTACTTGAAAAAATTAAGAACCAGTTTGAGTTGTCCATGCTATGAGAAATGAATTATTTTAAGGGAATTGAGATTAACCATAAATTAGTTTTATTATTTTTGGAGGAAGAAAAATATTATAATGAGTTATTAAGACTATTTAAAATGAAATAATCAAGATAGGTTTTAACACTAATTTTATTTGGAACTAAATAGTATAAATATGATACTGGTATCCTGATTAATCAAAAGGAACATAGAAGGGTTGTTAGAATAGTATTTTATTTTTCTACAACAAGGCCTGATGATACCTATGTAGTGACTTAGAGAAAAAAATTTTGAGTGAATGTAGAATGTTTTACATGCTTACAAGAATGAGTTTTCAGAGATTTGTGAAATTAATAGTGATTTATATCATGGAATAAAAATTCAAAACTTAATTCAATTTTCATGGATTTTTTATGCAAATTGGGAAGGTGTTTGTACATATAAAAGATCCACCTTAGGTGGGACATTCATCATTGATGGGGATTTTGTGAAATTTTATATTAATAAGAATAACATAGGAAATTTATTGCCTCTGAGGAATAAATAGTGACAAAACTCATTCTTAAATGGGGTACAATTCATTATAAAATGTTTTAGTTCTCACTAACATATAATTTGAAGATATGGATGATGTACTGTGGGGGAGATATATAATTGTGATTATTAGTTTGTGTAGAGAACATGAACCCTGTATCCCATATCTAGTGGTTACTTTTTTAAATTGGAACTATATACAGGGAATGTTATCCCAATAGACCAAATATATTAGTAGTATCTGTAAAATAGATATATACATTAATCTCACATTACATTTGAAAACATACAATGAAAAACATAGTGAATGTAAATATTATGAATCATTTAACTCATTAAAAGATTCATTATTTATATCCTTATGATTGGAATCAAAATAATGGTTATATTAACTTACCATTATGTTTTCAGTACAATAGTATCTAAAATGAGTAATTAAGTCATGAATAATATATAAAGGTAAATACATAAAAAACATAACATTTAATAAATTACTTGAACATGTAATTAATCCATGGGTAATATCAATGAAATGGTATAATGGATAATAATAACTAAATTATCAGTGAATTAAATTAATAATATTATACATCACAATTTAATGTATCGTGATATCTATTCCATCAATACCATACAGAAAGACAGTTTAATCGATGTTGAGTTACACACCAGAACCCCAGTTAATGCTATCTTACCAATTTATTTCAAGAAACCTATCGATGTATAATGAGGATATCTATAACAGAACCCACCTATCACTATGTGTACAATGCGTTCATCATATATTTAAGGATCAATTAAATTATTAGACAATATTATGTATCAACATGTAAATGTATTGAGTAAAGATAAAAAATTTATGAAGGTTTAATCATTCAATAAAAGAACATTAATAGTAAAAAATAATATTTATAAATGATTTATTTTTTAATTTATAAAAATAATCATGATAAATTATATGAATATCTAATGTTAATTCAGTGTCTAATGATCATAATAATGTGACTATTTATAGGGAATGTTGATGACTAAAAAATGAATCAAGAAAGTTAATGAAAATACATTCCCTTGTTAAACATATCATAATACATATGAAGAATGAAAAATAATGATATCATTACTAAATATATCCATCATAGTATAAGTAAAATAATGGTATTTTTATTAATTAATATAAGTACCAAAAAAATATCATTAAAAACAATTTTGTGAAAATACCCTTTTCACATTGAAAATAAATTTAAAAAAACTAAAAAACTATAGAATGTTAGGATAAAAATTTTATTTGAAATGAACTTTTAAAATATTAAACAAAGCATACAATCAATTATCATTCATTATAGTGGAAATACTTCACTCATGTTGGGTATATTAAAACAAATATTCCTTTCATGTTTTTGATAAAAAGTCAAAAGTACCTCATTCAAAAATTGAGATAAATATTCCTTTCAAATGGTAGTTTAATATTTTAAGAATGGGTAAAAATGAATTCAAAAAATTATAGTATATTATTAAAGGCATTCTTCTAATAATTTTTTAGAAAACATGGATATTGAATAAAATGCATTTTTAATCCGAAAGAAAAATAATGTCTTATTTTCATAAAAAAAACATTTTATTCATTCATTTCAAGCCCCAAATCGAGAAAATGGTAATATTAATTTAAAATTTAATTAATGAAAATATGAAAATAATATAAATATTGGTTAATTTATAAATATAAAATAATTCCCCCAATGGAGAATTAAACACATACAATCCAAAATAATGATGAGATTATGAAATAAATCCTTAATGTATTGGTAGCTTTTGAATAACAACCTATATGAAATAAATAAAAAAATTCTAGACACAATGATTGTATAGTGATTAATAATATAACATATTGAAGGGGTAGTCGATATACCCCCTAAAATAAATTTTGTGTATAACATAACAGATGTCTCGAAGAAGACAATTTTAGATGAAGTATCCTTACAATGACTATAACATTGAAGTGGGAATTTATAAAATAAGTGATTCTGTGTATCCAATGTAAATACAAATACAAAAGTGGAAAAAACAAAATACAATTCTATTTCATTACACAAATAGTATTAGGATGTCAATGATAAATGAATATTTAATATAACCAAATAGAAATTAATTGAGTTATGAAACCCCTCCCAACATGGTAAAATTCATGTCCCAGACCCTTAGATAAAATAATTTTATTATTTTTGAATGATAAATTTTTCCTCAATAATATATATATATGAAATCCATCATTAAAAATATTTGTGAGTTTTGTGGATAGAAAACTATATTTATTTTATTGTGAGATATCAGTCCACCATACAGGCGAATGATGATTTTATTTTACATTTTATTGAAGATAATGTGGATAATTCGTTTTACATTATCATTAATAGATATAATTAAATTATATTTACTGATTTTATTTATATCATCATGGATGAATAATATTTTAATGATTTAGAAGATGAAATAAATTAAAAACACTCACTTAATAATGATGTCTTTTATTCAGATAAACTTTTTACGTGGAGCACATAAGCCTTCATAAAAGGATTCCATAATAATAGAAAAGTCCATTAATAAATAGGAATGAATTTAGTGGGAGGATTTATATATTAATTTTATGAACCAACATTATTTTTAAGTGTAAATAAAAAAGGATAATAGGTTTTGTTTTATAAGTGAAGGGAGAGGCACTTTTGGAATTTCTTTAAATAATAAATTAATATAAATTAATTATCATTGTAAAATGGATCAGAAATTATATATTTAAAATATAAGATTAGTTTTTAGTTGAATTAATATTATCTAATAAAATTTGTATGAGTTTATATTATGTAAATACCATTATGTGTTTTGTTTAATCCAGTGTTAATACTTTTTGGTAATTACTATGAAATTGTTTTTAATATTAATGTGTCAAGATCAATAATGTAAAAGAAAAAATTGAAAATAAATTAGTCACATGTGATATTTTAAACCATATCCAAATCACATGGAAAAATATTTTATTTTTTAGTAACTTTAAATCATTTAATAAAATATTATTTATTATAAAATATCATTATTGTCTATTTTGGAACCAGTTATTTAATTTGGATTTGAAAACTTCATAAAAATGAATTAGAATATATATCATTAAAATATTTATAACATTGTATATTTATCGAAAAAGATCATGGAACACAACAATTATTTCAAATTATATAACTTTAAATATTTTAAAACCCATTTATTTTATTTTTCTATAAATTGAACACATACTATCTTAGTGGTGTGTAAGTGTTTAATGTAATTAGTTAGTTTATAAAAATTATAAATAAAATAATATCATGAAAATAAATTAATTATGATCTAGATAATAATTAATATTCATTCACCCTTATGTGAACACATATTATATATATAAATGTAAGATAATAATATTTTTTTCATTACTTATAATATTATATAGGTCATTTTCGTGGACACGTGTCCAATAAAAAATTAAATCCCAATAATAAGTGTATAAGGGTAGAAATAAATCCATCAAATAAGATTAAAGATGATAATTACTATCATTATCACATTTTTTTAATCTACGCTTACCCGATTTACACGTTTACAATAGTAGAAAACATTTACTGATTTTACTATAAATTATGACAAAAAATTAATTTATCATTTTTTAATAATATAAAATTATATGATTATAAATATTGAATATATTTTTAATAAATATATATGGAATAATTTTTTTTATAATAATCACGTTAAACATGACATAAATAGTTTTCTAAAAAATGTATTTAGTAAGGAAAATATAATTTTACATTGCCACTATGACTAGTAATATTCATTTTATGAATTTAAATTATTATATAGAGACATATAATTTATAAATTACATTTAAATATTTCACTATTAGGTATTAATTTAATTAATTAAAATGGAAGAAATTAATACATTTCGAAACTGTTTTAAAAAAATGTGGTGTAAGCATAAAATTAGTTATATTCCAAAATCAGAAAAATTACTATTTCAATTGAAATTAATTAAATTACTAAAAATAAAATACTTAATATTTCACTTTAATACAATATCAAACATATTTTATAATTTAAATTACTTGATTTAATGAAAATAAATGACTGTTTTACAAAAATTAAAGTTTCACTATTTTGGGTAAAACCAATCTTTTCAGAAAAATAAGAAATATCCACCTTAAAAAATTTTTATTATACCAATATAATAAATTGTAACCTTTTATAAATTAATATTTCTAATAGTGTAATTGATTTATTATAATATTGTCACATTAAAATAATTAAAATCTTGAATAATACGTATTTGTGAAGCATAAAATAAAAACTAAAATATGTGTCTTATTTGTGAAGAATTCATAAAAAAGTTTTTATTGAGTTGGAAACCTATATATATATCTATATCAAAAAGTATTTATTCATATTTTTTCCTCCCAAAGTAATTTCTTGGTTCTAACATTGATATTTAAATAATATATTTTGAAGGACATTAGTTCTTAGTGTTCTATGTCATGTACGATATCAAAAATAATGTTGTTATTTTAAAATCAAATGATTTTAAAATGTGAGATGTGGAAGCATTGAATGAGGGGAGTCCTATTAATTCACATAGTTATAATTTATATTAACTGATATATGTAATTATTTCAAATGTATTACCTTATCTGGTAGTGTTTTTATTGAAAAATATCATATAAGTATGTGATTTGATTATTATCAACTAGTTTTTGTGATTTGTATTAATATTTGAGTTTTTTGTGAAGAGTTGAATGATTCTTCCAAAAAATAAAAAAGGGGGGAAATAATATTCCCCTAGAGATTTTGATGGTTTTTATTTTTTTCAAACATTATTGAGAATAATTTTTGGTTGTTTATCAATCTTTGATTATGTTTTTTAGTATCATTGAAATTATTTTAGTCATATGGAAGAGCTTTTTAGAAGAATTGTTTGTGTTTTATGTGTTCTATAATTATATTGTCGGATATTGAATATTTCTCTAAGTAAAATATCTTATAGGCCTTATGTAATAAATTTATATATATCCATTATTGAATTTATTTATGCATATTAGAGTTGAGCTACAAGTTGATATTTTATGTCAACTATATTACATTTTTTACAATATAATAATGATTGATCTATGTATAAATTAATTGATCTATAGGTGATTGAATTGATCTATGAGTTTGATATATTGTGTCACATGTATGATATTTTTCTTTTTGAATTTTTATTAATAAATAAGGATATTAAAATAAATCATAAAATAATTGATTCCATGACCATTCATCAAGGATTCAAGCATCATAATTATAAAATAGAGATAACGATTCAATCATTATTACATCGAAGAGAGATGTATTCATCATAGAATGATATATATTTTTAAATTATATGTATGAGAAATAATATGGTCAAAGAAGTATCTATGAATAAATAATATCAAGATATTAAAATTGAACCATTACTATGGCTATGATAAGTTGTTCATTAATTTAAATAACAACTTTCAAATGACATAGTAGTGATTTAATCTATGCTTAATGAATTTGAGTGTTTAAACTAATTTTTTCATCTGTGTTATTATGTGCTGCTATTACTTAGGACATGAGTAGGTTGAATATGAGTTGTGATGTGGCTTTAGGAAGAAGAATATGATGATCACTCTTGAAACTCGCAAATTAAAATTATTTGTGAATTATTTTTTTGAATCTTGATCTTATGGTGATTTCCAGGAAATAAATTTATGGTTAATTACAAAAAGAAGAATGAAATGTTTTATGTTTTATTTTGGTGAAGACATAGAGTTAATTAAAGTAGATAATATTTAAAGATCTTGATAAATATATTGTTTTCATTACTGAATGAGGAAGTGGTATAGGGTTATATTGTATGATTTTGATGAGTAAAGATTTATGAATGTCGAACATGAATGAATTTTCTCAATAATTAATTTTATTTCAATAGTGTTTATAATAATTAAAATGAGAGTATATCAAAGAGAGTTAATATAAGAATATATCTGTGAGTTTTAGTAAAATAGATCATTGAGAACTATAGTGATAATAAGAGCCTAGAGAATAAATTTCAAAACATATTATCTACATCTAATTGAGACAAAGTATTCATTATGAAAAAAATTAGATTGAGTATTGAGAAAAAATATATATTTCAATCTACATCATGTGAGTAATCTATTATGGAATATATTATAGGCTTTGAGAGAAAGACCTTAATTTTCTATTATTGAATCAAACATATCACCAAATTGATCATTCTCATTCTATTTATAATTACTATATGAAAGTACTGTAAAACATCTTAGTTTAGTGTGATTCTAAAAAATCGTATTGTGATTTTGTAATAAGATTGTAATTTTTTAAACTGTTATAATTATTGTGAAGAATCCCTTGTTAGGGAGACTAATCATCCTTGAAAAAGAGTATGTTTCCTATAAAAGGTGAAAACTATGTAAAAATCATAATGTTCATTTATCATTCATTTCATTCATACATAAGTGAGTTTTAGAATTTACATTTGAGTGGATAAAACATTATCTATTTTTATGGGTATATTTTAAGTGAAATGAAATTATAAAAAACTACCTATATTGATTCACCCCCTCCCCCTTAATAGTAGAATCATTTATTTGTTGTGACATAACTATCCCAAAAATTTTTAAGTCCTCCCTAGAAGTAGTGATAGGCTGAATCTAACTTGAATCATCATACACATTCACTAAAACATACAAAAAATTATAATTATTCTATTTTGAGTAGTTTTAAACCCTAATTAAACAAAACATACAACCCCTTCCCATGTTACACATCTCCATTCAAATGGGATACTTATGTTAAAAATCATATATTACCTGAGTTATTCTAATCAGCCTGCATGGCTACCAAACACCACATCACACCCCTTAAAGAATGAGCACCTGCATTACCATAACCAGTACCATAACTATAAAATCTTTTATCCTTAATATTTTTCAGTATAATATAATTCCACACTTAATAAACATTGAGAGATTAATGATAGAATATGGTATTTCCGATTAAATAATCCTTAACATGTCCAACTATATGACATGATTAACTAAATGAGGGATGGTTTTTATACTCAATCGGAACACTGATTTCATTATTTGGATTATCACATACAGCATTATTTATTTGTTTATAACTATGATATATCTCTATATGTATCGTTTAATAGTTCAAAAATGAAAAAATGTTAGTTTCTCAATCAATTTTTATAGGTATTCCCACCATATGTGAAATATCAAATAATGTGAAAGGATTCTAATGTACCCAATTCAAACTAATAATCTAGATTTATACATAAAAAATAGTAATCCAAAGGAGAAATGGAATAACATTCATAACCCATTATTGATGGAAATTTTTTTTAGGATTTCCGAAAATGTATCCAATACCATATTCTATGATAATTAATTATTCCAGTGGAAAAACCATGGAAATATAAACATCCCATAGGTATAAACATCCAATAAAATATCAACAAGTTTTTGTAGAAAGATTATATTTATCATTCATTTTACATGGATTTTCTCTTAAATATAAGAAAATTTTAATAACAATCATGTGTTTCTTGTCTTAATCCTGTCCAAAATAGATTCCTAATTTAATCATCACGAGACTATATCATTTCCAAACAATCCACTCTATAATATCATCCTTCAATAGGGAAAATGTTTTTGATTGAAATTTATAGCATACAACTTTGTTATTTCTTGATAACCCACTTTATCAACCTCCCCATATTTTCTAATATCTTGTTTACTAAATAATGTAGATAAAACACTGCTATATAATAGATCCAAGATAAGTTCAGGACACATAATGATTGAATCCTATGACCCATTATTACAATCACTTAGACATAGAGATCATAACATCTATATACTTTTTGAACATTTTAATTATTCAAAATAATAATAATAATAATTATTGTTGTTATAATTATAATGATGGTGGTGATAATTAAATTTATTTTTCTTTAAGGGATTAAAAACTACATGTATACTCATTCCCAAGGTAGATAACTTGGTCAAGACTAATCCATACCAACATGGAATATAAATAACCCATGAGGACTAATAAAAATATAATTTTCTAGAGTCATAATAGATAACAAATCCCAAGAAATGAAGTCATGTACTTTTTAGATTAGGATGGATTGAAGTCCCAAAGAACAAATAAATGGTTTGACAAAAATTCTTTTTCCTGTGTGGAAACATTGTGCACCAGCCAAAGAAATTCCATGTTGACTTCATGTGTTGACTGATCATGATTCATGAAATACCTAAATCCTAGTTTCTTATTACCCCACTTAAAAGCCTACATTGTATATTCATCATATATTGTCCTACCAAACCCACTAGACATTACCCACATTCGTAATGCATGTGGCAAAATACAGTGCCCCAAAAATAGGGGGTTAATTAAATAGTGACTAGGGATAAAACCCCCATCCTACTGTGTATATGTAGGGTGAACCAACCACTCATAAAAACCTCAATTATCTTAATAATATTAACAATCATCATTATAAATTATCTGTTGTTAGGCCTGAAATGTACTATAATTTTTGTAGGAAGAAACTAGAGATTAAGGTCATGACATTGCATTAGGGATTTGTAATGGCTGGGGATTATTTGACCACTATAATTTGATTTTACCAATGATGAATAAGAATTAGAAATTACAGAATAAAACATCAAATTGAACTAAAAAATATATCACTTTTCAAGTGCATTTTCCACTTGATTTTTCTCTGTATATGCATGTGTTATGTAAAAGTACAACTAATAAAAAATTTAAAGGAATTATAAAAATTCTAGAAGTTTTCACCATGGTAAATTTTTTAATGTAGTCCTTAAAATTTACATATAATGGTTTGAATAAGAATCAACCCATATGAATATCAATTCATAGATAACAACATATATTATTGCCTAAATCATCAACCAAACATTTACCGAATATTAAAATCTATTTCATATATAGTGGTTGAAGAAATTATCGAAGAAGGATCAATATGTCCCAAATAACACATCCACAACCCAAGTATTATGGAACACGTAAATCTATATCATCAATATTCACCTTTCTCAAGGTTGGAATCAGTGGAATCCAAGGGATGGATTTCATCACAAGAGATATTTTTATCGAACCTGGACACCAAAAATATATATAATTGTTAAATAATAATAATTGATTTGATAAAAACTATTTTTATATTGGAATATTCATGATCATATATATGAATTTAATTGGATCCATCATATTAGGATTCAAAATAGATGTCCAAAAAACATTAATTCCCCACCATATAAGTATAAGAAATATCAATATTTTTGACTACTAGGGGGAAGTTATGTATCTGGTCATTGGGTGCATACTAACTAAGAAGGAAATAAATAATATGAAACATAAGTTCAATATATACCTTATTAAATAATATATTTCCACTGATGAGTTCCTACATGTATTTCCATAGCTTTATCACAAAACAATAATTGAAAAATATACATTGCAGGTTTTCATACACCTTCAAATATAGAGGATATGATGAGAAAATTTCTATGTTAGATTTTTGGTATTTGAATAAATAGAGGTAGTTGGTTTCTCTAAATCATATATAGAATAATAAATCTGAATGTTTTAATGAAAATATTTATAAATTTATAAATCAATCTGTGAACAATTTCACTGTGTTTAAATTTGAGTTTTTATAAAACATTGGTGTTCATGTTCCTAGTGATGTTTTGTGTCCAAACCAATGTGTATCTATGCACATATATATAATATATATCTTTATAATAATGATATGTGGTATAATTCCAAAGAACCCACTAGTTTTTTGGTTTATATCCACATTTTACAGATGTATATTGGCATGTGGAACCACCGTAAGATCCATTGGTCACTTTTCTAACCATATTGTAGTCTTATAGTTAATGTTGGATACATTGAAGACTGTCCATATCGAAGATTTTATTTGATCATTATAAGATAATTTTAAGTACAGTCATAAAAATGATGGTTGGTGGAAGGGATTACCATTTTATAACTTTAAGCTAAACATTTTTCATATAAAATTTAATAATTTATCATCGTATATAGATAAATTCCATTTAAATTTTATAATAAAATATTCATTAAATTTTTTATGGTATTTGATGTGTAACCCATCTAGGTAAATGGGTTTTTGTACATTATTTCCACAAAACAAAGAACAACTACCTTTCATGGGAACACCCAATCCATACATCTTTATTGTTCACATGGTGTGGGTTTTTAACCAGGTTGTACATATATATATATATATATATGGAAAATTCATAAAAAGAATTGATATAACTAATGAGTTGACCAACCAAATCCACTTCCTAAAACATGGTCTTTCTTTTCCAACTGACCATTTTCCATGATTTTAGAATGGATGTTCTCAAAATTAAAAAAACTCATTCCCCTAAATCAATGGGACACCCAAGTAGTTAAAATGTAGGGACCCTCCAAAGACAGTAAGGATTATAGAGGTTCTATTTTTATTGAAACTAAGAATATACACTCAAAACACAATGAAGAATCTATTCCAATTAATGGATTCATCATAAACTAACTCATAAATATATCAAATTCAATTTAAAGACTCCAAAAATATATTTCTATCTAGATAAAATAATGTCATCAACATTGAAGAGGTGTGAGGTTACATTCAGGTTCCTCTCATACTTGATTTGTATATATCATCTATAATGTCCCTAATTTGTAAGACATATTCATAAATTAATCCTCATAAACTAAAAATAATAGAGAAAAAAATACTTCCTCTTTATGTAACACCTCTATATAATCCAAATAATACATTTGTAGATACATTAACAAGAAAATAAAGCCTTAAATCAAAAAAAATTTAGGTCTACTCAAATAAATCATCAACTTATTATATAAATGGACTTTGAGATGTCAATTTATATGGTGAGGTTTCCATCTTCATCCCCCTTTTTTAGTACGTTAATAAATTTTTAGATAGTGAAAAATAAATTTCCAATGTTTCAACAAGGAAAAATACAAATTGATTATGTGTTATTAAATAACCAATTATTTTCCCCAGTCCTGATGCAAGATTTTTTTGGATGATCTTTATGATAGTGTTCCCAATTGAAACTGGACTGATGTATCTTGTATCAACTACATGATCATTCATAAGGATTAATGTAATTAAATGACCATTAATACTATATGGTTTTGATTCGTAAAAGAATAAATTTTTTACATAATTTGTAAGATAAATATTTAAGATATACCAATAAAATATAAATTATTTTTTGGTATACCCATCAAGACCTACCACATTATCTAGATTCAATAAAAATAATGAAGATTTAATTTTATCCCAATAATGGATATAGTTATTTTTATAATATGTTATTATACCATTTAATATGAGAGATTATAAATTGATTAAAATTATCTTTTTATTATAAAACATCTTTAATGGGGAATGTGAGAAACCATAAATTTTTACCTAGGTTGAAAAACACAAAAATACATCACAAACTAATTAAAAGAGAGAATAATCCTATTGGAACAACTCTCCATAAATAATATCATGGTTATCATTATTACTTATGTCTTTGGATCATCCTCTATAAGGATTTCAAAATAATAAGACAACTTTTCCAAGGTTTGGATGTACTCTCTTTTATTGATATTAACTTTAATAAATGATTTTATTAGTATATGATCTTAATTGATGATCTAAGTACACTTCTCATTATTCATATCAACAGGTGTCAATATTTCCAACTTCCTGTCAACCTACTCTTGTGAGGCATCGATCTCATGATCCCCCTCCACTATTTCTTCCTCTAAATGTATACGTAACCCTTGTTTTTTCCCATTTATTTCTTTATATTCTCGTAAATCCTACTTCTGGATAGTCATGGAACCTATGAGGGGGGCGTCCTTGCATGAGAAGGCCATACCATTATCAGGGTCTATTTGTCTAGGAATATCCTGCAAGTGATCATTACCCACAGATATGAACACCATCTCCTTATCTCATCATTCTTCTCATTTTTTTTTGAAAACTCACCTTTGGTTCTGTAACAACCCATCATTTTATAAGATATATTCGTTTTAATTTCTTTTATTTCTTTTGTTGTATGCTACACAAATATTATCTTGTGCTATACGCAACACCGTATTAGCTTGCAGTATACACAACACAATTCTTGGATCATGTTATACACAATTTCAAGTTCATTTGATAGAAGTTATTATACGCAACATTGAGTGTATATATATATATATTCAATGTATAAATAAAAAATGGTTGGATTATGTTATAACGAAATAACAAAGTAGTCTGGCACTACACGCAACCCTGACTTGGCTTCCATTACACGCAATCACGACCTTCTTCGATAGCGTGTGTTGTACGCAATACCGGGTTTTACTAAACAACGATATATTATTATAATATTTTTATGAACTAGCCGTTATGAATAGTATTAACTAAATTTTTAATTTTATTACATTATTGTTCATCTTAAACATTTTCTAGAACATGGTATAAGAATAAAATAAATTTTTCAGGTAAAATAAGTATTTTTTAAAAAATGCAGTTTTGCCGCCTTTTGATGGCGCAACCACATCAAATCTAGTTTTTGACATGTTTATAAGTTCAATTTTACAAAATAAAATTATTCTTTTGAATAAGGATATAAAATCTAAACTTGGATAAAATTTTCATATTATTCTGATAACTTTCATATTTTAATGAATAGTAAAAACAGGCTATATTTTTATTAAAAACAAATTTTTTCATCATAATAATTTATGTGGATAAATTATAATATTTAACGGTTTTAAATTATAAATAGAATATATTTTTACCATTTAATACAATGTATTTAGTTAGCATTGATTTTATCTTGAATTCGTAGGTTAAATAATTTCAATCTTTTGCAATATTTTAAACAAAAACCCATTTTCTTTTGACAATGAGATTAATTTTAATTTAATTTCAGAAACTTATGTGTATTGAATTTAGAAAAATGGATTCCATATTTGGAATCAGTGGGTCCAAATTATATTAATAGAGTTCTTTTTATTTTTGGGATTTATGAATAGTAACAAAGGAAAATTTTATTTACCATAGTTAAAAGTAAATCGGGTAATAAAGGGTAAATATAATATTATAAAATTACCCTAACACATGAAAAAATTCTATTGGATGGATAAAAGTAGACCCATACACCTAAGGGCCGGATTAGATTCATTTTATGGACTTTTGACCATGAAAATAATTTAATTATTATTAAAACCAAAGTAAGTGACAACATGTCACTCTCTTAAATCTTATAAGTATAATAATTTTAATTTAGTGATAAACATCATAAAAGTTAGAAAATGAATAGTATCCAGAAAGATAATAAAATTATATACATCATGATAATTTATTTTAAATTTTTAGGGATTAAATAATTGTCATTAATGGTGATACATTAATGATGATGGACTTATTTATTATGTGAAAAATCCGTAATATTGTTTTTATTGAAATAATAATACCCATTAAAAGGCAAACTAACCTGACCAAAACTAATTGGTAGTGTATATATACACATTAATCATCCAATGACTTAATATATAACCGTTTTGAGTCATATAAAAGTGATTATGACACTTATATTATTTTATTATAAATGATTCCATAGTTGTCACCTTCATAATTTAATAAATATAACAATTTAAATATTGTGATTTTTAGAATATAAATTCTAGTAAATGTATTTTTCTGAATGGTAATATATTTATATTCATTATAGGATTTTATTTTTAATTTTTATGCAAACATTAGTATATTAAATAATTACAAAAAAATGTTGTAGTAATTATTTTACTAAGAGATAAACCAAATAAAAGGTTTTAAAAATAATAAAATAAATATTATATGAACTATTTAATGTTCTAAACTAATTTTATAGATACATATGACCTTTTATGAATCTATTAATGCTTTTATTTTGAACATATCTTCTGTATGTAGTTTATTTAAATTCAAATAAATGAATAGTGTCAAAATTTTCACTATTGTTATTTTATAAAAATAACATATTATAAAATTGTTTAAAAATCAGAAAAAAAATATAAAAATTATAAATTTAAATATATATGGTCTAAAATGATATAATGTATCCAATTAGAGATAATTCACCACAAATAAGTAATTATTTGTTATAATTTAAAATTTAGAATATTATTACCACAAATAAAATTAAATTTATTAAGTAAGTATAAATCAAGTTGATAATGTTTAATCTAATTTTCTAACATGTCTAAATTTTATTGTATGATGTTATTACCACGTTATCTCATATAATATTTTAATATTAGTCATGTTTTTAGGTTTTTAAGTAGGGTTAGATTTATTATAAATTAATATTTTTGAGATTTCCATATGTTCCCCTCTCCTCCCTTATAGAAGGGAACCTCCTCCATCCCTTCCTCACACCAATTTGAGCCTTCAAGATCGGCCAAACCCTGACAGATTCTCTTCTCCACTTCCCTACAAACATTCTAGAAGTCCTGGTCTTCTTCAAAGACCACTTTTAGTGCCATAAGAGGAGGTCTCAAAGTGGCGCTTCAAAGAAGAGGTAATGTCTATTACCGATTCATTCAACATTATTTCTTCTTCTACTCTTCTGATTTAGTTGATTAATTATGAAGTAATAACATCAGTATCACTCATATACTTAGATGTTATTATAAGTATGAAAAAAACCTATTTCACCATCTATTCATCCTACGGAAAAAGAAATCACCGCGCGTGCGTACGTACGAAATATCGTCTCCATGCCGTGGTGTAATCTATTTTTCCAACACCACCTTACTTGGATGGTTATAATGGTGTACATACTAACTATAAATAGTTATTATAACAACATACTGATTCTGATTTATTGTATTATCCGCTCCAATTCAATTCAATAATTATGGAAACGACATCATCGCTCGTGCGTACGTACAGACTACCGTCTCCACGACGCGATGAGATTCATTCTCCATGTTAACCATTCATGAATGATTATAAAGTATATATAATAAGTAATAATGAAATATATGACATAATAATGATACTAGATTTATGTATATATATATGTATGTCATCAACTTAATTCCATTCAATTCAATAAGGAAACGAAAACAGCATTAATGCGTACGTACGGCCTACCTTCTCCATGAACGGTGTATTTCTTTCAATTTATCGATCTATTATATATATGTATATTCGTAAAATATATTATATATATATATATCATGTTTTAAATTCTAGAATTAATTAATCATGATCTATGTAATCATATGAATAATTACAAGTCAAAACACGGACGACAAATGAAACGATTTTACCCAAAATGCTCTTTAACATGGAATTTACAAAAGAATGGGTAATATAAAGTAATAAGTGAACCATATATGATATCATAACAATGAATATGATTCTATTGTAAGTCAATAAAATTATTTAAATCATTATACAGGAGGTTTGGATCTATACAATGCATATCGGACCTATGGTAAGGGATAATTTTGCAAATCTCATTTTTATCCGAGATTACATATTCATCAGTATTTACTGGGATTATTTCTATCATCCATGTACATGTTTTATAAAAGTGTTTTCATGTATGGTGAATTTCCTTTTTACCCATTTTTTACTTTTACTTCATGGTATGTATGGAATCATTCTATTACGAGGTACTTTTTGACTTTTCCGGCAAAAGTACGAGAAGAATGTTTTTTTAAATTATACAGCACGAACGGATTTTTACAGTTTTATAAAGCCTTATTTTCATGAATATTACTCCAAAATATTTCATGACTATTTTCAAAAAAATCTTTTTCTTTTAAAAGTTCATGACATTTTTTGAAAAGAGAATGATTTTGAAGAAGAAAGGATATTTTCCTCAAGATTTCATTTCAAGTGTTTTATCAAAACTATTTTTCATCTAAAATGAAATTATTTCATACGTGTATGTTTCAGGTATCATGTCTCTAAGATTTACAAGGGATCAATTTTATTATTATGAAATGATATCCATTTATTTTATATGGATTATGTGATAATAGGATGTTGTTTATGAAACCCTTTTTATTTATTGGGTTATTATGAATGATGTATGTTTATTTTGTGGCACAAGTATGAATGATTTCATTATGAGAAGGGTGGGACTTATATCTCCCTCCAATGCATTGGGTAAAGATTTATATCTCATGAGATAGACATGGCTGGAATGACAAGTTAAAATGGTTCAGTAATACAGGACTGGAACGAGGGGTGAACTCGATTCAGAAAGGGCCTTTTCCACTAAGATGGTTTTGGCATCAATCCCTTGGCTAATATGGAAATCATATTATGTGATTAATGGTTTCCACAATTACATGTTTTATTCCCATTCTATTTTATCATGCTTAATGTTTCTTTATGATCTATGCATTACGTACTTCCATGTTTTATGTCATTGCTCAAGATTTTGATGATTAAACATTATGTTCATGTTTTTGCGTTCAAATGTATAAGGTATGTTTTATTTTATCCATGCTTACCCTTACTGAGAATTTGATCTCACCCTTTTTATGTATTCTTTTTCCCAGGATATAAAGAAAGGTTTTAGGTAAGAAAAAAAAGGAAGATCTTTATGGGAGATGATGAGGATCTTTCACCATGATTAGAAGATTACGTTCCAAGTTTCCAAAGACACTAAACTATTACGGTCCTTGTGTGTCTATTTTTGTTATGTATTAAGTATTCCGCAAAAGTAATGTAATGTCCATGTACGTCAAGCCTTGGATCTCTACAGTTGGTATCATAGGAAAGGTTTAGTCATCCTTTGGAAAGTAGGATGCGAGAACTTTAGTGAGAACCCAAGAGATAAGTCTAAGGTATGTCTAGGGATGTCCCTAAGGATAAGTATACGTATAGGAAATAGTCCAAGAACTTGGGTAGCGATCTTAGAATTTAACCTAAGATGTTAGATATTAAGGGTGCTCCCCCTTTATTATGTTGTTTTCCCTAGAATGATATTTCCCCTCACACTATTCATTTTTGGTTTTAGAAAATGGCTGGAAATAGGAAGATTCACGATAATGGAGGATATGACGGACAATGGAGTGATATTCTTCATGAGAAACCAAATGAAACGGGATTTGGAAGTCCAAACATCGTTATTATGCCTAATCAGAAATCTCATAATATGATCAATAATCTCAACTTTGTTAAGTATCCCAACTCAAATAATAAGAGAGATATGGAGTTTCATGATGATCATAGAGGAAAGAAAGTTTAATTTTCCTCATGTAAATCATGTGGGAAGAGGCATCGGGGAAATTGTTTGAAAGGAACTAGAAGATGATTTGGGTGTGGAAAAGAAGGACACAAAGCCATCAAGTGCAAAGGAAAAGGTTCAGTTAACACCATGGACAAGGATAATGGTATTGCTATGACATCAATAGTGATTAGATGTTTTAAATGTTGAATGTATGGACATTATGCAAACCAATTCCCTAAAGGAAAATATCATGAAGAGAATCAGCATGGTCATATGATTAGTATTTATGTGGATGATTATGAGGAGACTACAAATGATAAATGATATGAAAAAAGTGTTGAAGCTCAGTCATTTGTTTAAGAAGGTAGTGGGATGATTGTATTTTTATCAAGAGTTATGTTGTAGAGTTAATGGTACTATGGAATAAAGAATCATCTAAGGATTGTTACACTATTGTTTTTCGTAAAGTATTTGGAAGTATATGTTGAATGGTACCGGTAACCATGGATGGTTATTCCGATATTTTTGAAAAGTAGATGATATGCCCATAATGAAGGGATAATAAGATAATGAGATGTTTGATTGTATTCATGAGCTCATGACTGATATAATGACCATTTGATATCATGGTTTGAGTATATATAGTTTTGAGGATTATGGTATGTGGAAAGTGTTATATTTTATCTGCATTCATGTATTCACTAAGGTTCAATGGGTATTCATTCTTCAAGAGAATACATGATTATGTATTCAAAAGTTTGTAATTTTACCAACAAGATATATCTTATGATATATTGTGGATAAATGATGGCATTCACGTGATTGTTATTTGATATTTCAAGTAATCATTTTCTTTATACTATGAGCATAAACCGAAGTATTTTAGATAAGCCTAAATATTGGAATAGATTATGTTGGACATAAGTTAGTATTGTTTAAGGATAGAACTTATTTCGATATTATTGATGGGATGTTATAGTAATGTAGTTTTAGAAAAAGGACAACCTACAGAACGGGCGACAGCCCATCGCGTCGGATAAGGATGTGGGAATCGAACCCGAAACCGAAGTGCGACAGGCCGTTATTGCCTACCACAGGCCTACAGGAAGTCCCTGTTTAGTAGAAACTAGTTTTATTATATTATGTAGTATGATATATGAAGTATATGTTCATTTTAGGAACCACATATGATTAATCTCACTATAGATGGACTTTTTTATTTTTGATAACATTTATAACCATTTATTTGAGACAGATGGAATGAAACATCATTCTATCACATGATCTGCTAACACTTCACGAATGAAAAATTCCACTTCATTTCATTTAGAGATGAAGTGGAAATTGTCCAAATAATGACCAATAGTGAGACTGTACTAAAATCACAAATGTATTTCTTCTAATGACAACTTTTGGTAAATGATCCTGAAAACCAAAAATGTTGTCCTAGTGCTCTTATATCTAATAAATCATATGGTTCCTTATATCATCACAAATATATGACTTTGTGATTATTGGCTATTTCATAGCCATGTTCTCTACCACTCTCCATCAGAACTTGATGGTTAGATTTTTCCTCCATATCCATATTTTCACATATACTCTCCTATGTGGAAACCCAATGATGAGTTAGCTTGGGAGACCATTAAGTTTCTAACATACTTTTTTAAAAGTTATTTTTTATTATTCCTTTTTACGATGTGGGTTTCTATGAATAGTAAACGATTTATATCCCTGACGAATTTCGAGGGTGAAATTAATTTTAAGGGGGGTAGAATGTAACAACATGAGATTTTATAAGATATATTCGTTTTAATTTTTTTCATATATTCTGTTGTATGCTACACCAACATTATCTTGTGCTATACACAACACCCTATTTGCTTGCAGTATACGCAACACAATTCTTGGATCGTGTTTTACACAATTTCACGTTCATTTGATAGAAGTTATTCTACGCAACATTGATTGTATATATATATATATATATTCAATGTATAAATGAAAAATGGTTGGATTCTTTTATAACGAAACAAAAAAGGTGTATGGCACGATATGCAACCCTGACTTGGCTTGCATTACATGTAATCACTATCTTCTTCGATAGCGTTTGTTATACGCAATACCGGGTTTTACTAAACAACGATATATTATTAAAATATTATTATGAACCAGACTTTATGAAAAGTATTAACTAAATTTTGAATTTTATTACATTATTATTCATCTTACACATTTTCTAGAACATGGTATAAGAATAAAATAAATTTTTCGGGTAAAATAAGTACTTTTAAAAAATGCAGTTTTGCCGCCTTTTGATGGAGCACCCAAATTAAATATAGTTTTTGACATGTTTATAAGCTCAATTTTTCAAAATAAAATTATTATTTGGAATAAGGATATAAAATTTTACCATGGATAAAATTTTCATATTATTCTGATAACTTTCATATTTTAATGAATAGTAAAAACATGCAATATTTTTATTAAAAACAACTTTTTTCGTCGTAATAATTAATGTGTTTAAATTATAATATTGAATGTTTTTAATGTATAAATGGAATATATTTTTACCATTTAATACAATTTATGTCACTAGCATTGATTTTTCCTTGAATTCATAGGTTAAATAAATTCAATCTTTTGCAATGTTTTAAAGAAAAACCCGTTTTCTTTCGACAATGGGATTTATTTTAATTGAAATTATGCAACTTCTGTGTATTGAATTTGGAAAAATGGGTTCCATATTTGGAATCAGTGGGTCCGAATTATATTAATAGAGTACTTTTTTGGGATTTATGAATGGTAACAACGGTAAATTTTATTTACCATAGTTAAAAGTAAATCGGGTAATTAAGGGTAAATATAATATTATAAAATTACCCTAACACATGACAAAATTCTATTGGATGGATAAAAGTAGACCCATATCACCTAAGGGTCGGATTATATTCATTTTATGGACTTTTGACCATTTGAATAATTTAATTATTATTAAAACCAATGAAAGTGACAACATGTCACTCTCTTAAATCAAATATGTATAATAATTTTAAATTAGAGATAAACATAATAAAACATCGAACATGAATAGTCTCCAGAAAGATAAGGAAATTATCTACATCATGATAATTTATTTAAAATTTTTAGGGATTAAAAAATTGTCATTGATGGTGATACATTAATGATGCAGAAATTATTTATTAATTGAAAAATCAGTAATATAGTTTTTATTGAAATAATACTACCCATTAAAAGGACCAAAAACCTGACCAAAACTTATTGGTAGTGTATAGATACACCTTAATCATCCAATGACCTAATATATAACCGTTTGGAGTCTTATAAATGTGATTATGACACTTATTTTGTTTTATTTTAAATGATGCCAAAGTTGCCACCTTCATAATTTAATAAATATAACAATTTAAATATTGTAATGTTAAGATTATAAATTCGAGTAAAAGTATTATTTTGAAATTTAACAGATTTATATTTATTATAGGATTTTATTTTTAATTTGTATGCAACAAATAAGTATATTAAATAATTATACAAAAATGTTGTATTAATTATTTTATTAAGCGATAAACCAAATAAATGGTTTTAAAAATTATAAACTAAATATTATATAAACTCTTTAATGTTCTCCACTAATTATCTAGATACATATCACCTTTTATTAATCTATTAGAGCTTAAATTTGTAACATATCTTCTGTATATATTTTATTTAAATTCAAATAAATGAATAGTGGCAAAATTGACACTATTGTTATTTTATAAAAATAACATATTATAAAATTGTTTAAAAATCACAAAAATATATAAATATTATAAATTTAAATTTATATGTTCTAAAATGTTATAAAGTATCCAATTATAGATAATTCTCAACAAATAATTAATTATTTTTTATAATTTAAAATTTAGAATTTTATTACCACAAATAAAATTAAATTGATTTAGTAAGTATAAATCAAGTTGATAATGTTTAAAATAATTTCCTAACATATCTAAATGTTATTGGTTGATGATATTACAACCCTCTATCATATAATATTATAATATGAGTCATTTTTGGAGTTTTTAAGTTGGGTTAGATTTATTATAAATTAATATTTTTAAGATTTCCAAAGGTGCCCCTCTCCTCCCTTATAAAAGGGCACCTCCTCCCTCCCTTCCTCACACCAATTTGAGCCTTCATGCTCGGCAAAACCCTACCAAATTCACTTCTCCACTTCAATAAAAACATCCTAGAGGTCATTTTCTTCTTCAAAGACCAATTTTAGTGCCCTAAGAGGAGGTCTCAAAGAGGCGCTTCAAAGAAGAGGCAATGTCTATTACCGATTCTTTCAACTTTATTTCTTCTTCTACTACTTCTTATTTAGTTGTTTCATTATGAATTAATAACATAAGTATCACTCAAATACTTATATGTTATTATAAGTATTAAAAAACCCTATTTCACCATCTATCCATCCTACGGAAAATGAAAGCATCGCGCGTGCGTACGTACGGAATACCGTCTCCACGCCGTGGTGTAATCTGTTTTTCCAACACCACATTACTTGGATGGGTATAATGGTGTAAATAATAACTATAAATAGTTATTATAAAATAACACTAATTATGATATATTGTATGATACACTCCAATTAAATTTATTAATTATGGAAAAGACATCATCGCTCGTGCGTACGTATGGACTATCGTCTCCACGACGCGATGAGATTCATTCTCCATGTTAACCATTCATGAATGATTATAAAGTATATATAAAAAGTAATCATGAAATATATGAAATAATAATGATACTGGATTTATGTATATATATGGGTATGTCATCTACTTAATTCCATTCAATTCATTAAGGAAACGAAAACAGCGTTCATGCGTACGTATGGCCTACCGTCTCAATGAACGGTGTATTTCTTTCCAATTATCAATCTATTATATATATGTATATTCTTAATATATTTTATATATAAATCATGTTTTATATTCTGTAATTAAGTAATCATGATCTAAGTAATCATATGAATAATAACAAGTCAAAACACAGATGATAAATGAAACAATTTTACCCAAAATTCTCTTTAACATGGAATTTACAACAGAACGGGTAATATAAAGACATAAGTGAACAATATATGATATCATAACAATGAATATGATTCCATAATAAGTCAATAACATTATTTAAATCATTATACAGGAGGTTCGGATACATACAAAGCATATCGGACCTAAGGTAATGGATAATTTTGCAAATCTCATTTTTATCCGAGATTGCATATTCGTCAGTATTTACTGGTGTTATTTCTATCATCCATGTCCATGTTTTATAAAAGTGTTTTGATGTATTATTAATTTACTTTTTACCCATTTTTGACTTTTACTACATGGTATGTAGGGAATCTTTCTTTTACGAGTTACTTTTTGACTTTTTCGGCCAAAGTAAGAGAAAAATCTTTTTTTAACTTATACGGCATGAACGGATTTTTACAGTTTTATAATGTAACTCCCCGACCCTAGCTACCCAGAGTCGGTGCATTACTTCGTAACATTGGCATGATCACAAGAACGATCAAATCTCGAAAGACCGATTGGTTTAGTAGCCTTGGAAACACTAGATATATTCATAAAGTTTTACATTACATTTCAAAGTGAAAAACTACTACAACAACAAAGTCTTCATATCCACACTATTAACCCCTCATAATATCCCTGCAAGTCAATCATAATTTACTTCTTCACTACCAGGGAAAAATAAAACATAAAAAAGGGGTGAGCTCAAATGCCCAGTAAGGATAACAATATAGCGGAACATTCAAAATAAGCATAAACATTTAAGGCAATGAAATACTAAAACAAAAGCCTTTTAAACATGAACTTCAACATAGTATGGAAAAAGTAAAATGAAATAATTCCATTTACTTATTCACATGGATATTCTACTAATCGAATAATCACATGCAAAATCAATAACCACTTTCATAATGTTGGAATGCATAATGCCAGACTATCATAACCACATAGCCAAGGCCTCGTTCCAAGACTACAAATAAGATTTTGTCAAGGCCTTGTGCCAAGACACTAGTTTGTCTCATGAGACCTACCGATGCATCGAGGAGCTATAGAGGGCTCCACCCGTCACTTATTAAGTCCATTGCATTCCCATATGAAAAGGTTTAAACATAACATAAACATTCGTATTAAAACTAGCATACGAAATGTCAATAATTTCACCATAAAATATGAATGGTATAAAAATAGCACATCCATAGTCAAACATATCACAAAACCTTCAATACAATATAGAAGTTTTGTATCATAATAAATCAACTTCAAATAATCTTAAAATCCGTCAAAGGATGTTGACATAGATGAAATCAAAATTCTTTTTAAAGAAATATCTCCTTTTATTTTGAAATCATTTAAGATCCATATAAAATAAAACATTTTCTTTGAAAATATTCTTATAAGCTTCTAAGTAAAGCTTTGAAGATTTTATAATGGCGTAAAATTACCGCACCCGCCGTATAAGTTAAAAAAAACATTCTTACCTCAATTCTGTCGATAAGGTTAAAAAGGACCTTGTTTTGAAAACGACGGAAAGATTCCTTTATAAACCTCTTATAAGAAGTCAAACAAGGGTATAAATGACTTTAACCCATATTCTTGTAAATAGTAAAAATGTTTTGAAATACATTTTTAGGAAACATGGATGTGGTTGATAAAGATATCCCAGTAGATTATTACGTATAAACAACCTCGAATAATGAAGAGATTGGGAAATAAACCCTTACCTTGTACTTTTCCTTGGTTGGGGTAGGTTAACATCCTGTATAATGTTGAAATAATTGTTATTAAATTATAAAAGAATCATATACATTAATATGATATCATATATGATCTTTTAATATTGATTTGATAATATCTTAGTATTATCGTCGTTTCGTGTGTTAACTTACTCATTTTCTTTTATATGTTTTGTTACATAAGTCATGTTTGTTGTATCTTATTCATATCCATAATGATATCAAGTCCTTAAACATAATTTTTAAATCATTAAATGATAATTATACTTGAATGGATACGATGGAGAATGAATCTCATCGCGTTCGTGGAGACGGTAGTCCGTACGTACGCACGAACGCTACTTCCATTTAATTTTTATTTTAAAAGAATTGAATCCAAATGATACATAGGTATATTACTATTCTAGTATAATATAATATTTTATATATGTTACTTAAGTTCATTAACACCATCCTTTATACGTTCCATGTGTGGTATGAACGAGTCATATCATTTTAAGGAGGTGGTAGTCCGCACTTCCTCAAATGAAATTATCGTATGTATATACAACATGAAACGAATAATGGTATGAAATAAAATGGAATTACAGAAGCTTATATATAAAATATATATCATTAATATCATATTTAATTACAGTTCCATCATAATGGCCACCATGAGAGGTGGTAAGATGTATTTGAACAATCATCGTTTCGTGAGGCGTTAGTTTGCCATCCACAGAAACATTATGTTCATCATCCATTAGATGGAGTTGTGTGTATGTTTAGTTTGAATCCTTCTTATAACAACATCCTAGTATATTGGGGGTACTGGTGTTGTTACAAAAGAAAGGAAATAAAAAGAGTTTGGGGGTTGGAGAAGCAAAATAAATGAAAATAATTTAAGAGAAATCGTTACCTTTAATTTAGGTAACTCACTTTGGTTGGAACCAAAGGACTTCTTGAAATGCTTTCTGCCTAAGGGTATGCTTCAAGGAGGAGTATAGGGATGTGGGGAGCTTAGTTGGGCAGAGTTTGGACGAGCCAAGTGGCTTGAGAGGTGTGAGGAATGAGTAGAAGTGGTCTCCTTTTATAAGGGAGAGGAGGGGCTCTTTAGGAAAGTGTGAAAGTATTACTTTATAATATATTTGTATTCGGTTTATAATGGTCCAAAAATCATTGAGATCGAAGATAAGATGACTCATATTCTAAATAACATCATCCAATAAGAATTGGACAGGTTTTAGATAATATTTTAATCATTATAATCTTATTTATTTAAATGATTTATTAATGAGGTAAACATTGCATCATTATTGTGTCATTAATAATTTAAATTATATGATCTCTAAAAATTATAAATAAAATATCATTATGTATGAAATATTTTTATCTTTCTAATGAATATTTATAATCGAAAATCCAACATGTATAACCCTATGTAAAAATTGTTCTTCTAAAAGATGTAAGCTTATGCCATTTTTATTTTTATTTTAACTTTATTAATATAATGTGTCATTATCACTTACAAGTGGATCCATGGGGTCCCAAAACAGACCCAAAGATGCCCATGGTCGACCATGTATCAACCAATAGGGTTAATACACGTTTTAGGGTAATTTAGTATTATTATAATATTATTTTTTTAACCCTTATTTACCGGATTTACCCTTTAACCATGGTAAATAAAATATTTACCGCAGTAATTATTCAAAATGTGTAAAAATAAAAGTTACCTATTTACATAATTTGGACATCCTGATTCCAAATATGGAATCCATTTTCCTAAATTCAAAACACAGAAGTGGCAGAAATTAATTTAAAATTAATTCCCGTTGTCAAAACAAAAAGCGTGTTTTTAAGAGGTAATAACTATCAAAAGATTGACACTTGTTTATGTTCGGTTTAATTGTAAAATTATGTCCAATGACCAACATTATATTAAATGGTAAAAATATATTCTAAATATACTTTAAAACAACTCAAATTCACAATTTATCACTATTAATTATTTTTATTAAAAAAGTTGTTTTTAATTAAAATTTAGTAATTTTCACTATTCATCAAAATATGAAAGTTATCCGAAATGTACCAAAATTTCACCCTAGGCTAATATTGATATTCCGAATCCAAAAATGAAGTCCATTTTCAAATATAAAATATATATAATTTCAAAAAGTAGGTATTAGTATTCACAACGGCTAGTTTAATTAGTTGTGGTGTGTGTTAGAACTCGAGGTTGCGTACAACACACGCTATCGCATTATTCGAAGGGAAACGTACCGTGGAAGCTTGGGGTGTTACATTCTCCCCTCCTTCAAATAATTGCGTCCTTGCAATTTCTAGAATACTTATTACATGAAAAGACTCGGGTGGTTCTTCATCATAAGTTCCTCGGGTTCCCACGTTGCCTCTTCCATCTTATGGTTTCTCCACAAAACTTTTACCAAACGCGTCGTCCGGTTTCTCAGTACTTGTTCTCTTGTATCAAGAATCCTGACGGGCTCTTCACAATAGGAAAGATCAGGTTCCCGTTCTAATTCCTCATAGGTGAGTACATGCGTTGGGTCAGGCATGTATTTTATCAACAGAGATACGTGGAACACATCGTGAACTTTGGAGAGACTTGGCGGCATTGCCAATCGGTAAGCTACATCCCCAATTCGTGCTAGAATTTCGAAAGGTCCGATGTACCTGGGACTCAATTTACCTTTCTTACCAAAACGTATGACTCCCTTCCATGGAGATACCTTTAGGAAAACATGATCACCGACCTGAAATTCCAAATCCTTCCTTCGATTATCGGCATAGCTCTTCTGCCTACTTTGAGCTGCTTTGATGTGATTTTGGATTACCTTCACCTTTTCCACCGTTTCCTCCACCAGTTCTGGGCCTACAAGTTTTCTTTCACCAACGTCATCCCAACAGGTTGGTGTACGACATCTCTTTCCATATAACGCTTCATATGGTGCCATCTGAATACTCGAATGGAAGCTATTGTTATAGGAAAATTCTACTAGTGGTAAATATTGATCCCACATACCCTGAAAATCAAGTGAGCAAGATCTCAACATGTCTTCTAAGGTCTGAATAGTCCGTTCTGATTGTCCGTCTGTCTGAGGGTGGTATGCAATGCTCAAATGAAGTTCAGAATCCAGGGATTTCTGAAGACTTTTCAAAAATCTTGAAGTAAAACGGGGATCACGATCAGAAACAATCGATAGGGGAACTCCATGAAGTCTCACAACTTCATTAATGTATAGTATTGCTAGAAGTTCCAGGGGTAGATCTTCTCTTATAGCAAGAAAATGTTCTGACTTGGTAAGACGATCAACAATAACCCATATTGCATCGTTCCTTCTAGGAGTCTTTGGTAGCCCCATGACAAAGTCCATCGTAATATTGTCCCATTTCCACTCCGGTATGGGAAGAGGTTGCATGACTCCTCCAGGCTGTTGCCTTCCAGCTTTCACTTGTTGACAAACCATACATCTTGACACAAAATCAGCAATCTCCCTCTTCATGTTGTCCCACCAAAATTTTTCCTTCAAATCTCTATACATTTTGGTGCTCCCAGGGTGTATAGAGAAATTGGAACTATGAGCGTCATCCAGCAATTCCCTTTTTAGATCATGTATATTGGGAACACAAAGTCTCTTCCCGAATTTCAAAATTCCATCTTCATACACAAAGTCTCTCAATCTCCCATCATTCACAGCTTTAATCTTCTTCTGAAATTCTTCATCATTAGTCTGGGAACTCTTAATCCTTTCTAGTAAAGATGGTTTGGAAACCATTTGAAAAAGAATTGATGTTTCACCTTCCCTGGTTATTCCCATGTCCATCTTCTCTAGATCCATGAAAATTGGATCCCTTTCAATTCTCATCATGTTCAGAACTCCATGGTCTTTTCTGCTCAAAGCATCTGCTACTTTGTTTGCTTTACCCGGGTGGTAGTGTATCGTGCAATCATAATCCTTGAGTAATTCAAGCCATCTCCTTTGCCTCATGTTGAGTTCTTTTTGTGAGAAAATATACTTCAGACTCTTGTGATCAGTATAAATCTCACATTTTTCACCATAGAGGTAGTGCCTCCATATCTTCAATGCAAAGATCACAGCTGCTAACTCAAGATCATGAGTAGGATAGTTTTGTTCATGAATTTACAACTGTCGTGATGCATAGGCAATAACTCTATCATTCTGCATAAGGACACAACCAAGTCCTTTCTTTGATGCATCACTATAAATAACGAACCCATCATTCCCCGATGGTAGAGTCAATATAGGAGCATTGACTAATCTTCTCTTCAGTTCTTCGAAACATTCTTCACACTCTTTTGTCCAAACAAATTTAACCCCTTTACGTGTGAGCTTCGTTAATGGGTTAGCCAATCGGGCAAAATTCTGGACGAAACGTCGATAATAACCTGCCAAGCCAATAAAACTACGTACCTCAGTTATACTCGTAGGTGCTGGCCATTCTTGGATTGCTTTGGTCTTATAAGGATCAACAGAGATTCCATCTTTAGAGACAATATGGCCAAGAAAAGAAATCTCCTGAAGCCAGAATTCACACTTGCTAAACTTTCCATATAATTCATGCCTCCTCAGAGTCTTCAAGATAATGCGCAAGTGATTTTCATGATCTTCGTAGGTTTTGGAGTATACCAAGATATCATCAATTAATACCACCAAAAATTCATCGAGATACTCCTTGAAAACTCTATTCATCAGATCCATGAATACAGAGGGTGCATTAGTCAATCCAAACGGCATTACAGTAAACTCGTAATGCCCGTACCTGGTTCGAAATGCTGTCTTCGGAATGTCTTCCTTCTTTACACACAACTGATGGTATCCAGATCGAAGGTCAATCTTTGAAAAGTATTGAGCTCCATGCAGTTGGTCAAATAAATCATCAATACGAGGTAGGGGATACTTGTTCTTTATCGTTATAGCATTGATCTCCCTGTAGTCGATACATAACCTCATAGATCCATCTTTCTTTTTAACAAAAATAACAGGGGCTCCCCATAAAGAAACACTAGGGCGAATAAATCCCTTATTACTCAATTCCTCTAGTTGTTTCTTTAGTTCGACTAACTCTATAGTGGCCATTCTATAAGGGGTCTTCGATATAGGCCTTGATCCAGGAATCAAATCAATGGAAAACTCAACTTCTCGTTCTGGAGGATGTCCAGGTAAATCTTCCGGAAATACATCTACAAATTCTTTCACAACAGGTACATCCTCTATTTGAACATTACTTTCCTCACCGACAGTTATTTCATTCTCTTCCTCCCCAATAATTGAATTAAGTTGAGCTACTGGGGGTGGATCTAAATAAGAATTAGGTGGTGACGATTCTGCTCTAAAAATAAGGTGTTCCTTATCATTATCATCAAGAATCGTAACCTCTTTCTTCTTACAATAAATATTCGCATCATAGTCCGAAAGCCAGTCCATGCCGAGGATTATATCAAACTCAATCATAGGTATGACGATGAGATCAGCAGATAAAGAAAATTTATGTGCTCTAATGGGGACTGATTCACAAAACTTTGTTGCAACGATACTTCCCTTAGGAGTTTTGACTGACAACTCCCTTATTAAATCAAATTGGAAATATCTAATTTTCTTATCAAACTGGGAAGATATGAAACAATGCGATGATCCAGAATCAAATAATGCATTTGCTAAACTTGAGGAAACCATTAAATTACCTGCCACCACGTCTTTCGGAGCTTCTACCTCAGCAGTAGTGATAGCATAAGCATGGCCTTGATCCCTTGGCCTTTTCTGAGGTAAGTTCTCCTGATGCTTAGGGCATGCATTTGCATAATGCCCCATCTCCCTGCAATTGTAGCACTGAACGTTGGTAGCTTCCTTCTTCCCCTTGCAATCATGAGCTTGGTGGCCTTTTTCACCACACTTGTAACAGACTCTCATTCCCTTCAGGCAAGCACCGGGGTGTTTCTTCCCGCATTTACCACAAGATGGATATTCAACCTTTCCCTTCTTCCCCTTATTTCCATTCCCAGATTGATCAGCAGGTCTTTTCTTCTCTTGCTTCGCTTTAAAGTCATAAGACTTAGAGAATTCCTTTTCGGTCTTGATAGCACATGAGACAATGTCTTCGTACGATGAAAAGGATTGTGAGACTAATGCTCGACGGAGAAATGGTTTTAACCCATCAAAGAAACGATCAATCCTACTTCTTGGGTTGCGTATATAATCTCCAGCATACCTCGCTAACCTTGTAAAGTTAGCCTCATACTTTGTGACATTATCATCCTCCTTTTGTCTCAGAATTAGAAATTGCCTTTCCATATCCGCTCGATGGTCGCGAGGGAAATATTATTCTAAAAACAGATCTTTGAACTCCCTCCACTCCATATTTGATACTTCATCATCTTCCTTCATGTTTTGAATCAATGACCACCATTGATCAGCATCTCCAGTGAGGCGGTAAACTGCCATGATAACTTTTTCCCTTTCACTGCTCCCCAAAGCCTGAAATATTTTCTCTAGGGAAAATATCCATTGCTCAGCTACTAATGGATTTGTATTTCCGTTGAAAGTTGGTGGTTGTTGCCTCATGAATCGATCTAACATTGATCCTCCACACTGCGAATCAGGGTGCTCCATACGGGTAAGGTTATTATTCATAACCTGAGTAAGATGTCCCAGTATGGTGATTAGCTGATCGGCACCAGTTGCATCACCAGCCCCACTATAATTATCTTGAGCAGGAGGGCAATCCCAACATGGAGTGCGTGCATTGATACGGTTTCCATTTCTTCCACTAGGCGCCATTTCTAAACAATGGCATAAACTAGATCAGTTTATGAATCAAAATACATAATCCCATACTTATAAAACACTTAACATAAATTGAACTATTTATGGATATAATCCATAATCATAAAAATGTTTTCTTTGAGGAAGTATATACTCATAAACCCTTCATAATGATTTGTAAAGAAAATGAGAGTTATCCTAAGCATATCCCCCGGGAGTGTCGTAACCAAGAGTGCAGCAAGGCCCGTTGTCGTGCACTAGTTCCTGTTCGAGTCTAGCTCAAAGCGGTTTTTTCGGGTTTTACCCCTAGGTACATCTGTGCCAGAGCCGCCTCTACCTGCTCGTATCCATACAGGGATGTATTGCTCGGAAAACTCACAAAATCTCTACAATACCAAAATTCTAGGAAGTTCTTCTATACTAATCCTCAAAGTTCATCTTAGGTATACGTGCTCTAATTAGAGTTTATCTAAATCTAGCTTCCAAGGTTTGTAATAAACTTCCTCTGATACCAACTGTAACGCCCCGACCCCAGCTACCCAGAGTCGGTGCATTACTTCGTAACATTGGCATGATCACAAGAAAGATCAAATCTCGAAAGACCGATTGGTTTAGTAGCCTTAGAAACACTGGATATATTCATAAAGTTTTATATTACATTTCAAAGTGAAAAACTACTACAACAACAAAGTCTTCATATCCACACTATTAACCCCTCATAATATCCCTGCAAGTCAATCATAATTTACTTCTTCACTACCTGGGAAAAATAAAACATAAAAAAGGGGTGATCTCAAATGCCTAGAAAGGATAACAATATAGCGGAACATTCAAAATAAGCATAAACATTTAAGGCAATGAAATACTAAAACAAAAGCCTTTTAAACATGAACTTCAACATAGTATGGCAAAAGTAAAATGAAATAATGCCATTTACTTATTCACATGGATATTCTACTAATCGAATAATCACATGAAAAATCAATAACCACTTTCATAATGTTGGAATGCATAATGCCAGACTATCATAACCACATAGCCAAGGCCTCGTGCCAAGACTACAAATAAGATTTTGTCAAGGCCTTGTGCCAAGACACTAGTTTGTCTCATGAGACCTACCGATGCATCGAGGAGATATAGCGGGCTCCACCCGTCACTTATTAAGTCCAATGCATTCCCATATGAAAAGGTTTAAACATAACATAAACATTCGTATTAAAACTAGCATACGAAATGTCAATAATTTCACCATAAACTATGAATGGTAAAAAAATAGCACATCCATATTCAAACATGTCACAAAACCTTCAATACAATATAGAAGTTTTGTATCATAATAAATCAACTTCAAATAATCTTAAAATCCGTCAAAGGATGTTGACATAGATGAAATAAAAATTCTTTTTAAAGAAATATCTCCTTTTATTTTGAAATCATTTATGATCCATATAAAATAAAACATTTTCTTTGAAAATATTCTTATAAGCTTCTAAGTAAAGCTTTGAAGATTTTATAACGGCGTAAAATTACCGCACCCGCCGTATAAGTTAAAAAAAACATTCTTACCTCAACTCTGTCGAAAAGGTTAAAAAGGACCTTGTTTTGAAAATGATGGAAATATTCCTTTATAAACCTCTTATAAAAAGTCAAACAAGGGTATAAATGACTTTAACCCATATTCTTGTAAATAGTAAAAATGTTTTGAAATACATTTTTAAGAAACATGGATGTGGTTGATAATGATATCCCAGTAGATTATTACGTATAAACAACCTCGAATAATGAAGAGATTGGGAAATAAACCATTACCTTGTACTTTTCCTTGGTTGGGGTAGGTTATCCTCCTGTATAATGGTGAAATAATTGTTATTAAATTATAAAAGAATCATATACATTAATATGATATCATATATGATCTTTTAATATTGATTTGATAATATCTTAGTATTATCGTCGTTTCGTGTGTTAACTTACTCATTTTCTTTTATATGTTTTGTTACATAAGTCATGTTTGTTGTATCTTATTCATATCCAGAATGATATCAAGTCCTTAAACATCATTTTGAAATCATTAAATGATAATTATACTTGAATGGATACGATGGAGAATGAATCTCATCGCGTTCGTGGAGACGGTAGTCCGTACGTACGCACGAACGCTACTTCCATTTAATTTTTATTTTAAAAGAATCGAATCCAAATGATACATAGGTATATTACTATTCCATTATAATATAATATTTTATATATGTTACTTATGTTCATTAACGCCATCCTTTATACGTTCCATGTGTGGTATGAACGAGTCATATCATTTTAAGGGGGCGGTAGTCCGCACTTCCTCAAATGAAATTATCGTATGTATATACAACATGAAATGAATAATGGTATGAAATAAAATGGAATTACAGAAGCTTATATATAAAATATATATCATTAATATCATATTTAATTACAGTTCCATCATAATGGCCACCATGAGAGGCGGTAAGATGTATTTGAACAATCATCGTTTCGTGAGGCGTTAGTCTGCCATCCACAGAAACATTATATTCATCATCCATTAGATGGAGTTGTGTGTATGTGTAGTTTGAATCCTTCTTATAACAACATCCTAGTATATTGAGGATACTGGTGTTGTTACAAAAGAAAGGAAATAAAAAGAGTTTGGGGGTTGGAGAAGCAAAATAAATGAAAATAATTTAAGAGAAATCGTTACCTTTAATTTAGGTAACTCACTTTGGTTGGAACCAAAGGACTTCTTGAAATGCTTTCTGCCTAAGAGTAAGCTTCAAGGAGGAGGAGAGGGATGTGGGGAGCTTAGTTGGGCAGAGTTTGGACGAGCCAAGTGCCTTGAGAGGTGTGAGGAATGAGTAGAAGTGGTCTCCTTTTATAAGGGAGAGGAGGGGCTCTTTAGGAAAGTGTGAAAGTATTACTTTATAATATATTTGTATTCGGTTTATAATGGTCCAAAAATCATTGAGATCGAATATAAGATGACTCATATTCTAAATAACATCAACCAATAAGAATTGGACAGGTTTTAGATAATATTTTAATCATTATAATCTTATTTATTTAAATGATTTATTAATGAGGTAAACATTGCATCAATATTGTGTCATTAATAATTTAAATTATTTGATGTCTAAAAATTATAAATAAAATATCATTATGTAGGAAATCTTTTTATCTTTCTAATTAATATTTATAATCGAAAATCCAACATGTATAACCCTATGTAAAAATTGTTCTTCTAAAAGATGTAAGCTTATGCCATTTTTATTTTTATTTTAACTTTATTAATATAATGTGTCATTATCACTTACAAGTGGATCCATGGGGTCCCAAAACAGACCCAAAGATGCCCATGGTCGACCATGTATCAACCAATAGGGTTAAGACACGTTTTAGGGTAATTTAGTATTATTATAATATTATTTTTTTAACCCTTATTTACCGGATTTACCCTTTAACCATGGTAAATAAAATATTTACCGCAGTAATTATTCAAAATGTGTAAAAAAAAAGTTACCTATTTACATAATTTGGACATCCTGATTCCAAATATGGAATCCATTTTCCTAAATTCAAAACATAGAAGTGGCAGAAATTAATTTAAAATTAATTCCCGCTGTCAAAACAAAAAGCGTGTTTTTATGAGGTAATAACTATCAAAAGATTGACACTTGTTTATGTTCGGTTTAATTGTAAAATTATGTCCAATGACCAACATTATATTAAATGGTAAAAATATATTCTAAATATACTTTAAAACCACTCAAATTCACAATTTATCTCTATTAATTATTTTGATTAAAAAAGTTGTTTTTAATTAAAATTTAGTAATTTTCACTATTCATCGAAATATGAAAGTTATCCGAAATGTACCAAAATTTCACCCTAGGCTAATTTTGATATTCCGAATCCAAAAATGAAGTCCATTTTCAAATATAAAATATATATAATTTCAAAAAGTAGGTATTAGTATTCACAACGGCTAGTTTAATTAGTTGTGGTGTGTGTTAGAACTCGAGGTTGCGTACAACACACGCTATCGCATTATTCGAAGGGAAACGTACCGTGGAAGCTTGGGGTGTTACATATAAAGCCTTATTTTCATGAAGCTTACCCCAAAATATTTCATGACTATTTTCAACAAAATCCATTTCTTTTAAAATTGCATTACATTTTGTGAAAAGAGAATGATTTTGAAGAAGAAAGGATATTTTCCTCAAGATTTCATTTCAAGTGTTTTATCAAAAATATTTTTCAACTAAGATGACATTATTTCATATGTGTATGTTTCAAGTATCATGTATCTATGATTTACATGGTTTCACTTTTCTTATTATGATATGATATCAATTTCTTTTATATGGATTATGTGATAATTGGATGATGTTTATGAAACCCTTTATATTTATTGGGTTATTATGAATGATGTATGTTTATTTTGTGGCACAAGTAAGAATGATTTCATTATGGGATGGGTGGGACCTATATCTCCCTCCTATGCATTGGGTAAATATTTATATCTCATTAGATAGACATGACTGGAACAACAAGTTAATCCGGATCAGTAATACAGGAGTGGAACGAGGAGTGAACTCGATTCAGAAAGAGACATTGTCCACTAAGATGGTCTTGGAATCAATGCCTTGGCTAATATGGAAATCATATCATGTTCTTAATTGTTGACACAATTAAATGTTTTATTCCCATGCTATTTTAGTAGGCTTAATGTTTCTTTATGATCTATTCCTTACGTACTTCCATGTTTTATGTCATTTCTCTAGCTTTTAATGTTTAATCACTATGTTCATGTTTTTAGGATCAAATGTATATGTTATGTTTTATTTTATCCATGCTTACCCTTACTGAGAATTTGAGGTCAACCTTTTTATGTTTTCTTTTCCCTAGGATATAATGAAAGGTTTTAGGTAATGAAAAACGGGGAATATCTTTATTGGAGATGATGAGGATCTTTCACTACGATTAGAAGATTACGTTCCAAGTTTCCAAAGACACTAAACTATTACGGTCCTTCTGTGTCTGTTTTTGTTATGTATGAAGTATTCCACAAAAGTAATGTAATTTCCATGTACATCAAGCTTCGGGTCTCTACAGGTTCCATGCTTAGTACAAGATAAGGTTCCCATTGTCTCTTTGTATCTCAACTTCAAGGATAGTCTAGTAACTATTGGTTTAGGAATGTCGGATATATCCATCCTCCATTTAACTATATTCTCTTTGATATTAATTCATCTTCATGAGTCTCAAGAACCCTTCATCACTTTTTTCTCTGTGGATTGTAAATATCTCTCTTGTGGTCTTCCCCCATACTGTCGATGGAAATAAGACCTCATACCTCATTAATCAAATCAACCATACAAAAACCGTGACCCTTTTGTTGATCTCTTCCGGATTGGGATCACTATTATCGAGGACTTCCTCCTTAGTTCCTAATGCATCAAACTAGTAAAAAATTAACAAATACATTATTCTTCTTAGAGTAGACCATTTCACTACTTCCTACCATCCCTCTGAGCCATTCAATTTTGTCTCTCTAACCTCACTACCCATTTATCCTTTCTTATTTTAAGCTTTCAACTATTTTTCAGGCTTATGGGTATACCAGAGTACACTACATCAGCATACAATGATGAGTTCAGAGAATTGAATCTAGTTTCCAAGACCATGCCCACTCTCTTTCTTTCCACAGGCACTGTAAGATCATGGGATCGGTTGGAGGAAACCAAATCATTTTGAAATAAATGGAAGTTAACTAAAATATTTGGAATATTATTCCAAGGCCACACCTCAACATTATTCAAAATATACCCTTTGTGCTATACATTTTCCATAGTAATAGAAGTGTCCTTATCTGCTCTATTTGACATAAAATATATATTATTATCACCATATTATATATATATAATTATATTTATTTCAAATAATACTCTACATAAGAGGAATCATTTAATAATGATTGAAATATGTTTTCACCACTTATTGAGAAAGAAATTTTTTTCACTTTATTTCATAATTTATATTTACAAAAAACATGTTCATCTGCATTGACATAATAATTGGGAATAGAAATGGATGAATACATCTATTATATAAACATAAAACTGACCATTGTTTTCTTTAATAAAATAATTTTATGGAATTAATTATATATTCATCATTCTATACATCATCAAAAATTTCCTTATATACAGGAATTGTGAGCCAAAAATTATTAAATTCAATAAGAAGAGGATTTGAACATTGAATATTCACCAGAACATCAACAGTAATTGGGTTATCCTTAGAATTAAATCTTAGAGTAATGAATCCAAAAATATAAATTCTTATACTACATTAAATGATATTATTGAATAATATATCAATATTATTATCATCCTTTCTATTAACCGTATATCTACCTCATATAATGTCCACACCAATGACAGGTACATCAAAGAGGTTAAAGTAATCAATACATGACAAAATCATCATATGGAATAATTTATAAGGTGGATAAAATGATATATTTAGGCCTTGTGACTGTACTAAAATTACCCATTATTATCGAGATTTACTTCAATTTCTTGGATATCATTTTTAATTCCATCCAAAGGCTCCTTTTTTATATATATGGTATAGAAATATATAAAATAGATGGTTAATGAGTTTAATTCATAAGAAAATATAAGGAAACATGTTGAATTATTATATAGTATAAATGGTTCTATAAAATATTATAGAAAATCACCTAGAGAGTTTATACTACACTATAATAGAGATTATGGCGGATAAAATGGTACCCTTAGGAGTCCTAATTGAATTCCTTCCCATTCCCAAACATCATCAAGGGTTTATCAATCCATAAAAATAGTGGTCTACGGGTATCAATAATTTTTTAGAGGTTTGTGGTGGTGGGAGTATTTGAAAAAAAATAAAATTCTATATGATATTCACATCAAATTTGATGATATAAATCCCTTTTTATGAGGAAGATTTTTCTTCTCCACTTCAGTTGGTTTCTTTTTATATTTTCCATCACCATTTTTTAATTTTTTCTAAAGGATAGTTTCCTACACTCAGCTGTCAATGTTTTGAAGGACATAATATTCTTCGATATTATTATGCTCATATTAACGAAACTCGGTATCATATGACCATAACATTCTACTATGTTGACTAAATTCATTCATAGAGGATTCCACACCTGAAGGTGTGGTATTGTAAGGATTATAGCTACCAGGATTATCTATGAGTAATTAATTGTTAGTATCCTACTTCATGTAATAAAGAATTTTATTTTTAGATTTCCCATTTATATTCTTCTCTTGTGTGATCACCAACTTAGAAATCAATTCAGGTTTTGGGGTTTCGATAATAATAGATTAATCATGCCCATCGGGACATGCATATTTATCCATAGTCTCACTACCATCTCTCATATCATTCAAAAATTATAAAATGGTGGGGCCTTGAAATCTATGTTATATAGTTTTATATCCATACAAGTGGTATCCAATACCTTACTAGTGGTATTTTGTAGGTTTTCATCTACCTTATTGAGTATCTCAAATGAATAATGGTCACATACTACATTCAAGACACTCCAGATTCATTATCCATATCATCTTGTTCTATCACAGTGTACTCACCTATAATATATGTGTAATTAGGTTGTGTGGGATACTTTATAAGATTCCATTAAAGAACCTATTCAATATCAAGAACATTCTTTGAGGTTTATGGATTTGGAATCGTCTCATTTTCCTTATCTATTTAACTTGTACATGTAGTATCACCGTTCCCATTATGTATTCATAAGCTAGAAATCTAGTATCTTATGTATTCAGAATCGATGTTTCTAACTTAATTGAAATACTATCATAATTTGGGAAGTTATTCAAACTATATTTATAAGGTTATATTTTACTCTTTGGTTTTGAGAACCACCTTCTCAAAATGTTTGGCCTGAAGATCCAATTCCCCTAATACTCTGGACTTAGTGATTGAACTGTGTGTTGATAGATTCACTATTAATTATGATGGGTGTTATAAATAATGAGGAAATTTCCATGAGAATGTGTGGTGATAATGAATCTAGTTTAGATTTAAAATATGAATCCATAATTAGGAATGTGTTTTTCCTATCACTGAATGAATCAATGTTTTGATCCCAATCATAGATTCTAAGGATTTCAGGTTTTAAAGGTATAGATCCAAAAATAAATACCTTTCTTTTTCCTTCATCCAAGTGGAGAAAAACATGGAATTAACCCCATATCATCATGGTCATTTTTTATTAATTATAACCTCAAATATCAAAGATCAATTATAGAGTTTGTTAAAACTCAATTGACTTCCCCTTTCTGAATGAAAACCCTAACAATAACAAAATTTATATAAATAGATAACCATTAAAAAATCGATTCCTTGTTAATTTTTACATGTTACATATTCCAATTATTAATTATTATACATGGTGAGAATATTATTATTATTATTATTATTATTATTATTATTTATATAGAGGGGAATAAAAATCATAAATACATGCACACCCTAAGATATCAAAGTGGTCGAGACTCATCCCTACCCACAGGTATTAATAAGAACCCAGTGATGTCATTTTAAAAAAATTGATGCCATAAAGACCCATTTATGATGGAGGGTTGTAATGGACCATATATTCAATGAGGCTGAAGTCTATTATATCCTAAAAAATATTTAACGGTGTCCTGAAGGCATATCTTAGTGAACAATAATACATACAATATTTCTCAACCTACTAAAGTACCCAACTTCTACATTATTATTTAACATGACAATTATAGTATTGTTATGCAGCCATGGAAAAATCATTCAGAAATGGGAGTCGTTTAGGCATGAACCCCCATAATCAAGGATTCATGTACAAGGGGTGGTACCACATTGACACTATGACATCGAGAATAATAATGGTTGTAGTAATAATAATAATTAATTAATTAATTAATTAGGTATAGGTAATGGGTTATTACCCATAATAATAATAACAATAATAATATCAACAACAAAATCATTATTATTATCATTATAAATTGTTCATGGATAAGGAAAAATACAAATAAAGTACTCAACATATGTGTACAAGTAAAATCATGTGGAGTATTAAAATCAGGAACATCCCGAGGCCTTGAGGGGTTTCAACTACTAATTTGGGCCCTTGGGGAATAAGAATAACCAAAAAAATTACAATAATAAATATAATGTTAATTAGGTTTATGGGATTACAAACCAAAATCAACAAACAAACACAATAATAAATATAATAATAATAATAATATTCCAAGAAGGTTTGAGTAATTGGCCATGTTCTGATTCTCATAAAAATTTATTAAATATAAATTAGATATTGAATAAGTATGGATTAAAATAGGGTGTACACATCAACTAAAACATTATATAGATAATGGTAAATAAACACATCATTGAGAGAAAAGCACTATAATGTGTTCTCATATTCCACTACATGTTTTCACAATGAATTAACAACCCTATTCACCACCCTATAAATCTATGTGTACATGAACTAAATCATCTCTATGTTGCCCAAAAAATGCCTTCTATTCATTGAATAGATATCATAGAACAAAACTTGATCAGGTCAAAAAATGTTAACAACAAAACATTAGACACTCTTGATCCATGTATTACCCCTAATCTATAATTTTTAGAATATTGGACTCTATTAATTATCACCTAAATATATTATTCAAATGTAATGAAGTTAGAAAGAAATTACTCATAACAAAACTTAATAAATCCCCTAATGTGTTTAAAGATATAACCACATCTCATAAGGCGATGGGTACCATTATCTACTACATCCACATCTACTATTATCAATGACTTATTTAGTGTATTACACCTAGAATATTTATGATTAAAAGAAATCTGATGAACACAATTAACGCCCAAAATCATGATAGTAATAATTTATTCCATTATATTATTAATTCCACCAACATGAAAATTAGAATTCATCTATATTTTATTCATAATAACTAAAAATATTTCTATAATATTGGGTTTGGGATCCTCAAGACTGAGTCCATTTCATTCCAACCAGATGTGATTGAATGGTATATCCACATAGGTGTGGAGAATATTTTATAACAAAAATAATAACAATAATAACCCCAGCAATAATAACAATAGAATAATAATTAAAAATAGCTTAGGCATTATTCTATGAAACCCAAACCCATCCAATTATTTAGAAATCTAAAAATAGTGCCTTCAGCAATGGATGATGAATACAAGAAAAAAATCACAAAAAAGATAGAATTATATAGGTTCATGAGATCCTCTAGAAGCAAGAATGACCATAAAGATACAACTTCCCCAAAAAAATAATTTATACAGAATCAATTACCCGATTCCCTTACCTATATATATTTATAATTATGATATATGTATCCTTCAAATATTGAAAGAAGTGTATATGTTCCATGAAGATCATCTAAGGGACTAAGAGGTTCAGGTCTTGAAATGCATTGCCTATGGTCATATAATCACATTCAATAAAAAGATAATGTTATTTTAGTTTCTTATCCATATCAATATCAGTTTTAATGGACGAAATTTAGATTCTTATGAAATATTATTCTCAAGAAACAAAGTAATGGATCCTTGTTCGAAATATCAACAATTTCTAAAAATACCAGTACATACTACTAGTCCTGAGCATCCAATAGTATCTCTCTATATTAAATTTGAACCAATTAGTCCATATTTGAATCCATTGAATATAATAAAATTTAATTAATCACCTTCATATATTACGGTAACTATTATTTTTCATAATAGTCATATATGAATTATTATTATTTATAAAATTAATTTTCTTGTTCACTACCAGCTATAATTATTTGATAATTCCTAAAATAATAACACTTTTAGAGATATGATTACATTTAAATATGAGAAAATTATGATCGAACTGAATTATATTAATACATGTTGTTATAGAATCCAATAATAGGAGGAATACCTTGTTGTTAGTATTTCACATACTAATGAAACTCATAAAATCATATATGTTACAAGTAATTGATTTTGCGACATAAAACTAGTTAGTAATGTGATTACCAATAAAAATATAAAATGGAAAATAAAGGAATATTTTGTTTCATATTTCAAGGAAGAAAACTCCTAAAAAATATTTGGTATGGAAAATAATTGTAGCGATAGATATATTCAATTTTTTATGGAATTGTCTTCAAATTTGAAGCTTGTGGCTTGGTTGAATAAATAAAAAGTTGATTTTGTTAAACCACACAGTTGGTGATTAGTGATTTCTACAGAGTTATATTTAAAAAATTATAGTTCTAACCCAACATATTCATTATAGTTGTTATATTTTGTGGCCATCATTCAAAAACATGAATTTTCTATTTTTTTTATACATCCTGGAATGGAATGAGATCATCCACCATGCCATTTTGAATACATTATTACAAAATAGAGACATCAGTATGGGTATAAGAAACATAGAGTTCCTTGAATGAAACCATTGAGTATGCATGGAAATTAGATCACATTCATCTCAAATGGATGTGAACACCAAGGGTATAAGAAACAACCTACTGAACATCATGATCCAATTAATCAATATCCCCATAAAAAATAAAACATATAACCTCTTTCACCATGAAGACTACAAATAAATCCATAAATTAATTCGTAATTAATCATCTTACGATTTTTTATGATTACCACCACTAAGATCCAATGGCTTGAAACATTTTCATCAATCCATATTAATAAGATTAATATAATATATTTCCAAGTAAAAAACTATGTTTATTATTTTATATTCAAATATTTTATTAATTCTAGTAATCCATTTATATAAATTAAAGTGATATACATATATATAATTGAAGATGGATTTCACAAGATAAATCCCCATGTTGGGAATATACTTTTCCAATTCCAGGTAGAAAGCTATAAATATATCATTTAATAAATAATCTCGAGATATATATATTTAAATTTAACATAAAATTTGGGAATCCCTAGGTAAATTAAGGTTATATTTCCCTTCATGATATTGAGAAAATTAATAATATAATTTATTCCTGTAATTATAACACCTTTGATAAATATGTAATATGATTTGAGTCAGTTAAATAAATTCCCAGTAAATTATTCATAGAGATTTAAGACCTCACTGATAATATTCATATTTGTTATTCTTCTATTATAGATGTGATGGAGGCCATTTTAATAGAAGGGATGTGTGGGTCCCTTCAAAATCATTATTTCTTGTGTATGAGAGAGAGAGAGATAACAGTGGTTTCCAAAATAATTAATTTACTCAAAAACTATGTAACCATACTAAATATGACTGTAGAGAGGGCGTTTCATATTATAATTATTATTTATCATTAGCAGTAATCCTTTAGATATTCATTAATCACAATGGAATTATTGGTTCTAAATAGGGGATATTCTAGATGAGAAATATATTTTTTAGAGAGTCTAGACCTTTGATCCAATGGTCTAGTGGTGAAAATATTCCTTTCACTGACTTAGGTGCCATGTCCTAGTCCACTTATTTGTGGCATGATCCTCAATATATTCTTATATATCCTTCTGTATGTTGTATTTAAAATTACCAAAAATAAATACCCCATATTTGGGAAACATGATAACCAAGTTACAATTTTGTTGTCGTAATAGAGTTCCATACAATGAATAAGGTACTAATTTTGATTATTATCATTATATTTGTAATCAAATTATTTAAAGACACTATCCTATATAACTTATTCAAAAATACAAAATTTCTATATCCAAAATTTTGAAAAAAATAGGATTAATGTGGATAGATTCATGTTAATAGGGGAAGTGATGATCACCAATTATCATTATGGTAAAAACCCCTCGAATCCATCTATAATACCATATAGTATATTATGAATCGTGATATTTTAAACTATAGGTTTCTTGAAATGAAAAAATAAGAGACATTCCTGATGTTGTGATTTAAATAAATGTGTCCCATTCATTGAAGAAACCTGTGATTAATGGTTTATTACTGATTCTCAATCACTCATCAAGAAGGAACATTCATAAAGGGTACAACACTTATATAGATACTAATCTGGATATGTTAAACATAAGATAGTTGTTTAAAAAAATTTAATTGTTTCTCATCCCATTCTATACAAAGGGAAATTCCATTGAAAATCTCATAATGTTATGAAAAAAACTTCTGATATTTGGGGTTTCTCATTCTAATATATTATTTCTTTGGGTCATGGGTACTTCCAAATTATTTTTCCCATATATGATCTACAAGAAGTGTGTGATTTTCGATTAGTAATACTAAATCCAAGAATCTTAAATATTTAAAAATAAGCCATCAATTTTGACCATTTACATTTAAAGAAGCCCATTTACCAATTCTTTATAAATTTTCGTGGACACAATTGGTTCTAATGGGACCCTATGATTCTTTGGGACACTACACCATCTATTGTAACACCCATTATGATTGATGGTAACATTGAGCGGGTTATGGATGATAACTATTCATGTATACTAGTTGAATTTTACCACTCATCAACCTTGATAAATGAAGTTATCATTAATACTATAGAGGATAGAATCAACCTTCAAATTAATTATGAGATAATTAACTTTTTAACTATGGAATGTATGTTTATTTTTTCTTTTCTAATTTAGTATAGGATAAAAAATATATCATTTAGCTTATGTAATATCAAAGTTCACATAGATGCGCCCTAAAAAAAGTCTTCAAGTAAAGTCTAAGGTTGATGAGAATCTAGTTGATAGCACACCTCACCCCCCCCCACAAATCATGGAGTAAGTGATAATGTTAAACATACAACTGATGTTAGGTATTACGATGTGGTAAGGATGTTTTCTGAAGACCCCTATTTCAATTCTCCATAGGATATTTGGTTTGTTTCAACACCCCCAACCCCCACACACACAAGAAAATTTCAAATGTCATTTAATCTACCTATGATTCTCATGCAAAAGTAAAACACAATATTTAGGATTATATTTTCATGAGGGATTACCAAAAGTATGACACACCTATCAAAAAATAAGATCTTTTTTTAGAATGTTTATATAGAACACTAATAAGGATTCTTTTATTTTTCAAGGTTCTTGACATGATTTTAAAACATTATATATTGAATTTTTTAAAATTGGTGAATGGAATATTAATCATCATATGGAGGATAGATCCAAAATAGAGGAACATATTAAGAATATACCTAAATAAAATTAAAATAATATAGAATTTTTTTTGAAAAAGATTATTCTTAATCTATTGATAATGAAGAAGTTAAAATTAACCCTGATAATAGGAAATAATTTTCTATTTGGTTTCATATAGGAATGGGTGATAGTTGGAATAATACACATGAGGAAGGAAATTGGCATAAAACAAAAAACTCTCTTCAATATTCTAATTAAAAATTATCAATATGGTATCAAAATTCAATATTATGATATTGAGATTGATGATGATAAAAAATATATATTAATAATTATACCTTTATCACTATAAAATAGAATAAGAAAACCTAAATTTCAATGGACAACCCTAATTAGGTATAAACTAGGGATATGTCATCCCAAAATTATTTCATTACTCTTAACCTATTTGGGATAGAGTAACATGGATACCTTCATATCCATTAAACACATCATTAATAGGATTAATCCTAATATTATTGGATTTTTTGATCCAATGTTTCAATTTGAAAAGTTCTAACTCAATACCTCTCTCTTCCATATGATATGATGTCTTAAAATTCAATGGTAGTTGTATTTGAATCTATTTTGGCACTCTATAAAAGAGGCTTGAACTCGTAGTTATAAAAACATAGAGATTAATAAAATATATTTTTCATTGGAAGGATTTTTACCCAAGTTATGGACTCCCTTATTATAGTGAACATTATTTAAACTAAAAGTAAGCTAGTTTGGGATGAGAATTTACCTTTTTCTTAATTTTTTTTTGTAATTCGCTTCTATTTGGATACTTCAACACTGTTTTTATCTCCAATAAAAAGACAGTTTCTAAATAAATTGTAAAAAAAATTTGACATTAAAAATTCAATTTGATCAAATTATATTCGTGAAAATCAATCTAAAGAGGGTTGAATAAACCTCGACCAGGTTCACTATCAATTTGAGTCAGGGTGATGTGTTTTAAAATGTTTTTTTCATTGAATGGGAAGGATTTGAGAATATCATATTCATGCTTTTCTATAAAAAGGATACACTTTGAACAATATAAACTATTTTTAATCATCTCTTTGGATAATAGGGTTTCTTCATTACCTTCATGTTCAATAATTCATGGATCATTTTTAATGAATTTAAGGAAATTGTTATTCAAAAATGGAAAATATACATTGAATAGAATGATTTCTAAAGGTTCATATCAAAACTTAAAGTGGTTAAATCCTAAATTTGGGGTAAGGATAATATGAAAATATCTAATATGGATAAGTAGATTAAAAATACTAATGATAAAATTATAGAATTCAAGAAAAAATAATAAACTAGAATTCCTTATCCATAATGATGTACAAATCCTAACTAAACCTGGATATATTATCAACAATAAATAACTAATCCTAAAAGAAAAAATTCACATTATATTGAACAGGGAGGATGACATTAATTCTATGTTATTCAATATTATAAATAAGGATGGAAAAATAAAGAACTATATATCTTCTATTATGGTTAATGGAGAGACATTCAATGATGATATGGGTATATCCAATTTCATGATCAAATACATTAACACTCTTTTAACCTACAACATCCTTGAATGGTAAGATATATCACTACCTAATGTGATCCTTAAGGCCCTAAATTACATTAAATAACTATTTCCTTTCTATACCCTTATAGAATAAGGTCAAAAAATATTAATTCTCCCTCTATAAGGGTATTTAACCTAGCCTATATTGATTTATTAATAATTATTATGAACTTATTGGATTTGAGTTACACAATATTGTTTCAAATTTTTAAAAATTATTCACAGAAGATTTATTTACTCTAATAACTAACTCATACTTTTTTAATTTTTGCCAAATACTTAGCATGCATTGTATTTTTTTTAATTTAAATCCAATATTTTCTTGTAACACCCTCACAAAGATTATTAACAAAGTCATTACTATTATATTGGGTGATATTAATAAGAGTATTGTTCTCCTAGTAAATGAATATATATCCTCGGCAGAAATTTAGAAAATTCACTTATACAAAATCCAAATATATTAACATTCCACAGATGAAATCCAAATTTATAAAAACATCTCTCAAGTTTGATATCTTAAAATCCATTGTCACTGTCAACTGAGAATATATTCTTGAGGTACCCCAATGGAAACATTGTCTACACTATGGAATTAAACAGGGTTACCCACTCTCAAAATCGATTTGATTATGAATTAATCCATGATATTGGAAATTTTCAATGGTAACCCCAATGGATACTTTGGATGTATTAGGCAGTTATAAAAGAGGACCCACTCCCAAAAACTGTTTTTTGAATTATTGAATATTACCTATTAAAATCCATAAATGGGGTAGAGGACTCTAGGATTCTCTACCCAATCAAGTCTTCATTAAATATAAATCCTTCCATGCATATTATATATTTTTAGGATATTTTCCTCATATATGAATCTAATTATATTTATCTTACAAACATTAAAAAATATTCTATCACTAGGAAATATTCTAGGGCAAATCAATATTTTGGAGAATAATTAGACATCTTTAATTGAAACGTATGATTGGATCAAAGAGCTATTTTCTTCACATATTTCTTTGATTAAAATTGATATATTTAAAATTTTAAATCTTGGATGCTACTATTTTAATTGGTAGAGTTATGGTATATTAAATGGAATGTATTGCAACAAAAATAACTAGTAAACTTGTAAGTTTGAAGAAGAAATATCTTTATCTCATGCTTGTTATATAAATTGGGTATTTCATATTTCTCATAAATGTTTGTCTATTTTGTCCACATTTATAAATGAAATTTAAATATTTTAAAATTAATAAAAAAGAACATATTCAAAATTAAATTTAATGGAATCATATGTGAGAATAATATGGTCAGTTTGTCTTTGGAAAATGGTGTCAACCTTATTGATTTTTGTGGAATGGGTTTCAAAAATCTCGATTTTTTCAATGAATATATTATTAAAAACATTCTATTACATATCATCCAAATATTTTGTGCTTTTAAAATTGTAAATAGGGATATATTTATCACTAAACATGAAATGGTAAACTTCTTGAACATGGGGTCCACTATGTTTCATGTGTTGAGAGACTGGTTCAAGACTATCTTATTGCGGGTTAAGTGGTTTCCACTAGGAAATAATACCTTATATTTAGGAATGAAAATTTATTATCCTTAAAAGTGGTAAATCCTATAATATTACATTATATTTGGCCTATATTATAATACTGTTTACAATCAACCAGTTTTTATTTATAGAATCATGACTTTCATGTGATATTCATTAAAATTTGAAGTTACTAGTTCAGTGATAAGTATCACTGCCTCAAGATGATAGAAATGATATGGACTCCAAATACCATGATTTACCACTATTAATTCTATAAAAAAATATTTTCCTTCATTCATTTCTCTTGTTAACCACAAAAGAGAACATACTTATATTCCATTATGGGAGTGGCCACAGAACTCAACTTGAGATATCAAATTCAAGATATTATTGTCATGGTTGTGGTTATTGGACTCTATTATATAGGTAAATAATGGAATTTAATTCACTTTTATAATGATGTTGTTAACATTGTATATATTTGTGCTTGTATTATATTGGATATATATATATATATATATCGATTCTAAAAAAAAAACTGGTTCTGTAAAGAATTGTGTGAATGATCATATTATTTTTAATTTGATTGGAGTTTCTTATTATACTAGATAACCACCAAAATATATTAATAATAATAATATATTTCAAATTTAGGGGATTAAAAACTACAAGTACGAATGCACCCAAGGTACACAAGTTGGTAATTCATCATACCTCTCAACTAGGATTGGAAACCACCCACGAGAGCCATTGTAATTTTGATAGTCTAAAGGTCCAATGGATTGAAATCCCATTGCATAACTAAAATCCCTAAATATATGGATTTGAAGGCCCATTCAGTTAATAGTATTACTATGACCCATTCATTTTTTTAGTACTTACTATATTATCAACATTTGATTAGTACTATAGTAACTAATATTCTGCCTCTATAGTACCAATGGAAAAACCACCAAAATTAGGCACTATTGGGTATTAGTCATGTAACATATTTGATGTTGGGAATCAGCATGTACCACTCATGTATGGGTTGTAGGATAATAGAAATAATATTGATAATTATAAATATAATAATATTAATCACCATCATTATTTTTGTTCATGGGATTACAAACTACAAGTTCACACACCCCCAACATATACAAGTGGACCATGCCTCATCCCTCACAACAATGATTGTAAATAACCCTCTAAGACCATTATAATTTGATTTCCAAAAGTACCAATGGATTGAATGAAAAATTCATGGCTCAAAGCCCGAATATTATTTCCCAAAGTCCCCTTTTGTTAATAGTAAAAATATAGTACATGAAGGTACAATAATCTTACATTACTTTAACAATTGTTTTATTATATTTCAATAGTAACATGTAGAAAATAACCCCAAAAATGGGTCCATCAATTATAAACCCCAACATATTTTTTAATGAACAATAAGTCATACCACTCAGCCATGGGATAAAAAAACAACGACAACAACAACAACAGTGAAAATAATAATAATAATGATAATAATAATAAATACAAATACAAATAGTTTTATTTACGGATTTAGAAATCCAAATCTAGGACTAAGAATATTTTATTAAAAACACATGAATAAAACAACACATATAGGATTTCAAGGTACAATAATAAAATTCGACACAGAATAGGAAAAGACTAACGAATGGTGTAATTACATCAACACAAAACCCCATAAAACCACTATAAATATATTCCACCATTAAAAATTTATGAACATATATAAGAATGTGTGAGTTTTTATCAACCATAAATGTATCCGTCATTCCAAAATAGATAACAAAAAAAAATATACCAAAAATTAGAAATGGTTATACACTTTAAACATTCAGATAGTAATATTCAAATATAGAATAAATTCTCTCATTGGAATGAAGAAAATAACATCCATAACATTTCAAATTCATCGTATTTCTAATAGAAGCATGAAGCATAATTAGCCTATAGTTATGGACCTCCATGAACAATAGAATTCGTAACACAAATGAATCCTCAACACAAAAACCTCAACAAGAATATGGTGAAGCTCATGATAGAGATTTTCCAGAAAATGGATAAGAACAAAAACATACTTCATATGTGACGAAATTGTTAGACTTATTTTGATGAATTGAAATGACTTATAACATTAGATCCCATTTTGATCATAATTAATACCAATAAGGTCTATCTGGTAAATTATAATTCTCATAGGGCTAGTCTTGGATTTTTCATTATAGAGGATAACCATTTTATATCATATGACTATTTTAATATTTATTTTCATGATAAGAATTTATCCACTCAGTATTTTTAGATCATCTTAGTTAGGAATGCACATTATTTTAAGTGTAATTAGCTTTTTGTGGATAGGTTCATGGCGACTTATAACAATAATATTCAGAGATATATATTTTTTCAAAACTACATGAATAACATATAGAGTCCAAATTCATCTTATGATGCCCATGCATCCCCTCTAGTTCATTAAAAACAGGTGAATCTCAATTCCCCCATGACAGCCTTGGTGGATTACTTGGTGAAGTTGATGCATACTCATCAGAAATTCATCACAATGATAAAGAGTAGTTTTTTTACTAAAGTACCTCCTATAAAAACTAGAAAAATTAGAATGTTGGAAAAAAAATCATTGGCCATTAATAATTACCACATTAAATTTTACCATCCCAGTGGGAAATTATGGGATGATGATGATAATGAAAGTCCCCCCACCAATGATGTATCATCTATGACTAGTGAGATGTTTTATTTGGGGATGTATGGTAATAATGAAAATATAATGGAAAAAGGGGGATATAATAAGAAAAATTATCATCATCCAATAGAAGAAAGGATACAAAAAAGGGCTAATAAATCCCTATATAAATGAATATATTCTTTTAGAACTATCAATTTCATAGAAACTCTCCTATGGTCAAGGACATAGGACATTTTATAATGGCTGAAAGACCTATGATAATTCTTCTGGATAAACCCAAAATGAAATTCAAGAACTACATATCCTTTAAATAGGCCTCCCTTGGATACTCACTTTTCTAAAAAAAAACACTAGTGATAATGACTTTGAACATCAATGGGTCTTAAAACAGGATATCATCATTCATTAATTCTTGTTTAAAAAATCAGAATGATGTTTCATTTGACATTGGCATCTAGGGATAGTTATATATTTGACCTTATTCTATACATCCAATTCTTACATTAAAAGAAGTGAGATGTGGGATGATGTTGAAAAGATTATTACGAGGACGCCACATAGTTGGTTCATACTAGGATATTTTGACACTATTTTATGTCCTTATGAGAAAATAGGACTTCATTTTAATTTGTTGGTAGCTACTGAATTATCATATTTTCTTGATAAGTGCAACATGTTTGAGGTACCAATTGTGGGTGGTGATTTTATGTATTGAAGAAACACCCTCAATGGCTTACAATCAAGAAAATTGGAATGATATTTTGTTCATATTTATGATGGGAATGATGTCATTGATGTATCAATATTGATGTTACAAAAATAAGAAAATGAACACAATCTAGTTGGAGTGGACATATACATAAGAACGCATTGGTCAGACCCCATTTTATTTCAATTTAACAATTCTTACCCTATTATTATTAATTGTGGGGAGGTTGTATTTAATGGGTAGGGAATGGATGAATTTAGAAACCCAATACATGTCTTGGTTACAAAATTAAAGACATTAAAAAAATTCATGAATTGAAAAAATAATAATTCTCCAAACTTGAAAGAGATATAAAATAGACTCAAAAAGTTATAATTCAATGTCATATTAATAACGAAAATAATAATTTCCCTATCAATGATGATATTAAGACCCTTTCCAGGTTATATAACCTTATAATAATCAATGAAAGGTCATCCAAAAACAAGAACAATATAAGATGGTTGCAGGAGGGTGACTTAACAAAAAATATTTTCATTATCATCATAGGGAAAAAGGATTGAAAGGGGGATCAATACCCTTTTCATTAATGAATCATTATATAATTTATAAAAAAAAATTAATGCGATGGTTGGAAATTTTAAAGGATTATATTTATACCAGGGGATAATTACACATACAAGATGATGGATAACATCATATCTATTGATTATAATCACTAGAACATGTATCTAATTTGAGATCTTGATGAGAATGCTATAAAGTATTCCCTTTTATCATTAAATATTGGTAGTGTTGATGGTATTTATGGATTCATAAATAAATTTGTTATGTTCTACTAGTAAATTATATATGTTGACATTATAAATGTTGTGAGGGAACCATACATTGTTACATATGGAATCAATTCCAAATTTATCAATTTGATTCCATAAAAGGAAAATGTTGTGGATGTAAAATATTTCAGGAATATTTATATTTGTAATACCTTCCCAGAAATCATTAGAAATGTCATTTTTCTGAAAATAAGAGATATTTTTAGAGAAATAATTTATTCAAACTAGTTTGTATTTATCTTAGGAATAAATATTAATAATTGTCTCTTCATTGGTTCAGAATGTGTAAAAATCATGAAGAAAAAACTTGTACATAGAAATTGTTCCATAAAGTGTAAAATTTCAAAGGGTTTTTATACCATAAAGTGGAGTTTTATTTTTTAAATTCTCTAAAGGTATGGTTTTCTTGTGCTTTCATCAATTTAGTCTGGGTTATTTTGAAAATTGTAAGGTTATCCATTCTGATTAATGGATCTTATTAAAGGTTTTTTAATGCTTCAATGTATTTAGATAGTGAGATCAATTTTTTGGGATCTTATTTTCTATGGTTGAGGATCACATGATTGTTTGGATTAATGATCTTGAGAAAGATGTATTATATAAAACAATTCAAGCTGGAAGATATCTTTTTACAGCATCATTATTTTTTATGCTGATGATATTCTTATATTTGGATAGGAACCTAGGAAAAACAATATTTCATTAAAGGATATTTTTTGACTATAAATAAGTATCTAATCAGGATGTTAGCTGGGGAAATTGTTTTGTGGTGTACGGTGATGGATATATTGCCTCCAAAAATAAAAGGGGGGCTAGAAGGCTGGTAGTGAAAAGGGAAACTCTCCTTTTGACATATCATGGGGTGCCTCACTTTTGGGGTAGATTAAAAGGATTCTACCTTGATAATATCATTTCTAAAATTAAATATTATATGGAAACATGGAAGGGGAAGACCGTATCACACGTCAGAAGAATTTTTTTTATACACTATCATAACGAAAATGTTCATTTATTATTTCTCTCATTATAAATGGCCCATATCCATTATTAAAAATGTTTAGGGTCTGTTCATTTATATCATGTGTACTGGATCTATTCAGGAAATGAATATTATAATAGTGTCCTAGAAGGATTGTATCAAACCAACTAATATAGAAGGATTGGTTATTAATGATCTGGGTCTCACTATTGAGTCCCTCCTTAGTAAAATTAAATGGAACTTTTAGACAATGAATGACAGCTCCATTGAATTCCTCTCCGGTATATTCAGATCAAAGATACAGAATGGCTATTCCATGTACATCCCATCTTCAATATGGGATGTACTAAAATTCTCTTACAATGAGCTAAATAGATGATAAAAATGGGTTGTATGCAGGCACTCCATTCTTAATTTCTAGAAAACACCATAGTTAAATTGGGAAATCATTGATGTTTTTAGTGATCCCAATCATTAGAAACATCTTTATATTCATAATTCCATTATTAATAACTACTTTTATCCCTCTTTTGATCCTGATTTTCGGCTATATATACTACAATATTATTTTTTTATCGTATTAACATGATAAGGTGGACTCCAGATCATGTTGGAAACTACTATGTTAAGGGTTAATATAAGAACAAATGGAATGAAAATATAATTTATATTTATGTGGTTTAAAATATTTAAAAAACACCTCATTCAACCATCAAACCTTATCCTCATGTGGATGATATGATGATGTTGGCTTCTATTACACGGAAATCTACAGTGTACTATTTTCCTACTTCTATCTTTGTGTTAACTTTGCATGCCTTTAGATGAAACTATAGATCACGTCTTCACTTATTTCACCCTATCATGCCAAAATTGGTTTCATATTTAGTTTCCGTTCAGGATTTGGTATAGGATGTGTACTTTTATTGATACTATGCTGGAAAAATGGAATGTTGAATGTATTAGGAAGATCTAGGGATTATTTTCTATAGAATCTTCTAAATGTATAAACATTATCTGAAGAGAAAAAATCACATTATTACTTTGAAGTAAAAATACCATATTTGAAAGATGGAATCACTCATACTTATAGGTAGGTCATTGCCACCTCCAATGTCCAAATGTGTATAATGAACAACGATATTTTTCACCTTGTTATTATGAAAAAACAATTTGTTTTGCTGGAAGGATCTACAAAACCATTGGTGATACAGTCAATTAGATGGATACCCCCAATTTATGAATGGTAAAATGTGAATGTGGATGGGGTAACTTCAGGTTCATAAGGCCCATCGAGTTGTGGTGGAATCTTCCATTTGCATCGAGTCATTAATAATGGAAACTTCTATCATTGTATTGGTGTTAGTTATCCTATTGAGGAAGAATTTAAGGATATTATGAAGCCCATAAAATATGTTGTTCATCACAATGGGACACATATTTGGGTGGAATCTAACTCCATTACCACAATTTATTATCTAATGACATGAACCTAATGTGTCCCGTGGTGATTGATCGAATTTTGGATCGAATGACTAATGTTAATTGAACAAATTGAATTGGATGTCACCCGTGTTTTCATGTTAGCCAATAAAGTTACTCATCCACATTAAAAAAATTAGAGTCCATCTCAATATGGTTATTAATCACTCCATAATTTTTATATAATTTGGTTTACATAGAAATGCATGGATTGTTTTTCATTATCATTTATGTAAACCCCTTTGTGATGTTATTCTTCCTTTATAGTAAAAAACATTTTAGGAACAAGCTCTACTAGGTTTCTGAACATTATTAATTAAATACCTAGGTATGTTGTGTGTATATGATATTATTAGGTTATAAGGGTTTTCCTCTTCCACCATCTTGTATAGGGTTCCCATGTTTACTTCTGGGTTCAATAAGAGTCTCCATGATGAAATGGGGACTCGATTATGTTTGAGTACAACTTAACATCCATATAAAGATGGTTATATGGAGAATATTATTCTGATCCTAGAGAATATTCTATATTCTTGAATATTGTATTTCACTTCATCATGGGACAATCACCTATGACTGATCAAGTTTTTATATAACAATACTTAATAGTCAACAATCAAAATGTCGCCCTTTGAGGATTTGTATGGTCACCCATATAGATCACCTCTTTTTTAGGAAGAGGTGGGAAAGGCCAATATTGTGGGATAGAGTGTCATTAAAGATAAATTTTCAATGATTTGGGATATATGTAATCATTTGGAAATATTTCAATGTTGGGAAAATATATATGTTGATAATTGATATCATCCATTTGAGTTTTTTGTTTGTGAATTGGTTTTCTTGAATTTTTGTCCTCAATTGAGTCACCTTCAACTTAGAAATCATAGAAATATTTCACTCACATATGTTGAAACATTTGAGGTCACTGAGTGGATTAGGAAGGTTACTTTATAGTTGTAATTTTTTCTTATTTGTTAGGTATACATGATATTTTCAACACATCTTTACTCATGAAGTGCCATGTTGATCATTCTTTAGTTCTTATATGGGAATAGATTGAGTTGGAAACAGATATTTCAACTATAGAGAAATAAGTGGATATATTTAATTCATAGTAAATTTTTTTTTTCATGGGACGTATATTTTATTGGTCAAATTTTTATGGTGACATTGTTTAGATTATAATAATAAATAGAATCATCAATCATCATTGAGGGAGTACTGGTCGCACCGCATTATTTGGAATTATTATTCCGTGTGACCCTATAGGAATTAAAAGTTATATGGTGGAGATATTGTAACATCTTTGTTAATGGTATGCTTTATTTTAAGTATTAAATGTTTTTACATTGTGCTCATAGGGTTTCATAGTCAATTGAGAGTTTTTGCAAAAATTAAGACATAGTGATGACTACAGAACCAATTCATGTTATGATTTGGAAACATTATATATATAATGTTATAGGATGATCCTATATTTTTTATTCAGAGTGTGAAAATGGTTCATGAAATAAATTATGTTCAAATTATGATATTATCACTCTGTATTTTTAAATAGAGGAGATGATTTTTGGCATATTACAATAATGGGAGTTCATGTCATAGATCAAGGATTTACATTGTGAATCATTCATGACTTGTGGGTTTTTATGAACTAGAATCCAAAATTCTAATTCATTTATATTTTTTCCTTTCTCAATCCATTGGAATCTTTAATGATATTTCGGGTTATTACATCACTTTTAGATTTCTCAATATGGAATCTTGATATTCAACATGGTTTGTTTCTTCTCTATTTCTATGTGTTATGATATCTATTATACGTTTTTAAAATCTTAGGATTTGGTAGTGGTTTTAGGATATATTTTTTGGATTTGACATCTTGTGATGATGCTTAAAAAATCCCTTCTAGATCCTTTATGAGATCATCTTTTGGTTCCAGTTCCATTTTTATTTATAGTGTGGCATATGGGTTCTTTAATGTGTGTTATGGTCTATCATCTCTATATACCATTTTTTATGGAATTTGGTTCTATGATGTGAGAATGATTTTTAGAGACTCTTTTCATAACTTCTACATTCCATATAGCATTTGGATCCCCTCATGGTTACTGTGTTATATGATTTTGAGGTAGGTGGTTCTATATCTAGAATATTTCAGATAAATAATAATTTCTCATAATTTTGTAAATTTTTTCATAAATGATCATATGATATTAGATTAAATTATTTCTATGTGTGTAGATTAATTTTGTGAAAAGATGGTTTTCCTATTGCTTTTTTAAATGATGGTTATTTTAAAGCATTGTTAAATGGATTTGGGGTAGTGTTTTCAATGTAGTTTTTGATGTAAAATGTGTTTTGAATTGAATTCAAGAATTTTTTGTCTATTTAAATTAAATTAAATACAACACATGAGATCCTTGGGTACCTGGGAGGAAGCTGTAATATTATGTCTTTCATTAAATATTGTAAGGGAGTTCACTTTTTGGAGTGTTCTTCCATTTCTTGATCGAGATGTTTTTGGCTTATAGACATGATTGACATCTGGGGAGGGTTGAGGTTATGGTGTGTCCATATATTCCCTTAACCATTATACATGGGTTCTAGTGAATTTTAGTTCTACTTATTCATATTGATGTAAGAGTGTCCTAGATAATCTATCCATAAGTTATCCTTGGATAATTTTACCATTATGATTTGTAATTGTACTATTTTAGATTTGATATAACTATTTTTCATACAACTAACTGCTAGAATTACACTTTGAAAATAATTTAGATGGATTTTTTTAGAACTGTGGTAAAAAGGGAACTGTTTTCCATGATTTTCATATAAAAAAATTTCTGACTTTTTATCATGCTTCTATTCTATAAATTTAGAATACTAAAATTATTGTTTAGTGACATGATATAGAATACCTATGTGGGATCCTCCTATGAATATTTAAATCACACCCTTTATATTACATTACGATTGTGTAGGCCTAGTTTTGTATTTTAATTAATGAATGAGCATGGCACTAAAATGAGGGAGAATGGTTTATTTCATCGGGATATGGGTTGGTAGTGGTGAGATGGTTGGACATCGCCCACATGTCACATGGAGTAGTTTATTCTTATGTTGTTTGTTATTTTTGGATGTTTTACATGTTCATTAGATTTTTGTCTTGCTACATTTGAGACATATCCCTGTTTTTATTACTTCTTTGATTATAGAATATTTTCCCTTTTGGTTGTTTCTTTCTTCTTGTGTATATATATGCTACATGTGTATCATTGCTGGAAAGGATATATCATTAAAATTTTTTTGTTCAATGTCATAGGTGATATAATCCAACCTATGGGCATTGATAATTGCCTTCTGGGTAGGGTAGAATTGTTTTGAGTACTAGTTTATAGGGTATCATTGGTCAGTTTGTTGTAGTAGGTATGGTCGATTGGGGTTCGAGACCTAAGAATCAAGGATGGATTATTTATTTATTTATTTAGTATATTTCCAATTTTAAACTTGGTATGTTTTAGGGACATATCACTACTTTTTTTGTTATGTATGAGATTGTTTTAATTGTTCTCTAATGATTTATTTACTCAGAACCATCTTAGAAGGCCAAGGAACTTGGGTACCCAAGTACTATGTACTTGTTGTAGGCATAAATTCATTCAAGGTCTGGTATTTTTTATAATCAATAGTGATTGAAAGAGCAAGTTTATAGATATTGGGATGTGGTGAGGCTTGATGTTTTAACAATTCCATTTGTGTAATTTTCTATCTTGGTTAATTTCATGTAGGTAGTTGTCCTAGTGTGAAATCAAGTAAGTATAACTATATGAATAACATAATTTTATTTATCATTGCATGTTTTGATTCATTATTATTTATTTTACTCTAATATGTTTAATTATTAGTTTTTTATTAATTTTTTCTCACTTTTATATGGGGGTATAGTCTCTCCATAATATAACCTTAGACCCCTTGAACTAGTTGTATTACCCTATTATATAGGGAGGCACACCCTATGTAATGTGGAAAATAAGGATAGGGTATCTTTTGAGTGGTATACCAAGTATGAATTTATAATAATAATAATAATAATAATAATAGTGATAATAACCAAAATAGTGAAAATAATAATCCAATAAGGTCTATGAAGTAAATGGACGACCCATTCACATAAAATTTATTAATAAAAGAAAAATTAAAAGTAATAATAGTTGATTAGACTCAACCCCCCAATGATAAACCTGCAAACAATGGTATCCCATTGAAAATTTTAATGTTCAAAAAGTCCCCATATTCAATGGCCTAAAGGCCCGATTTTTTATAACTCAATATTCAAATCTATTTTAAGTCCCAAGTGCTCTATTTTCTCTAAAAATGTATTTTTATGGCCTAAAGGCCTGATATTTTTTTGTAACATGAACTCCCTATCTATTTTGATGCCAAGATCCCATGTCTTATTCTTCTCACAAGATTGCTTCTATCATGCCCCACTTTTTTCATGTTAAACTGCACATTCTTGTCCTCTATCCCTGGTAGTCTACCTTCTTTCTTCTGTCACCCTGATTTTCTATCCGGATGGATACATTTTTGCGGAAGATTCCTAAATTCAGGAAGAAAAACACTTCTGACACAATTTTTGAGAAATTTAATGAAACAATAGAAGTGATGTCATGAGGAACAATAAATAAAAAGAATCATCAGAAGTGATTTTAACCTGGAAAACCCTTCCCATTTAGAGGATCAAAACCCCATGGGGAAACTCCAAAATATACAAATTAAATCAGAGTGTATTAAATACAATTAATTCCCAAACATTAATAATAGAGAGAGAATAGAAAAATATGTGTGAAAACCACACCCTGATGCACCTCTGTTATCTCTCTAAAAATAAAAGAAGTCAAAATAAATTGTTTATATATGAATCTATGACAAAATTTCACCATTGTTCAATGAAATTCCACTACCTCATGGATATTTATCTAAACATGCATCAACCTCACCCCACCATGAAAAACCAAAAGAATTTTTATTTGTCTCATGATCTTGCAATCTGATGTATCATTGATCATCAAATAAGATACACTACCTAATCACCAAAATAAAGAATACATGTCCCTGATCATCGATCTCTTCATTTATTCATCACACCAATTCAATGTTGATTCACCACACATGCTACCATAAACACGGTATCCCATAACATCATAGAACCACCATCAAAGCCTCATTCTCAAAGGATGATAGGAAACATGAGATATCATAAACATCATGACCCCTTTATGATTCATTTTTTCTGGATATAATATGATAAGAACTATCTCTAGTTATTTCCTAATGTTTATAATTCTTTTAAATCATTTATAGTTTTTTTAAATAAAGAGAAGCTATAAAATATTTTATCATAAATTTTAAAAATATTATGTATATCCTATTTTATGAATCGAACTCTAATCTCATCTATATAGAAATAAAATAAATATATCTTTATGAGAAACACATGAATACATATTTGTGTGACACAAAAAATATATCTCAAAATCACATAACATTCTTATCTCATATTTGGAAACACAACCAGTATTAATAAAATCATATTCCTTGTCAAACATTTCTTATCATGCATCATCAATTTCTTACCATTGGAATTAATCATACGGCCACCAACATGAATACATGTGATGGTAGTTTGGAAAATTATCCCCCTCTTCCCTACTAGTAACAACACAAGGAAAGAAAAGTTTCTTAACCCACGTCAATAGTTTCCCGTTTTCCAGATCATCTATGATCCCACCATGCATGTGAATATTTCCCCTACTATGAAAGACTTATATAAATATGTTAACCATCTACATGCTAGTCTCATGAAATAATATCCAAAAATTTAAAATATTACGTTTTTTAATTATTTTTTTGGTTACACATTTCCATGACTATTCTGCCTCCTATCATTCTCCATGTACATTTATTTATTAATATCACCCTATCTAGCATTAAAAGTTATATAACCACCCATTATACTACCGTATAAATCTTCTATATTAGTTTCCCATCAGGAAAACAACATTATAACATCACATTAGATTCGCATAATTCCGAAAATCCCATGTGTTAGTAAGTCCCTTAAACCATCCACAATGTACATTCCTTATAACATGTTTGAATCTTGACTCAATAGTCTCATGACACGAATTATTTTTCACACCCCTTGATACTTTTTTACCCATTGGAGATTATGGTTCATGTGAAACAACTGTATATAAAATCCATCACAATAATTCTTGTGTGTTTCTTATAGTATCCTACATATCCTGGGTTCATTATCATGAAATATCACCTTCCAATGCCAAGATCGTTCCAGGCATGTGTACTCACAAAAATCACATAGCCCAAAGAAGAAAACCTTGTGATCATAACATTCAGAAATAAATATATTGCTAATATATAATCTTTGTACATGTGGTGTATGGTTTAATTGATGTGTATCACTAAACTGTAATTTCTATAATAACTATAATCCTATGTAGATTTTATCTAGGTAGAATGAAGTTTGTGAACTCGATGAGATTATTAGTGATGTTCCAAATGTTGTTCAATCGTTAATGAGTAGGAAGGATACCCAGGGAAATGATCTTCTATTAAAATATTCAAAAATAAGGGAAATTTTTGATGTAATAGAGAAAGAGGGATCAAAGGATAAATTAGTTTGTGTATTGGAAAATAACGTGACAACCAGGGAGGATTCCACTACCCCCACCTGACTCTGGTCCTAGTAAAAAAAATCTTACTTTTGATGATATTCTCAATGAATCTAACAGAATGAATGTGTTTCATGAGGATTTTTTCAACCTCCATGGATATTCTCTAGTTAAATTGATAACCCTTATGAATTAAAAGAGGAATCTCACATTTTATGGTTGAAAAAATGTTCCCACTATAGGTGATGACATTGAGCCTCATATTTAGGAAGATGAATCATCAGGTACGGACTATCTAGCTAACACATCGCATGATCCAAAGTAGTGGTAGAGTGGTAGAAATCATAAGAATTGAGGTTTCTCTTGAGGAAGGGATTGTAAACATAAAATAAACTTATGGTTAAAGGATCTTTTGTGTTTGGTGGTGGTGTTTATCTATCTTTTTTAACATTTTATCCCTCGTCATTCATTACTTGTATATTATTTTATTAATATATTTTTTGGGTCCATGGGTTTCAACCAATGGTTTTCACCATTCATTGTGTAATAATAATAATAATAATAATAGTAAAAATAATAAAAAATATAATTTTAAAAATACTAGTAATAATAATAGTACTAATAATACTATGAGGAATAATAATAATAATATACTAGTTTTTTGGATGTAGAATCACATTCAATCACACACAGAGACCTCACACTCACGTGATGAATAAGAAGGTCCTGGCCCCAAATACCACAAGGGGTAACCCACCAATTCTATCCCTTATAAATTTTTTCATGTATAACCTTATTAAAAGTCCATGAACACCATCATTACATTTCCTAATAACTCATAATGATTAGTAAAAATCCTATATGTCTATCATAATAACCCCTTTCGATTCAACCTCAATCATAACTAGTATCCACTATCATGAAAAGATCCCTCATCATAACTAAGGTGTCCCTTCGTCACACTATCCTGCACCTCAAAGGATAGTACCAATAGATGATAGCTATGTAAAAGTATCTCGAATCCCGATGATGGAGAACTATCTGAGTTTACATTTTTCATTTCTACAGTTAAATCCACTAGTCCACTCCCTACACTACTCATCACTAGGATTTTATGAATACCATCCTGGTGGTCATCGAACACCATATTCTAGTCCACTCTTCTACCATATTCATCATATGGATGGTTGCGGAATAGAAACCATAATATTTTAACCCCCCCCCAACCATTCTTTGAATCATCACACCATCAAAAAATACCCCTCACATTATATTCTTCTAGCCAAACATCACCACCCTCTATAATTAGGCAGTGTCGCCACACTCACACCAGTATCTTTTGACACCAAAAGAACATCACCACACCACCCACCCTACTTCGGCTGGGGGGGGGGGGTGGTCTCATCTTTTTCATCACCCGTGCCACTATTCATGCCAATCAATGATGGTGTCATGTGACACCATCCAATAATAATAATAATAATTTATTATTATAATTATTATTATTATTATTATTATTATTTTTCATACTGATGATCATAATCATCCTCATAATCATCAACATGATAATGAAAATAATAATAATATTGTTAATTATAATTAAAATTATTATAAAAATAACTCTAATATAAATATTATTATTATTAGGTGCTCGGGGGTACAACTACATTAAAAACATGCACCCATATGCACACCAAACATATTCCACATCCATATCCCCCCTTTGGGATATACCAGATATGCCCTAAACATATTTATATTATATATAAAATATATATATCAGTTTCTAGCCGGTCCAAAATTATCCAAACACCCCCCCCCCCATTAGGAAAGGGGTTGTCCACCATGCAATCATCACTCTAGAGTCTATTAACATTGTTTAGAAATTATCCCCTCCCATATTAGTTGTTGGTAGGGGATCATCTAACCAGGTGTATTGTAGCATGGTCAATCCACGCGCAATGGGATCCCCTTCATCATCCTGATCCGAACGTTTCTACTAGGGAAAACCATCCCATATCCTCCTACACTTTCCGCACATATAAAGTCAATATGACCTACCCTTGTCGAATACCTCACCCATAGATTAGATGTTGTCATACAGTATGCAAGGATACAACCATATTCAGACAGTCTCCATCTAGGCCACTACATACACCCCACCCTCCAACAACAATAATGCAACTCCCCCGTCATAACACACAACAGCCATAATCATTTACAAAAATTATTCCTCCCCTGACATCAAGAAGTGGGAATTCAATTCGCCCATAGGAAATTTCATTACTACTAGAGTCATTTATAGCTAACCAAATACAATACCACTAATTTAATTTTGGGTTAGAAATAAATCTTGCTAGGAATCATACCAAGGATTCCCAAATGCCATGTAGGGTATCACATCACTCAGTTGTGATGACAACGACGATAATGATGATGGAGATGATGATGATGATTGTGATGATGATGATTGTGATGATGATGATGATGATGATGAGGATGCTGCTGGTAATGATGACCATAATGATAATAATAATGATAATAATAACGATAAAATAATGATAATAATAATGATAATAATAATGATACTAATAATTATAATGATAATAATTATCATCATCATCATAATGATAATGATAATAATATAATAATAAATAAATAAAATATAATCATCATCATCATCATCATCATCACAATCATAATAATCATAAGAATCATAATAATAATAATAATAATTTTTTTAAATGGTATGGTCAAATAAAATTGATTAAAAATAATAAAATAGAAAAGAATATTGATATGTTCATACAATAAAAACTACCCTCATCAATAAACAGTCAGAGACCTAATGTTTTTTCATATAAGTACCAATATGGTGTTCCTAGTCTCGAATATAATTCCAATCAAATCACTAATTCGCATGTCCTCAAACTCAAGGATAAAGTCCCATCATCAATGTTTTCACTTGTTTTAAAAGCCCTTCAATTCCACTATCCTATGAGTGATATTTCTAAAAATCTTCCAGAACCTTCAAATTATTAGAATTTCTATAAATAAATGAAACCACATTTAATTTACTTGTGATGGTTGGGTCCTTATCCAGTAGTATTTATCCTTAAAAAATATTTTCTGGCACAAAAAGATCACAACATGCCTCTCATAATTTTTTTTTCTAATATCCTTCCCTCTATTATAAGAATCAATCAATCTATAAGGATTATGTGTACTCACATGTGATTTAAAAGTTTCATGTGATGATTTGTAATTGAATTCCAGAATACCCAAATCTAATTTGTATGATCTCCTTGCATCTGAATAATCATATCCCTTTAAATGTATTGGAGCTTCAGTTTCATACACTTTTATAATTTCCATGAAATGAGGTTTCATTTCCAATGGGGAAATACCAAGCCCTAAGAAATCCATACCAAATGGTATAAGAGATTGTTCCTTTCTAGAATTAGATTGATTCATGGTTTCTATGTTCCTATTTTTAGAATAAATATGAGATTCATCATTCATTTTTTATACCTTTGTGATCTTTTGATGAAATCATCCACTCTTAATTTGACTAGAGATCATCCACATCTTGTACAGTGACATCATCAATATATTGATCATCCACTAGTTTTTCATCTAATCAATCATACATTTCCTATTGTTTTATATCATCCCATAGTGGATGGGTCATTATTAGAGCATCCTAGGATGATCCCTCCTTTACACAAGGTTCCACCACTTCACTAATAATGACATCAACATAAAATAATGCATGGACTACATGGTTTTTGTTTAAATATACATCATAATTAAGGAATCCTTTTCCACACTCCGAAGATTACAACACAGTTCAAGACACCCCTTCCCTCTCACTGAGACAACATCATTTTCAATATATACTTAAGCAGAGATATATTCCCCTGATATATTAATGAAATCATGTCGTTTATCAATATTAGAAGAAACATTATATATTCTATACAAACATTCTATTGTGATGTTGATTTTATTCCCCTAGAATATGCCTACATCTCTAAATTAAGAGGGGATATTATAGAGGTAAAAACCTAAGAAAACTAACTATTTTCATACCCATAAGGAGAATAAGAAGATTTTTCATCTACACCCCCACCCATCTAAATCATCTCCTTCCCAACACCCAAATTAAGACAAAAATACATTAGTTATTGTATTTTTTAAAACACAAACTTTCATCATTTACTTTAGTAGAATGAAAATATATGAATATTGATTATTTTCAATTGAAATTATCATGTATGATGAGTCTGTGATTCATACCAAAGTGAGCTATTTTCTTATGTATAATTTGAAATTCAAAATCATTATAATCAGTAGACAATAAAACCTATTCCACCAATTTGGTTCCCAAATCCACTTCAACCATGAAGCACACATAATTTTCAAATATGGACAATTACCACTCCAGATTCTTTTTTATTAGAATGTCATTGGACAAGCAATATCATGTAAATTTTATGAATACAAAATTATATAGTTTAATCCATGAATCGGGACCCATGTTTGAATAAAATACCCATAGTAGATTGAAGTTCATTTCTTATTTTTAGATATGTAGATTCATTGATGACAAAAAATTATATAAAACCTCATATCTTCAATATAAATTCATTTAATGGGAACAATATGTGAAAAAACATTAGTATAAATAAACACAATTCCTATTCATGGAACCCAAAATTTCTGAAAGGCACTCTTCTAGGTCATTGATTCTACATGGACTGACACTTGATTGAAAAATAAAATTTTTCATAACAAAATTCTTACTGATCTCAAACATTACAAGATTATAATAGGATCCACTTTCCCATGGGTGATATTACCCTTATAACGATTACCTATGAAACAAAATTCTTAAAGTAAGAGGGTGTGTGTTTGAACCTAATCTTAGTGAGAATAGAATTCAGTTCCCCACCTCTTGCAAACTACTTTCCTTCCATACTAGCAACAATTTTATGACTATCAATGTGCCCCTTCATAAAGATAACATAGGCCAATGAAAAATCCTGAAAGGATGCCGTATAATGGATTTTCTAATCAATATCAAGGTGTTGAGAGAGATACTCTCATACATAACCCATTTTAGTATCATAAATAAAGACGATTGTGGTGGTTTTGGTGGGGGTGGTGGTGGTGGTGGGGGTGGTGGTTGTGGTGGTGGTGGTGGTGATCATAATAATAATATTATTGTTATTATTCTTATTATTAGTAATAATAGTACTTATTTAAACACATTGGATCCAAAACCTCTTTTTCTTATTAAATCAAAGACCACTATCTATTTGGGTATTAGGATACCCATTACATATCCTGTGGGCCCATGCCCATGTGTCCTATGAACATGGCCGGATGGCCTAGTGAAGCATCTTGTCGTCATCATCCTGCATGTGTCACCATGCATGCATCTTGTTTGTGTCACCGCCTGCCTACATCATAACTTGCATTGTAAATTATCCATGGAATTTCTAGGTTTGGAAACCTAGTTTGTTAGATGTAGGATTACGGTCTTTACCACTCTTGCACCACCCACAAATATGAATAATAATAATAATAATAATAATAATATTACACATTAATAACAATAATAAATTAATAATAATGATATAAACAACGACAACAATAATAATAATCATAATCATAATACTAGTCATTATAATAATAACAATAATAACAATAATTTTAATATTAATATCAACAATAATACTAATAATAATAATTTTAGTAATAATAATAATTCTATTAATAATACATTTAATAATAGTAATAATAATAATAATACCTTTACTAATAATAATAATAACAATAATAATAATATTAGTACTAATACTAATAATATTAATACTAGTAATAATAATAATCGACTTAATAATAATAGTAACAAAATTAATAATCGTAATAATAATAGAAGTAGTAATAATAATAATAGTAGTAGTAATAATAGTATTAATAATAGTAATATTAAAAATAGTAATATTAATAGTAATAATAATAGTAGTAATAATAGTGATATTAATAGATATAGTAATAGAAATAGTAATAGTAATTTTAATAGTAACAATAAGAAAGGATTTGGTGAAAGGGTCTGAGCCTCTCTATCTCTCTCTCTCTTAGACAATGAAAATTAACTCATTCTCCTATGATTTTTCCTCATTAAGAATATTATTTTAATCTGACAGAGGTATTCATAGGCCCCTTAAAAGAAAATTTATTTTACTTCCGGCCTAGCTAATATGTCTCTTCCTCCATCATAAGTAGATCATTATTGATTTCTCACTCTTTTGAACCTAAAATATATTGATTCAGGATACTACGAAGGATGATAATATTTTGCAGTCAGGGATGGACTCCTTTGATCAATATTTTCCTAGCCTTTGTAGTGATTACAAAATCATTAGTAGTCGCATCTAGAAAAATGTATCCATGGATTTCATGGAGGAAATATATAAAATCTTTGAGAAGTGAATTTATTCCATCATGCACTCAATCAGTCCAAAATTATCTCTACAATCAAGGAATCATGGTTGGATGCTTGAGAATCTGAGGAAGTTACTACTCCATGTTTGGGTTTTTGATGGGTAAAACATTATTCCAATTTATATGAGTAATTGTGACATTAATTCATCCTATAAAAATCATAATTTAAGGTCCTAGATAAGTGGATTTGTTAATCTAAAACATGATGTCTTCAAATATGAATACTAGGATCAATGGTTAGATTTGATTTTGGTGAATATGTTTTTATACATACTTAGATGAATATTAAGGTGTGTAATATGTTCTTTTGTAACCCAAGTATTTTTTTGGACAGTTTCCTTAACTGTTGGAACACCAATTACATTTGATAAAAATACATAGATATCTTAGTATTTCCATTATTCCCGAGTCATGGTTGAGTTTGATCTATCTTTTACTTGGTTTGAAACAATTTATTTGGTTTCCGGAGAATTTAATTTCTATATTTCAATTTAATATGATCTTTTTCCAGAGTTGTGTGTTATTTTCTATGCATTTTACATGTAAGGGATAATTTTTGAAGAGTCTTTAGATGTTCAAAATTTAGTATATTAGGGAATGATGTTGAAATTTTTTTTGCTCAAATTTCTAATCATTAATGAGACGATTTCTTATACAGACCACCATGTAGTTCCATTGGTTTGGGGGAAAGAATATAGGCTTTTCATTGAAATAAGGTATTAATAATTCTATTTAATTTCCCAATAAAATAAATTCTTTAGTTCTTTCTTATAGGCCACATTGTGGTGATGGGTCTCTTAAATTCCATGATTCTATATCTATTCATGATATGCTTGCTAGAACCAATATTTAGCTAGGTCAAATTTTAATCTCAGTTATATCAGTTGTTGTTTGTATCCTAAAGGCAATATGTTGGGGTCTTTTATTAAGTCATACCATTATTTTATGAGTGGTAGTTTTGTATTGCATAATCGAGATGATATTTTTGAAACTCAGTTACTAGGTAAGGCTAAGATGAGTGTCCTTCCTTGAGGATATACCTCTTATTCCACACACCAGATGAGTAATTTTTTTGTTTGATTATGAGGATGGGTTTGATTATAATTATAAAATATTGGTTGTTTTTCTGAATTCTAGTAACATCAAGGGGAAATCCAAATTTCATTTTAAAAATCAAAATAACAAGAAGGATGTAAGAGGCTCTTATACAATTGATTTGGTTGCCAATAATATGAGGGGGTGTCTTACTCTCCTCATAATGTTGATATGTATTGTGATAGGGGTATAGAATGTGATCAAGAATATGTACATTAGATAATGATCATCTAAAATAATTATTCTCTACATACGAGGTTACACATTCACAATGAGAGAAAAATTATGATTCAATGACACTGGGGAAGGGTGTTTCCATGATAGGGATAAGTAATTTTTTATCAATGAAATATTCTATTAATAATTTAGAGTTTAAATAAATTTATTTTAGTGGTTTGGAGATGTTTATTTCTAATTATTGTACCTCTTATTCAATTATGAAAGTATTTTTGGGCTCTACTGAGGCTCCTTTGAAAACGTTTGATGAATTTTTTTGAATGGATGAAAATGATGGTATGGAAGAGGGTATTTCCACTCCTACACAAATGGTTTGAAGACCAATTGACCCTAAACATGTTCTTATAGAGGAGGTTGATTACATGGGTCTTCTGGAAGAATGTAACAATATAGATGTGGAGATGAGGCCACTGACAGAATCTGTTCCGGTGGGGAGACATAATCTATTAAGAAAATTAACATCACATATGTTAATTCATGTGGCCTTCTTCCATGTGGAAATTTATAAATCATATTGTCTTGAAAAGAATATTCTATCCTCTGAAATAAATGTCCTTATGAATGATAAATTGGATATTGTGGCTAAAGAAGAGAACATTAAGTGCATGGATGATCAATGTGGCTCACGGGTAAACCCAAAATAGTGAAGGGTTAGTCACCCATATGATCATGGAAGGTGTTAATTCTTGTATTTTCATGATTTTTAGTGGATTTTAAAAGCAATTTTTTATGTCATGTTCTTTTTTTTATGGCACATATGTGTGAATTTTTAATTCATTTATTCTGTTTTTTAATTTTATTAATAAAATATTGAAACTACGGGTTTTTAACCAAAGGTCTCACCATATTAGTAATATTAATAATAATGGTAATCATAATAGTATTCATAACAGTAATAATAATAATCGTAATAATAGTTGTACTAATAGTAATAATAATATTAGTAGTAACAGGAATAATTAAAGTAATAATTATAGAAATAATAATAGTACTAGTAAAAGTAATTTTAATTTTAATAATAATTGTAATATTAACAATAGTAATATTAATAAAAGTAATTAAAATAGTAATAGTAATAGTAATAATATTTAGAATGTCAAATTTCATTTAGATTGTACATATAATTTAAAATTTGAATTCTTTGAAAGTCACATAAATGAGACACAGTAATACTTTAAGTAGTTGACTTTGAAATCTTATAAATTATAATATCTAAATAAAATATAAAATCAAGATTACAAACATAATAAAAATATAAACACTAATTAAAAAAATAATAAAAAACATTTAACAAAAAGTAACATTAATGGAACACAATATTGTTTGTTTAAAATGCTACATTTGTATTTATATTTTTTTACATTAATTTTATTTTAAATTATTTTTTATATCATTAATAAACGTTATAAATTTCATTTAGAGTTTTTTGTAAAAATATTTATATAGTTATATATTTTAATTTGTAAATATTATGTTTTTTAATAAATAATGTTTGTTTCATTTAAATTAAACAATAATAATGGTCTCGAATCCTTCAATATAGGAAGGTTCTCCGTAAAATAGGATTGATATTTAAATTTGGAGAATCATGTTGGTATATTGATGAATGTATTATGAAAATGGAATATTTCTCTTCATTAATGAAGGTAAATGACATCTTAATGCTTAATATTTTTAAAATTTTATGATCCATGATGGTTTCCATTAATCATGTTTGGAAAAATCCCAAAAAACCCTGTGAGTTATATTTCATTGATGACAATTGCTATGGACATGAGGATTATTTATCCAAAGAAAACAAATTACATTTCTCAGTATAGAATTTGGATTTGATTAAAACTATTTGATTGTTATTGATCATATGAAATCTTCACCATAAATAATTTTTTTTTGATGCCAAAAACATGTATTTTTATTATGAAATACATTCAAATTTTTTGGTTATCCAACAATATTATAATTTTCATTAAAAATAAAAAATTATTAAAGATGAATTATGGCTACTATTCCCCATGTGAATTTTTTCCATTTGGTTCTTAATAGGGATACCTTATGTAGGTTTTTTATGGATTTACCTTGGTAGATGAGAGATTCAATTTAAACTGAAAATTATAATTCAAAAAGGAAATGAATACAATTGGTGTCATCATAAATTTTCTCGATGATTCCATATAATTTACTTTACATTTCAATAACTATATGTTTTTATCTTTCATCTAAAAATAATATTTTCTCTTATTTGTAGATTATAACTTTTAATTTATATGTATAGTATAAATGAGAATTAAAATAGTGGATAAAAATATGAAGAACATTTAATGTCAAAAATAATTTCATCAATATAATAGAGATATAATATTATGTATTATATACAAATTCTTGTTTCATATCATGAAGTGGATATAAATCATATAAATGAAGGAGCACAATAACTATCTATGATGCAGTCTCATCCAAAAATATAGTGTGTGAATATGATGCTTATATCAAGATCTATGACCTCTATGCTAGTTGTGGGATATGATGAGTTGGAGGTGGGATCTTCCTTTGGAGATAGAACATTGACTGCCTAATATTATGTCTCTAAATCATCGGGATGAGGTATTATCAATATGTCTGGATGTGTGCTTAGTCATTCTACCAATACATAAGTAGAGTTAACTTTCACCTTTGTAGGGGGAACTATATAGTTTGTGTATGGTTGAGCATGAAAGATAGAGGTGTAGGATATCACTCGTGATATGAGAAAGGATTTGATATACCTAGAGAAAATTGTGGATATGATTACAAAATAAATTAATCTCATATATGGTGGTCCACATCCATGATGGGAGGAGGAATGAATAATAGAGGTTCTGCCACTTCCTATTAAATAGGTGTGAATCGCATGAATCATAACATGGTATATGTTGTCTCTATCATGGATCCATAAAATTAGCATCTGTTGAAGGAGATTCTTGAGCAAGAACTCCTCTCCCTAGGTAAGAACATCATCTTATGGGGGTAGATGGTCAATGATACTATCATTTAGAATATGATATATTGGAATCATCTCTTGTGTTGTTTCATGGTACACTTCATGGATAAAAAACTCACCCTCCTCTAGATCATACATATGAAAAAATTGTTTTAGTCATGTATATTGTAAATAGATTCAAATTGAATTAAAAAAGTGTACAAAAAACTAATGTAATGTTTTTGACTTGCCAGATCCTAAAGACCACTGTCATGTATTGTAAGATATAGTATAGAATTAATTATATACTATAGAATACACTAGAGCATCATTGATAGATAGAATCACATTTTAAGATTTAGTTGATATGATACATAAAATTTATATCCTACATGGTTTTTCATTAGAGTCGGTCAAAATACTACTTACCATTAGCATCAGGGAATGAAGAGAAGTTGACTGTATAGGTGATAGTCGAAACTCTAAACAAATCAAAACCAATGGATTACAATATCATGCTATTGACACTCAATAATATGAAAGTAAATGAGACGAACTATAGTTATGTCATTATGAATCCGATATCTGTAGTATATCGGAAGATGGTATAATATAACCTAGTGTGGAAGCCGTGAAATCTAAAATGACATGTTCCATTTGTTAAAATATTTTGATTCAAATTTGTATATATGATAATATTAAGAATTTTTTTATTTAATAGAGTAATGAATATAATTACATAAGTGAGTAGTAGACTATCCAACATGATATGGTATGCACGCAAATTGTGTCTCCGAGTCCTAATGAACTAGTGTTCTTGACATAACATTTAACATAAAATATTGAATGTGATAAATAATAATCAATAGATTAAAATAATGCATTATAGAATTAAGAAAAAGTAAAGATGAGTGATAATACCATAGTCCTTTCAGAACATCATGCAGTAAATATATATGTACTTATGGATTAGCATTAATAACAGCAAGGGTTGGGATACAATCCCATGCCCACATTTAATTTAAGATGACACATCCTTCTAGATCACTATGATCATATCAGCATGCCATGAATAATGTTTTTTTTGTTATTTTTAAGCACGCATGATCCCAATTGTATCTTCAATCCTAATCAAATTCCTCTAGTATCCCCAATTACATCATATATATATGGATACCAAATGGATCATTAGATAAATTTACCCTAATATGTTTCAAGTTATATGCATGGGCGTGATGCATGACAATTTACTCATTATCCTCAACATGTAAATGTTGGAGGTACATATCTATCCAAATCATAGACATAGAATCATAATCTTTAGTATAATCATATCCTCTAATTTCAAGAATAAGAAATAACTATAAATGTTTAGACCAATTTCCATTGGTGGGTCATATAATAGAAACACCCTTGATAATATGATTAAGCATAACTGCTACATCTTTTAGGCCTAAGGCCATATCACCATTGGAAATGTTTAATGTGTGAGTATATGATCTCCATATCTTGGTGAGGGATGTAAGTATGTGATTATCAATGAATATTTAATCAAATACAGAAATTCCAATGAACCCATCATGACATAGTTATGCTATAATAGTAGCTAGAGGTGGAATGTGATGATAATGGTGCGATCTATGCATTGTATTCCTCAAGACCTAATTAATCACTATCATCTCATGGAAAAAATTACTAGTCTACTCAGTGAGAAATGTAGTATCCTTCATCTATATGTATAAAAATGAAATAAATTATAAATGTAAAATTAATATATAATTTTACAGTTAGTGTAATTTTATGAACGGTTGATTGTCATATATAACATGTCAATGTCCATTGTTTTATGAATTTATTATTAATAAAAGAAATGTAAATTTCATCATGTTTCTTAAATAATATAATTTTTTCTATATTTTGTTATTTTTTCACATGTTTCTGATCCATGGTGTATATTATATACGTTCATGATTGTTTTTGTATGACTCCTTTATTGAATTCCATGATAGTCATCTATTTTTATTAATTAATCCTTTTAATTATATTTTTATCTCATTCTCATGTGATATCTAATGACTACAAACTATTTTGAATACAATAATGTATGAATGTGTGTCAATTTGGATACATGCTATAATGAAATGACTCAATATTTGAAATTATTCATCCTATAATAGAAATTTTATGAGTCTCCTTCATGTTAAATCAATAACCATCACAATATTTATCACACATTATGTAGTATTTTGATTTTTTATACTCCTAAACAATGTATCTACATTATATCTCAATATAAAAAACTAGTATATTTTTTCATGGAATAATTTTTAGGATAATAAGTTATAATGTATAATATTTTTTATTCACTAAATTTATCCTCTTTAACTCTATGAATCTCTGTAGATGGCTTTATAATATTAAAATTGAATTTGGGATAATGATTCATTTCATATCACTAAGATTCAAAAAGCTGTGGACAATTTTTAATGTGTTTAGGTTGATGTGTACTAAATTTTTAGATACATCCTCTAAAACATATATGGATTCTTCTTTATCATAATTTTTCTCCTTCTATTCAATTATTTCATACTTCTTCATCATAAAAATGGTCTTGTATCATTTCTAGGGGGTCTGTTTGGTTGTAGTTTTTCACATAATAGGGAATAGTCTCATATTATTGGGATATGAATTTTATGATGACTCTAGTATTCCTATGTCATCATACATTATCATGTTGAATCTAGATAGTAAATACAAGTATATATAAATCCATCATAGAATTATAAAAATATTGTTTAAATAATGTTATTCCTTGGACCCAGTCCTCATCATTAGTCAATAGAAACTCTAGATTTAATTGCCTATCGAAAAATTGATAATTTAAATAACTATTATACTAGATATTTTGATCAGGTATCATATTTAACCAACCATGAATTATTTCCCGAAGTTATCATAGGGTAAGATAATTATATTTTCAAACTATTTTCGCTAGTTATGTACTACATGATGCTCTATTATCGGTTTAAAGAAAGACCCCTTAGAAATACTCATTGGAAAACATAATTTTCTACATGGAAATTTTTTTATAATCAATATTTTGATAGTTTAAATGATATTTACTATGAGGAATAATCATGTAGTATTGGTCGCATAATCATTAATTTTACAAAAATTTATAATGTATTCTTATATCCTAAAAGATGAAACTAATATGCTATAGTGAAAATTGTAATCTTACTAAAGGTATGTTCAGTAGTTTATAAAGATAATTTAAATCATATTAAGAATATCCTTATAGAGTGTCAAACTAGGTTTTCAGATAGGCCCATTTTTATACACAACGTGATGATCAAGTCAACATTCAATGTGATTTTTTTTGGGGTTATTACCCCTATGTAATACTATTCTAGATCCAAATCCATTTGTAGTATGTAGATAGGGATTTAATTTCTCATATAATCATATAATATTTACCAAAATAATTAATCTATTCTTATATTGTATAATATGACACTATTGTTTCATAGTAAAAATATTAAACTTTTTAATGGTATGTTCAGTAGTTTGTAAATAGAATGTGTAGAATCTAAAGTATATCACATGGGAGTGTAAAACTACATATATAGTAAGGCCCATTGTCATAAACTATATGATGATCGATTAAAATCCCAATGAACTCTTTTTATGTTTATTACCTCTAGGTAAAATTATGCCAGAGCCACATCCACTTTTAGTATACATATCATTATTTCATTTCTCGAATAACAAAATAATATTTTATTTAATTAAATTTATAATTCTCTATTATACCCTAATAATTACACCGATGTTTCACAGTATAAATCATAATCATCCTAATGGTATGAATCATCTAAAGAATATTCCAAGGGATTGATAAATTGTATGTACATTTAGGTCTTTTTAATGTGAAGTTTCCATCTTTGATCATTTGTTAATACTATGTTAATTTGATGTTAATCGATAGCTAGGAATTATTAAATCCTAAGTTAATCCTTGTTCATCATTAATTAATCAGTAATTAATCATTAGTTATTAATTATTTAATATTAATTTAATCATTTCTTAATCATTCATTAATAATTATATAATCACTCATTAATCATTATTTAATCATGCTTTAACCATTCATTAATTAATAGTTACTGAGTAGTTAGTTTCTAAATAATTAATAGTTAATAAATTTTTACTCATTAATTATTTATTGGTTAATCATTAGAAAATAATTACTTCATTACTAGTTACTTAATATTTAGTCCTTAGATAATAATTAATTAATAATTGCATAGTTATTATGTAGAAAATACTTAATATTAAGTCTATATTTACTTATTATTAAGTTAATAATTTATGTAATCATTATTTAATGAATAACTAATTACAAATTAGTCCCTCATTTAGAAATAGGTAATTGAAAATTATCATGTAGTTCCACTATAGTTAATTAACTAGTTAATCATTAATTACTTATTGGTGAAACATTAGATCCTTATTAGTTCATCATTAGATAATCCAATGGTAATAATTCTTTATCCACTGATTTATCATTATTTAATCACTATTTTTTCATTTTGTAATCATTAATTAGTTAATAGTTATTATTTATTTAGTTTATAGTTAATTAAAACTTTATAATTAAGTAATTATATGTTAATCATTCTTTAATCATTAGCTAAGAATTATTTAATCAAATGTTAATCATGCCTCAATAGCTATTTAATCACTCGTTATTCATTAGTTAATTAATAAATATTAAATGGTTACTTTTTAGTTAATTATTTTTCAAATATTTATTATTTATTACTCAATCATTGGTTATCCATTACCCCATCATAAGTTAATAATTATTTGATCATAAGTTATTCCTATGTTAATAATTATCAAATAATTATTTATTTCTAACTTAATACTTTTTAAATTAATAATCCATAAATTTGTAATCATCAATTTAACATTATTTATTCATTAGTTTATCATTGGATATTAAAAATATATAAGGAGTTAAATTTAATCATTATTAATAAATAAATATTAGTAATTTTTAGTTATTCATTGTATAAATAATTTAAAATCATTATGTAATGATTTGACCCATCATGTCCCACCTGGCCAATAGAAGAGTAGGCTAGCATACCCCCATAGTCGCCTTCATAAAACAATGTTTGGAAAAAAGAACCAAGAAATAATAACTAAAATGGGATGAATTTTACAAAATTATTTGTATGTAGGCACCCAACCATCTCTATATTGATGTTCAAAGGAATAATAATAAAAAATAGTACCATCTATTGTAGAAACCATTCATACAAAAACCTCTAGTGAATATAGAAGATTATGAAAGGATGTTATGAAAAATAATGGGAAAAGTAAATTCCCTACAAGAAAATATCTCCCAACCTAATAGTAACTGGTAAATAAATAAAATTAAGAGAGCATGAATCCTTATATATAATCCCTTAATTCCATACATGGAATAATGCACCCATGTATCCTAAATCTTAACCAATCCCACCAATGCCATGTCCTTCATATTCGTAAGACACGATACGTGAGGGAAAATTAAATGTTGGGGTGTGTTTGTACATACGATGTAGGTTTCTCCAATAATCGAAGAAGGGGAAATATGATACATGGTAGAAGTATTCATATAAACCAAAATTAAGTGGAAAGTAAAACCCAAAAATGAATATACATGCTCATATAAAAACTCAAATAAGGGAGAAGTGGGGTCTCCATCCCACATCCTATGCTTGGCCAATAAGTCTTCCTACAACTCCAAAGGACCATCATCAATGCCCCACATCTCATGTGATTATCCAAAGAATTAATGTGGAGGATCTTCAATTTAATGATACTTTATATCCTAGTGGAGTGTAATATCCAAAATATAGAGGACCCACACCATGATATGATAGGGAATTATTGTCTCTATATTTATAGCCATAATAAAGAAAACATGCACCCTAGTGTGATTGGGGAGTACCAACTCCATGGATAGAGAACTTGTTCCCTGGTGTGATAGGGGAGTACCATATCAACATATTTAGAATGAGTATAAGGGACCTCCACCCAGATATGATAAGTGAGAATTGTCTTTGTAGATAGAGGACTTTCACCCTGGTGTAAGAGGTGAGTGATGCATGTGTATCTTTACAATGTGTTTGAAAGAAATATTCCCTAGTTTTATATGGGTTTACAATATCTATGGATAGAGTTACCACTCCCTAGTGCAATAGGGGGGTCTTTCCTCTTCCTGGAATCTATCTAATGATCCAACATGATTACTACCATCATCTAGAACCAACTAAAGAAGCATCACAATTGGAACATATTTCATCATATCGTAGAAGCCAAAAATTAATAAATCATTAATGATATATGTGAAAAAATATCAATATAGTCTACTCATGGGCCAAAATATGAATTAAAATAAAGGAGATACTAGAGGTATAAGATTCATAAAAAAGTACATGTAGTTAAGGGGTCCACACGGTGTGTTACCCCAACTCCACTTTTGGTTTTATATCCTCTAGACATGGGTCAATTGACATGTCACTGTACATGGAATGTATGGGGACCCCATTTCATATCTCATACACTGGAGCTCTACCCATGTGCTCATATATGGGCAAGTCTTCTTTAGGTCATGCATGTGTACTGGTCAGTGTAATTGGTTTTTCCGACGTACCATCACATGTCGTGTCCTTGTGTCTAACCATATCAATTATAGTCTAATACCATTGTAAACACCAATCCACTATCACCATTTCATTCAACACTTTGGGGTCCATCATAATGTGTGAAATTTATCTACTCATAGAAATCCTAGCCACTATAGATAGGTGACTACGTGGCATGTGTTCGTCCTATTACATGTCGTGTAGTTTGGGTTTTCTCAAAAAATATATTTATTACGTAATTTGAATTATCCATATCTCCACTAGTTATTTCCACATATTGAACACCACAAATTAGTCATAAGAGCCTTTTGCCATTGATTTTGACACTCCGATGGATGGATATCCTATTTTGTTGATCCGAACAAAGCATATATGCCACCCTTTGTGCCTCCTATTGTTGCCACACAATCCCAAATCCCATATCCATGAGATTAAACACCAAATTTCTCAATACATCCAAATCCATCCTCAGATCACCAGTTTGACCATCGCATACTAATCTTCAATGAATCTAGGTATCTGATCATGATCGGACCTCCCTAGAAATTTCGAAATGTTGTCATGTATTACAAAAAAATAATTTGAAAAAATATGGTGTAAAACACCATAACAAGGGTGATAAACATAATTATCCAATTTTTCTCAGACAATGATTTTAGATAGGGTAAACCATAGTGTGTTTTTGGAAAAACAAAACAATGTAAATTGAGAAAAAAAATATTTCTATAATTTGGGCTTATGCGAAGGGTGTGAAATTTCTAAAAAGAGATAATAAAATTAATATAATTCATTAAAAATTTAATGAAGCGTTTAGATAACAAAATAACATGTCCCGCCTCAATATTGGATCAATCCATGGTCAAGAACACATCCTCAAGTTAAGAGGATGATCCGTTGCATCTGATGAGTGTTGATTCACCTCGATCTGATCATTGGTAATCATATGATATCGATCTTCTGATGAAAAATGGTGGATCCTCCTTTCAATGATCCTATTTCTAGGTAGATAACCTATGAAATTTTTTGTACCATTTTATTTAAATAGGGAAATCTTTTTTTTTCATTTTATGGATTAATTTAATTAATTAATTAATTAATCCTCTTAATGTATATGCTAATTACTTCCTTATCTGAACTTCCATCATTAATCAACATTACGTTACGCCTAGGGTAAATATTGTGTTTCAAATTCAATAATGTTCTTGGATTTCTAATATAAAACTATAGTAAAGATATATTTCATTATTTTTGATAAAAATAGTGAATGCGATAAAAAAATATTTAATATTATTTTATAATTAATTTCATGAATTACTAGGACACTAAATCATTCACCATCTCAGGATTCGTCTATGAAAATATATCTTAATTTATTTAAAAGTATTACATAAAAAATAGATAATCTACAATATTCACTTCTTCAAATCTTTTCATCCCTAAAAATCAGAAACTATGAAAAATGGTGGATATACTAAGCCCACATCTAGCTCTCCTCCTCCCAGGATCACTCCTGTATGCTCACATACTACCAAAACACATGAAAAAAGTTAATGGATCATCCTCATGGGATCCTCTCATGTTGATCCTCAATTTCCACTAGGTGCTCTATGAAAGTGGATCCATCCTTGATGTCCAAATCACCATATTCAATAATGTTCTCATGAACATGCTCGTATCTCCTCATCCACAAAACATGGAAGACATCATTCACTAACTCTAAATATGGGGTAAATTCTAGGTGTTATGCATCCTAAAAAACTCTTTTATGACTTCAAATGGATTTATTAACCTCAAGGATAGCTTGTATCCTCTAAATCACTGTAATCTGATTCATTGGGTGACTCTCAGGAACATTTTCTATTTTTGATATAACACCAAGGGACTACAACATTGATCAACATAAGATTAATATACTCTCTATGATTTCCTCAACAAATCATGGATCACATGGACCTTCTTTCTCCTCACATGCACCATCTTTGTCCCAACAAGTGATTTCTCACCCATCTTAGTCTTGTATAAGGGTGAGCTATAGGGTCTTCATAAAGGAACATGAAATCTTATTGTCTGACTGTATATTGATATATATTATTATAAGAATGCTATACCAAAGGTAAGTAATTCTCTATACTATGGAAAATGTTTAACTTAAAAGACCTCAAAATATCCTCCACATATGTATAGTTCACTTTTTCCACCCATTTATATGGAAGTGAAAAGGTGAATGCAACCTCAATTGGGTCCTAAATGACACCTGGAAGCATCTCCATAAGCGTAATAAGAACCAAGAATCATGGTCAGATATAATCATCAAGATCACAACATGTATTAATATGATTTGTCACGTACACAAATGACTCAAACATTCTAATTAACTCTTCTATCTAATATAATGTAAGTGTTTGGACATGGTAAGTGGTTAAACTATCACCCAGATGGAATTATGGAATCTCACTATACGTAGAATCTATATCCTAAAATTTGTGGATATTTCATCCCATATACAATGGTGGATCTAAAGAGTCTATAATAAACATATTCGAAATAGGTGCTTAGACTTTACTAGATGAAGTAGGAAACATTGATAGGTAAACTTGACAACACTCAGCATCATGTTGGCCCACCAAAACTACCATAGAAGGTCCCACTACATATTTACTACACGAAGATGTATATCCAAAAGGGAAGCATGAAACTCCTACTTTACCTCCTCTTGAAACTTGATCAGAACAACTATCAATCCGTAGAAAAATATTCCATCATTCCCTCTTTCATAGAATCTATATGGTGAAAATCCTAATGATATATGGTCACAGAGAACCTCATAATAGAAGTCCATCAACTGAGACTCCTTGACATGTTGGAGAAGCGTAGTAGTCAAAACCATCAAATGATGATAATTATTACCCCTTTTGTCTTCCAGGGTCAGCTACATTGAAAAAAACTACTTAGAATCCTCCTCCAATAAATAAAAATAGGACTCATGATAAGGAAACCTTCCACCACATTGTCATTCACAAGAGTATAGACTATCACAATGTCATAGTCATATAAGAAATCTGACCAATGCTTCGATCTCAAGTTCAATTCTCGTTGTTTGAAGACATAACGGAGACTCTAATGGCTTGATTAAACATTAGCTCACTCTCCTAGAAGATATATCCACCACATCCTCAATGCGAACACCATTGTTGCCAACTCCATTCCATGAGATGCATAGTTCATCACATGGGGTCATAAATTCCATGACCCATATGTGATAAATTCCTTTATGTGCATCAATAAACCACTGATCCCATATCTAAATTCATTTAAATAAAATATATAACCGATAACATCATCTGTTAATCTCAAAATAAGAGAACTAGTGAGTTTTATCCTTAACTCAATAAAGGCTCCCTGACACAACTAGTTCTAGTTAAAAGGCTACCATTTCCATTAAAGGGTGGTAAAAAGAGCTACGATCATATAGAAGTATACGAAGAGCATAATGTAGTATGCCTATATGACGTGAAATACCTACACCTCTAACATGATATTGGGTGGATGTAAAGACATAATTACATCTATATTCACCGATTCCACTATAAAAATGCTTAGAAATGACATTACCTTGAATGTAAACCTTAGAAATCCAAAATTGAATCTTAGAGAGATTACCATAATGATGGTGCTCCCAGATAAAGTCTAGGACCATATTCAAGTGCTTTGAATTCTACACACCTAATTCAAAGTAGATAAATATATCATTAAGGAAAAAACCAGAAATCAGTCCAACTATGCCTAGAAGATCTAGTTCATCAGATATATAAACAAAGCCAGAGAACTTATCACACCGAATGACAACACTAGAAACACATGGTGTCTTTAGTAACATCAAAATATCCAAATTGAAATATCATCCTCCTAAACCCTCAAATTGTGGTAGGTGGACCTAAGGTCAATATTTGAGAACCATCTCACATCTCGAAAATGATGAAAGAGGTTTTCAATCCTTTAAAATGGTACGTTTTCATTATCATGTATTGTCTCTAATGATGATAATCAAAACAATGCTACAAGATACCATCTACCTTTTCCATTCAAAAATGAAATCTATACAGCGGGATATACCGATTATAATGAAAACATTCTCTTAAAGGTCCTCTAACTACACCCTCAGCTCTTAGAGCTCAGTATGGGGCATCTGATATGCCACAAAAAGATACAAGGATAGTATCTGGGTGAAGTCAACAAATAACTCCATCTCCCATATCAGAGGTAGTCTTAAAATTTCCTCGAGGAATCCATCAATATAATACTGCATGACTATAATACCCTTGATGCCTAATGATCCCATTTTTTCATGGGATAAACTCACGAACTAATGGGTGATGGGTTGAGGATTCTTGTTTACACGACCAACTCACTCTTTTATGATATATCTCTTTACCATAATGTTGAATCTCATCCCATTTGTCTAAAGGAATTTGAATCATCTATCATGATAGTAAATATGTGATTAGGTTTTGTGAAATCATTCCACACCCATGATGATTTCATAAGGTATCATTTTGAATACCAAGAGGTCCCATGAGAAAATATCTCAACCAAGAGATGTCTTACACTATTGGAATTTAAGTGAAAAAATAAAGTGCCCCCTATAGGAACCATTAGCAAAATATAATTTCCTAAAGTATCAACTAGAAGATACATCACTCACACCTAGGGTTAAGAGATAAAATAATAACTCAATCCTATGTATACTAGTACTGAATCTAGAGTATGATAAACACAAATCATACCAAAAAACATCTCATTTGTGGCTGAGTCATCATCCCCCATAGAATGTTCTTACCATAGCCTTGACTAACATCTCCTTGAGCCTAGTATGGGATTACTAGGTGTTGTGGTGGTGGAAGTAGATTATAAAATCATCTAACACCAATATCTACTCTATATAGATCTACACTTACTTCATTATTATCACCACCTACCTAAAGGCCACCCTAGCCATGCTTGGGAGAACCTTGATTATGATGCTTCCTCAATTATTGTGGTCCATATGCTAGCTTCCTTCCATCCTCTAAAAGTAGAGTCACGAAATCAAATTCCATGTGACTTGTCCCATCACATGCATAGAATCTTCCCTATTTTGGCTACCCTATTCCACTTCTCTATGCCTGAGTTGTATGATCACATTACTATATCCTAGAATGGATACACCTCAAATGCCTCTAAACCATTCATCATAAAGTCATTGCAGACAAATAAACATTGGGATTCTGACTAATATCATCAAATGCATAACAACCCTTGTATAGGAATATATCCATCATTAGAGCAGATTCCATTACTCTAGCATATGTGGTAACGCACGAGGGTACCACACTAAAATGGATGTCTTTGTAAAGACACTGTTTAAAATTATAGGCCTAGAAGTGACCATCAAAAATCTTATTAAGGGAAAACATTTCATGTTCATTGAACCTTGAAGAATAATCAAAAATATCATACATCCATGATGTACCTACAATATAACCAGAAATTGAACTAAGAGAATGTAAGAATGGTAGTACTCCTTAAGAGATAGATGTTGTAATTCCAACCATGAAAGTGAAAACTTATAGTGAATATGTATGATTGTACTCAACTAGCTCCCAAATGTTCCATGTAAAATAATAGCTTCCAATGAAACCATCCAATCAGTTGGGTTCCATGCAAAACTTAAAACGTGAATCAACGATTCAAGACAATCCACCACTTCCTGGTGATCTAGATCACCATGAAACCTTAAATACCTTGGGCATGAGAACCTATAGAGCACGCTAATACTACATGCATCCTTAGTCAGCTCCATTATTATAATATACTACTATATAATAAAGTGTACTTCTACTTTCCCTCCCTGAGGAAATTTCTCATGAGATAGTTCATAAAATAGTTCCTCTTTACTCATTAGATAATAATCATGATCCATAATTAGTAACCCAGTTAGTTGTATTCATATAGGCATCTTGAAAATTAATCACAATGTACCGTGATTATATAGGAATATATATATATATATATATATATATATATATATGGGGATCTGACTTGATAATAATGGTCAAAGGACTCGGTCCTATATGATGCATGTACAATTGTTCCATGAATCCAATGTCTCTGTATACCGAGTTGAGAAATAGATAGTCAGAGTCCAGGTGATTGGATATCTTGAATGTCACACAAATATTGTGTTCCCTAACCTGAAATCCACACTCAAGGATCTTTGATTCCATTTCACAAAATTCAAAAACAAACCTAATAAGTGGGAAAATCAACAAACACTATCTCAAGGTTTAACCACCAATGATACCAATCTATAGTGAACCGACCCCCCAGGTCCCACTAGGACGATGGAAGGCTGGGTCACCATGACGCCAATCCCTCCTCCATAGTTTAGGGGATGGTGATAAGTTCTGAGAAGGCATAACTAAATTGGGTGGCCTTTTCTTGAAGTATGTGTACACAAGATCCCAAAATATCCATACATAATTGTAGAGGAATAATATTAAGAGACAGAACATCTAGAGTAGAAAGAATACATAAAATAACCACTAGGGAATAAAAAAGTGTATGATAATGTACTATAGAATGTAAATAAAAAATAAAAATAAAACCAAAAAAGATGTCCTAACATTACAATAACTGAAAAAGGGGTGAGGGATCATAACTCCTGGTATCCAATCCTCTACCACCAGAAATTGTCAAATACACCCATGTATCCCTAATCTTTACCAATTCCACCACCAACCTGTCCATTGTCTTCAATATACATGGCACATGTGGGAAAATCCCATACATGTTTGAGTATATACATACTATGTATTACACCCTAAAATATGAAGTGGAAGCAATAGGATTCATGATAGAAGTAGTCATGTAAACCTAAATAAAGAGGGAAATTAAACCCAAAAACAAATATGTATTATCATATAAGAAACCCAGATGATAGAGAAATGGGATCTCCATCTCATATTAAAATCATGGATGATGATTCTAAATTTAAATCTAATGGTCCATCATCGATTTCAATCAAGTTTTATTAATTTTTGAATAATTAATGAGGTGGTTTTACAACTCTCCACTTATATATATCCCAATGGAGTGTATTATTATATAGATAGAGGACTCACACCGTAGAATGATAGGGAATTACCATCTCAATATCTATTCATAGAATATAGGGGACCTGCACCCTGGTGGGACAAGGGAGTATTGTCTCTGAGGATAAGGGACCTATGAACGTATACAATATGTGAATTTTATCATTTTATCATTAAAATTAGTATGGAGGACCTATTACTTGGTGGGATTGGGGAGTACATTTTTTGGATAGAGGGCTCGCACCCTGATACAATAGGGGAGTACTGTCACTGTATCTGTACAAATAGTATGGAGGACATGTTCCCTAGTGTGATAGAAAAGTACTGAATCTGTGGATAGAGGAAATACACCTTGGTGTGAAATAGATGCATCAACTTTCCCTGTAATATATCTAATGATCTTGGACGATCGACACTATCATCGAGCATTGCTGAAAAATAATCACATTCATAAAATCTTATAACATGTCTGAAAAACAATAATTATGGATACCATCACGTTCTATGAGGAAACATTATCAGGATAAGCTACTAATGGGATATAATGTGATTCAAAACAAAGTAGATTCCTGAGGTAGATGTTTCATAAAGAAATATATGGTGTGTAAGTGGTTCACACAACATGTGACCCACACTCATCGCCTAAATCAGTATCCTTTGATCTTGGATTAGTGGACACACCACCATACATGGAATGTATAGGGACCACATAGATTTTCATTCCCTCTCAGGCCCGAGTCGTTTATTACTGGTCATGCCCATGACGTTTGGTTCATGCCCGTGTACATGGTTGTGTAATTTTTCATGCCCTAGTACTGGAACATTTTGTGTACCTAGTCATTTCCATGTATATTTTTGTGTACTCCCAAAGTAAATTATGGGATTCCAACACTTGGCCACAAGGTGTGTTGGGGTCCCACAAAACATGTGATATTTATCTCTACCAAGAAACCCTGGCTATCGTATTCAAGGGACTACACGATGTGTGTTTATCCCAGTGCACATAGTGTAGCCAATATTTTTTTGTCAAAAGATAATTTATTTTTTCATTATCTAGATATATATATCCCACCATAATTTATGAATATTTACTAGATGAAATTGGTGGTAAACTCCTTTGGTTGTCAATTATGACTATCTAATTGCTGATAATTTGATTCAGTTGATCTGCACGAAGCTCGTACTCCGCCCATCACACCTCGTGTCACTACTACTTAGTCTAATATCATAGATGAATGGGATTCATAAAATTCATCCAATGATCCATCCTCAAATCACCACAATGTCAATCACATGTAAATTTTCAATGAATCTGAGGGTCTGATCCTGCTCGAACCCTCCTATAAATATCATGTCATGGTCTCAGAGCTCGACAGAAAAGAATGAAATAAACAATGTGGGTAAAATACCCTAACAGGGGTGATAAACATCATTGGACTAACATTATTACTCAATTATTGTATTTCATAGATACCAGGGTGATTTCGTGGCCAAAAAAATATAAAAAATTTATTAAATAATTTAATTTTACAAAGGGGGTCATTGGAAGGGTGTACCATCGCAAAAAATAAATAAGTACATAAAAGTCATTATTTAATAATTTAATCAAGACATAGTAAACAAAAATTTATAACTCCATTAAATATATTTTATAAATCTTTGGTGAAGAACTGTAACACCCTCAGCTTCCGTAGTGCTCTTCTTTTTAATTAATTCAATATCCTGCGCTACATGCAACACCGAGTTCGAACACATCATGACTTACAAAACTGGACATTAAAAATGAGTTTATGAATATTATTAACCACGATTTAAATTCTATATATTCCTTATAATTTTAACATTCATCTTATTTTTTTCTTATAAATAAGATAAAAACAAATTCAAATTTTCAGATAAAATAAAAGTTTTTAAAAAATTATTGTTTTACCGCTATTTAATAGATAACCATTTTTAAATCCAAAATATGAAACTTTTATAAGTTATATTTTAAAAAAAATTATTTTTTAGAGGTTTAACATAAGAAATTAAATTTATTTTAATTTTTTTTGATAATGTTCATTTTTTAATGAATAGTGAAAAATAATACAATTTAATTCAAAACTTATTTTTCGTCAAATTTAGTCATATAGTTAGATTATCGTTTTAATTGATTATAAAGTGTAATTGGATTATTTTATTATACATTAATCCAATGAAGTTCATTTAATGTAATTTCATATAAAAATTTGACATTAACACATGTCAATATTTTGATAGTTTTTGTTTTGTCAAAAACCTTATTTCTGGGTTTGAAAAAGGAATTAATTATGAATTAATTAAAGAAACATATATGTGTCTAATTTTGGTAAAATAGGATTATTTTTTAAATTCATAATAACTAAATTATCTTTGGGTGAATTTTATGTATATTTTTGAAAACTTTAAATTTTTGATTAATATTAAAAAACACTACATAATGGATAAAAACCGAATTTTTCATATAAATAATTATTCTAATTTATATTTATTATAAAATTAAAATATATACATAATAAATATATTAGAATAATTTAACAAATAGAATTAATTTCCATTTTATAATTAGATATAAAAATTAATTGAAAAATTTTAACATCTTTTTAACCGCCTTCAATCCACATTAAAAGATTAACATTAAATGAAATTTTATCATTTCTATGAATAAAATTTTAAAAATATGACATACATTATTGTAATAAAGATGAATAATTTTGTCTAATACCATCAAAAATATTTTTTTTATGAATAAGAACTTTTTAATTTTATTTAATACGGTTAAAGGTAAATAGGGTAATTAAATGAAATAATAATATTATAATAATATAAAATTAACCTAACAATTTTCCTAACATTAATAAATGAGTAATTTCCAAAAAAAAAATCCCTAGGGACATATATTTTACCTTTTTAAGCCACTTTGGTGTGATTAAAACATTTATAACATTTAATTTTATTTAATGGTAAAAATATCATAAACATGACTCTTATTACAAAAAAAAATTTAATATAGGGTTATATAAGTAATAAAATAGGCTATAAATATTCATTAAAAATATAAAAATATTTCTTACATAATTTTAATTTTTTTATAATTTTTATTCATTATATAAATAAAATTATTAATGACACAATGATGATGTAGTGATGACCTTATTTATGAAATATTCAAATAAATGATATTATAAATATTAAAATAAATTTAATTTGAAAATTTGGATGTATTACAATAATTTTCTAGATCTGTATGACTTTTTAGGTTTTACATAATTCATTTTTTTTAAGAAATCATGTTTTAATGACTTTAATAAAATATTCATGTGTTAAATAGTGTCAAAATTGACATAAATGAGATTTTAAAATAAATACAATTTTAATAAATGAAATAAAAGTTATAAAATTATAAAGTTCAGTATAATAACATTTATATTGATAATAATCTCATAAATGATCCAATTTGGGTTTGATGGTAAATTTATTGTAACAATATTAACCATTTAGAATAAAAATACAAGAAGACATGTTAAGAGTTAAACTACTTAACTAAGGGGTAAATCTAAAAGATAATGTTATGTTTATGAACAAAACATGTCTAAAAGATATTGGTTGAGTTGATTTCAACCCATCCTAATTTTATCATCTAAATAAATAAATTTATATCCATTAGAAACTGAAAATCATTTTATAATAAATTAATATATCTGAATTTTTCATAAAGTTCTCCTAACCTATATTATAAAAGGGCACCTCCCTTTCTCTTTAACTAACACCTCTAAATCCTTTTTTTCAAACATACCCAACCCATTTCCTCTCCCAACATCATTAATATCATTTTTGAGGCTATTGTTTTGGAATAAATTCATCATATGGAATCATTTTGTGAAAATCAAAAGGTGTCACTTGAAAATAGTTAATTGTTTTATCACATATTTCATATTCTTTTATTCTTATACTTCCTAATTATCAATTTTTTCTATAATAAAATAATAACTACATTAACATACACATTTTGATATGTTATTACAGTTATAGTAAAACCATATTATTCCTTTTACCCAGCCTACAAAAATAATATAATCATGCATGCATATGTATGGTTTACCGTCCCAACATTGTGGTTAAAATTGTTTTTCCTGGTCACAATATTTATATGGGTATAAATATGTATATAATGGATTTAAATAATAAATAAAACATTAATTTTTTTTAAAAAATTCTTATTCCATCCACTTCCATACAATTTAACCATTACGTAAATGATATCGTCGCTCGTGCGTATATACGGCTTATCGTCTCCACTATGCGATGAGACTCATCTTCCACGTTGACCATCCAAGAATTATTATAAGAATGAAAATTATTATTAATAATTATTTATATGACATAATAATTATAATTTTATGATATATATATATATATCAGTAAATTACTTCTATTTAATACGTTAAGAAAACGGAAACAATGTTCATGTGTACGTATGACCTACCGTCTCCATGAAAGGTTTGTTCTATTTTATTTTTATATATATTATATATATTTATATAAAAATATATATAAGATATATAAATCATGTTTTACATTATGGACATAATTAAATTGTGATCTATGTGATAAGATAAAAAATAGAATGTCAAAACAGATATAGTGAACAAAGAGATTATAACCCGAAATTTTGCATTAACAAGGAAGTGTTAATAAACTGGTAATATAAAGTCAAAAAAAATAATATATGATGTCATAAATAGTCTTATGATTCTTATATAAGTTAATAATATGTTTAAAAACATAATACATGAGTTTTGGACACATATAGAGAGTATCGAACCTAAGGTAAGGATTAATTTCTCAATCTCATTGTTATTCGAGATTGTTTATGTGTAAGTATTTACTAAGACATATTTATCATCCATGTCTACGTTTCATATAAATTTTTTCAAAATGTGTCTTTTTATGTTTTTTTATGATACTATTTAAATAAAACATTGTTATAAATGTTTTAAATATCTATACATCTACACCGTCATAATTAATGAACATGTTTCAAAAATGGTTCTAATGATTTAATTATATTGAAATAAATTTTTTAAAATGTCAATTATATTTAAAAGATACAAATTTGTATGAGAAACCTTGTTTTAAAATTTTGTATTTAATTTCCCCATTTATAATTTGTGCAACTATTAATGTTTTCAAAGTAAAAAATGGATATTACCCTAAAGGTGTTTTAATGAATTGTTTTCATCTATGTCAACATATTTTGTTTGATATTATGATCGTTTGAGATTGATTTATTGTGATACAATATTTTATATTGTATTTAAGGTTTTTTGAATTGTTTTACTATGTATATGATACTTGAATACCATTCATGGTGTATGGTTAAAATATTAACATTTCATATGCCACTTTTAATACAAATGTTTATGTTATGATTCAACCTTTTAGTATGAGTAATGCATTGTACTAAGAAAGTGACACGCAGGTCTTGATATATCCCCTCGATTCACTGTTAGGTCTCATGAGAAATACTAGTGTCTTGGAACATGTCTTTGGCATAATATTTTTGTATTTTTTTAGCATGAGGCCTTGACATAGTGGTTAAGATGTCCCACATTATGAATTCCCATGTGATGAGATTAGTTATAAATTTTACTTTTGATTATTCGAGTTGTAAAATATCTATGTGAATGTCTAAATAGAAATATTTAATTTATTAATTACATATTATTCTAAAGGTAATTTTTTAAAAGGATTTTGTATTCATTTTGTACCTTTCCTTAAAATTGTGTGCTTGTTTTTGATAGCTTTTTTATATTGTTTATCTTTATTGACAATCATAGCTCACCACTTTCTTATGTATTATTTTCTCATGATCCCAATAAGTGTTTTATGATTGATATGTAGGGGTCGGATATGGGAATAATGGTGTTCTCAATGGATTATCTATGTTGTAGTTTATGTTTTCAATTGTTTTGTAAGGATTATGAATGTAATCTATTTTACCAAACTACTAAACTGATCGGTCCTTTGGGACATGATTACTTATATCATTCTAATTTATGAAAATAATGCACTATCTCTGGGATTCTGGGGTTAGGGCATTACAATAGTATCAGAAGAAGATTAGAAACAACCTTGGAATTTAGATTTATTAAAAATATATTAGAAAACATAACCCTATGAATGAATTTAAAATAAGTATAAGTATATGATATCATCCTTTTGATTTGGTAATGCATAACCTAGGTTAATCATATGGACTTATTGATGGAGAATAAAATGGATACATTTAGAGATCCTATAAGTGATTCTTCATGACTATGTCACTATGCTTAGTGTTTCTCACTTAATGGTTTGAGTTTTTATTTATGGTTATAATTGGAAAGGTTATTCATGTAATCATTATACTTCTGGTGATAAGAGATTTCAAAAGAAAAATAAGATGACGCACGCATTAATGAATAAGATATTTAAGCATATTTAATGATTTAAAAGTGAAGTGGAGTAACTGAGGTAATTTTGTACTTGGAAGGAATAATTATTACATCAATGGTTCTATGGTTATATGATTCATGAGATATATAAGGATTAAAATTCATTACTTCTTCTTTAAATATTTGTAAGCATAATATTTTTTTTATTAAGGATTTAAGATTGTATGTCACCAAGTAATGTGACACAGATACAAGTTAAACTTTTTGGAAAATATATGGTTGGGGGAAACATAACCTGTAATATGTTTCTAATACTAAGAAAATTATTTCAAAAAAAAAGAGATGGTTGACTTGGATAAATTATATGGGATACGTTTGAAATGATTAATGGTTTTTCTATTCCATCATTTTTGAATTTGTAACATATTTGGATATAAGGACTATATCCAGTATTCTATGTTTAGCTTAAAGTATTAAGAAGCATGAGCCTTTTCAAATATGGTTTTATCGAAATTCAAGGTATTTACATGTTTTTATATAATACATGATACATGTATTCACATGTCATTTATGTGACAACAAAAATATTTTCATTATGTTATGTGACCTTCCTTATAATTTTTTTAGCCTGGGACTTTTTACAGAAGTATTTTGGTTAAGCATCAGGGTTGGAATTGGTTAAGTTTGACATTAGATAGTGTTATTTAAGGATAAAACATTTTTAAGGTTATTTTTTAATTTTATATTAATATAGTTTTATGAAAATGACAACCCATATGTCTGCAACAACCTATCACATTGGAAAAGGCTGTGGGAATCGAACCCACAATAGAAGTTTGACATTGTATTATCACCTAAAATTGGTCTATAATAAGTCCCTAGTTATTATAACATAGTTTTAATTATGTTATATGTATATATTTAGAACCTTATATGATTAATAAAAATAGAATATTTTGGAATTTTATTATATTTTGAAAAGAAAGATGAGTTTGTGGTAGAAGTTATTGAAATGATGAACCCCTACTTTTCAATTATTTAAGATTCCTTTTGTCCTTAGTCTATGAACTAAATTAATTATTCAATAGTAGGGAAAGGATCTTGAATCCAAAAAAATGTTTCCTAGTCATATTTCTAATGAATAAAAGGGTCTCTTAGATTATCCTAAATTTTTAGATTTGGGATTGTTCACATTCTCCTGATGATGTTCTATATCATTATCCATAAGAACTTGATGGTTAGATTTTTTTTCATGTCCATTTTGTCTCCATGGAACTCTAGTATTTTTTTCTGATAACCTTCATACTTCCATTTCTTTATTTTAAAATTGATGTCTCATTAATCCATTATTTGACGTGGGATTTCAAAAATGATATTTTGAAAATTCAAAACCCTAGTTTTAAATTAAATTTTTAAAATTTGAAGACACAATTTATTGAAGTATGGGATAATGTAACACCCCATTATTCCATAGTATACTTCTATTTAACTAATTCAATTGCTTGCGTTACACGCAACATCGAGTTTTGTCTCACTGTGACTGAAAAAACTAGCAATTTAAAAAGAGGATATGAATAGTATTATCCAAATTTTAAATTTTATATATTCCATAATATTTTTTTCATCCATATTATCTGTTTCTTAGAAATTATATAAAAAATCAATTTTTAGGAAAAGAAGTATTTTTTATAAAATGAAATATTACCAAATTTTAATGAAGATCCCTTTTTATATCACAAATTTGACACTCTTATAAGTTCTATATGAAAAGGTTTTCTTATTCATTAGAATTGAGACATAAAAATTTACTTTTGTTAAATTTTTGGAATTTTTCTGATAAAGTTCATTTTTAATGAATAGTGATATAATGAATTTTAGTTCCAAATGGCCTTTTCATATATTTTATTAAAATAGTTAGATTATATCTTTAAATGATTTTAAAGTGTAATTGGACTGTGTTTATATCATTTAATACAATTTTTTTCATTGTAAGTAATTTCACATTTATATTGGACACAAACACATGTTAATATGTTGATTGTTTTTACTTCTCAAAAACCCGCTTTCTTGTTTTGACAACATGAATTTATTGTAATTTAATTAATGAAACTTCTTTGATTTTAATAAGTTAAAATATAAATAATTATTGAATTCTTAAATACTTAAATTATCTTTTGGTGAAATTTGGGTATTTTTTGAAAAGAATAATTTTTTTGGAATAGTGAAAAAACTACCTTGTGGATAAAAACTGACTTTTTCATTTAAATAATTATTTTAATTCACATTTATTTTAAAGTAAAAAAATATATATAATAAATTTATTATTATAATTTAATTTTTTGAAATAATTTTTATAATATAGTTAGATATAAAAATTCTGAGATCAATTTTAACGTCTTTTTACTCCCCTTTTAGCCACATTTGAAGATTATCATTAAAGTTAATTTTACTCCTTTTGTGAATTGAATTTTGAAAGTACAATATAAATGTTTTCAATAAATATAAAAAATTTGGTCTAATAGTATCAAAATAATTTTTATGGAATTGTAACGTTTGATTTTTATTTACCACATTTAAAGGGAAATTGGGTAATTAAAGTTAAAAATAATATTATAATAATATAAAATATCCCTAACACTTTTCCTAACATTATTGGATGAGTAATGGACGACCAATAAACCCCTTAAGAAATATATTTGGCATTTGGAATCCACTTTGGTTTGATTAATACATTTATAACATTTAATATTAAGTAAAGGTCAAAATATCATAAACATTAGTCTTATTTATAATCTAATATTAATATGGGGTTCTATAAGTAATATATTAGGATATAAATATTAAATAGAAATATAATAATATTTAATACATAGTTATATTTTATTTATAATTTTTAGACATTAAATAAATAAATATATTTATGAAAGAATGATGATGCAGTGATTTTTTTATTTATGAAATATTCAAATAAATAATATTATACATATTAAAATAAGTGTAATTTGAAAATTTTGATGTCATCCACAAATTTTACGGATGCATTTAAAATTTTATCTATTAATTAATGCATTTTTTGATGGAATTATGTTTTTATGACTTTAACAAAAAATCTGGTATTAAATAGTTTCAAAATTGACATAAATGAGATTTTTAAAATAAATACTATTTTATTAAATGATATAAAAATTATAAAAATCTAAATATAAACCAATTAAATTGGTTAGAAATAAAAAAATCATAAATTATCCACTTTAGGTTCATTTTTTAATTTATATTAAATATACTAACAATATAGTATAAAAATAAAAATAGACATGGTAAGAGTTAAACTGTTTAACTAAGGGTTCAATCTAAAAGATATGGTTATTTTTATAACATAAAAATTTATAAAACCTATTGGTTGATAAGATTTCGAGTAATTATAATCTTATAATCAAAATAAATCAATTTGGATCTATTATAATCTGATAATAAATTTATAATAAATTAATATGTAATGATTTTTCCTAAAGTTCCCATCACCTCTCTTATAAAAGAGAACCTTCCTTTAACATTAACTCACACAAATAAAGGTTTTTTTCGGCCCAAACCAGACCATTTACACTACCAAAATCCATATAATCATTGTAGATGCTACATGTTGGGAATAAATATATCCTAAAAAGTCATTTTGTTCAAATCAAAAGGATACACTTGAAAAGAGGCAATTATTTTATCACCTCTTTCATAGTTCTTTTCTTATTCTAGATTACCTCCTCTATTTTCCATAACACGATAATAAATCCATTTCCATTAACATTATGAGATGTTATTATAATTATGATCAAAACATATTACTCATTTTACCCATCCTATGAAAAAAATATCACCATGCATGCGTATATACTGCTTACCGTGTCCACGATGTGGTGTAAATTGTTTTTCATATACTGTATATTTATATAGATATAATTAGAAATATAAAATATTTAAATAGTAAACATAAAATTATATCATTTCATTACAATTCATATTCTTTCTGATCTATTACATTTAACCACTAAATAAATTATATCGTCGCACGTGCGTACGTACAAATTGTCGTCTCCACAACATCCTGGGACTCGTCTTCCACATTCACCATGGAATAATGATTATAGGAATAAATATTATTAATAATAATGAAATATATTAAATTATAATTCTAATTTAATGATATATATATAACTATATTTCATTCACTTACATCCATTCAATATGATATGAAAACAATAATTATGTTCATGCGTACGTATGACCTACCGTCTCCATGAATGGTGAGTTTGGTTTTATTTATCTATCTATTAAATATATTAATATAAAGAATATATATAATATATAAATCATGTTTTACATTATAGAAACAATTAAATTATTTTATAATTAATATGAAAAAAAGTAAAAGTCAAACCACTTATGATGAAAAAAATGATTAATAACTGAAATGTAGTATTAAATTTGAAATGTTATTAAAATGGTAATATAAAGTCATAAAATAATCATATATGATATCATAAATATTATTATGATTCTTATATAAGTTAATAATATGTTTAAAAAAATTATACATGTGTTTTGGACATGTATGAAAAGTATCAAACATAATGTCTGGGTTAATAACACAATCTCATTATTATCCGAGATTGATTATGTTTATGTATTTATAGGGACATATTTATCATCCATGTCTATGTTTCATAAAAAATATAAAGGATAAATTATATGGGTTTTTATTGGAATATTTTACAAAAACAATGTTATAAATGTTTTAAATATTTATACTCAAAATCCTTTATCATTAATGTCAATGTTTTGAAAATGGTATTAATGATTTATTTATACAGACATAATAATTATAAAATTTTAATTCGTTTCAAAAGTTTCAAAGTTGTACGTGAATCATTCATCTAAAATGTATTTTAAATGTATTATTTTTTAAATTATGAATCTTTTAATGTTTTCAAAGTAAATAAGTGATATTAATATCAAGGTGTTTTAATGATTTATTTTCCTCTATGTCAACATCCTTAGTTATATTGTATGCTTGTTTGAGTTTGATTTATTATGATACAATCATATACATAGTATTAATGGTTTTGTGATATGTTTTACTGTGTATATTATATTTTTATACCATTCATTGTTTATGGTTAAAGTATTAACATTTTGTAAACTATTTTTAATACGAATGCTTATGTTATGTTTCAACCTTTTAATATAAAAAATGCATTAGACATAGTATGTGACGGGAGGGGCCCGTTATGTCCCCTTGATGCATCGATAGGTATCATGAGACAAAGTAGTGTCTTGGGACATTGCCTTGACAAAATATTTGTGTATGGTCGTGGCACGGGGCCTTGACATAGTGGCTATGATGACCCGCATTATGCATTCCCTCATTATGAAATTAGTTATTGATTTTACATGTGATTTTTCACTTAGTAGAATATCCATGTGAATGATTAAATGGAATTATTTGATTTATTATTTTCATATTATGTTCAATATTATTTTTGAAAAGTATTGTGTTTTACTTTTGTACCATGCGTTAAATATTTATGCTTATTTTTTATAGCTTCTGCTATATTATTTATCTTTACAGAGCAAATGGGCTCACCCCTTTCTTATGTTTTATTTTACCAGGATGATAAGAGGTGTTTCATTTTTGATATGAAGTGTTAAGATATAGTAATAATGGTTTTCTCAAAGGATTATCTATTTTGTAGTTTAGGTTTTTAATTGTAATTTAAGGTTGTGGAATGTAATATATTTTCCAAGACTGCTAAACTGATCAGTCCATCAGGAAATGATTCCTTGTATCATGATAATGTATTAAAATAATGAATTGAATTTGTTCTTATGGGGTTAGGGAATTAAAAGAAAAAATTCTCCAATGATGAGGATGATATGTTGCATCTGATGCATGTTGATTCACTTTAATCTTATTATCAGTCATTTTCCGAACTTGGTCCACCAACATAGAACATTTGATAATCCTCTTAACAATCCCAGTGTTATATGGATAACCCTACTGATTTTACATAGTATTATATATAAATATGGAAATCATGTTTTTGATTTTAATGTATTAATTAAATTATTTAATTAATTCATCCACTTAATGTACCCACCAATAACGACTTTATCCAAACATCTGGTGTCAACCAACTTTAAGTTATGCCTTGGTTATATCATGCATTCATGAATCAACAATGGCCTCAAATTTCCAATATGAGACTCTCTTAATGATATATTACCTTATTTCTATGAAGCCATGCCCATGTGATATAACATATATTTATTATTTTAATAATATTAATTTCAATCTCACCAAGCCTTGGATTCGTGCACCATCTCAGTGTCTAGCTCTGGAAATATTTCTCAATATATTTTAAACTCTTATAAGGATAAAATAGTTCCTTTACACATTCATTAGTCATTAGATCCTTATTTTTAAATAATTTTTAATCATTATTTAATTATTAATTATTCATAGTTTAATCCTAAATTAATTAATAGTTTTAAATTAGATATTCATTCCATAATCATTCTTTAATAATTTGATAATTATTCATTCTGTAATAGTTAATTATTAGTTTATTAATTTCAACTAATTACTATACTAATATTTATTAATAATCCAATTATAAATAAGTACAAATTACTAAGTAATTAATGATTAGTTTTTTTGTTAATTTAATATTTATAATGATTACATTATTAATTATCAGTTAGGTAATTATTATGTCACTAATATTTAAAAACTAGTAATCCATAATAAATAATATTCTAATTATAATAATAATTTCATTAATATTAATAATTATAAATTAATTATAAAATAATCATAATTGAATAATATTTATTTCCATATTAATGCCAGTTAATATTTATAAATTATATCTAACAATCTAAACGAATATTTAATTAAAATAACTAAAAACTAAAAACAAAATAAATAATTAACTTTAATGTATATTAAAATATAACATTAAATTATTCTTTACAAACTCCTTGGTCATTTAATTCTACCAAAAATGTCACACATAAGGGAGAAAACACCAGGAAAAACATAATGGGAGGGGGTGAATTTTAAAGAGTGGGAACCCAAATCTGAGTGAAGGTAGTAGGGTGGATTATATAGGGGTATGGGGTGAAATCAAATACATTTTACATCTTTTAGGTGAAAGTAACTTTCACCCAAAACATCATTCACCTAAAAATGGTCTAAATATGTTTAACTCGTTAATGCCTTTGCACCCTTACCATGGCATCGATCCAAGAGGAAAAGTTGAAAAGCATTAAGGTGGGTGATGAATTTTTGTCTATTTTTTTTAAAAAATAACAACATTTAATTTATTATTTTTTACAAAAAACATATATAAATAATTATCCCCCATCACACTCCCTCCCCCTCACATGAACTAGCAGCACCGGTTTACACACCACCTAAACCCCTCTCACCATCATACATCCTCCACCTTCCCTAAAATCATATAGAACACACTCAACCCTTTTTAATTATGTCCTTCACTACTATTACCCAATGGTAAGGTTGTTGGGTTTGTCCATATATGACAAAAAGAAGAGTGAAAGGATTGTATAGATAATGAAATAAAAAGGGTGAAAAGAGAGATATGGTTGATCCCATATTCATTTTAGTCAATATGACAAATGTATCATAAAAATATAACAATTTTAAGAATTATCCAATCTAAATTAAAACTATAATCTAATATGTGGTAATTGAAGTTCTCTAGATTTATGATTAAAAATTATTTATAAATAATTCAACAGTAAAATTCCCCACTAATAACAACATTAGTATTTACATTCTTATCAAAATTTAGAGCACAGATATGAGGAATGGGAAAATAATGGAAATAAATTTCCCTACTTCATGGATTTATGTTTCAATATATCATTGGTATTGTGATATTTTTTTCAACATGTGATGAAATCATCAACATTGACGTCAATTTGATCATGTCCTATTGATCCATCAATGTCTTTATGATATTAATTCTCATACAATCCTCTATTATGGTTTAGTACTATTGTAAAAGTCACTAACCATTGATTAATTATATAAATAGTCTTTAAAAGGAGTAATTTTCTAGTTAATGTAATAAATTTTTCAAATTCTTCCTCCACCTCTACCCACGACTTAAAACTATCACTGGACCCAATGTGATCAAAAATCACATCATTAATAGGGTTAAAACCTCATTTGGACTCAACTGTGGTTTCTAATTCTCTATCTTATGTCCTTAATAATATATATATTATTTTAAAAAAAATACTTGTGTGGTGACTAAAAACAATATTATATTTTTGTTATCATTATCGAGGCTTTGTAGCTAAGAAAACATCCAAGAAAGTAAACATGATGGTAAAATAAAATATTATGGAATCAACAAAATCATTAAGAGAAATTTATATGGTCATATACTAAGATAAAATTACTATTTCAAAAATATGGATGGCCATAGAACATTGAAAATAAAATTATGGATAAAATTAACAATAGAGAAAAATATACTAGTAACTACATACTCCCATTCTTATATAATATTAATATTCAATAATTATAAATTTGTATGGAAATAAACAATTCTAATGAAATTCTCTTTATAGAAAACATCACACAAACATACACACTCTATTTTCCATTAGTTATCCAAACTCCATGAAAAATCAATTCACCAATATCTGTGAAGGAGAAATCCTTCTATAATATATACGGATATTGCCTAAATTCTCTCTTGAGGTACGAAGGGTGAAGAAACATGCATCCACCTTAGGAATAAATTACCTAGACACTATACATGAATCCCATCACCATTCAAGAGTCAGACTGACTTATATGATGAGATTAATCCAAAAATTTATGACTATCATCCCAAAATGGTTCATTGACAAGTCCAACATTGGGGAGAGAACCCCTCTCCCCACATTTTAAATAGTGTTTCATATAGTTATTGAATTATATAAATCCATCTATGCCACACCACCACACCATGATCTTAAAAATTCTAAATGGAAACACTAGATATGTTGTAATGTTGTATACTTATTATAATCTACATCAGTAATGCCTACCTTCACCTACCAACAAGGAATAGACAATAATACTAATAGCTTGTTTCAAAACTGCAATGTGGACTTCTCACCCACACCTAAACTTAAAAATCATTGATAATTTATCATTTTCATCATGATATCTGAAATATTTATACCCACTATCAAGGATTACCTAATATTGTTTCTATAACTTATTTATGAATGCTATCAGCTAGAACATCAGTCACTATAACAACTTCATCCAACTACTCAATGTCACACCAATTCTCTTAAAGTTACCCATGTTCCATAATCTGAATAGAAAGCTACAAAACATTAAAATTTTCATTCTTTGTTTGTTCCAAACCCCAATAAATAACCTTCTATGGAGACAAAAATTCCCAACATCTAGGGAAATTCTCTTCCTCCATCGCATAACATATTTCACCATGAGATGGTTATCCCCAAAAAAATAATATTATCATAACATACCAAGGATAGTTATTTAATAATTTTTTTCTCATTTTATGATTCTAATTATGATATCCATCAGGATCATCAAGGAAGAACCCTTTTCCACCTGGCGATTTTGGTGATGCGGTCCCCACCATTATGAAAAAACTCCCAAAATACCACTTGAAAACATTAAGTCACATTGGGTAATTAAGTTAACATCAACCTCATTCCATCCTTCACACTAAATAATGCTACGATAACACCATTATTGAACATATTTGATATAAATATCCCATTTCAAACAAGAATTAACTACCAAAAGATAACCACATACATTCATTAACCATTTCCCAGACATATAGTTATCCATTATCATGTGTTAACAACCTGACCACTGTCAAGGAACTATGATTTCATCATCCAACATGGATTCATCTTCACAATGAACAATATAATCAAATGAATTCAGATCTCACACTATGAGAGGCTACAAGTCAGTTTATACACCCTTGGTAAGACCCCAGAAATTCAAAAATTCCTGGTAGGCTCCACCACGAATCCACTCATTGAGATATTTTTTTATACATCAAAACTCTCTAAGGTTTCTCATCATCAGGCACTTCATCTATAACTTTCATATTCAAACATTAAGAAAATTAATACACATTCCACTCCAAAGGGGTAAAATATAGGGAATACTTGTATTCTATTAATATTTGTAAGAAGTAAAATGTATTTTCCACAATAATAGTGAAAAAATACACACTTATTAGCCAATGGGATAACAATTTACGATTTAGGGGAGGTGGTTTTCTCTTATTTTCCACACATGGGAGATCATCCGCACACATTTAGACTAATCCCACATAACTGAATCAATCTATAACACATCATGACTCCTATTGTGGATAATTCGTTCATATTGATATGGTTACAAGCACACCCATTAATTTTACATTATGGGATATATGAAATGGATTCCTTATCCATCAAAGTTTAACTCACTTAACAAGAAGAGGTGAGTGAATGATGGTCACTATTAGTCGAAGTTTTCTAACTGACAAAACTCTAGCATGAGGTTTCTATAGAATATCAAACTCCAAATATTTTGGTGTAGGATGATTATCATTCAATTGTTCAAACCAATACCAGGGTCCATGAAGTACGAATATGAGTAGGACTTATATCAATAGCTAATACCACACAAATATGGGAATCCTCTTTATGAATCATATTGATACTATAACTAAAAACACTCCATGAAAAATATGAACAAATGAAAGGGGGAGTTATAATAAATCACAACAAACTTTTTTACTATTTATAAAGTGTATATTCCCAAATCACAACGATTTAACTATAAAACCATAATAACACACTAAAAAAACCCCTCAAATCCTTCGAACATCTAAATATACTCAAACACATCCACACCATTTTATAGAAAGATCAATATATTTTATAAAACACTATATCTGAAAAGGACTCAAACTCTAACTACGGTAGATAAATCCAACAATGAGTTTATGGAAATAAAACATCCCCTATTATCTTTCCATACTGAAAAATGATCATCCCAAATTAAGTATCATCATCTAGGAAGTGTATGTTAAAACTAAATTGAAAACATTAGTCCTAAAATACAGCTAATCCCCCTATCAATCAATTATTAATATTTCATTAAAATTACCAATAACCTCAAAATTGACCTCTATGGTTTGTTCTAATCCACCTAATGGGAACTTCCATTTTTTCCTCACGAATCATGCACTACGTATAATGGTTCTAGATGTGGCCCCAAATTGGAGGGAAAGGATATCCATCATTTGAAACTAAGAATGAAACACATAGTCATACAAAATTAGTGGTGAGAAGGCCCAAATATTTTCACAATGTTATCACAACCCGTACCCTACACACATGTCAACGATAAATGGTTAATACCCTACATAAATAGGATAATCCTACAAATGATAAATATTGTATCCAGATTATATTACATAGAATGACTATAGAAGACAATAAATTCATGCTATATTATGCATGATCCATTCCTAATTTTAGCCTATAATTATATCTTAGTGATCTATTTGGATTATAATTTTATCAATGCCTTAGAAAAAGATACATCATCTACCACACATGGACTAGTATCAATGGTTAGATAAAAAAACTCAAGACCCCCAAAACATTATTTACATATGGTCCAAAACCAATCCCCACAAGACTATTAACTCTAATATATATACATTTCTAGTAAAACCTAAATATAATACCACTCTAACATGACCTCTCCCATTGGTGACCTTATTTGACCCATGGTAAACTGTTTGTTCCTCCTCAAGCCGGTATCTGAATGGATACAGGATAGTGGCTATCATCGAGTAGGAATATCAAATAAAATGGTAGGACTAAACCTATAAAAACCTTAAAAATAAATATCTCTAATATAAAAGATTATAATAAAAACAAGTATATTTTATATAAATAGTCAACTAAATTATAAACAATACAATTCATTAGTCAGCATGTACTGAAACATATCACAAGATATAATAATAGAAACAAAAAACATCTGATATGCCTCAAAACCCCAAGAATATGGGAGTATCCTTTATTCTACAAGTACACTTGGATCACTCTAATACCACAGTTTCCACTTCCACTATCACAATCCTACTTGATATATAATGTGTCACCATAAATCATTATTCATTATCTCAAATCAAGTCACTCCATCTCCACATCCACCCAAACCATCTCTAAACCACTTTCACATCTACATCGTCACAACATATGTAAGACCAAGGATAATTTGTGGGTTAGTATAATCATAATCAAATGGAGTCCCCAAAACTATAAATAAAGAATAAATTAATATGATAACATAACTCTAAAAATGAGAGATTCCCAAGAAGAATGAAAATGTGAAACAATTAACACCAAAATAGATAAAATATCATGATACTGACGATTAACCATAATAAGGTCAGTATAGTATAATAAAAATGTTTCTAATCACTAAATGTCCTAGGGATATAGAGTAGTCTTGGTTTTATGAACTCTAATAGTTGAAATCCATGTTTCATGAAAAATTGAGTGGCTCTCATAACACATAAGAGTCTATGAATCCTTAAATTTATTGACTACATCAAGCTAACATAATTAATGAAACATCCCATGTTTATTATGAATCAAAAGTCCCATATAATTCTATATTTTTAGACCACAAATTGTCATAGCAATACCAGAATCCACAACAAGGAGCCCATATAACCATGAAGCATTCTCTGAAGACAAGGGATCACCAAAAAAACCAATATTTAAATATTACACCACCATTTGAAATCCTAAATTAATAATCCTTATAACTTCATGATATCTATAGTGGAGGACTAGCGTCTCGCTGATGGACACCTCAATCAAGGGATTACTGACCCTAGCGGAGAACTGTCAACTTGTATGAGATCATATATGAGGGAGTACCTACATAAGAAATTGAGTATTGTTTCAGCTACCAAGTCTCCTCATACATGGATATCATGTCTTATTAGATGAATATTCAATATATTTTACAAACACACTCATGAGGATTATGATGGTTTAGTTTCTTTTGAGACTAGATGCGAAATAATCTTATTTCTTGAAAGATTTTAAAAATATAACATAATGATATTCCCATATGTTATTATTTATATACATACCCTACATAAACATTGAATCGTGATATATGAAAGGTAAACATGAAAAATGGTGAGATCAAATGCATTATAAGGGTAAACATGGTAGATATCAATCAATGATCATAATAAATCATTAGATAATAATTAAGGAATGATATAAATAACATATATTAAAAATTATATACCCAATATATCATGGAATATAATCATGATTCACAGCATAAAACTTCATTATTTTTTATAATGTATCAAGAAAAATGACTTGTTTCCTATAATGGATCAAGAACATTTACTTGTTTCCCATAGTTATCTCTATAGATATAATACATTACCCAAAGCATTGGATGGATTTATACTTCTTGGACCACCAATAACACAATTAAAATAATAGATATATATTCCACAAGATTATAAAAAAATTATCATCTAATTATATCATTACCCATGCAAATAAAATATGATTCATAACATTTCATAATCTCATTATATAATAACCCAAGAAAAATAAAAGTGTTTATAAAAATTTCATCATAATAATAATAAAACATCCAGATAAAGAATAGTGATGGTATCATTGGATCATATCCCCAATAATAATTAACATAATATTATTGTTTAACAGATAAAAATTTCATTAAAATAATCATTGGAGTATTTTTTGAGGAAAATAAGCCTTTTCATTATAAAAGTAATTATTTAAAATATAAAAATTTACCAAATATTAATGAAAATAATTTCTTGTAAAATAACCTTAGAATTTTATAAATGAAGCCTCAAATCATTGAGTGGTCACGAAAGAGGTCAATTTCATTCATGGAGTATAATTTAGAAGAAAACATTCCTTTTACACTTGTGTAAAAGATGTCAAAAAGCACCTCATTGGGAAAACTACAAGAAGATTCCATTTAAATAATTTTGTAAAAATTAAATCATGAGTAAAAATGAAAATAAAATCATAATTAAATATTAAAACAGTATTGAATACACTTTTATAAAACATGGGTATAGAAGAAAGAAATTTTTCAGCTGAAAAAAGAAATAAAGTCACTTTTCCTTTAAAATATTATTTAAAAATAATGAGTAATTTAATTAAGGAAAATGAAATGTAAAATTGAATTATTCAAAAGTAACTAGAGGATAATAAAAATTAATGCTGTTTTTTTGTTATGTATAATATAATTTAATTGATATAAATTCATTCATTTGTAGTCCTGGTTAAAAATCTCTTGAAACCAAAATCAATTACCTCAAGAATCGTATTTATTAAAACACATTAGAACCAATAATATAATAAATAAATTTATTATATAAAAATACATATATCTATCTTATCATTTATTATTTACATATGAAATTTTTCTCACCCGTTTATTAATATTTTGATATTAAAATCATTATTATAGGTTGTAACTGCTTTGAATTTCATGAATGTTTTGGTTCAATGTTATTGGTCTTTATTCTATAATTATTATGAAATAATTTTAAAAAATTAATACTGATATAAATCTGATATATATTCATTATATATATTCATCCATAAAATTTTCAGATATAAAATTGAATTGAACTGTTCATGGAGATGGTAGGCTATACATACGCATGAACATTGTTTTCACTTTTTTAAGGATAAAATAAAAGAATGATAAATTTTAATTCTCCTGTATAGAATAATTATTATATTTAAAAAATCAAATAAAATCATAAAATACATCCTTATTTCCATCTATGTAAATCATAAATGAAAAATGATTCACATCGCTTCATGGAGGTAGTACTCCAGACAAACACACGAGCAACATTATCGCTTTATAAAGGATAATAGGGTAAGAACATAGGTGTTATATTATATTTAAATAAATAAAATTATATCATATATATAATATATAATCATTAATATCATTATAATACTGATTCAAAAAATATGATGACGAATAATTAATTGTATCACACTTTGGAGAAGGTATGTCATACATATGCACGAGAGATACATTGACATTAAATTTGATGGGAAAGAGGGTGTATAATGGTGGTTTCATTCCTAGAGAACTAAAATAAACTTTTAACATGTCATAATATCCATAAAATAATGAATATTCTTTCATCATGTCTCTATATTTATTAGACCCAATATTATTAGCATACATTATCCAAAATGATAAATCACACTTTAACCTCAATCAACATTACCCAAATTTCAGCACAATAAATTGTATAAATAGTTAACTCTAAGAATCATAGAATTTTTCTTGTCAATGATAGAAACCCAAATAATAAAACGATTCGATCTTGTATCCTTCCATGATCACATAGACAATAATTTTAATCACTCACAATGTCTCATACAAAAATTTATATACCTTAATTATATATTATCTAATATATACTAAAAATTTAACAAAATTAAGTCATAATAAAATCATATATGCTTCTAAAAGACAATTCACTCATTATTTCTTAAGTAATATCTTTTATTAGCAAAAGAATATTTTATTGGAGGTTTGGTTTCATCCTATCATTCATAGATGATCAAATGTTGATTTAGAGTATCAAATATTATTTTCATATTGTAGGAATTAATATGGAATATTTAATGGGATAACTAATAAATCGTCATAATCACATCAAATTTATATAACAGATAATATTTTCATAGGGATTATTTAAAAAAGCCAAATGGAATTCCCAATTCTATAGTAGAGGATAATTCCGACCTAACTATCATCATTAACTTTAGCTATTGTAACTAAATAAGATTTCTCTCTATTCTTTGAATTTATAAGATATTGCATATTTTTATCATCATTATCCATATTATTAAGGAATTAATTTACATAATTTAAATACTCTTTTCATTTATAGCACTGGAGTGTGAGTGGTGTATTATTTTGAACACTATCTTAGTTCAATTTCCACTAATTGATTATTCCCATTAAATTAATAGTATTTTCTTCAGGTCTATATTTTTTATACTTGAAAAATCCTCTTACTCCTTTTAGGTATTCACCTAAGTGTTCTTTATATCATTTTTGGAATGTAATAGGTTGAAACACATTCTTCCCTCTATGTGATATGCTACTAGATATTTCATGAAACTCCATATTACATTTCGTATCACAAGAACCAATAGGGTTTCCAATATTAATTTCCACATTCATTACACAATGAATGATTTCCTCATAGATTCCAAATTCACTTATAGCTATGGAATTTGAAAGAAGTGGTTTTAAACCACTAAATAGTTTACCAATTGGTCTTTTAGGTTTGATGATTATACTATATGCATATCATTAATTTCTTGAAAACTTATTCTCATGGGTACCAATGGATTCATCAGCCTTATACTTAAGCTTAAGGAATTCCATCCCCATTTTTATTTTAGACAAAGGTTGATGTAATTACTAAAATATATTATTTTACACTTATCCCATTATATGGAGTCAATTTCATCCTATTTACTTTTATTTTTAATTAGATTCCACCATTGATCTGCTTTTCCATCCAAATGGTATATGACTTGGAAATTTATTTCATGTATTGAGCTGTGATGAATTGATAATATATCTTCCATTACATTGATCGATTTTTTTGTGAACTATTATATCAAGATACCTATAGAATAATAATATGTTTTTTCACATAAAACATTCAATGGGACATTTCTTCCTCTTTGGTTCATTCAAATGATCAAAAATATTTGTGTTACCACTCATAAAATGAGATATTTTAGTTATAATAGTAAAAAAATATTTAATCTCAAATTCTTTGTTATTTGGATTTTCATAAGGACAATCATTACATTGTCTATCATATTCATTTTTCAATTGATTCCACCGAGTTCAATCAAATGACTAAAAGCATTAACTGTAGTGTGATTAATAATAATCACCATCCTAAATCATATAATTAGGAAAAATAATTCATAGGATTTCTAAATCACAAAATAAATTTCAATATATGATATATTAGGTGTAACTGGGGCTATCCATGGTTATCATATATTCAAATACATTGTAATTTTTCATAGGGAAATTGTGAATTAACTCAAGAATATCCCTCAAGAGTATCAAACTGGGGGCATAGTAAGAGTACACTAAACATGCACTAGAATGATTCCTAAGATATAATCTACCCTCTCTTTTAGTTTTATTACCCATCGATTATTTTTGGTCAAATCCATGTCCAATTATAGTATACATACATGGATGTATTACTAGAAATATAAAATAATATTTTCTTATAAAAATTTAGGATGTTTCTTTACACTTAGAATTATCCCCAGAATATTCCCTAATGTTTTATAATCATGATATCCAAATACTAACTGAACCTTTACAATGATACCAACATAGTGACCTATGATCTTTATACATGGATATCTCATTTTTAAATAAATATTAATTATATTTCACAAATACATGCTCGATGATCATAATGTTTTAATGTTTTTTGATATTAGATATTGAATCCTCTTATTTCATAATATATCTGAAACGTTTCCCATAAAAATATTCCCATGTAGTATTCGTCATTGTTATACATTATGTAGACATTTCATCATAAACTCAGGAAAAGAAACATAAGAATGTGTGAGAGAAGATGCTCAAAATGGGTAAACATGAGATATATTAATTGATGATAATAAGATGGATTAAGATAACAATAATAAAGGTATGATATCATTAACATAACTTAAAACGTACATACCCAATATATCATGGATAATGAACATGATTCATGGCATAAACATTAATAATTTTAAAATAAATGAATCATAATAGTGACAAATCATCATTAATCATGAACCATATGCTCATTCCATAAAATTGTGGAACCATAAAATGTATAGAAACCATTTCATATATCAATGATAAATACCAAAACCATTAAATAAAAATGGATTATTCGTCAACACCTGTATCCCATTGTATATTAATCACATTGACTTGTTTCCCATAATAGATTTGTATTAGTTGGTGCCATAGACCGAATTATTTTGTATATTTGATAACCATATCATGTAAATAGTTAAAAATACATGATGTATTCTTATAATTATATTATAGAGTTTTCTATGTCCATTATTTAAAGGTAATGTCTATAGGTTAATGGTCTTATCAAAAGTTTATAGAATATCCCATGATATATTGAGAAACTCTATATAGTATGACAATAATCTTAAAAATAGGTCTCATGGTCTAGATACATCATACTAACTAGACACAGTATATGTTTGACTATTAGGTGTTGCGGGATCATAAGTGTTGAGACTTATTCTCATGATGTTCGCACATGGAGATTTCTAGTAGTGAGATTATGTGGACTGACCTGCCAATATGAAAACCACATGTTTTGGGTTTCATTGGTTGTTTCTATCTATGGACACGTCTAATGGTCTCTTGAGTTGAAATCATTTCCAATTTGTTCCAATTCATTGTTTACTTTTATGAAATTACAAAACCATAAAACTAAAATTGTGGTAAGGTAGTTTGTGATGGGTGCGTCATTTATGACATGACATTGGTGGAATGGTCAAGAAATTATTTTTATATTCTAGATTCAAGATTTTATATATCATAGGACACATTGATCATGACTATATTACTTTCATAAGACCCTCCCCCTAGAATTATATGGTAAATATGTCACGTTAGATCAAAAAATAATAAAGTAAGAAAGGAATGATGACATGGGTGTTTTTCCAACTTTATGAGATATTAAAGACAAAGAGATTATATTATATAGTTAATGTTTGTAGGTTGGTTGTCACTACTGTGTCAATCCTTATCTCTTTAGGGTCCATGATCGGTTTTAAGATCCCACTTTTGGGCTATGAATAATATTCACTACTATCGAGATAAGGTCCTAGAGGGTCGAACAAAATAGTGTATTTAAGAATCTACCCCATTCAATTGAATATATATATTGGACGTGGTGAGAGACACCACTAGTGTTCGGGATTTTTCCAAAGATATAAAATCACAAAATAAATAAATAAATTCATAATTTTCATGTTATGAATAATTAGTATAGAATTTATTTATTAAATGTATTTACAAGTATAAATAAAAGAAAAGAATATATAAATTGAATGAAAAATAATTTAAAATATCCATGGTACATATAATATTTTTGGGAAGTACGTTCCCATTTAATTGCTTAGGTATTATCATGTAATATATCTTTTATATTACATGAAAGTGATAATAATAATAAATAATATTTATGAATCAGTTTATTAGCCAAAATATTAGTTAGTTTGTTAATTATTTGGGAGTCAAGATGGAATTTCCATGTAAAAACCATCACCTTATTAATAAATGAGAAGACAATTTTTTTATATAATTTTCATGGACTCTCTCTATACTTATCTCTTCTACATTCTACAGAGATAGGCTCCAAATCCAATATCCCAATCGATCTCTCTATCAGGAATCATAAGCAAGGAGATGCGGTGATCATCTGAGTTTTGAAAAAGTCATCATATATCTACACTAGCACCAGAAATTCATTGATCGGTACTCCCATAGTTTCTTGAATTCCATGTGGATGATATAAAGGTATTCAACGTCAGATTCTTCAAGAAGCGATTGCTAACAATGAAAATACATCGTGTAAGGATTTTGATATAAACTATATATTTTATGGTTTTTATTTTGTGCTTAAAACCCTTATATGTGATCCTATATAAGTAATCATGTAGAAATTATACAAAGTCAACAATTTCAAGTCCATCATCAGTGAAAAATATTAAAATTCCACTTTTTGGGATTCCACAGCCTGATACCTTCAATTAGTATTAGAGGGATTAATGTTGATTTTATGATAAGAAAAAAATGTAAATATTCATTAAATTAAATATAGGGAACTATTCTGGTACCAATAATACAAACAAATTATGAATCCAATATCAAATTGTATGTCTATGGCAATCTAATTTATCAAAATCGAATGAATTCGGTTTTCAAGAGAGAGACGGTGGATGAAATCAATATTTCCAACCATCCTTGTTTTATTATGAAATCATTATAATTTATTCATATGGGTGGAATTAAAAATATGAAAAAATGTATTTATTGTGCGTTTAACTGGGAAAATGGGTGTTGTTGAATCAATTATAAAATTAAAAAACTAGTGGGTCTTTGGTGGATATATTTTCAAAAGACAAAAAAAAAACAATGAAATCTTATTTGGTAAAAATTGGTGGACCCCAATATTGAATATGATAAAACTATACTTAATTGATTTATTTCACTATCTATTTCACAAAATTAAGGGATCATGATATTGAATATGATAAAATATACTTACTTAATTTATTTCCATACCAAAAGAACAATTTCATCCTTCAGTTGTGATTTGATCAATTTTACAAATCATCTCTAACTCTAATAAATGATTATTAATGATGATTTTTTCATTCATGGATAATTAAAATAAACATTTACCATATTATATTATCAATAAAATATTGATAATTCCTTTATTATGTGTCTATATTTATTAAACCCAAAATTATTATTAAATATTATCCAAAATGATAAATCATACTTTATCCTCCATCAATATTACCCAAATTTCAATATAATTCATTGCATAAATAGTTAACCCTAAGAATCCTCCAAAATGTGTCTGGCCAAGATGGAAACCCAAATATTAAATTGATTTTATCTTATATCCTTCCATGATCACCTTGAAAATAATTTTAATCACTCATAATGTCTCATTCCAAAATATATATACCTTAATCATATATTATCTAATATATACCTAACATTTCACAAAATAAAGTCATAATAAAATAATATATTTTTTCAAAAGATAATTTACTCTTTATTTCTTAAATAATTTATTATATTAGCAAAAAATATTCCCATTAGAGGGTTGGGTTCATCACATTAGTCATAGACGATCAAATGTTGATTCATAAAATCAAATATTATTTTCACATTCCATAAATCAATATGGAATGTATATTAGGAGAGCTAATCAATGTTCAAAATCACATCAAATTTATATAATAGATAATATTTTCATAGGGATTATTTAAAAAATTCCAAATGGATTTCCCATTTCTATAGTGGAGGATAATTTTGACCTAACTATCATGATTAGTATCATCTATTGTAACTGTATATGATTTCCATTTATCCTCTGAATTTAAAGGCCATTGTATATTTTTATCATCATTATACCTATGATTAGGGAATTATTTATCATAATGGACAAACTCCTTGAATTTATGGCACTGAAGTGTGAGTGGTGTATTCTTTTGAACCCTCTCTTCATTCTCTTCATTTAATTGATTATTCCCATTGAATTAATAGTATTTTTCTTCAGGTCTTAGTTTCACAAAATTTGAACATCCTTTTATTCATTTTAAGTATTCACCTGAGTGTTTCTTATGACCATTTTGGAATGTAGGAGGTAGAAACATTGTATTCCTTCTATGTGATATGCTACTCGATCTTTCACAAAACTCTATATTTAATTTCATTTCACCATAACCATGAGGGTTTCCAATATCCATTTCTACTTTGAGTGTACATTTAATGATGTCATCATAGATTTCAAATTCACTTATAGCTATTGAATTTGGATGAAGTGGTTTCAAACCACTAAATTGTTTATCAATTTTTCTTTTAGGGATGATGATTAAATCAAGATCATACCATTAATGTCTTGAAAACTTTTTATCATGGGTTCCAATTGATTCATCATCCTTCTACTTATGTTTAATGAATTCCATACTCAATTTTGTATGTAGAAAAAGAGGGAAGTAATTACTGAAATATACTCCTTAAAATCATCCCATTATATGGAGTCAAATCCATCCTATTTCCATGTATTCTTAATTATATTACACCATTTATCTGATTCACCATCCAAATGATAAACGGCTCAAAAAACATTTTCATGTCTAGAGAAGTGACGAAAAAATATATATTTTCCATTACATTAATTATTTTTCTTAATAAACTATTATATTAAAATACTTATAGAATAAGAATGTGTTTTTTCACATAAATTATTCTATGGGGTCAGTCTTCCTCCATGGTACATTCATATGTTAAACATGATTTGTGTTACCACCCATAACATGAGATATTTTAGTGATAATAGTTAAAAAATATATAATCCATTATTCTATGTTATTTGGTTGATAATGAGGACAATCATTTCCTTTTTTATCACATTCACTGTTCAAACGATTCCTTCGATTTATATCAATTGACTAAAACCAATATGTATAGTGTGATAAACAATAATCATGATGATAAATCATATAATAAAAAATATTTCATAGGTTTTGTAAATTATGACAAAATTTTCAAATATGTGATACATTAGTTTTAATTGGGGCCATCCATGGCTATCATCTAATCAAATACACTATAATAGATCATAAGGAAAATTTTAATTAACCCAAGCATATCCCCCAAGAGTATCAAACCTATTGCATAGTAATATCACACTCAATATGCAATTGAATAATGCCCGAGATATAATTAACAATCCCTTTTAGTGTTATTACCACTAGATGCATTTGTGTTAAAACCATGTCCAATTATAGTATCAATGCATGGATGTATTACTAGAAAAATCACATAATATCTTTATTAAAAAAATGATAGGATGTTTTTATATACATAGAGTTATCCCCAGGATATTCCCTAAAGTTATCTAATATTGATATCCCAATATTGAGTAAACCTTTTCTTGTATACAAACTCTAGTGACCTAGTCTCTTTATATATGGATATCTAAATTTTTAGATAAATATTAATTATATTTCGAAAATACATGATCGAATATCATGAAGGTTTATTGTTTTGGATTTTAGATATTAAATACATTTATTTCATAAAATATCTTAAACATACCCTATAAAATTTTTCCAATGGAGTTTTCTTCATAGTTATACACTATTTAAACTATTCATCATGACCTGGGGAAGAGATACATAATAAAGTGTGAGCTCAGATTCTCAGTATGGGTAAACATGGGAGATATTAATTGATGATCATATGATATAATAAGATAATAATAAACTAATGAGATCATGAACATGACATAAAAAGTTCATATCCAATATATCATGGACAATACCCATGATTCATGCCATAAAACAACATCATTTAAAAATAAATGAATCGTAATAGTGAGAAATCATCATCTATCATGAACCATATACTCATTCCATATATTGTGGCCCCATTATAGGTATAGAAACAATTTCATATATCACGATTAACTACCATGACCATTAAATCAAAATGGATAAGGCCTCAACACTTGTATCCCATAGTAGTTCAAGCACATCGACCTGTTTCCCATAATGTAATTGTAATAGTTGTTTTCCTAGACCCAACTATGAAATACATTTGACTACCATATCATATATATAGTTAGAAATACATGATGTTTTCATAACATTATAGTATTGAATTTTTGACGTCCATTATTTAATGGTAATGTCTCTAGGTTAACGGTCATATCAAAAGGCTATAAAAGATCCCATTCTATAATGAGAACCTCTAGATACTATGAAGTTAATCTTGAATAACAGTTTTATGGTCTAAATACATCATACTAACTAGACATAGTATATGTTTTACAATTATGTGTTGGGGGATGATAAGGGTTGAGACTTATTCTCATGAGTTTCGCACATAGTGATATCCAGTAGTGAGATCATTAGGACTGACCCACCAATATGAACACCACATGTTTTGGGTGTCATTGGTTGTTTAAATCTAGGAACATGTCTAATGTTTTCTTGAATTGAGCTCACTTCCAATGTTTTCAAATTGTTTGTTTACTTGATGATGTACAAAACAATGATACTATAATCGTAGTGAGGTAGTTTGTGTTGAGTGCATCATTTGTGACATGGCATTGGTGGAATGGTCAAGAAAAGAATTTTTATCTTATAGGTTCAAGATGGTATATATATCGAGCCACATTGATTAGGATGGTATTACCTTATTAAGACCCTACACATGTATTTTGATGGTAAATATGTCCAGTCAGATCAACAAACAATAAAGAATGAATGAAATGATGACATGGGTGTCTATCCTACATTATGAGATATTAATGACAAATATATTATATTACACAATGCATGATTTTAGGTCGGTTGACATAGCTATGACAATACTTATATCTTTTTTGGTCATGAATGATTTCAATATCTCACTCTTGGTCTTTGAATAGTATTCACTACTGTCAAAATAAGGTCCTAGAGGGCCACACACAATATTGTATTCAAGAATCATCCATATTTAGTTGATTGTGTATGTCGGACGTGGTGAGACCCTCCACTAGGGTTAGGGAATTTTTCAAAATGATACGATAACAAATGAAATAAATAAATTCATATTTTTCATGTTACAAATAATGAGCCTTGAATTGATATATTAAATGTATTTTAAATTATAAATAAAATACAAGAAAATATAAATTCAATGAATAATAATTTAAATATTATAGGTTCATTTAAAATTTTTGGGAAGTACGAGCCCAGTTAATTGCTCAGGTATTATTATGTAATATATTTCTTATATTACAGGAATGTGATAATAATAATAAATAATATTTATGAAATAGTTTAGTAGTCAAAATATTAGTTAGTTAGCTAATTATTTTTGGGTTGGGCTGGCATTTCCATGTAATAACCATCACATTATAAATAAAGGAGAAGATAATTTTTTCATGGACTATTCATGGCATCTCTCTATACATATCTCTCATGAAATATAGAGATAAAGTCTATAGATCCAAGACCTTGGATCGATCAATCTATCAAGAATCATAAGAATGGCGAAGTGGTAATCATTATAATGCCGAAAGAGTCATCATATATCTTCACTAGGACCTATAATTCATTTACTGGTGCTCCCATAGTTTCTTGTAGTGCATGTGAAGGATATAGAGGTATTCGACATCATATTCTTTAAGCAATGATCACCAATGATGAGAAGACATTGTATGCAGATTTGGATCTAAATAAGTTATTTATGGTTTCAATTTTGTGCTTAAAACCCTTCATCTATGATCCTATATAAGTAATTGTGAAGAAATTATCCATCTTTGACAAGTTCATGTCTATAGTAGGTGAAAAATATTAAAATCTCACTTTTGGGGCTTTCAATTGTAAGCCTGATACATTCAATTCGTATTAGAGGGATTCATGTTGACTTTAAGGCAAGAAAAAAAATTATAATTTCATTAAATTAAATAGAGGGTGTTGTTCTGATCCCAATGGTGAAAAAAAATTATGAATCTAACATCAAATCGAATGTTTGCAGAAATTTGAAGTATCAAAATCAGATAAATTCGGTTTTTAAGTGAGAGACGGTGGATGTAATCGAAATATCCAACCAGCCTTGTTTAATTATGATATCATTATAATTTTAATCATATGTGTCGATTTACACACATGAACCAAATGATTATATTGTTGGTTTTAATGAGAAAAAGGGTGATATAAAATCAATTATAAATTAAAAAACTAGTGGGTCCTAGGTGACTGTTTTGTTAGACCCTGCAGTAGGACCTGTATTGACTAGCCCTCCTCGACCACTGCTACCTGCTCCTACACCAGTAGCCTTCACCAGGAAGTTCTCCATCTTAAGCCATAGCAGTTCAACCCTCCACTGTACTGGGTCAATGACTACCTCCCTCCCTCCATGGCTGGACCTGGTTCCTCCCTATAGTGCACCACCTCACAACTTTCGCACCTCCTCGACCGCCAAATCTTGCACTAGATTAGCCCCCACCATTGCACCAGGCGAGCTTCACACCTGCAGTGGCATGCCTTGCCGACTTCCCTCTATTGTTGATCCTACAGTGCAGATAGACCCCTCTCTACCTAGAGTGTCATACCTGCCAAATTCATCTCTTTCAAGTGCCTCTCCAAGAAACCCTTCAGCTTCTGCGATAACATCAAAAAACCTTGAGCACCAGTTCTACAGTGGTGAAGATAATTTAATTATTTAAATATTAATTTTTCATTTATGAAAATAATTTAATCAAATACAAATTAAAAAAATAATTTGGTGTTAAATTAAAAATAATTGTTTCTTTAATTTTTTTTCTTATAAAATTAAATTAATTAATGAGAACCAATGAAGTGATAATTGAATTAAACATAAGAGTTAAAATTTTAATTCAATAAAATTTCCTTGAGTTTATTTTAATACAAGATTAATTTATTTTTATGTTTCAATTTAAAATCATGAGTTAGTGTGTATTGAATAGTCAAGAGCCTTAGACCGACCAATTATTTTCAGTTGAATGTTTATAAATTTAATTTATTTATTATTATAATGGTTTTTAATAATTTTTAATAAGTAGTTTAAATAAAAGGAGATTTTTGTATCTCTTCAGAGTCATTATATGTATAAGGACTTTCATGCCCAATTCAGAGTTGTATTTTATACTCCACGTTTCCTCTCTCGAGTTAGAGAGTGTTATTTTATAAGGAAGAGATGATCAGGGACACACTTTTTGAATATTTTTAGCAATTTACCAGACATGATTTTGATGTATTGTATTGGAAGATGTTGCAATTCGACCCATAAGAGATGTGACATAGGTTATATCCCCTTTGAGTATAATTTGATCCATTATTCACTCAATGGATAAATCATTAGAATTGCCTCATATTCAGGTCATCGTTTTATTTTTTTCACGGTTTATCATTTTGTGTATGTGTAGTTAACAAGTGAAGATATAGAATAATAAACTAGAATGCAAGATAAGATGAATATGTGATGTGATTAATATTTATATTTATTTTGTGGTCTGTTGTGAGTGTCATCACGTAGAACATGATTAAAATATAGAAAATTATTTATTTCATCACATTAATTAATCAAATCCCCTCTAAGAATTATTAACTATAAACCACCTTCAAATATTTGAATTTGGATAAAACTGGTTGTTTGGGGTGTAGATCATGCAATAAATGGGGGTTCCTCTTACTATCATAGATTTCTTATAAGATTGTTTGGTTGACTAATATAATGTGGATGTAAGGATTATATATAGAAAACATGCTATTATTTTAGATTAAATCTTTTATTAAATCATGTTATGATTTTAGACGTAGGGAATTCACTCAACAAATCAAGGAACAATGATTTAATACAGTTGGATAGTCAGAAGCCTACCTTGAACCCTTAGAGTAGTGGTGTAGAAATAGATTGTAGACTATGATGGAAGCTTTAAGGATCCTTGCCCCTAGAATAATTAAGAGACAGAGTAATCTGATTCTAGCATTGAGGGATCTTAGAATTTGATAAAATGGAGGGAGACATTTAATTAATCAATCAAAATGTATAAATCGGTAAACATGAAAAAAGTAATAATCTAATAAAATTCACATTTTTCGAAAAATGGAAAGTTTTATCACACGCAAAACTACCATATTTTTAAAAATAATAAAAACTAAATTTATACACTAGAACTAGTGTGCAAGAATAGTAAGGGTGCTTGTCCATAGTACTTTGATATAGGAAACTCAAGGGGTTAGGGTCCCCAACACCTATTAAGTCACCTCAAGAAGAAGGGGTGTAATATAGATTATAGGAGACTCATTTATATATCATAGGATCGTTTTTTCATAATTCTATTATCAGGGTTCACCGCTAGTTGTGGTCACTACATCAAGGATTTGGTGATATAACATGTAGTCTCATCTCTAAGAAGATTACAAGGATAAAGTGTAGCAAGATATGAATGGGTGATTATTACACTAACACTTGTAAATTAAATGATGGATCATGATCTTTCAATGGATCCATTTCTCATATGATTTCACCAATTTACTCAAGTCCAATTTTAGGTTATAAAACAATTAGTAATTGTGTAAATGCTTCATTACCTATTTAGGTATGGTTTTCCATGAAAATAAAAATATAAAAAGAATATTGATTTGTAATTCTTTTATAGAACAAATTGAAAGGAAGGGAAACCTCCAATAGAATGTAATTTCAGAAGCACATTTATTATGTCCATAAATAAAAGTGGTATTAACAATGTTTATTTTCTTTGAATATCATAAAATAAAATAATAAAAGTTTAAATGAAATTAACTGAATTAAAGAAAAATGTTACTGCTTCTTCTTTATGATAATTCACCAAATTAAAATATAATTATTCACTTTTACTTCATGGGTATTTAATAATATAAGCCTATCAAATATTTATATTTAAATACTAAAACCATGTGAGTATAAAAATATTAGTAGAAGCCATCTGTATTCTCCAAGTAGCTCAGAAAGGGTGATTCCTAAGTCTTCTTTGAAAAGTACAGGACTTCTATATTTTCAGGTTATTGATTCTCATAGAAATTTCATTGAGTATAACCAAAAAAATATTCTCATGTGTCCTTCGGACACAGGGAGACCACATTCAGAAATGAATGTTATTTATTGGGAGGAATACTCAATTAATAGTTCAGTAATACATTAATCATGGGAAATATATTATGAATATAAAATTTAAGGCTTTATTTACCCAGTTGTGGAACGATAAATATTTATCAAGAATACATAAAGTATTCATCAAGGATGTTCCTATATTTTTTTTAGGCTCGGTACAAATATACACCTTTGGTATTATCAACATGTATACATGGTTATGGTAAAAAGAAACATTAACAATAAAGGTAACTCACAAGGATATTGGAATATGTTCAACAAGTGAGAGTGTCATGTTCTATAGGGTAACATCATGGTGAAAATAACTCATTGGAAACTTTAATGTGATTAAAAAATTGTAATATTACGTGTTACATATTCATGGTAAGAAGATATGAGTTGCATCAATCTGGCATGCCGAAGAATATCATTATTATGAAATTATCAATCATGATAATGTGGCATGAAGAAATTTGTAAACACACATTACCTTATCTACATCATGACATTGAAGTAAATGAGGAGGATCTATGATGTAGTCATACATTTTAACATTTATCATAAAAAATATAGCATGGAGAAATTCATAAATACAAATTTTATAAGTCAGAGTTATGATGTAAGAAGTATCAATTTTGAAACATGTAGAAACACCCATTATAATCCATGAAATTATTCGCAAATAACAATAATATCCCTAAAAAATTTGTCCACTATTATGACTAATGGATATCATAACAATTCTATTATGATGGGAATCCATTATTTCATAGGGAAATGTATTTAGATTCCATGATTTTTAGGACAAAAACAAACATGCAACAAGAAAAGAACATTGTGCATATATAGTAATTACCTTAATGGTTGATTATGAAATTATGTACATCCATAATAAAAAATATTGGTAGAAATGTGTTATATTGATTTTCTATATATGGGTTCACATCTCATTATAAATAGTGGGAGAAATATTTACTTAGGTTTAGTCAATCCCATAGATGCACAAGTAGTAAGAATAGTAACTACTTCCACAAGATCATGTGTAATATGGTGTGTACAAGAGGAACATACTGCTTTTGAAGTATAAAACCATGGTAATGGTTTTGGTATTCACAGTGTTCGATGATCTATTACTCATTGAGAATAATATTTAATCAAGTGAGTAGTGTATGGAAATTAGCTGAGATTGATATAAGCAGTTGAAATTTTATAATGTATTTCATGCATCAATGTGAAAATGGTCTTATTATTTTGAATATTTCAGTGGGTATTAATGTGAGTTGATACATGTATGGTACATTTGAAGTACAAATAAGGCCCGATTGGTAATATCAATTCATTATTCATAAATCCATTATAATTTTACATATCATATCTACTTTATATGATAATTTATATTGATTATTTCATGTCATGACCACTAATCATGGAATGTGTCAGTTTGATGCAACCTAAATGGGTTGGTCAGATCACAGAATACTAATAAAGAGTGAAGTTTAATGAAACCCACTTTAGGATTTATGAAAGAAACAAGATCATATAATATCCATCTGTAATGAATTTATGTTATGTGTCTACCTAGGGTTAGTGGGAGGGAAAATGTTTTCCAAATGAGATGTTTGTTAACATGTGGAAATATCTATTGGTATTCATGTAAGTTAAGATAAGGATGAAATTATTCTCCAGAGATTGACATAATATAGCAACTTATGATTTAGGGAATAAGATCTACTAAGTTATATCTAAAAAGGTTTCTTGAACATTTTCAATCATACATATAATGACAAGGTATTTGACAATACAATCTGGAAAAATTTAAGAGAGGAATTGTTTCCAATGTTACATGGAATGTATCTCTCTAGGTTGACATGTTTGGGACATGGTAGGAGATAAACACAATGAGTTAGAATCCATACACTTAAGTGATAGATCAATCACTTATTGCATGATATTTACAATAAAGGATATTGGAAGGATATAATTATAGTAGGTAGATATCAATAATATATAGGATCACTGCAAGTGAAGAAATAATAACAATAGGATTGTACTTCTGAAAGTACAAAAGATATGTACCTTGTATGTGGAGAAGATGTGATTCTAGTTTTTAGGGGACAAAAAATAGTCTTATATAGATCAATGTGACCATGTACCATTTTGTAAAAATTGGGATGATAAAGATATTCTCAGAAAATCCAGTAGTTTCTATACATACAAATACAGAGTACATTGCATCTTTGGAGGTATCTAAGAAGCAGGTAAATGCAATTATTGATTCATGTTCTTGTAATCACACATAGAAATAAAAATATTGTCATTATTTAAATTATGATATTCTAACTATCCTAGATTTTAAGTCATTTCAATGGAAAAACATGATATATTGTGAGATACCATCACATGATAAGTTTTACTCATGGATATAATGTCAAAAATAGTAAAATTGCCTCATGAAAAAAATGTGGTAGGACCAGTAGCTAATGTTGTGAATCATTAGAAACATGATATTAATCATGTGAGTTTTAACATTTTTTGATAGGAATTTAGATCTCTTAAAATATGGAGTATTGAAATATTGGGTTCCCTAGAGCCAACTATGTAGTAATTTTTATAACCTTAAGATGTATAATGATAGATATACATGATGTATTGTTACTCTTATAGTGTATAGATTTTTACATCAACTATTTAATGGTAATTTCCATAGGTTAATTATCTTATCAAAAGGTTAGATTAGATCCCATGATATAATGAGATCCTTTAGATTCTATGACATTAATCATAAACATAGGTCATACGGTCTAGATCCATCTTACTGACTCAATAGAGTGTATGTTTGACTATGAGGTTTTGGGGATTATAATCTTTGAGACTTCATATCACAAAGTTTCCCCATGGTGATCTCTATTTGTGAGATCGTGAGGAATGGCCCTCCAATAAGAACACAACATGTTTTTTGTGTCATTGTTTGTTCTTAAATATGGACATGTGTAATGGTATACTATCTTGAGATAATTTCAAATTTGATTCATTTGACCCTATACTTTGATGTATAGAAAAAAACATGATAATGAAATAATTTCAAGGTACTTTGTGTTGGGTGAATCTGTGATGGCATGACATTGTTTGAATTGTTAAGAAAGGATTTTTTGCTTCAAGGTTTAGGAAGTTATTTATTTTGGTCCATGTTAATGAGGATGGTATTACCTTCAAAAGTCCATGGATATAGAAGTTGAGGTTAAATCTATCAGGTCAAATCAACAAAAAATAATGTAAGAAATGGCTGATGGCACTGCTGTATGTCCAGTTTTATGAGATATTAGAGATAAAGAGATTATATTACACAATGCATGTTTGTAGGTTCGTTGTCACTACATGGAAAAAACTTATCTTTTTAGGGGCCATATTGTGTTTTGAGATCCTACTATAGGTCTATGAATAGTATTCACTACTATCGAGATAAGGGCATAAAGGGTCACACATAATAGTGTACTCAAGAATCCTCCTTATTCAGTTGAATAAGTATATTGGACATGGTGAGACCAACCACTATGGTCTGAGATTTTTAGTAGAGATAAAATAACCAATGTAATAAATAAATTCATATTATTAGATTTAGGAATAATTATCATTGAATTTATTTATTAAATGTATTTATATTTTTTAAATTAAATACATGAAATTATTAATTGAGTGAATATTATCTTAAAATATTCAAGGATCATTGAATATTTATTTGAAGTACAAGATGAGTTAATTGAACATGTATTATCAGATAATATATTTATTATATTACAAGATATAATTATAATTGTTAATATTTGGACATCAGTTTAGTAGTCAAAATATTTTTTAGTGCATTAATTATTCAGGGGTCAGGGTGGCATATTTGGGTAATCACCATCACACTATGAATAAAGGAGAATATATTTTTTTCATGGAATATTCATGACATCGTTATCTAATTCTATCTCCACATTCTAGAGAGAGATGCTCTAGATCTAGGATCTCAGATCAAGCTCTATCTTAGGCATAACAACCATGGTGATGCAGTGATCGTCAGAGCATTGAAGGAGTCATCAAATCTCTATGCTAGCACTCAAATTTTATTAATAGTATATCCCGCAATTTATTAATGTTAGTGTGGATGATATATAGAATTTTTAATTTATATTACTAAATCCATGATCACCAACGATGATCATACATTGTGTGTGTATTTGGATCTAAACCATGTATTTTATGGTTTAAATGTCTGGATTAAAACTCTTCACGTTTGATCCCAAAGAAGTAATAGGGGATCAATTTGCCTATTTCAACTAGTTTATGTCGATCATTGAGGGAAAAAATTTAAATCCAACTTTTGTGGCTTCTACTTCATGCATGATACATTCAAATGGATCAGGCACAACAACTTGTTTCCCATAATGGATCAATCACATCAGCTGTTTTATCATAGTTATATCGTGAGATATAAGAAATCACAAAATAAAATGGAGATATTTATAATTATAGTCACACCCATCACATAATGAAAACCATAAATATGTGCTCCATAGGATCATAAAACATTCATTATATCAACAAATCATAACCCATGAAAAGAATATAGTTTTCATAAACATTTCATAATATCATTATAGAATAACCCAAGGAAAATAAATGGGTTCGTAAATATCTCATAATCATAATAATATACAATCAAGATAAATAATAAGTATGTTATCATTGGATAATATCCCCGTTAAAACAAAATTAACATCGAATTATGTTATTATAGATGAAAATAACATTAAAAGAATCACTTGAATATTTCCTAAGGAAAATACCAATTTTATTTTGAAAAAAATTATTTAAAATATAAAATATTACTAATTATTATTGAAATAGTTTCAATAAAAAAACCTAGTAAATATTAAATTAATATTCAGTGGACTGAATAATCATGAAAATGGGAAATTTTGTTCTTGTAGTATCAGTTAAAATAAAACATTCCATCCAAAATTTTATAAAAAACTAAAAATGTTCCTCATTCAAAAAATTATAAGATGAATATATTTAATCAATTTTTAAGGAATAAATCATGGTTAAAATATAATTTAAAAAACCATGAAAATATTAAAATATTTTTGAAAAATATTTATGAAAACATAGATTTGTAAGAAAAAAAATGTCAAATGGAAAGAGAAATGAAGACGATTTTCCCTTCAAAACATTATTTTTATCGCATTAGTACAGAAGGTGAAAAAAATAAAATTAAAACATGTATTATTAAAAAATAAGTATAGTATAATAAAAATTTAATGGATTTATCATATAAGTATCATATAATTTCTTCAGTAGAAATTCGATCATATGAAAGTCATTATTAAATAAGATTAAAAACTAAATATGTTACCTCAGGTCTAACCATTCATCATATGTGATTGAACCTAGTGGATAGTAAATATAGATTTATCATAAATCAATTATATAATGACACTTATTACTATAATTCCACGTGTTATTTACATATGAAATCTTATCACATAATTATTAATAATTCGTTATTAAAATCACTATTCATTGTGAAAACTGCTTCATTTTTCATCCATGTTTTAGTTTGGTAGTATTAGTCCTTAAACTATGATCATGTTTACATAATATATATATTTCAAATCTGGATATAAATATAATATATATTAAATATATATATGTTGTTTTTCTTTAAAATTTATAGATTGAAATATAAATTAAAGTGTTTATAGAGATGGTAGGTCATACGTACACATGAGCACAATTTTAACTTTTTGATGAATTGAATGAAGGAAAGTTAAATATTAATTAAACATCCTAGAATCATTATTATATCATATAAATCAAATATATTTATAAAATCTAAACTTATTTATATCCATGTAAAACATAATGAAAATTGTATCACATATCTTCATGGAGGTTGTAGTCCACATATACGCACGAGTAACATTATTGTTTTCTAATAGAATATATGGTGATAAGGTAGATATGGTATTACCAATAAATAATAATTATTATTTTAAAAACCCTATATAAACATTAAATTCAACCATAAAATATGTTCTATGGTTTTTTGTTTTATCAAAGTTTGAATACTAAGGGGTTTTTAACTTTTTATTTAGTGGACGATCCAAATATTAAATTGAGAAATGGAATGTAAATGAGTATTAGAACAATTAATAGTTTTTTTATATGTGTTAAATTAATTATATGGTTCTATAAACTTTTTATGAGTTTCTAGAGAACTAGGATTTTAATGTCACTTTTTAGGGGAAACAAACAGTGGCACACAGTTTGTTTAAACCATGCATCCCCCTAGGAGAAACTGTGTTTGATTTTTGCAATAAATTAACGTTTTGGGTACATGGGATGTGAATGGTTTGTTAAAATATGTTCCGAGATTAAATGTTTTGGTCCACTTAATAAGAATCACAATATGGTTGGATCACAATAAGAAAAAATCATGTGGCCAAACCGTGTGGTGTGTGGCTCTTGGGCAATGAGGGCCTCATGGTTGGTCTAGGGCTAGCCAAATTATTCTACCTACCTGTGTTACTCTTAAAATAGGGGAAATGAATATTTTTTACCTATATCATTTAGGAGTTTCTACACTTTTTTTCTACATAATTTCCTCAGGATGCCTCTATTGATTCAATAATTTTCTTTATTAATTTTCCATTTTTTTATGTTTGGAAAATAACAAAGAAATTTTCTTATGAAAAATTACCCTACTCTATGAAAATTTTTCTTAAGTAAAATTTAATTTCTCCATGAATATTTTTTTATTTTACTTGTGATATTCAATTCCATATCTAATATTATTTCTCAATCCATGTTTAACCATGTTATCATAAGGTAAAAACTGGATTCTAATCTAACTAAGAAACTTATAGTCCCATAGACTCCAATTTCATCTTGAATTGTGACTCATATTTCCTTGGAAATTAAACGTCAATTTATTCGGAAATATTACTCAGATTTTGTCTGAAATTAAAATTGGAATTCTTCTAAAATCATACTCTAATTTCTTTTGAAATCATACTCTGATTGTTTTTGAAAACAAACTGTAATTTATTATGAAATCTCACCCATATTTCTTCTGATATCAGACTCTGATTTCTTCTAAAATTCGAATTTGATCAATTCAAAAATCAGATTATAAATTCTTCATAACTCGGACTCTGATTCTTAATTTTCTTATAATGTGATTGTTAATAATTCCAAAATCTGATTGTCATTATCTTCTAAATCCAAATAAATTATTTTCTTACAGTTATATGATTTCCTTAATGTTACAATTAAATTTTATCTAATCCTAAAATGTTTTAATGTTTCTTAATCATTATAATGTTTCCCATGTTTTCTTACATGAAACGACATCATGAAATCAATTTTTAACTAAACGTTGGCTGAGAGACATGTGTACAAGTCCCTTTAAAATTTAAGGAAAAATATTATTGTTGGAGGAGGAAGTCTTCTGTTGGAATCCATTCCTATAAATACCCATCCATTTGAATGAGACCAGAATAAGATTTGAATTAAGATTTTTCATCAAGATCTTTTGATCTTGGTAATGAAGTGATTCTCTGGGAGATCTCTACTCAAATTTTCCTTGTGCAGACAATGTGAACAACTTGGTTAAGCAAAGAACATATTTTTTAGTATGCTTAGTGTGATTCCTATTGTTATTATACAATCAAGGGATTCTTGGGATTGGAATACAACGGTGTTGATCAACTTATAGATCGAGGGCTTTCAGTGATAGTAATATAGATAATTATTATCATATCAAGGGCTTAAAATAGTGTTGGTAAGACATAATTTCCTGAAATTATAAATCAAGGGACCATTATCCAAGGTTATTGGATACCCTTCTATTTGGGTTAAAATATTTCTTACGTGTCCTATTTTGTTTCAATTTTTTATTCAGTTATAATTTTTTTAATATTGAAAGTGTAAATTTCTTACGCCCTCTTATTATTGTACACTATGATATAAATATGATTCAATATGCTTTAAGGTATAATCATTCCCAAATTAAACATTTCTTATGTTTCTTTATTGGATCCTTATTATCAGATCTCAATCAAGTTAGTTTTTTTTTTGAGAACTAAATAAGGTTTTTTGAATCAATCTTGTTTAACATTGTTAAACATAGATTTTCTTAAGGATAAAAACAAAAGTTTTTAAACCTAAAATTAACCCCACCTCTTGTAATTAAGAAATATACATATACATTTCCATCCTACAGCCTCCCTCACATGCATCCATCCTTCTCTCCATCCCATGGTGAATATCTTTCATTTGAGCTCCAAATTGAATGTCATTAGGTGCATTGGATGTGTATTAGTAAGTATATAAACCCTACTTCATCTTTTATTCATTTATATTTCCATAATTAGTTTTAACTTTATACGAGATAATTAACTCTATTTTCAAAGTTTTTAAGGATTCATATTATTAATCTCATTCATAATCGAATAAAATCCCAATATTAGATGAGTGGACCATACAAAGGATGAGGTAGGTAATCTATATTCATTTTACTTAATTTTTATTTGATTATAAAATTCACCATTATGCTGCAAGAAGAACTTTTCTATTCATTTTTTGTCAAATGTAAAACTCATTTAAATAAATGATTAGTGAAAACCTTATATTCCTATCATCCCATTATTATTGATTGTGCTAAAAAAAAATCCACCCAATACTTCTATTAATTTGGGTTTGATTACATGGTTTTGTATCATCATTATCTACAAGTTAAACCACAACTTGGGTGTGTTCGTTAAAGGTCGTGAAACATTTTTAAATTCCTTAATAAAGAAATTTTTTTAGGGAAACATAATGTCTGTGATTACTTACTTATAAATGATTTTTTATGAATAGGCCAGTCTTATTAAATAAATTTAACTAAAAGTTGTGTTATGACCAACCTGATAGATTTTATTATAAATCCACCCATATGGTGAACTCTTTTTTCTATTGTAAATTAATTATTATATAGAAATAATAGAACTCTATTATGACATGGGTGATCTCCATGACCTTATTAAATAATAGAAATGCGAAGGTTAAATTGAATGGGTTTCATTATTAACCCTTAATTTATATTTTTTCTTGTATACAAGCATGTCCTCCTTCCTTAATTAAATTTAATGTTATTTATTACTTGTATCACATGTTGATAGATCCTTGGTTTACCAAGTTGGAATTCCATGGTCGGTCCCATTGTTTAGATAAATTATATTAATAAATGAACTATACATCAGTTCCATTTTTATAGAATAACATTAATGAGTTCATATGTTGAGTATATTATGTATTTATTGAGTGATAGTTTGGTTTTTTATGCGTAACTCCATGGATGGACTTATAGGTTACGTGAATTATATTAATCGATCATAGATGCCTAGGTTCCAAACATAGGATTCCATGAATAGGATCATATGATAATGAAATGTAATATACCATGGATTGATACCTGGGATCCTCATGTGAAACAACTTGGAGATGATCACTTTGAAAACTAAAATAATTGACTTCATAACTTGAAAAATACATGGATTCCCATTTAGGAATTTCATACACGGGCTCATAGAACATATGAGTTTTATTACACGATTGATCACTGTTATACATGGATGACATGGGTCTTCTCTAAGTCTTATACAATTGTTATACCAATATGAACTTATCTATATTAAATTTTTTGGATGTTTTGGATGGCTCCTTAATTAATTATGTGACCTCATACTAATATACTGTGTATTTCATAGTTTTATGCCCTAAGTCATATGTAGTACGATATATCAATATATATGTTTACATAAGGTTATATGTATATAGTTCATATATATATATATATAAACTTATAAAGGTATAAATATATATACATGATGGAATATTTATTGACATTTCATCTTAGGCTAAAGCAAGTATAGTCAGCCAGGTGACCTTGAGGACCCTGATCCCAACTTCATCACCATTACATTTACTACGCTGCTGTACTTTTTCATACCTCAACAATGACTTATTTTATATTCACAAATTTAATTTCATTATAAAACATTGGTTATAACCACAAAATCCTTTTACACATAAAATTACATGATTTTATGCATAATTGTACATCAGAGTACAAGGAGAGGTTCATTAATTCTAGTGTCTTGGAAGACTGGTTACATAGAACATAAAACAAGGGGCTAAAAAACACTTCTTTATTTAATCTCTATAAAGTGCTCCTAACTACCTTTAAGCTATTAAATTTTCATAGGTTTCCCTGGGGAAAACATGAACAAAGGGATGAGCTGAAAATCCTAGTAAGGTAACGAACATAAGGATACATCTAAAACAAATGAATTTGGAGGCATGACATAATGATATCCAAAGAATGAAAAATAAAAAATCTTATCATAAAAGCAAGGAATCTATAGCGGCCCAGCCTTTTCATAATTTACTATTACATAATTTTAATGATAAACTACATAATAACATTACACATATAGGATCCAATGGTTTAGTGTCTTGGGAAAACTAGGGCCACACATTAAAAATACAACATCAACCATAAATATTTAGTTAATTTATTCTTCACATGATTCTTAGTGGCACTTGTCTTCTCCTTAGTACATGTATCCACTTGAGGATATAAATCAAACTTTTTGAGCTAGAATCCCAGTAAGAGGATAGATAATAACAATATAGCATGGGGTGAGCATAGTCATGACATAGGAAAAAGATCATGAACATGAGAGAAGCATAAATAATAGACTTTAAATGTGGCAATGCATAAAAATGAAACATCCTGTCTTAGTGGTTAACTACCACACATACTTTTGAACCAAGATATAATCTTGTTCACACATCATTTCACATTTACTCATGAAATAAATCAGTTTACCTAATTCATTAGAGTGCTATATAATTCCGGGCGCACCGTAGAATTTAAACATTCATATTGCACTATATAATTTCGGGCTCTCCCGTCACATCATAACATCATCATTTATCATGCATGCCACAATGAAAATATTACATAAATCAAAATAATTAACCCATGAAAAGGAATGGGTTTAATCACATAATAACACATTTATAAGCTTTGGGTTCCCAAAATAAATAGGGAACAACCCACATGTTACAAGAACCATCCAATTTGAATGAGAAGTAAAAGGGTTGTTCTAAAAAGAAGAGTTATTTTGGAAAAAATATTGTTGGACATAATAACCAGTGGCCAACATGTATATCCCCTAAAATTCATGGAAAAGATGAAAACATTATCTTTGAGGAGAAACCATATCAAAAATGGAGTGAAAGAGGGATAACCCAAAGGAAGAAAATTGGGTTCGAGATTTCCCCTTACCTTGTACCTGATTGCTTCCTTATCATTAATGTCCTATATGATGGCATTATATTCATTAATTAGAAATCCATAACCATGTGTACATTAATAGGGTTCATTATGGTTTCATTATGTCATATTATGTTTCTTTGGATGACTTATAGAGTTTAAAAACATTGTTCGGGGATGTTAGTTTTTATGGATTTTCTTGGTTGGTTCACTTGTATTATTAAATTGAAGTTCAGGTAGATGATGGGAAATCATACAGAAATGATATTACATGTTATTAGTGATATTAAAGGATCTTGAATGATTTTATAATGAATTATATTTGATCCATGTGGGTGAATCATTAAATAATAATTAAATGGTGTTTATTTGGGTTAATTTGAGTGGTTTTTGGATCACAACAATCTTGTTTTAACTTTACACTTAGTAATATGGCCATAGGTTATTTCTAGAACATAAAATAGAACATAATACATATAACATATATATGGATCAACCATAAAAATGGTTTCATGACTATATCTGAAGGTAGAAATTGAAGAAGATAGCATGTCGTTTTTGAAGGTGATAAATTAGCACCTCATGACAACGTTGTCTTTAATAAAATAAAAGGAAGAGGGAAAGGGTGTTGGGTGATATAATATCCCATTAGAATCATAAAATTACATTATATTTATAATAATGGAGTTACAAAACAATTTTGATGATGATAGGTGTCGTGAGATCAAGAAAGGAACTTGAACTTGAAAGGAAATTAATGGAGAAGAGGGAGGGAAATTACCTCTAGAATATTCCTCTTGAGATCCTCTTTAAAGAAGATAGGATTGGTCTTTTGATTATACCAGCAGCTTCTGTACTTGGGTTAGGGTCTAGGGAGGATGTTTGGGCAGAGCCTAGACAATGCTTGAAGCTTGAGAGGTGTGGTTTGGCAAGAGGAGGGGGAGGGTTTTTTTATACATGAGGATGGAGGTTTTTTTAGTATAAAATATTAAATAAAATAATATATCAAGAGTTAGACTTGAAATAGTAGTTTTTTGACATCCTAAATCATATATTAATATAATATAATTAATTTTAGGATTTAACTCTTCTTTAAAATTCAAATTCATTAATTTATTAAAAGGAATGTGAAAGAAAGAGAAAAAGACACTTTAAGAAATCACCTTTTGACTTTAGGCTTTGGAATGTTCTTTTTAGGATTGGGAATTGGATTTATTGAAGGAACCATTTATGAAATTTAAAATAATTTGGCTGAAACTAATTCTCTAGAATGTTTATTTCATCATTACATCATTAATGATGCAATTTAGTATATACAGATTATGCGAAAACCTGTATTTTTTACTATTCACCCAAAAATTGAAGTATTTTAGAATAAACCCAAAAGTTTACCCCTACAATTTTTTTATGTGTAAAATAAAAAAATGATGTAAATTTTTTTTAAAAAAATTTTCTAAATAATATTAATTTAATGTTTAATTAAAATCTTAATTTACTTAAAATTTTTTTTTTAAAATTAAAAGTGATTTTGTAGTTCTTTCAAATATTATGTAGGGTCTTATAAAATTATCTAAAAACTATTAAAAATTGATTCAATACTTTATGAATACATTTCATGGAAATAAATATTCATTTAAATTAATTAATTAATTATAATTAATTATTTTGATTTATAAAATACCAAAAACGTTTACTAAGGTCAAATTATCACTTTCTATGATGTCTAAATTTTATTTTATTATTCATAGGTAATGTTATTCATATTTAATACTCATAAAGGTCATATTTCTATTCATAAGGGTAGGTTACTATTCACAAAAAATTATATTTGTTTCATTAGACTCCAAAAAAATCATGAACACAACCGGGTATGTCGGATTATCAAAATTACAAACATAGGGGTGACAAAAAGATGTTTAAAGTCACTAATCACTTAGTAGTTCCTTATTATGTGTTTTTATGACATAATTATAAGAAGGTAATTTTCCATTGAAAAACATTGGGTCGTTACATTCTTCCCCCCTTAATAAATTTCGCCATCAAAATTTCACTTTACACAAACAGGTGAGGGTACTTCTCCTTTATTACCTCTCCTGGTTCCCACCATTTTCTAAAATAGAAAAGGATAGAACAAAACATAACTAAACCAGTCATGAATAACTTATTCAATTAAAAATTTATACCAAAAACATAACATATGGTATCCGTAGGTAAATATTCTTGTGTTCATATTTTTACTTAGTCTCATACTAGAGGTTTTCATTAGGGTTCACTAATCTTAATTCCCAAATTAACTAAACCTTTCCTCTGATACCAACTATAGCGACCCAGCCCTTTCTTACATTACTATTACATAATTTTAAAGATAAAAAACATAATAAAATTACACAAAGAGGATCCAAAGGTTTAGTGTCTTGTGAAAACTAGGACCACACATAACAAATACAACATCAACCATAAACATTTAGTTAATTTCTTCTTCACAAGATTCTTAGTGGCACTTGTCCTCTCCTTAGTACATGTTTCCACCTGAGGATATACATCAAAAGGGGTGACCTCGAAGCCCAGTAAGAGGATATAAAATAACAATATAGCATGGGGTGAGCATAGTCATGACATAGGAAAAAGATCATGAACACGAGAGGAGCATAAATAAAAGACTTGAAATGTGGCAATGCATAAAAATGAAACATCATGTCATAGTGGTTAACTACCACACATAATTGTGAACCAATATAGTATCTTGTTCACACGTCGTTTCAAATTTACTCATGAGATTCATCACTTTACCCAATACATTGGAGCGCTATATAAATCTGGGCGCACCCGTCACATTGGAACATTCATATTGTGCTATATAATTCTGGGCGCACCCATCACATCATAACATCATGATTTGTCATGCATGGAACAATGAATATATAAAATAAATCAACATAGTGAACCCATTAAAATTAATGGGTTTCATATCATAATAACACTTTCATAATCTTTGGGTTCCCAAAATAAAGAGGGAATAACCCACATGTTACAAGAACCATCCACTTTGAGTGAGAAGTAAATGGGGCGTTCTTAAAAGAAGAGTTCTTTTGGAAAACATTTTTGTGGACACAAAAACCAGTGAAAAATAGGTATATCCCAGAAAAGTAAAGTAAAGGATTAAAAAATGATCTTTGAGGAGTAACCATATCAAAAATGGAGTGAAAGTGGGAGAACCCGAAGGAAGAAAATTTGGTTCGAGATTTCCCATTACCTTGAACCCGATTGCTTCCTTATCTTTAATGTCCTGTATGATGACCTTATATTCATTAATTAGAAATTCATAACAATGTGTACATTAAAAGGGTTAATTCTGGTTTCACTATGTCATATTATGTTGCTTTGTATGACTTATAGTGTTTAAAAAACATTGTTCAGCGATGTTCGTTTTTTTGGATTTTCTTGGGTGGTTCACTTGTATTCTTAAATTGATGATCAGGTAGATGATGGTTAAGCATCCAAAAATGATGTTACATGTTATTAGTGATATATCATGTGCTTTAATTATTTTATAATGAATTATATTTTATCCATGTGTGTGAATCATTAAATAAAATTTAAATGATATTTATTTGTGTTAATTTGAGCGGTTTTTGGATCACAACAAACTTCTTTTAAATTTTCACTTAGTAAGATGGCCATATGTTATTTCCAGAACATAAAATAGAACATAATACATATAAAATATTATATTTCAACCATAAAAATTATTTCATGACCAGATCTGAAGGTAGAAATTGAAGAAGAGAGCATGTCGTTTTTGAAGGTGATAAATTAACACCTCATGAACAACTTTCTCTTTAATAAAATAAAAGGAATAGGGAAAGGGTGTGGGGTGATATAATATCCCATTAGAATCATAAAATAACATTATATTTATAATACTATAGTTAAAAAACAATTTGGATGAAGATAGGTGGGGAGAGATCATGAAAGGAACTTGAACTTGAAAGGAAATTAAAGGAGAAGAGGGAGGGAAATTACATATAGAATCTTCCTCTTGAGATCCTAAGGATGATAGGATTGGTCTTTTGATGAGACCAGAAGATTTTGGACGTGGTGTATGGGATAGGGAAGTTGTTTCGGCAGATCTTAGGCAATTCTTGAATCTTGAGAGGTGTGGTTTGGCAAGAGGAGGGGGAGGGATTATTTATACATGAGGAGGGAGGTGTTTTTAGTATAAAATATTTAATAAAATAATATATCAAGAGTTAGACTTGTAATAGTAGTTTTTTGACATCCTAAATAATATATTAATATAATATAATTCGTTTTAGGCTTTAAATATTATTTATAATTCGAATTCATAAATTTATTAAAAGGTAAGTGAAAGAAAGTGAAAAAGACACTTTAAGAAATCACCTTTTGACTTTAGGCTTTGGAAAGTTATTTTGATGCTTGAGAATTGGATTTATTGTATTTTAAGGAAAAATTTATGAAATTTAAAATTATTTGGCCGAAACTAATGCTCTAGAATTCTTATTTCATCATTACATCATTAATGATGCAATTTAGTATATACCGATTATGCGAAAAACTGTATTTTTTTACTATTCACCCAAAAATTGTAGTATTTCAAAATAATCCCAAAAAATTTACCCCTATCATTTTTTGACATGTTGAATGAAAAAATGAAGTCCATTTTTCAAAAAAAAAAATATATATATTATTAATTTAATGTTTAATGAAAATCATAATTTATTTAAAAAAGAGTTTTTAAAATTAAAACTGATTTTGTAGTTCATTCAAAAATTGCATAGGGTCTTATAAAATTATCTAAAAACTATTATAAATTGATTAAATACCTTATGAATACATTTAATGGAAATAAATATTATTTTAAATTAATTAATTAATTATAATTAATTATTTTGACTTATAAAATACCAAAAACGTTTACTATTGTCAAATTATCACTTTCTATGATGTCTAAATTTTATTTTATTATTCATAGGTAATGTTACTCTTATTTACTATTAATAAGGGAAATATTACTATTCATAAGGGTATGTATCTATTCATAAGGGTAGGTTACTATTCACCAACAATTATTTTTGTTTCATTAGACTCCAAAAACTATCTTGAACACAACCGTGTATGTCAAATTTTCAATATTCCAAACATAGGGGTGAAAATATTATGTTTAAAGGTCACTTATCACTTAGTATTTCATTATTTTGTGATTTTATGACATATATATAAGAAGGTAATTTTCCATTGAAAAAATTTGGGCCATTACAGTATCATATAAACATGGAATCATATAAATGTGGAAGGATTATAATGCATTTCCTTAGTACAGTTCAAGGCAAACCTCCAATATCATTTCCCATTTTAGTACGTGTCAAGGCTAACTGCCAATCTCATTTCCCATTTTAGTACGGGTCAAGGATAAACACCAATCCTATTTACCATCGCATCTCACGAGACATGACTTTACCAAATGCATTGGAGAAATATCTGGCCACACCCATCTCATCATTTTCATGAATATTCTTTCCAAATAAATAATCATACATAATCAACCATACATAAACACAAGGGTACCCATGGAAAGAATTGGGTACCACAATCATGACATAAAGCCAAACCAATGGGTGTATCATGAAAGAGTCCATGAAAGAAGGGATTTAGAACATACAAGGACATTAATACGGTAAATTTGAATATAACATGGTAAGTGGTGTCAAATAGAAGTGAAAACATATAATAAATGTATTCAAGAAACATTAGCTTTAAAATATTTTTTGTACAGTTTTAAGGAAAATACTATAGAGATTTTTAAATAGAAAAGAGGAAAATCCTTTATATAAAACCATTATTAAACAAATAAGGATTTCATAATAAAAATAAAGATTATATAAATACAATGGTGGAATAAAATGAAGGACAAAGTGCACTTGAAATTTGGTAAAAATCATTGAAGTTCCCTTAAAATGGGGTTTTTTTATCGAAAAGTTCTAAGGAAAGAATCTTTTAAAAACTATTTATCACCAAAAGAGACTGATGAAATGGTATTCATTAATTAATTTTGTAAAACTAAACATAATTTATAATATTTACAAAAATAGATAACATAACTCTATTTTAATATAAAGAATGATAAGGCAACCCGAATGAACCAAATGTTCAGATAAAATTCGTTACAGTTTATTAGCATGATGTCGGGTGTACCTAAGAGGGCTTAATTAGAGAAAAAATAATTTTTTCATCATTTATACATCATTAGGGAAGTATGGTTGAGGTTATAAAAAAACCCTTCATTTTTGTTAACACATAAAAAGGCATAGCGTAGAGGACAATCTTGATTATGAGAGAAATGGAGAGGATCCCTTTCAATAAAATCGGTGGTGTTCTCCACTTGTTATTAATGACCGTAATAAAAAAATTATGTTTATTAATTAATAATTCCATAACTTATTCAATAATTTATTGATTTATTGTAACCCTTTTTAATTCATTCAATACCCTTTTGATTGGTTATAAGGATAAATTTCATTGTTTATGTTCGTTTACTTCCATAGTTTTAATGTTAGGTTCATGATCAGATAAAAATGAAATATGAAAGGGATTGTCCATAATTGAAGTTATATTACATTATTAAATCCAAAATATTACATGGTTTAAAATTTAATTTTGATACTTAGTGTGAAATCGAATTGTTATATAGAACCTCAGTGATAACCATTTTTGTTAAACAGTGGGATTGATTACAATGAACATGTTTGGATTTATAAATTAATACCTTGGGTACAAAAAGGATTAAAAAACAATATCCATGATATATTAAATATATAATAATCTATTTCAATGATAACAAAAATTGTTTCATGACAATAATTAGAGATGATAATTGAAATTGATAAACAGTTGTCCTTGATTGTGCTAAATTAGCACATCTCAAATAGTGATTTCAATTCTTTCATATAACATATGGGAAAAGGGGAGAAGATAATAAAGTATCCCATTAGAATTATATAATTACATTACAAGTATGTTACTATATTTATCAAACCATTTGGGTGAAGTGAGGTGAGGAAACAAAAAAAAGAAAAGAACATAAAATAAATGAAGGAATTGGGGAGAGGAATTTACCTCTTGAAACTTCCACCTTTGAGAACATAATAAGGGGAGAGTTTTTGGAATATTAAATAGACTAGGGCCCTATAGACGTGGGGTAGGATCTTGGGGAGATATTCGGGAATAATATTGGCATGGAACAAGGCTTAACAAGAGTGAAGAGAAGAGGTATGAATAGGTGGTATTTATAGTGGAGGGGAAGACGATTTTTATAATAGTATAATCATTAATTTATTATTTGTTCACAAGACATGGAATATAAAATATTACATGACCAAGAATAGTAATAAATGCATGTGAGTTCGAGATTTGGTTTCTTATATCACTTGTGATGTCAGGAATAGGGGATTTTCAATATAGTTTATTTATATAGTAAATTAATGTATTTTAACATTCAATAAAATTCATGTATTTCAAAAAAAATCTAAAAAAATCACCCTAACTATTTTTCAACATTTAGTATCCAAAAATGAAGTCAATTTTTCAAAAATAATTTTCTCAATATGATTAATTTAATATTTAATTAAACTCATAATTTATTATTAAAACCCCAATTTTAAAACATTCATTTAATAACTCTAAAATATAGGTTTATCATACATTAACATGAATATTATATTTATAATATAATAGATAAGGATACTATTCATTAGGGTATATAACTATTCATAAGGGTATGTTACTATTCATAAGGGTAAGTTACTATTCACCAAAAAATATTTTTTCCTTATCGGACACCAAATAACTTACTGATTGCAATTGTGTATGTCAGATTTTCGAATTAATAAACACATAAGTGAAAAAGTTTTTTTTAAAGGTCACTTAGCTTGTAGTAGTTCATTATTTTGTGTTTTCTAGTGATTTTATGACATATTTATAAGAATGTATTTTCCATTGAGAAACACTAGGTCATTACATTCTTACCCCTTAAGAAATTTCACCCTCATAATTTCATTTTACATTCTAATGAAAAAATAGGTGGTGGTAATTTTCCTTCATTCCTTCCTCTAGTTCCCCTGACTTCAATTCGTAATTATGGTTTTTCCATAGTACCTTGACTAGATGAGTATTTTTGTTGCGTAGAACATTGTCACTATGATCCAAGATTTTCACTGGCTTCTCCTCATTTGAAATATTGTCCTCCAACTGTACCACCTATGAGAAGAGTCTGTTATATACTTCTTTAAGAGGGATACATGAAAGACATCATGTTCTTTTGACATGATAAGCGGAAGTTCCATTTGATATGCCACAGATCCGACATGATCAATGATCTTGAAGGGATTGATATACCTGTGACATAAATTCTATTTATTTCCAATCCTCATGAACATCTTTCATAGAGATATGCGTAAAAATACCATTTCATTAACTTTAAAGTGAATGTCTCATCGACGATTGTCACAATAACATTTCTATTGACTTGGGGCATCCTTGATATTTTTTTGAATGGTTTTCACCTACACTACCATTTCTTTGACCATTTCAGGTATGAGTAGCATACACTTAACGACTTCATATAAACATGCCAGTGTTCTGCACCTTTTCCCATAAAGGGATTCATATGGTTCTATTCAGATGCTCAAGTGTAAATTGTTGTTGTAGTATAATTAAACTAGTGAAAGATGTTTGTCCCATCTTCCATTGAATTCCTTATAACATTCTCTCAATATTTTTTATAGTGTCTGAATAGTTCTCTTAGATTTTCCATCATTTTAAGGATGATAGGTCGTACAGAAGTTTATTTTGGTGCTTTGAGAACATTGGATACTTTTCCATAACTTCGAGGTGAATCTTGGATCACGATCATATACTATAGATACTGGTACTCCATGTAGCCTTACCAATTCTTTGATTTAAACCGGTGCAATTTGATCCAATGTAAAGTCCTATCTAATTTTGATAATGTTAGTTGTCTTTGTAAGACGATCCACAATAACCCATATATAATTGTTTCCTCTAGATGTCCATAGAAGTCCAGTGACAAAGTCCATGATAATTTTCATCAACTTCCATGTTGGTATGGGTAGTGGTTGCATCATCTTCTTAGACTTTTTCCTCTCAACCTTCAATTATTGTCATACTAGGCACTTTGGTGTATATTCAACAATCTACCTTTTCAAATTGTCCCACCAAAAGTTTTCTCGACGATCTCAATAAATCTTTGTACTCCCTGGGTGGATGGAGAAGGTCAAGATATGTGCATCATTCAATATATCCTTTTTTATCTCTAGATCAAATGATACACATAATCGTGTCCCAAATCATATAACTCCTTCCTCATCAATTTTGAAATCATAGGATTTCCCATTCGATTAGCTTCCACCAATTTCTGAATTTCCACATCTTTTCATTGAGAATTCTTTATCTTCTCCAAGAGGTATGGTCGAGAAATAATTTGTGAAAGGATTGATTATATTCCTCACTTAATGATTCCCATGTCCATCCTTTACAAATCTAAGAATATCACATCCTTTTTTATTCTCATCATTGATAAAGATGTAGAATCCTTTCTACATAGTGCATCTACCACCTTGTTTTCCTTACTAGGGTTGGTAGTGGATTGAGCGTCATAATCCTTGATGAGATCTATTCATCTTCTCTGGTGTGTATTATGCTACTTTTTTTTGTGAATGTACATTTGAGACTATTGTTTTCAGTATATATCTCACACTTCTCACCATATAGATAATGATGCTATATTTTCAACACAAAGATCACCACCACCAACTTTAGATCATGCGTAGGATAGTTTTTCTAGTGTATTTTGAGATTCCTTGAGGCTTCGGCTATCTCTTTATCATTTTGAATTAGCACACAACTTATTCCATTATTTAAAGCATCACTATCACCACAAAAGTGTTTTCCACTTGTAGAGAGTGTGAGTACTGGCGCAGTGATAATCCTCTCTTTCAACTCCGAGAAACAATCTTCATATTTCTGAGTCCATAAAAACATTACCCTATTCCATGTCATCTTGGTAATTGGATTTGAAAATCATGAAAATATCATAACAAATAATTGATAACACCCACCTAGACACAAAAAGTTACAGATCTCCGTTACAAATGTTGGATTGGGCCACTCTTCAATTGCCATTGTCATAGAAGGGTCCACAGATATCCCTTTTCTGGTGATAACATGCCCCAAGAATGATACTTCCTCCATTCAGAACTCACATTTACTGTACATTTCATATAACTTGTCCCTTCAAAAAAATTAATACTATACTCAAATGATCCTAATGTTCTTTCTTGCACATGAAGTATATCAGAATTTCATCAATAAAGAATACCAAAAATTTGTCAAGGTAATCTTTAATGACAATATTCATCAAATCCCTGAAACTTTATGGAGAATTAGTGAGTCTGAAGGGCATCACTATGAACTTATAGTGTACATACCTCATTTAAAAGGCAGTCTTGGGTATTGTCTACTTCAACTTTAATTAGTGATATCTCGACTAAAGGTCCCACTTAGAGAAATAACTGGCCCCACGAAGCTGATTGAACATTTCATTTATCTGTGGTTGGGGATACTTGTTCTTTATCATGATATTATTGAGCTTACAATAATCAATGAAGAGGTGGATTGATCTATCATTCTTATTGTTGAAGAGGACTATTGTGCCCCACAGTGAAGCACTCGGTCATATAAAACCCAACTGTATATTATCTTGTAACTTCTTCATAAGCTTTTCTAGCACTAAGGTGTCCATTCTGTAAGGTGTCATTGAGATAGAAAAAGATCCTAGGATATGTTCAATTTATAACTCCACCTCTCATTCAAGAGGAATACCATGAAACTCTTCATGGAATACATTAGTGTATTCCCTCATGTTGGGCATGTATTCAAGCATGATTCTATCTTTTGACTCAATCATTTTAGCTATATTTTCCTTCTCACAATGTAGAAATGTCCACAAATGATATGGCGATTCTAATTGCGATTCATCTTGCTCATTACACTTTTAATGAATTAGAGGATTCTATGGGATGTTAATAGTGATTTCCCTTTCCGGATGATTGATGTGGGCTTTGTGTAAAGATATACAATCAATGCCCAAGATAGAGTCTAACTCTACTAAAGGATGTATGAAGAGATATGTTGGGAGGTTCAGTCCACTTAAATTAATTGGGAAGGAATTATAAACCATTTACGCAATAATTTCCCCATTTACAATTCTCACAGATACCTTTTCCTCTAAATTTGGAGGTGGTGTTTGAATAGTCCTATTATACATGAATGATATGAAAGAATACGTAGAACCATAATCAAATAGTACGTTCACTATTCATTAATGAATAACTTGTGTACCTGTCTCCACATCATTGTCTGGATCCACCTTAAATGCAGTGACATCATATGACTTTCCTTGTTTCCTTTGAAGTTGTAGTTGATTGCCTCTGATAACCCTCGGCTTAGGGCAATTTTTTACATGATCCCCGGGCTCCTTGTAGTTGTAACAATAAATTTCAGGCTGAGTGTTGATCTGAACCTTGCTTTATTATTCAAAATTAATGGGATTTTTCAAATCCCTTTGGAAGTTCTTGGCCATATGAACAAACAATCCACATTCGAAACAATTCTTTCTTCCCTTTATATAGTTACAATGATGCATCTTCCCAAAAAATATATAAGGGAAAAATTCAGTAATCTTTCCATCATTACATTTTTTTGATGAACCATCCATGTTCTTTTCCATTTTTCATTTCTTTTCACTAGGCCTACGAGACCACTGAAAGTCTCCAATCACCATTTCAACATTGAGGGAACAATTGAAAATATCCACATAATTGTCAAATTCTCAAATCACCAACGCTTTTCTTACACTCGACCTCCGTCTTATAATGAAGTGATACACCTTTTTTTGGTGTTCATGACCATTCCAGATGCGTACCTTGTAAGACATGTAAAGTTCTCTTCATATGCCCCGGTGGACTCTTCTTCCTCCATCATGAGTTCGAGGAACTCTCTTCCCATTTTGATATAGTTGGTTTGAAGAAATAATTTCTTGAAAAACATCCTCTTGAATTCCTCCAAATCCATGGAATCAATTCCCTCTTGGGACTTTGTATTCCTGATCAGTGTCCACCACTGATCAGTCTCATCATCAAAACGATAGACCGCCAATACAACATTCTCTTCTTTCGAGCACTAGAGGATAAGGAATATCCTTTCAATAGAGTTATTCCACTATTCCATGAGGAGGGGATTATAAGATGTGCTAAACATGGGAGGCCTTTTCCACATGATAGATTCTATGGAAACATTCTCTTTCATTGGAGGTGGAGAGAATTCTACATAATTCATGTTATTATTTACAACTCGAGGTAGCTGAGAAAGTACTGCCATGATGTTTTGAGCACCCGCTCAAATTATATTAGGCATATTATTAGGAAAATAATCTAATTTCTTATCACATTTTTTTTTAGATCCTGTTCTTATACTTCCCGCCACTAACTAAAAAAATAACATATAATTAGAGGTCTTGAATACTTATCTATTGAACATAAAAAAACTTTGAACATAAATGGATAAGCTTATAAAGAAGAAGTATATCCTAACTTGTGATTCCTTAGGTTTAAATTGAGGATATCCATGATCTATTTCATAACATAAATTCTTATAGGATTTTTTGTCCCTTAATAATGGTTTCTACTATGCTCGTGAATCTACCAATGCACATCCCTTGGCAGTGTCGTAACCAAGAGTGAAGAAAAGATAGTTGTCGTGTACTAGTTTCTGTCTGAGTCTACCTCAAAATGGTGTTTTTGGATTTTACCCATATATAAATCTATGTCAGAGCCACCTCTACCTACTCGTATCCAGATAGGGATGTATTTTCATTATAAACCACTTTAAAAATACACATCGAAATTTAGGAATATTTTATTATACTTAGTCTCATCCTTATGGTTCTCACTATGGTCCTCTATTCATAATCTCCAAAAATAAATATATCATCCTATAATACCAACTATAGTCACCCAAGCCTTTTACAAACTAAATTACATGACATTAATATTAATTATACATTAGATTAAAATCTAAGGACCGTTAAGTCTAGGGTCTTAGAAGACTAGGTACATTAAACATAAAACATGGGGATAAAAAATGCTTAATTATTTAATCTTTATAAAGATCCCCTAACTTCATATCAGCCCTTACATATGTATAGGGTACCATGGGGAACATATGACAAAATGGATGAGCTGAAAATCCTAGTAAGTGAATGAACATAACGATACATCTTATGCACATTAGTTAAAAGGAATGACATAATGATATCCAATACATGGAACAAAAAAACCGTATCATATAATAATGGAATCATATAAACATGGAATCATATAAATGTGGCAGGATCATAAAACATTTCCATATTATGGTTCAAGGAAAACTTCCAATCTCATTTCCTATTTTAGATTTGGTCAAGGCTAACTACAAATCCCGTTTCAAATTTTAGTACTGGTCAAGGCTAACTGTCTATCCTGTTTCTCATTGCATCTCATGAGACATAAATTTACCCCAAGCATTGAAGAGCTATCTGGGAACACCCATCTCAACATTTTCATGAATATTCTTTCTACATAATTAATCATGCATAATCAACTATACATAAACATATGGGTACCCGAGGAAATAATTGGGCAACACAACAAGTACATAATGAATAACCAATGGGTGTATCATGAAAGATTCCATGAAATAAATGATTTATTGAATACATGAAAGTTCATAAAGAAAAATAGGAACATAACATGGTACGTTTTGTCAAATATAAGTGGAAAAATATATGAAAAATATTTTAGAAATATTATCATTAAAACATTTTTGTGCAGTTTATAGGAAAATACAATAGAGCTTTTAAAATAGAAACGAATAAAATATTTTATATAAAATAGGAATTGAACCTCAAAGTTATTAATAATAAAAATAATGATTTTATATATAATATAATTTATTAAAATAAATGATATATTTCGCTTGAAATTTGGTAAAAATTCGGGATGTTACCATAAAATAGTTTTTCTTATCGTAAAGTTCTGTGGTGGGAGTCTTTTAAAAACATGTATATCCCCAAAAGAAAGTAATGAAAGGGTATTCAAAAATAAATTTTGTAAAAAAAAATTATAATATTTACACAATATAGATAATATAACATCATTTTTATTTAATGAAATACAAGGCAACCCAAAAGAACAGAAGGATTAGGTAGAATTTGTTACATTTTATTGGTATGAGGTCGGGTGTACCAAAGAGGGCTTGCTGAGAGATAAAAGTGGTTTCACATCATTTATAAATCATGAGGAATGTATGGGGGAGGTGAGAAAACATACCCTTTCATTTTGGTTAAAACATAAAAATACATAGCATATTGGACAATCTTGATTAAGAGAGAAATAAAGAGGATCCCTTACTTTAAAACCAGCGGTGTTCTCCACTTGTTATAAATGACATGAATAAAAAATTTAGGTTTATTAATTAAAAATTCCAGAACCTCTTCTATAATTTATTGATTTAGTGTAACCCTTTTTTGTTCATTGAAGACCATTTTTATTAGTTATAATGTCCAATTTAATTGTTTAGGTTCATTTACTTCCTTGGTTTTAATGATCGGTTCATGTTCAAATAAACAAGAAAGATGAAGGTGATTGTATAGAATATATGTTATAGGCTATTATTCATCATCCATGAGTTCACATGGTTTCATATTTGATTTTGTTACTTAGTGTGAAGTTGAATTATTATGTTGAACATTAGTGACAACCATTTTTGTTAAATGGTGGGTTTGATTACAATGAGAATGTTTTTCTTTATAACTTATTACAATTAGTACAAAACGATTACAGAACCATATCCAAGATTTATTATATATATATAATATTCTGGTTCATCCACAAAATAAATGTTTTCATGACCATAATTAGAGATTATAACAGAAATTGAAAACCTTTTGTCATTGAATTTGCTAAATTCGCACATCTCAAACGGTGCTTTCATTTCCTTCAAATAAAAGATGGGGAAAAAAGAGAAGATAATGAATTATCGAATTAGCATAATAAAATTCCATTAAATGTATGATACTGGAGAAACCACACCATTTGTGTGAAGGGATGTGAGGAAAGAAAAAAAAAAGAAAAAAACCTGCAAGAAATGAAGGAATTGGAAATAGGAATTTACCGATTGAGACTTCCTCCTTTGAGAACCTCTTAAGGGGACAGGTTTTGGTATATTGAAGTGACTAGGGGAATATGGAAGTGGGGACCGATCATGGGGAGATATTTGGGAAGAATATTGGCAAGGCACAAGGCATTAGTGTAGTTATGATAAGAGGTAAGAATGGGTGGTATTTATAGTGGAGGGTTGGAGGGTTTTCATAATATTATAATCATTAATTTATTATTTGTTCACAATAGAAGGAATAGTAAGTATTCCAGGACCAAGAATAGTAATAAATTCATGTGCGTTAGATATTGGGGTTTTTACATCACCTGTGATATCAGGAATAGTGTATTTTCAGTATAGTGTATTTATACGATAAATTAATGTATTTTACTATTCACTAAAAATTTTAGTTTTTCAGAAAAATATAAAAAAATCACCATAACCATTTTTGGACATGTAGAATCAAAAAATGAATTCAATTTTTCAAAAACAATTTTTTAAATATTATTAATGTAAAATTTAATTAAACTCAAAATTTACTATTAAAAACCCAGTTTTAAAACATTCATTTACTTAATCTAAAATATAGGTACATCATACAACCATTGGAATACTATTTTTATACTGTCATAAGTAACATTACTATTCATTAGGGTATATCACTATTCCTAATGGTATGTTTCTATTCATAAGGGTATGTTACTATTCACAATAAATTATGTTTTTCTTATCATGCTCAAAATAACTTATTGATTACAACGCTGTATGTCAGATTTTTGAAATTTCAAACAAAGTAGTGACAAACATATTTTTAAAGGTCACTTAGAACATAATGGTTTATTATGTTGTGTTTTCATGATAATTTATTACATATTTATAAGATGTTAATTTCCATTAAAAAACAATAGGTCCTTACATTCTTCCCCCATTTATAAATTTATCACTTGATATTTCATTTTACTTTCTAGTCCAAAAACATATGGGTGTAATTTTCCTTCATTGCTTCATCCAGTTCCCATGTTTCTTTTTCATACTTATAGTTTTTCCATAGTACCTTGACCAGATGAGTAGTATTGTTGGGTAGAACTTTGTCTCTATTATCCAAAATATTCACTAGTTGATCCTCATAAGAAAGATCATCCTACAACTGTACCACCAATAAAAAGTGTACAGGGGAAGAGTCTAGTATGTACTTATTTAAGAGGGATAAATTAAAGACATCATGTACTTTTGACATGGTAGGTGGCTTTTCCATTTGATATGCCACAACTCAAACTCGATCAAGGATTTCAAAGGGGTCAATATACCTGGGATATAACATTCCTTTCTTTCCAAACCTCGTGACCTTCTTCCATTGAGATATGAGTAAAAATACCATGTCTCGAGCTTTAAACTAAAGGTCTCATCAACGAATGTCTGCAAACCGTTGATGTCGAATTTGGGCACCCTAGATATGCTGATGAATGGCTTCCACCTTCTCCAATATTACTCTACCATTTCTGGTCCAACTAGCTTACTCTCATCAACTCCATCCCGACACGATGGTGTTCTTAAACTTTTCCCATAAAAGGCTTCTTATGGTGACACTCAGATTCTCAAGAGGAAACTGTTTTTGTATGAGAATTAAACCAGTTGAAGATGTGGGTATCATCCTCCTTTGAATTCAATATAACATTCTCTCAACATGTCTTCCTTTGTCTGAATAGTTTTCTCATATTGGCCATCACATTGATGATGATAGGTCTTACTGAAGTTCAGTTCAATGCTAATACAATGTAAGAGACTTTTCCAGAATATTGTGGTGAATCTCAGATAATGATTAGATACAGTAGATAGTGGTACTCCATTTATCCTTACCACTTATTTGATGTAAATATGTGCAAGTTGATCAAATGAGAAGTCATATCGAATTGCGATAAAGTGAGTTTCCTTTGTAAGAGGATCCACAATAAGCCATATAGCATTATTTCCTCAAGATTTCTATGGATTTACGGTAACAAAGTCGATTGTAATGTTCTTCCACTTCCACGTTGGTATGGGTAGTGGTTCTATCATCCCCTTATACTTCTTCCTCTCAGCCTTCTGTTTCATTGTTATTCTTCTTTTAGATCCCTAAGAATTTTGTCTTTGATCGGGTTCATAATTCCCAATAGTCGTTAACAACGGTTTAAGAAGAATAAGAATAATTTAAAAATAATAGACACACTCACATAAATCATTAAAACATGCAATCCTTCATCATCCATAGCCCCTACACTAGGGTTGTTTAGTTACACATATATGACATAAGGAAAATAGCACCTTATATACTTGATGAGATCATTGAGTAAGCTACGAGGAGAGGTGTCGGAAGTTGGAATAGTGGAGTAGTAGGAAAATGGTGTCTCGGGAGGAATGGCAACAAAAGTTCCCCTTTCATCAAGTGTTCTACATCTCCTTGGTCAGTATGCCAAGGCCTCTATTTATAGAAAACTAAAGTACACGACATGTACAAAGGTATAGGCCGTGCAGTCTTGTCAACTTGCTTTTGTCGCGGTTTTTCTTTAGTAGGTGGCCATCCACTCCGTTTTTGACTTACACAGCATCGGTGGTCGGTAGGTGGACAGTACACCGCATGTATCGCCGCACCACAAGGTGTGTAATCCCTATAAAGTTCCTCCAACTACATCTAGAAACTGGTACATAGTGTGTATTGTTAATCCACATGACATGTAGTCTCTGGAGGGTGACTTGGGAATGTTCTCCACCTTTTGATCTATTTCCCCGTCTGAATGTACACGATGTGTATAAAAGTACACTCCATGTAGTTGCAAAATTTCTACATACTTCCCTTGATTTGTGTATGTTCGTCAGAATGTTCTTTAGAATAAACAGAATCCCCAAAATAAAAGAATATTTTCATGAAAGATCAGATATATTCTAAAATCATGTTTTTATTGTAAATAATATATATGAAAATGTATACACAAATCAGGTGCATAAAACTCCCCCACACTTAGTTGTTTGATTTCCCTCAAAAAAATATCAACATCTAATTAAAAGAGTCTGTACACTTAAAAGTATGGAATTCAATTAATCAAAAGTAGAAATGATACAGTTTTTGAGGGAAATTCTAGAAAGCACAAAAAAATTCAATTCATAAGATATTTTAATCATGCCTCATATATAATTCAATTATATAATAGCATCCTCTTTTAACACATGTTTCAACATTAAAAATATAAGCAATCCACTCGATGATTTACCTCACCAAAAATGTACTCAACACTCAAGATGTTTTTAAAAAAGGGTATGCTCAATCAAATAAATATACACTCTATCCATAGGTTTGAAAGAATTCTAGTTCTCAACATTAGAAAAAAATTTACAAAAATCATGAGGTCTTTTCAAATAGGATCAGATGTTTCTATGGCTAAAGGTTGGTAGGTAACGTTGTGAAAAATAACTCTAAGGCTTGAAAATGGTGGCTAAATTCTTAAATAACAATGATAGATATTCAATGTTAAACACAATGCAATAACGTCCTCAATGAGGAGAGGTGTTGGAATGTGGAATGGTAGAGTAGTGGTACAATGGTGGCTAGGGAGGAATGGCAGTAGAATTTCCTCTTTCTTCAAGTGTTCTGGATCTCCTTGGTCCGGAGTCCAAGGCCTCTATTTATAGAAAAATAAAGTACACTATGTGTATAAAGGTACACGCCCTGTAGCCTTGTCAACTCGATTTTGCCGCATTTTTTCATTGGTAGGTGGCCACCTATGCCATCTTTGACTTACACGACATCGGCGGTCAGTTGGTCGATAGTACACAGCATGTAGCGCCACCACACACAGTGTGTAATCTCTATCAAGTGCAACCAACCACATATAGAAGCTGGTACATGACGTGTATTGGTAATCCACACAGTGTGTAGTATCTGGCTGGTGACTTGGGTGTGTACTCCCCCTTTTGACCCGTTTCCCTGTCTGAATGTACATGGCATGTGTAAAAGTACACACCGTGTAGCTGCAAAATTCCCACAGGCTTTCCTTGATTTCTGTATCTTTTTCAGAAACATCTTGAGAATAAACAGAATCACCAAAATCAATGAATATGTTCATGAAACATCAGATATTTTCTGAAAACAAGTTATTGTTGTCAATAATATATATGAAAATGTATAACCAAATTGGGTGCATCAAAGACCCCCACACTTAGTTGTTTTCTTTCCCTCAAGAAAAATCTCAACATCTAATTAAAAGTGTCTATACTTTTAAAAGGAAGGCATTCAGTTAATCAAAATTATAAATGATACAGTTACTGAGAAAAATTCAAAAAGTCACAAACAAATTCAATTCATAAGATAGTTTAATCATGCCTCATATATAATTCAATTAACTACATACATCTTCTTTTAACACATGTTTCATCCATACAAATATAAGCAAGAAACATGATGATTTACCTCACAAAAAATATACTCAACACTCAAGATGTTTTAAAACAAGTGTATTCTCATTCAATGACATATACACTCTATCCATTGGTTTTCAATAATTCTAGTTCTCCACTTTAGAAAATGTGTTTTACAAAAATCATGGGGAATTTTCAAACAGGATCAGATGTTTCTGTGGCTAAAGGTTGGTTGGTAAAGATGTGAAAAATAACTCTGAGGCATTAAAAATGACGCTAAATTTGTAAATAACAATGCATGATATTCAATGTTACACTCAATGTAAAAACATCCCCAACAAGATTTATCAAAATATCTCATCACCACCATATCATTTAGATAAGTAGGAGTCACAAACCACCAAATGTGTATAAGGCCCATTTGTTTGTACCATTTTTTAATAGCTCAAATGGAACCTTTCTGAATATCCCAAATAGAGGGTTGGAACTCTTTTTTGCCCCAAATGATCAAGGGGAACTCCCCCATACTTCATTTCTTGACAATTCATGAATTAATACCATGTGTTTCCAATACCTTATTTTGATCTCAATTAAATAATCATGCAAAATCATAAATGAATTAGGGTAGGAAGGGAAAATAGTCTTGTAATATGGCTTCCTATAAAGGCTATACATGGTCTCTATGGGCTTCATGAAGATAAAATGTAGGGTAGGCTAAAGATAAAGGGGTTACCAATCTTATGACCCAATCATTTTAATTTAATTCAAAAATTCCTCAAGTGTCAAAAAAAACATGCAAATTCTTGTAATTATGTATATTTTAAGAATCTGTAATGAATGAGGGTTTTAGATAGAATATGAATAAGGTGTTTATAATACCTATCAAAAGCGGGAAAAATAAATAAAGGGAAAATCAGGTCATGACATGCATTTAATTTATTTCCCTAAATAATGTAATTATACATGGATTAATGTTTCAATTAAACTAGTTCAGAAATCATTTTAAAACAAACAAGAATCAAAATAATCATGCAACCCTCAAAAAGTTCCTACTGATAACATTATCATTTATTAATATGATTAACCAAAATTGCTTCAAATTTTCAAATATATAATCTAATAATGATGTCTCTTATATTAGATCAATGGAAAAGACTAAGGTGAAATTGATATAGGCTAACTCCCCCATACTTAAAATCCCACGTGGTCTACTAAGTTCCCAATAAAGAACAAGGGAATGTGGGGACACAATAGTGGGCCAAACCGAGGGAAAGTAAGGAAAGTAGGAAAAAATTAAAGAAAAGTAAAATAATGGCAAAATAAAACTCCCCCCATGTTGAAGGGTATGAAAATGGTAAGTGATGTAAAAGCGCATCACAAATTGATTTGGACTACCTGTGATAGGGAAAGAAAAAGAACACTATAAGCAAGAATAACAAAAACATGCACAAGAGAGCACGTAAATATATATTCAAGTAAAATCATGTGTCCTAAAGTCGGTCATGGGGTTGCCTCAGAGGAGGCATCATCCAGTACAAGATTAGCAAGAAAAGATGTCTTGGAGCCATGGAAGTTGGAGGCTCGGACTCGGTATCAGGATGGGAAGCTGGAGAAGGAGGAGCGGCAGGCACCAGACTCGGTAAAGGAAGATCATCCCCCCCCTAGACTGAAAGCAGTGGTGGTGGCAGGAGAAGCAGTAGAAGGGCCTATAGTAGAAAGAAAAATCGAATTTGTGGCCAGTGCTGTGAATGGCGGTGGAGTAGCAGCAGAAGGGCCAGAAACTGAGGTAGGTGGCAGGGGCACGAGAATGCCCAAATTCTGAATAATAAGTGCCAACAAATACTCCATATGGTCTTGGAGGCTATCTGTATGAACCAAATGCTCCCTAATAATGTCTGGGTGGCCTGTGAGATGAACCAACTACTGCTCCAGCGCGACTAGGTGGTTGGAAAATGTGAGATCGGTCGAGGGTGAGGTGGTTGGTGGGGATGGTGGTGGTCTAGAAGAAGGAAGGAATGAATAGGTGGGGTTAGTAGGAAAGGGGTGGGGTGGAGAAGCGGGAGGGGGTGGGGAAGGAGGATTTGGTGCATCAGCTAGGGCAGGAGGGTCTACAGGTTGGTGGGGGAGAGCCTGGGGAATGATGTAGGCACCCCCTGCTTCCATACCAATTCCATGTGAATAAGCATGAGATAGTCCATCCACTAGGGAGAAACTATCATGTCATGGGGTAATTAAGGATAGAAAACCCCAAGGTGGTGGGAGAGGTGAGTGGTGTAAAACCCAACGTTCAGGTTACCCTGACGGTGGGTAACCTTAGAGTGGAAATAGGAGGTGGCTAGATAGGGGAGGTCCGGGTAGTCGTGTCGGATAACACAGGTAAGGAGCTCTATTTCAGGGCTGGTCACAACCCCCATATCCTCATGGTGGGGGAAAAGTATGGAGTTGAAGCTTTAGTGGGTGAAGAGAAGGATGGGGTTGGTGATAAGGGTTCTCTTCTAGGAGGTGGGGGAATACCCTTGGTCAGGCCCAATAATCTCCGGCCAAATGGAAATGAGCTCATAGAGCTCGAGTCGGGTAAAGGTATAAACGTGGGGTGGGGTGATAGGATGTGGGTAGAAGCCGCACCGTTGGCCAAACTCATTCTTGGTGAAAGAGAATCATTGGCTGCCCAACCATAATCGAACCACGTGCACCGCATCACCAGGTGTCTCTCGTACTCAGCTCCATCAAACTCGATAGAGGCTACGAACTCCAAAAATAAATCGTGGAAGACAAGAGTGCTATCCTGGAAAAAAGTGAGCAGTGGAGTGTGTCCAAGGTGGTCCTGCAAGTCCTCCCAAATATCGAGTTGCTACGAAATTCTGTTGTCAATGTATCGACCACTCAATGGTATCGTCCGGCGAGAGAAGCGCCGTACCCTGTCATGTGCCAGATCGATGACAGGGAAGACCATGCATGGGTACAGAACACCTGCAGGTCCCGGTCTAGGTGCAGGTGTAGCAGCATGAGCTGGCTTAGTGGGTGGATCGACTGTAGGAGCTGAAGGCTCAGTAGATGAAGCGGTAGATGTGGGACCAGCTACTGATGAAGATGGCACAAGTAGAGTGGCAACTGGTGGAGCAGAAATGGAGGTGCTCGGAAGCTCTATGCTGGTAGGTGAAGGTTCATCTATGCTAGGCCCAGCCTCTACTGGGGCAGTCGATGGTGGAATAATGTCCAATGGAGGGAGCTCGTAGACATGTGCATCTAGGTCTGACATTGTTAGAGGTCGGAGTTGAATCCTCCGAAAAATGGGCATCTCGCCCTCAGTGGCAGAGGTTGGCCGCATCCCTCGGGAAGGATCGCGATATTCCATAACCTGAAATGAAAATAAAAAAAGAGGAAAAGAAAAGAAAAGAATGAAAATGTGAGATAAATGGGAAATAAAAGTACACGGCATGTGTATCCAGAGTACACTGCATGTAGTGAATAATATTCAGCCTCCCGTGGTCTCTGGATAAACATGCTGAGGGAGCAGAAGATAGACCATGTATAGGTACACGGCGTGTACCGAATGTACACGTCGTGTGTATACAGTGTGCATGTGGTCATGTATTAAAAACGACATGGCCGTGTTTTTATCAGTTCGACGAATAAAGGACACTTCATGTATTGGATAAACACGGAGGGTTCTTTACTCGAGGAACATAGTCGTGTGGGCGCGAGACACGGGACGACTGAGATAAATAAGCTACACAGCGTGTACCGAACAAACACTCCATGTATGGGAACATGGGGTGGGAAGCCATGTAACGTGATACACATGGAGGGTACAAAGGAAATTCTATACATGACGTTTACCAAACACACACGCCATGTACTTGAAAATGGTGTGTGAGGCCGTGTGCAGAAGGGTACACGGGCATGATGGTGAAAAGTACATGGTGTCTACCGAACATACACACCGTGTATATTTAAATTTTGAAGTATTTTTTGTGTGGCCATGTAAAGAAGTACACGGCATATTTTCATCATTTCATGGCCATTTACCATGGAAGTCGAACGGTCGACAAATCCCAAAATCACCCTAAATGAGTCTAAAAACATGAAATAGAGGGTGTAGAATTCCCTACCTAGAACGAGGATCACAATATAAGAAAAATCAGAACCCGAAACTCCATGAATCGATGGATATGATCAATGGGGGTATGGGTGGCATTCGGGAGATGAAACAAGAAGAAGGGGAAGAAATGGGGAGCTGTGCGACACGGGCTCAAGCCGGGTGGCCCGCGGATTATATAGCCACGGTACACGACGGGTACGTCTGGACTACACTCTGTGTATCAACAATTTTTTTATAAAAAAATTAAAATATACTATATAATAATCAATATTAAATAATTAAAATAAAATTAAAATATGTATATATATGTATATAAAAAATTAAAAGAAAATAAAACTATACACGTAAAGTGGTGGGAAAATACATGTTGTGTGTTAAAAAATTTTAAAAAGATAAGTACAATCTTTGGTCCGGTGCTCAGGGTCAGGATCAAACCGATGATCGACCTCTCCGAACAGAGGCCTTCAACCACTAGAGATAAGGTTGTACTACTGTCCATATTTATTATTTTTATACTTTTGATCTATACAGCCTATACACATGGGTATAAAAAAATTCACGGCGTGTGGTTTTTAATTATAAAAGTTGGGGATAAATCAGGGGGATTAGTTGAGTTCGAACCTGGGTTTTTTGGATCAAGGGCCGAGACTTTCCCAATCATCCAACTTCATCTTCATGAATAAATTTTATAAGAAAACGTTTTTGAATTAGTATGGAAAAATATGGCACACACGGCGTATATCGAAAAACATGCCGTGTGGTTTTATAAATAGGGTAAATGATGGAAATGGGGTTGTTTCTAGGATTCGAACCAGGGTCTTTTTGAACCGAGATATGATCGTGGTCAACCGATCCATCCCCCATGGGTTTTCATATAAGAAAAAATATATATCTATATATATTACTACACACATCATGTTAGAAAAGGAGGAACCCCATGTAGAAGGTAGGTCAGGAGGATTTGAACCGGGGACGGCTCCGATAAACTCCAATGACTTATCCATCGACACCGGAATCATCCCTGGTTATTAATTAGTTATAATATATATTTATACTATTGGGATTATAAATTAGAAAGATAAGTACATGGAATTTACATAAGTGGGACACGACGTGTAACCTCTGGGTTGCCTCCCAGAAAGTGCCTTTGTTTTAGGTATTTGGATCGACCTTCTATACCTTGGCATACCTGGGAGGTGTGGTGGAGATCACTCCGACAGTATCTTCCAATGGATGGTAAATTTTTAGGTGTTTTCTATTCAACATGAACGTTTGACAATCCTCCTTAACAATTTCCTCTACTCCATGAGGGAATACACATATGATATAGAATGGTTCCAGCCACCTTGATTTGAGCTTTCCTGGGAATAGATGAAGACGATAGTTTAAGAGGAGCACCTCATCACCAGGTTGAAATGTTTTTTCAGAAATCATCTGGTCATGAATGTATTTTTTTTCTCATTATACAATTTAGCATTATCATATGCCTCCCTTATGATTTCATCGAGTTTCAATATCTGGAACTTACGTCTCTCTGTGTCTGCCTTCAAATCAAAATTTAGGGATTTGAAGGCCCAATATGCTTTGTGTTCTAGCTCCACAGAAAGATGACATGGTTTTCCATAGATGAGACAGAATGGTGACATTCCCATGGGTGTCTTAAAAGCGGTGCATTAGGACCAAAAAGTGTCATCATGCTTTTTAGACCAGTCATTCCGTAAGGTATTCACTGTTTTCTACAATAAAAATTGAGTTCACAGTTAGAGAGCCCCACCTGTCCACTTGATTGGGGATGGTATGGTGTACCCATGTGATGCTTCACCCCCTATTTTGACAGAACTCCTATCATTAACTCATTGTGAATGTGAGTCCCTCTATCAATGATAAGCACACAAGGAACGTCAAACCTGGTGAAAATGTGATTTTCATGAAATTTCACGACTACCTTAGCTGTGTCGTGGGCTGTCGCAGAGGCTTCTACCCATTAGGAGATGTAATCAATGTATACAAGGATGTAGGTTATCTCGAATGAAGGGGGAAATGGTCCCATGAAGTCAATGCCCCAAACATCAAAAATCTAGACCTCTAGGATGGGGTGCTGGGGAATATCGACTCTACATCCCATATTACATGTATGTTGGCATGGATTGCAACAGGAAACAAATCCTCAAGCATCTTTATGCATGGTGGGCCAGAAAAACCTAGATTGCATAATCTTTTCTATGGAACGATCCGATCCATGATGTCCTCTAACGGGTGAGGCATGATAAAATTCCAAGACCCCTTGGACCTCCATCTCTGGGATGCACCATCAGATCACCCCGTCTCCACATGATCAGAATAGGAGTGGTTCTTCCCAAAATAATCAATTAAAATCATAGAGAAACATTTTCTTCTAATGTAAGGAGAGGTTGGAATGGATAGAACATGTAACTAAATAGTTAGCAAAATCAGCAAACCAGGGACAAGGGGATTCAATAATTGAAAAGAGATGCTCATTAGGAAAATCCTCCCTTATCCCTCTATCCTCTTCCTTCTCTAAGTGTGGTAGCTCCAGATGGGGTAGATGATCAGAAACCATGTTCTCACTCCCAATTTTATCACAGATCTCTAAATCAAATTCTTGTAAGAGGAGGACCCATATGATCAATCAGTGCTTTGAATCCTTCTTTTTTTTACAAGTACTTAAGTGCTGCAAGGTCAGAATAAATAATAAATTTAGATAGCCCATGGTATAATTAAAACCTATAGACAGAAAATACTCATGCCGGAATCTTCTTTTCTATAGTGATGTTGTTCATTTGGGCCTCATTTAGTGTCTTACTGGCATAGTAGATGGGTCAAAAGATTTGGCCCAGTCACTGACCCAAGATAGCTCCCACTACCTAGTCACTGGCATCACACATCACATCAAATTGTGCCTCCCATTTGGGGGAAATCATCAGTGGATCTTCGACCAGGAATTGCATTAGATGCTCAAAAGATGAGTTCCATGCCTCAGTGAATTCAAAAATGGCATCCTTAGTTAAGAGATTGGTGAGGGGCTGGGATATCTTTGAGAAAATGAGGACAAACCTCTTATAAAAACCTTCATGGCCCAGAAAGCTGCGGATGGCTCAAACAGAAGTGAGAATGGGAAGTCGTGAAATGACTTCAATTTTTACCATATCCACCTCTATCCAATTTTCTTAAATTCTATGGCCAATGACTATGCCACTTTGCAATATAAAATGACACTTTTCCATGTTCAAAACTAGTTTAGTGTTTTAGCATCGTTCTAGTAATTTCTCCAGGTGCTGCAAACTGGTGGTAAATGACTTTATGTAAATGGAAAAAATCATCCATGAAGACCTCCAGGATTTGTTCCTCCATGTTGTTAAAAATAGCCAGCATGCATCGCTGGAATGTGGCGAGAGCATTGCATATACCAAAAGACATCATGCAGTCGTCAAATGTTCTGTATGGGAAAGTGAAAGTGCTCTTCTCCTGATAATATTGGGATACATAGATTTGATTATAGCCAGAGTAGCCATCGAGTAAATAGTATTATTCTTCCCCTGCTAGACTTTCTAGCATTTGATCCATGAAGGGTAGGGAAAAATTCTAATTCCTTGTGGCGTCGTTCAGCTTCTTGTAATCTACACAGACTCTACAGCCTGTGACTGTGCGACTTGGGATGAGCTCGTTCATATCTTTTGATACCACAGTGATGCCTCACTTCTTAGGAAACACTTGCAGGGGACTTACCCACAGGCTATCTGATAGAGGGTAAATGATGTTTGCATCTAAAAGCTTTATTACCTCTTTTTTATGAATTCCTTCATGGGAGGGTTACTACACCGCTGGGGTTGACTAGATGGATTTACTCCTTCTTCAAGTTGCACCTTTTTGGTGCAAATGGTAGGGATGATTCCATTAAAATCAGCAACAGTCCATCCAATTGCCTGCTTTCTCCACATCAAAACATGAAGAAGTGCATCCTCATGTTCCAGTGATAGTGTTGTACTATGTATAATGGGAAAAGTATGCTGATCCCCCAAATACTCGTATGTTAAGGAAGGTGGAAGAGGTTTTAGTACTAGTTCAAGTTCCTTGAGAACTGAAGGTACAAGTGGTTGTACTTCTGCCCTCTCTAGGATGTCAGGAATGACAGCTTGTTGCCAGTAGTGGCCGCCCTGGCCTTCGATGAATTTTAGGTCCTCTGGCACCTCATTAGTGGGAATTTTGGAAAAAAATAACATCATATGAAATGGAATAACATACCATATCATCTCCTTGTATGCTCATTTGTTCATCCATGTTAGTCACTGCGTAGAAGCCCACATGTTTGTGTAACGATGCTTGTTTTATGGCCTTTAGAACATTGTTTGAGACTCTTTCATCCCCTACCTGAATAATAAATTCCCCATGGTGCACATTAATCAAGACATTCCTTATGTTCAGGAATGGTGTACCCAATAAAATAGGTGCCTCCTAATCCTCCTCCATGTTTAGGATAATAAAATATATTGGGAGGATCATTCGTCCCACCTTCATGATCACGTCCTCCAGTAGCCCTTTTGGATATTTAATGGATCTGTCAGCAAGTTGAAGGGAGACTCTGGTAGGCTTCAGATCGTGGAGTATGAGCTTTTGAAAAACTCTGAATGGTATGAGTTTGACAATGGCTCCTAAGTCGCATAAATATTTTCAAAATTCATAAGGTCCAATTGCACAAGAGATAGTAATGATACCTGGATCCTGGAGTTTCGGAGGAATGTAATGTTGTACGATTGCAGAGAACTCCTTTGTCAGTGCTATGGTGGCCAAATCCCCCATCATCCTTTTATTCGAGAGGATTTCCAACATGAAATTAGTATATGTGGAAATTTGAGTCAAGGTCCTTGAAAATGGGATGTTGATGTGTAGATTTTTGAATACTTCCATTAATTTTCCAAACTGCTGATCCATATTCCATTGCATCATTCTCTTTGGAAAAGGTAATGCAGGCTCGAATGGTTTGATGATCCCATTTTATTTTCTTGGTGGAGCCTCCGGTGATGGATTTTCAGATGATGCAGTGTCTAAAACTGTACCTTTGTTGTCATCTAGATGTATAGGTGCAGTTGAATGTGCTAGTTCCTACTGATGAAGATTCATTCCACTATGTAGAGTGATGGCATGGGCTTACACCATTGGGTTCTTCTCGATGTTGCATGGTAGTGTACCTGGAAGCCTCCCTGAGAGCTGGTTTTTTAATTATCCGATTTGGTTCTCAGGGCCTCGAATAGAAGCCTCTTGGTTCTGATGTCGTGTCTTAGTAGTAGAGATAAATTTTGTCAGAAGCTCCTCTAACATGGAGGTATTCTCTTTCTGAGGTGGTTGTGCATATGTGGGTGGTGGTTTCTACCTTGGATATTGCATGTGAGGGTTTTGATACCCTTGTTGCTGGTAAGGGCCCTGTTGGGGCTTTTTCTGCCAGTAGTACTCATTCTGATATGGTGGCTGACTGTAGTCGGGAGATCGCTGGGGTGGAGGATTCTGCTTTTTTTGGCCCGAGCCTGTGATCTAATTATCTCAGCATTCCATGTTTTGGTATTGTTGAAACATGTTTGACCCTCTGTTTTGAGAATCATAGATCACTTCTCTTGTCGAAGGGTCGACTGACGGTCCCGGGCATTCTCCAAGGATGCGGTTGTTACCACAGTCGCCACATGCTGGATGGTTCGCTGCATGAAATTGTGATGAACCTTTGAGATTCAGTGTATTGATATTTTTGGATACCACATCCAACTGGGCATCAAGCATGGTAGTAGAACCAATACTTTTCATACCTTGTTTTTGGGTCCCCCACTCAGAATGCCACTAGAAGCTGTTGGCAGACATATCTTCCAGCAGTTCAAAAAGATCATAGGGAGATTTTTTCATTACCGTTCCTCCAGCAGCTACATTTTCTACAAACTTTGTATTCGTTGTTAGTACATCATAAATGTTTTGGACATGCATCCATAGTGGAAGTCTGTCGTGTGGTAATTTACGTAACATATCCTTGAAACGTTCTAATGATTCGAACAACAACTCTGAGTCATGCTGCTGAATGTTGTGGATCTCATTCCATAGGGTTACCGTCTTCAAAGGTGGGAAGTATTTGGAGAGAAATGACTTGGCTAGATCCTCCTAGGTGAGGATAGATCGTTGTGGCAACCCTTTGTTCTATTATTTCATCTTGTCACGTAGATGGAAAGGGAATCGGTGAAGAAGAATGGCATCCTTAGAAACGCCATGGTACCTGAATGTATCGTAGATCTCCAAAAAAGTGGAGAGATGGGCATTCGAGTCTTCACATGGTAGGCTTCCAAATTAAACAATATTCTAGATTAGCTGCATGATATATGGTATTATCTCGAAGTGTTGGGCCTGTACCAAAGGAAGAAAGATGCCGTATCAGCTTCGTGGATCGATGGCATGCGCTCCATGAGAGTACGACGTGTAGGTGGCTGGTGATGAGGGAGAATCGGCAGGTACTGTTGGTCCCGAGGGTCATAGTATGGCCCCTAACCATGGATTAAATATGGATTCCACACTAGTTGGAATTGTTGGAGCTTTGGTGGGCCATATGGTGAAGCAAGAGGGGATTGCAGGTTCTAGTTGTCATCCGGACCAAACTATTGTCCAGCTCCTTAGACAGTAGTTGGATTTCCTTCCTAGTTCTGTGTTGTGGGGTTGTTCTGATTTTGGTCAGCCATGATTGTTCCTTGGTGCCTCAAAAATGTATGTTCAATCTCTGAGTTAGTCGGGAAAAAACCTGAAGACTATGCGCTCTTGGAACGTGTGAGGTGGCCACTCACGCACCTAAGGACCTACACAAAATAAGACAAACTACCAATCTTAAATGAGGAAAATAAAAGATACATAGAAATTGTATTAGGAAATAAATTTTTGGATATTTTTAATTTTTATTTTCACTTAATTAATTACCAACGCAACTAAAGTTTAGCACTTCAAACGTCAGTTCCCCGACAACGGTGCAAAAATTTGGTCGGGCATTCTACTTAAGTTATGTTATCGGTGTCCCAAATTGATATTACCCAATCATAAACTTACTATAGTGAATGTTTGGGTTTGTTCCATAGGGAAATTGGTACGTGCGTGAATTAAATTGAGTTTAGAATTAATTTGGTGAATTATGCAAAATTTAGATTGAATTTTCTTGGTTTGGATTAAGTAACTAGTTTTGATTACTTGGAAATAATGATTAATGATTAAGAAGAACACAACAATGGTTTTTAATAATTTAAGAGAAAACAACAAGTAAATTCTTGATTAATTTAGCAAGAAAAACATCGTGTTGGGTCTATGTCTATGGATAGTATGGAATTTTAATGTGGATTCCTTACATGGTTGTATTGTTCATAAAAATTCAACATTCTAGATCTCAACTATGTCAAGATTCCATTGTTCTGGTTAATTTCATATTGGAATTGAATAAATTTGACTCATTGGTCTGGTAGTCAATGTTTCACAATTCTTACTTTTAGTTCAGTCCATTAATGAATCGAAGAATACCTTCAATGATCATGATGTTGTTTCATCATTATTCTTATTTTAGATCCCTGTGAATTCTGTCTTTGCTCTGGTTCAGAATTCCCAGTAGTAGTTAACAATGGTTTAAGGAGAATAAGAATAATATAAAAAGAACAGACACAACCACATAAATCATTACAACATGAAATCCTTCCTCATCCACAGCCCTAACACAAGGGGTGTTTACTTACACATATATCACATAAAGAAAATTACAACTTTGATACTTGATGATATCATTGAGTAAGCTACGGGGAGAGGTGTCAGATGGTGGAATGGTGGAGTTGTGGTACAACGGTGGCTCAGGTGGAATGATAGCAGATGTTCCCCTTTCTTCGAGTGTTTCGGATCAAATTGATCTTGAGGACAAGGCCTCTATTTAGAGAAAAATAAAGCACACAGTGTGTAAAATGTTACACACCGTGTAGTCTTGTCTACTCACTTTTTCTGTGGTTTGTCGTCGTTATGTGGCTAGCCATATCGTCTTTGAATTAAATGGCATCTGTGGTCCGTTGGTGGACAGTAAACGACGTGAAGTTCCTCCACACATGGCATGTATTCCCTATAAAGTTCCACCAACTTCATCTAGAAGCTGGTACACAGTGTGTATCAGTAATCCACATGGCATGAAGTCTCTAGCTGCTGACTTGGGCGTGTACTCCCCCTTTTGATCCATGTACCTGTCTGAATGTACACGACATTTATAAAAGTACATGATGTGTAGTTGAAAAATTTCAATATACTTCCCTTGATTTGTGTATATTTGTCAGAAACATCTTGAGAATAAAAACAATCACCAAAATCAAATATATGTTCCTGAAACATCAGATGTTTTATGAAAAAAATGTTCTATTGTCAATAATATATATGAATATGTATACAAAAATAGGGTGCATCACCTTCACTTGTTGACATACCGGGCACATTGATGTATATTCAACAATATACCTTTTTATATTTTCCAACCAAATGTTTTCTCAAAGATCTCGATACATCATTGTGCTCCCAAGGTGGATGGAGAAGGTTGAGATATGTGTATCATTGAATAGCTCCTTATTTATCTGTATATTAGATGGTACACATAATTGTGTCCCAAATCATAAAACTCCTTCCTCGTCAATTTTTAAATCAGAGGATTTCCCATTTCTGATAGCTTCCACCATTTTTTGAATTTCCACATATTTTCATTGAGCATCATTTATTTTCTCAAAGAGGGATGTTTGAGACATCCTTTGAGAAAATATTTTTGATGTTCCTCCCTTAATGACTCCCATGTCTATCCATTTAGAATCTAAGAATATCGTATCCTTTTCACTTCTCATCATTGATAAAGATACAGGATACTTTCTACTTAGAGCATCTGGAACCCAGTTTTCCTTACCTTGATGGTAGTGGATTGAGAGTTCATAATCCTTGATAGGTTCTATGAATCATCACTGGTGCATATTAATCTCTTTTTGTGTGAATATATATTTGAGGCTCTTGTGTTAAATATATATGTCACACTTCTCCCTATATAGATAATGCCACCAAATTTTCAATTGAAATATCACCACTGCCAAATCCCGATCATGGGTATGATATTTTTTCTCAAGGATTTTCAGATTCCTTGAGGCTTTGGCTATCGCTTTATCGTTTTACATTATCACACATCCTATGACCTTCTTTGAAGAATCACTACATAACACAAAGAGTTCTCTACATTTTGGGAGTGTGAGTACAGGCACAGTGATAAAACTCATTTTAAACATTGAGAAACAGTCTTCACATTCCTGAGTCTAGAATAACATTACCCCCATCCATGTTAGCTCAATAATTAGGTTGGACAATCATGAATAGTTCATCACATATCATCGATAATACCTATATAGACTCAAAAATCTATGGATCTTTGTTACAGATGTTGGCATAGGACACTATTTAGTTGCCTTTGTCTTGAAAGAGTCTACAGATATCACTTTGCTGGAGATAACATTCCCAAGAATGATACTTCCTCCATCCAAAACTCACATTTACTGTATTTTTCATACAAATTCTCCTTTAACAAAGTCTTAAACGTAGTATTAAAATTCTCCTTATGTTCCTCCCTACTCTTGAAGTATATCAGAAAATCATCAATAAAGACTTCCACAAATTTGTCAATGTAAGTTCTAAAGACTCTATTTGTTATATCCATGACAATTTCGGGGGCATTACTGAGTCCAAAGGGAATCACTATAAACATATAGTGTCCATACCTCTTTCAAAAGGATGTTTTGGGAATGTCATCCTTCCTCACCTTTAATTAGTGATGTCATGATCGAAAGTCCACCTTAGTGAAATAACTGGCCCCACTAATCTGATCAAAGAAGTCATCTATATTTGGTAGGGTATACTTGTTCATTATCCTTATTCTATTGAGCTCATGATAATCAATGTAGAGGTACATCGATATGCCATTATTCTTGATGAAAAGGTCTGGCCCACCAACAGTGAAGCACTTGGGCATATAAAACTATTCTATATATTATCCTATAACTACTTCTTCAGCTCTTCGAGCACTACAGTGGCCATTCTATAAGGTGTATTTGAGATAGGCAAAGATCCAGGGAAAAGATCAATTGATTACTCAACATCTCAGTCAGGAGGAAGACGAGGAAACTCTTCATGGAATAAATAAGTGTAATCCCTTATGATGGTCAAGTATTCAAGCATGATTCTCTCCTATTCCTCAATCATTTGAGCTAGATATGCCTGCTCACAAGGTAGACGTATCCACACTTGAGATAACAATTCTGAAGAAGATTCATCCTCCTGCTTACACTTGCAAAGAATTAGAGGATGCTTTGGGGTGTGGATAGTGATATCCCTTTCATGACAGTTGCTATCAGATTCGTATAAAGATTGTCAATCCATGCCCACGATATCGTCGAACTCCACTAAAAGAAGTATGATAATATTTTATGGGAGGTTCAGTAAAAACACATTATCCAATAAGGAGTTATAAACCATGGACATAATAATTTCCCAAATTTCTATTCTCACATATAATTTTCCTCCATATTTTGAGGTGGTGTTTGAATAGTTCTACTGAACATGCAAGATATAAAAGAATGCATAGAATCAAAATCAATGAGTATATTCATAATTCTTGAACGAATAACTGGAATACCTGTCACAAAATTGTTGTACAACTCTACCTCAGTAGTAGTGATAGAATAATACCATACTTGTTTCCTTGGAGGATGAATCTAATTGCCTATAACAACCCTTGGCTTAGTGAAATTTCTTGTATAATTCCCATGATCATTGCAGTTATAACACTGCACTGCAGGATGAATGTTGATCCGAACCATCCTTTCTTATTCAACATTAGTGGGATTTTTTATATCCCTTTGGGAGTTCATGCATAGATGACCAAACGTTCCACATTTGATGAAATTCTTTGTTCCCTTCAGTGGTTTACCAAAATTCTTCTTCCCACAACTTTTACAAGGGGGAAAGTCAGAATTCATTCCATCATTGTATATTTTTGATAAACCACCCATGTTGTTCTCAATTTTCCACTTCTTTTCATTGTCCCACGAGACCAATGAGAGTCTCCAATATCCATTTCAACCTTGAGGTTGTTCCGCAAGATTCAAGTTATTATTCACAACTCAAGCCAGCTGAGAAAGTACTATCATGAAGTGTTGAGCACCTGCTCCCATCATATTTGGAATATCATTAGGGAAATTTTGACATTGTCTATAAAATTGGTTGTTGGAAGGTGTTTTTCTATTTCCAAACATTAAATAAGAAACAGAACATAAAATTATAGGTCCTGAATACTTAGATATTGAGCAAAAAAATGAAACATTGATGATAAAAGGATAATATTATAATGAATAAGTATTTCCTAATTTGTAATTCCTTAGGATTAAATCTAGTTTATCCTAGATCTATTTCATAAAATATATTAATATGGGGTTTTTTGGTCATTTAATAATGGATTGAACTAATCTCATGAATCTACCGAAGAATATCCCTCAGAAGTTTCGTAACCACGAGTAAAGCAAAAACAGTTGTCATGCACCAGTTCCTATTTGAGTCTAGCTCAATGTGGTGTTTTTGGGTTTTACCAAAAGATAAATATACTTTAGGTCCACCTCTACCTACTCATATCTAGATAGGGATGTATTTATTTTATAAACCACTTACTCAATACTCATCAAAATTTAAGAATTTTTTATTATACTTAGTCTCATCCTTAAGGTTCTCACTAAGGTTCTCTATTAATAATCTCCAAAAATAACTAGATCATCCTCTAATACAAACTTTAATGACCCACGACTTTTACAAAAAACATTGCATGAATTTAAGGATAATTATACATTAGTGTACAATACAAGGACCGTTAATTCTAGGGTATGTGAAGACTAGGTACATAGAACATTAAACATGGTGGTAAAAAACAATTGTTTATTTAATCTCTATAAGGATCCCCTAACTTCAATTCATCCCTTACATCTGCATAGGGTACCATGGAGAACACATGAACAAAGGTATGAGCTGAAAATCCCAGTAAGGGAATGAACATAAGGATACATCTTAATAACAAGAGTTAAGAGGCATGAAATAATGATATCCAATACATGGAACATAAAAAATCGTATCATATATGAATGAAATCATATAAACATAGAATCATATGAATGTGGAAGGATCATAAAAAATTTCCATATTATAGTTCAACTATAAACTCCAATCCCATTACCCATTTTAAATTGGGTTAAGGCTAACTACAAATCCCATTTCCCGTTTTAGTACGGGTCAAAGATAACAGCCAATCCTCTTTCCCATCATATCTCATGAGACATAACTTTAACCCATTCACTAGAGAGCTATCTGGTCACACCCATCTCAACATTTTCAAGAATATTCTTTATACATAAATAATCATACATAATAAACTATAAATAAACATATGGGTACCCTAATAATGAATTGGCCAACAAAATATGTATATGGAGCATAACCAATTGGTGTATCATGAATGTGTCCATGAAACAATGGCTTTAGAACTGACATGGAAGTTCATAAGGTAAAATAGTCATATAACATGGTATGTTTTGTCAAATATATGTGACAATATATAAGAAATATATTTTAGAAACATTAGCATTAAAACATTTTTGTTCGGTTTTAAGGGAAATACAATAGAGATTTTAAAATATAAGTGAAGATAATATTTTATATAAAACCAGAATTGAACCAAAATGGATTTCATAATAAAAATAATGAGTTTATAAATAAAATAATGGATTAAAATAATTGTTAGAGTTCACTTAAAATTGGGTTAAACTCTGGGAAGTTACCTTAAAAAAGGTTTTCTTATCAGAACTTTCTAAGGAGGGAATCTTTTAAAAACATATATATCCCCAAAAGAGAGTGATGAAATGTTATTTACAGATAAATTTTTTAAAACTAAAAAAAATATAATATTTAGAAAATACATATAAAATATTTTAATTTTGATTTAATGAAATATAAGGTAACCCGAAAGAACAAAAGGTTCGGGTAGAATTTGTTACGGTTTATTGGCAAGATGTCAGGTGTACCTAAGAGATATTGATGAGGGAGAAAAGTGGGTTTTAATCATTTATAAATCATGAGGTATGTATGGTGTAGGTGATAAAACTTACCCCTTCATTTGGGTTAACACATAAAATGACATAGCATATTGGAAAAACTTGATTTAGATAGAAATGGAGAGGATCTCTTACATTAATACTAGTGGTGTTCTCCACTTGTTATAAATAACATGAATAAAAAAATTAGGTTTGTTAATTAATAATAAAATAACCTCTTCTATATGTTATTGATTTTGTGTAAGCCTTTTTTATTCATTGAAGACTCTTTTTATTGGTTATAATGTCCAATTTCATAATTTAGGTTCGTTTACTTCCTTGGTTTTAATGATTTGTTCATGTTGGGATAAACATGAAATATGAATGTGATTGTCCATAATTGATGTTATATGCTATTATTCATCATCCAGAAAATTAAATGGCCACAAATTTAATTTTTTTACGTAGTTTGAAGTCGAATTGTTATATATAATCTTAGTGACAACCATTTTTGTTAAACGGTGGGTTTGATTACAATGAACATGTTTTGCTTTATAACTTAATAGCATTAGTACAAAATGAATACAAAACCATATCCAAGATATATTATATATATAATAATCTGGTTCAACCATAACAAAAATGTTTTCATGACCATAATTAGAGATGATAATAGAAATTGATAAATTTTTGTCCTTGAATATGCTAAATTAGCACATCTCAAACAGTGTGTTCATTTCCTTCAAATTAAAGATGGGGAAAAGAGAAGATAATAAAGTATCCAATCAGCATAATATAATTCAATTAAATTTATTTTATTAGAGTAATCTCACCATTTGTGTGAAGGGAGGCGAGGAAAGAAACAAAAAAACATAAAAGAAATGAAGAAATTGGAAATAGGAAGTTATCTATTGAGACTTACTCCTTTGAGAACCACTTAAGCGGACATGTTTTAGAACATTATAGAGACTAGGGGACTATTTTAGTGGGGGAAGATATTGGGGAGATATTTGGGAAAAGTATTGGAAAGGCTCAAGGCTTGAGAGGAGTGAAGATAAGTGGTAAGAATAGGTGGTATTTATAATGGAGGGGAGTAGGGTTTTCATAATAATATAATCATTAATTTATTATTTATTCACATTGTAAGTAATAGTAAGTATTACATGACCAATAATAGTAATAAATGCATGTGAGTTAGATACTTGGGTGTGTACATCACCTGTTATGTCATGAATTGTGGAATTTCAGTATAGTGTAATTGTACGGTAAATTAATGTGTCTTACTATTCACTAAAAATTAAAGTATTTCAGAAAAATCTAAAAAATACACCATAACAATTTTTTCGGCATGTTGAATCGAAAAATGAATTCCATTTTTCAAATATTTTTTTTAATATTATTAATTTAATATTTAATTAAACTCAAAATTTATTTTTAAAAAACCAATTTTAAAACATTCATTTTCATATTCTAAAATATATGTACATCATACTATCAGTTGAATATTATTTTAATACTATCATAGGTAAGGTTACTATTCCATAGGGTATATCACTATTCATAAGGGTTTTACTATTCATAAGGGTAGGTTACTTTTCACCAAAACTTATGTTTTTCTTAACGGGCTCCAAATAACTTACGGATTGCAATAGTGTATGTTTGATTTTTGAAATTTCAAAAAACGATGTGACAAACATATGCTTAAAGGTCACTTCTAACATAGTAGTTTATTATGTTGTATTTTCATGTGATTTTATGACATATTTATAAGAAGTTAATTTCCATTGAAAAACATTGGGTCCTTACATTGATCCCCCCTTTAGAAATTTTTCCCTTGAAATTTCATTTAAATTCTTGGCCAAAACCAGGTGTGAGTAATTTTCCTTCATTTCGTCCTTAGTTCCCATTTTTCATCTTCATACTTATGGTTTTTCCATAGTACCTTTACTAGATGAGTAGTCTTGGTGTGTACAACATTGTCTCTACGATCCAAGATCTTCACTAGTTTCTCGTCATAGTTATGATCATCCTCCAACTGTACCACCTCTGAAAAGAGTACATGGGAAGGGTCTGGTATGTACTTCCTTAAGAGGGATACATGAAAGACATCATGTACATTCGACATGGTAGGTGGATGTTCTAGTTGATATGCCACAGCTCAGACTCAATCAAGGATCTCGAATGAGCCGATGTACCTGGGACTTAACTTCCCTTTCTTTCCAAACCACATGACCTTCTTCCATGGAGATATGGTTAAAATACAATCTCTCTAGCTTTCAATCCAAGGTCTCATCGAAGAATGTCTACATAACCTTTCTGTCATGTTTGGGAACCCTTGATATGTTGTTGAATGGTTTCAACCTTCTCCACTATTGCATCGACCATTTTACGTCCTACCATATAACTCTCATCAACTTCATCCAAGAACGATAGTATTCTTACCCATTTCCCATAAATAGATTCATATGGTGCCACATAGATGCTTGAGTGGAAAATGTTGTTGTAGGAGAATTTAACCAGTATAAGATGTTGGTCTCATCCTCATTTGAATTCCATAGAACACGCTCTCAACATGTCTTTTTGTGTCTGAATTGTTTTCTCAGATTGGCCATCTGTTTGAGGATGATAGGTCGTACTGATGTTCAGTTCAGTGCTTAGACAATGTTGGAGACATTTTCAGAACATCGAGGTGAATCTTGGATAATGATTGGATACAATAGATAGTGGTACTCCATGTACCATTACAAATTATTTGATGTAAATATGTGCAAGTTGATCCAATGAGAAGTCCTATGGAATTGTGATAAAGTGAGTTGGCATTGTAAGAGGATCCACAATAAAAAAATATAGAATTTTCTCCTCTGGATATCCTTGGATTTCCAGTCACAATATCCATGGTAATGTTCTTCCACTTCCACGTTGGTATGGGTAGTGGTTGCATCATCCCCTTATACTTTTTTACTCTCATCCTTCACTTGTTGACATTCCAGGCACATTGAGGTATATTCAGAAAAATCTCTTTTCATATTGTCCCACAAAAAGTTTTCTTAGAGATCTCAAAACATCATTGTGTTCCCTGGGTGGATGGAGAATGTTGATATATGTGAATCATTCAATATCTCCTTCTTTATATCATGATTAGATGGTACACATAATCATGTCCCAAATCATACAACTCCTTCCTCATCAATTTTAAAATCAGAGTATTTCCCCTTTCTGATAGCTTCCTCCCTTTTTTGAATTTCAACATCTTTTCATTTAGCATACTTTATTTTCTCCAAGAGGGATGGTTGAAATTTTTTTTCATAAATTATTGATGACATTCATCCCTTAATGTTTCTGATGTCCATCTTTTGCATATCTAAAAAGATTGGATCCTTTTAAATTCTCATCATTGATAAAGATTCCAGATCCTTTCTACTTAGAGCATCTGCCACCCTGTTTTCCTTACTATGATTGTAGTGGATTGATAATTCATAATCCATGATAGGATCTATGCATCATCAATTGCGCATATTAATCTCTTATTGTGTGAATATATATTTGAGACTCTTGTGGTCAATACATATATCACACTTCACCCTATATAGATAATGCCTCCAGATTTTCAATGCAAAGATCACCACTGCCAACTCCATATCAGGAGTAGGATGGTTTTTCTCTTGGATTTTTAGTTGCCTTGATGCATAGGATATCACATTATCATTTTACATTATCTCACATCATAATCCCTTATTTGAAGAATCACTATATTCCACAATGAGTTCTCTTTATTTTGGGAGTGTGAGTATTAGCGCAGTGATAATCCCCTTTTTAAACATCAAGAAACAATCTTCACATTCTTGAGTCTAGACTAACTTTACCCCCTTCCATGTTAGCTTGGTCATTGGGATTTACAATCATGAATATTTCTTCACAAATCGATGATAATACCCTGATAGACCCAAAAAGCTGTGGATATTCGTTACAAAAGTGGGCATAGGCCACCCTTTAGTTGCCTTTGTCTGGAAAGGGCTACAGATATCACATTGTTGGTGATAAAATTCCAAAATAATGACACTTACTCGATTTAGAACTCACATTTACTATATTTTTCAAAAAAACAACTCCCTTAATAAAGTCTTTAGCACAGTATTCAAATGCTCCTTATGTTCGTCCTTGCTCTTGGAGTATATCAGAATATCATCAATAAAGACTACCACAAATTTATCAAGGTAATATCTAAAGACTCTATTCATTAGACCCATGAAAATTGCTGGAGAATTAGTGAGTCCAAATTGAATCACTATGAACTCAATTTCCATAACTCATTCAAAAAGTAGTTTTACGAATATATTCCTTCATCACCATTAATTAGTGATATCCTGACCAAAGGTCCACATTAGAGAAATAACTGGCCCCATGTAGCTGATTGAAGAAGTCATCTATCTATGGTAGGTGAAACCTGTTCTTTATCCTTATTCTATTGAGCTCATGATAATCAATGTAGTGGTGAATCAATCAGTCTTTCTTCTTAAAGAAAAGGATTAGTGCACCCCACAGTGAAGCACTCAGGCATATAAAACTCTTCTCCATATTATCTTGTATCTGCTTCTTCATCTCTTCTTTCTATATGGTGGCCATTTTATATGTTCTATTTGAGATAGGATAAGATCTAGGGATAAGGTCAAATGAGTACTCAACCTCTCGGTCAGGTAGAAGACGAGGTAACTCTTCATAGAATATATGAGTGTAATCCCTTATGATGGTCATGATTTCAAGCATGATTATCTCCTTTTACTCAATCATTTGAGCTAGATTTTCCTACTCACAAGGCAGAAATATCCTCACTTGAGATAATAATTCTAAAGAAGATTCATCCTCCTCCTTACACATGCAAGGAATCATAGGATGCTTTGGGATGTGGAGAGTGATCTCCCTTTCTCGACAGTTGATGTTGGATTTGTATAAATATAGTACATCCATTCCCAAGATAGCGTCGAACTCCCCTAAAGGAAGTATGACAAGATTTTATAAGAGGTTATGTCCACAAAAATTAACCAATAATGAGTTATAAACCATGGACGCAATAATTTCCCTAATTTCTGTTCTCATAGATAATTTTTCCACTGTATTTTGTGGTGGGGTTCGAATAGTTCTACTAAACATGCAATATGTAAATGAATGCATAGAATCAAAATAAAATAGTAAATTCAAAATTCTTGAATGAATAACTGGAATACCTGTCACCACAACATTATATAAATATACCTTGGTAGTATCGATAGAATAAGACCTTACTTGTTTCCTTGGATGTTATATTTGATTGCCTCCAACAACCCTTGGATTAGTGCAATTCCTTATATAATGCCCATGCTCTTTGCAGTTGTAACACTGCACTGCAGGCTAAGTGTTGATCTAAACCTTCCTTTCTTCATCAACATTAGTGGTATTTCTCATATCCCTTCAGTATTTCATGCCTAGATGACCATTCATTCAACATTTTAAGAAATTCATGGTTCCCTTCAGAGGGTTACCAAGATGCTTCTTCCCACAACTTTTACAAGTGGAAAAAATAGAATTCATTCTATCAGGGGATTTTTTTGATGTACCACCCATGTTGTTCTCCATTTTACACTTCTTTTCACTGGTCCCACGAGTCCAATGAGAGTATCCAATCTCCATTTCAACGTTGAGTGTTTTCTGCATGATTCATGTTATTATTTATAACTCAAGCAAGCTGAGAAAGTACTATCATGAATTTTTGATAACCCGCTCCCATCATATTAGGAATATCATTATGTAAATTTTCACATTGCATATAATATTGGTAGTTGGATTGTGTTTTTCTATTTCCAACCATTAACTATGAAACAGAACGAATAATTATAGGTTCAGAATACTTAGATATTGAGCATTAAAATGAAACATTGAAGATAAAATATAATCTTATATAGAATAAGTCTCTCCTAATATTTAATTTCATAGGAGTAAATCATGGTTATCCTGTATCTATTTCATAACTTATTTTCATATGGTCTTTTTTCCCATAACAATGTCTTGTACTAAGCTCATGAATCTACCAAATCATATCCCATGGGAGTGTCATAACCAAGAGTTCAATAAGGCCCATTTTCGTGCACCAGTTTCCATTCACGTCTAGCTCAATGTAGTGTTTCTAGTTTTTACTCCCAGATACATCTGTGCCATAGCTTCCTCTACCTACTTGTATCTCGATAGGGATTTATATTCTTGATAAACCACTTAATCAACACTCACCAAAATTTAAGAAGGTTTTCTTATACTTAGTCTAATACTTAAGGTTCTCACTAAGGTACTCTATTAATAATCTCCAAAAAATAACTAGACCATCCTATGATAACAAATATAGTGACCCAATCCTTTTTACACATAACATTACCAAATTTTAAGCATTATTATACATCAATGTACAAGAAAAATATTGTTAAGTCTAGTGTCTTGGATGACTTGGTACATTGAACCTACAACATGGGGCTGAAACCCCTTATTCATTTAATATTTATAAAGAGCTCCTAACTTCCTTTGATCCATTACATCTATATAGGGTACTTTAGGGAGCACATGAATAGAGGGATGAGCTGAAAATCCTTGTAAGGGAATAAACATAAGGATACGTATTAATCACATGAGTTAGAAGGCTTGACGTAATGATATCTAAATAATGGAATCATATAAGTTTTGATGGATCATAAAACATTTCTTTAGTACGGGTCAATGATAACATCTAATCTCGTTTCCCATTTTAGTATGGGTCAAGGCTAACCACCAATCCTGTTTCCCATTTTAGTAGGGGTGAAGGCTAACCGCCAAACATGGTTCTCATCACATCTCATAAGACATTACATTACCCAATGTATTGGAGTGCTATCTATGCACACTCATTTCAACAATTTCATGAATATCATTTCCACATAAATAATCATACATAATCAACCATACATAAATAGAAGGGTACCCAAGGAAAGAATTGGGTACAACAATCATGACACAAAGCATAATTAATCGGTGTATCATGAATGTGTCCATGAAAGAAAGGATTTAGAACATACATGGAGGTTCATAACATAAAATAGGAATATAAAATGGTAAGTGGTGCCAACTAGAAATGAAAACATATAATAAAATTATTTGAGAAATATTAGCATTAAAACATTTATGTGTGGTTTTGAGGAAAATAATATAGATATTTAAAAATAGAAATCAAGAAAACCTTTTATTTAAAACCAGAATTGAAACAAGAAGGTTTTAATAATAAAAATATTTATTTTATAAATACAAAAGTGGCTTAAAATATAGTATAAAGTGCACTTGAAATCAGGTAAAAATATGGGAAGTTCCATTAAAATAGGTTTTCTTATTAGAAAGTTCTAAAGAGGGAATCTTTTAAAAACATGTATGTCTCCGAACGATAGTGATGAAAGGTTCAACAAAAATGATCTTTTTAAAACTAAACATCATTCAAAATATGTACAAAATTAGAAAAGATAAAACCATTTTGATATAAATAAATATAAGGCAACCAGAAAGAACAAAAGGTTTGGGTAGAATTTGTTATTCTTTATTAGCATGATGTCGGGTGTACCTAAGAGGCCTTGATGAGAGAGAAAAGGGTTTTGTAATAACTTAAACATCATGAGGTCATCATTGGGGAGGTTCAAAATCATACTCCATCATTTAGTTTAACAAATAATGTTACACACCAGGATTTTATGAAATATATTCTTTTAATTTCATTAATGTCTTGTTTTGTATGCTACACAAAGATTACCTTGCGCTATACACAACACCGTATTAGCTTGCAGTATACAGAACACTATTATTGGATCATGTTACACACAATTTTGATAATAGTTATTCTACGCAACATTGAGTATATATATATATATTTATTCAATGTATAAATGAAATATGTTTTGATTATGTTATACGAAACAATGAAGGATTCTTTCACAACACGCAACCCTGACTTGGCTTGCATTACACGCAATCGTGTCCTTCCTCGATCGCGTGTGTTGTACGCAATACCGGGTTTTACTAAACAACGATATATTATTATAATATTTTTATGAACTAGCCATTATGAATAATATTAACTAAATTTTGAATCTTATAACAATATTATTCGTCTTGAACATTTTCTAAAACATGGTATAAGAACAAAATAAATTTTTCGGGTAAAATAAGTATTTTCCAAAAAATGTAGTTTTGCCGCCTTTTGATGGCACACCCACTTTAAATCTAGATTTTTACATGTTTATAAGTTCAATTTGACATAATAAAATTCTACATTGGAATCATGAAATAAAAATTTACTTTGGATAAATATTCATATCATTATGGTAACTTTCATATTTTGATGAATAGTAAACACGCTATATTTTAATTAAAAACAACATTTTCAATTGAAATAATTAATAGTGATAAATTATTAATTTGAGTGGGTTTAAAGTATATTTAGAATATATTTTTACAATTTAATACAATGTTGGTCATTGGATGTAATTTCACATTTAAACCAGTTATAAACAAGTGTCAATCTTTTGATATTTATTATCTCTTAAAAACACGATATTTGTTTTGACGACGGGAATTAATTTTTAAATTAGTTAATGTAACTGATATGTTTTGAATTTGGTAAAATAGACATCATTTTTGAGTTCATAATATCAAATATAGCTTAGGCCTAATTTTTGGTAATTTTCTGGAAACTTTCATTTTTTGATGAATAGTGAAACCACTAAGTGGTAGTTAAAAAAATGAATTTTTCATAAAACATAATTTTACCGCTTTTGTGAGTGGAATTTCAAAAATCCGAGAGACACGGTTGATGTTAGTAAGTAAAATTTGGTTCAATGAGATGAAAATAATTTATGGTGAATATTAACTTTTTACTTTTTTTACCCCGTTTAAAAGTAAATATGGTAATTAGGGGTAAAAATGATTTTATTATTACCCTAACACATATCCTAATTCTATTGTATAAGTGTAATTCGACCAAAAACAACCATATGAACAAAATATGACCATTTAGGCCCACATGGATTAGATTAGGACATTTATTATTATTTAATTCAAAGAAGAGTTAAAAGAGTTAAAATCAAAGTTTATTTACTAAAACATTTTTAATATAGGGTTATAAATAAGATAAATACGATTTTAAATATTCATTAGAAATATAATAAGATTTCATACATAATTATATTTTATTTATAATTTTTAGACATTAAATAATTTAATTTATTTATGACACAATGATGATGTAGTAATTACCATAATAGTGAAAAATTAGAATAAATGATATTATAAATACCCAAATAAGTGTAATTTGAGACTTTTTATAAATTCCACTAATTTTATAGGTTAATATGACATGTAAATATTGATTTAATTAACTTTTTTCGAACTAATCATTCTGTTATGATTTTCAGAAAAATCATTTACTAAATAGTCTCAAAATTGACATAAAATAGTTTTAAAAAAAATATTATATTATTAATTGTTATTTTATTCCTAAAAATCTAAGGTTCGGCCAAATGACTTAGATAAGGTTATATATATTAATAATAAACAACTTGGGGTTCGTTGGGATTGTTATATTAAGTTTATTAATCGTATAGTGTAAGAAAACAATAAGACACGGTAAAAGTAATATTATCTAACTTAAAGCTAAATATAAATGATAAGGTTAAAATAGGAACCTAAACATGTCTAAATTATATTGGATGAGAGGATTTCGACTGATCCCCATCTTATCTTCGAAATAAATCAATTTGGAGCTATTTAAAACCGAATTTGGCTTTATAATATAATAATATTATTAGTTATTCCAAAGGTGCCCCTCTCCTCCCTTATAAAAGGGCACCCCCTCCTTCTCTTCCTCACACGACATTGAGCCTTCAAGCTCGGCCAACCTCTGCCAAATTCTCTTCTCCACTTCCCAAGTAATATCCTAGAGGTTATGGTCTTCCTCAAAGACCAATTTTAGTGCCCTAAGTGGAGGTCTCAAAGAGGCGCTTCAAAGAAGAGGAGGGTTGGACACTTACGAAGCAAATCAGACCTAAGGTAAGGGAAAATATCACAATATCATTTTTACCGAGAATGTTTATACTTTGGTATTTACTGGGGTGTATTTTATCATCCACATACATGTTTCCTCAATATGTCATATTTATATCCTTCTACAATAGTTTAGATCCAATTTTACCCTTCGGTGAGTTTTTAGTAAAAGATATGAAAGGAATCTTTTGTCGTTTCTCGTACGAGGTACTTTTTGACTTTTCCGACAAATGTACGAGAAGAATGTTTTATTTTAACTTATAAGGCATGAATGGATTTTTAAAACATTATTTCCAATAATATTCCCTTACAAGTTTTGATGTTTATTTTTTATCATCTTATTTTACGTATAATTTTATGACATGTTAAGAAAGGAAAAGTGTTTTTGAAGATGAAAGGATATCTTCCTCAAGAATGGAGTTCATGTGCTTTATCAAAATTATTTTCCATTTAAGATAATAAAATGTTCTGTTTATATCCCTATTATTACATTTATTTGATTATGTTGTGATGGAATTATTTTTATGAATTCCTTTACCTTATATGAATTGTTTTATGATGTCATGTTGTTTAAGAATCCCGTTTTTACTACATCGGTTATGCTATGATGTAAATTTTATGATTTTGTGGCACACATAAGAATGGTATAATTATGAGATGGGTGGGACCCATATCTACCTCCAATGCATTTGGTAATGATTTTATATCTCATGAGATAGATATGGCTGGAATGGTAGGTTATACCGGTTCGGTGAAATAGGACTGAAATGAGGAGTGAACTCGGTTCCGAAATGGACTTTGTCCACTAAGATAGACTTGGAAATGAGTCTTGACTAATAAGAAATTATTCTCTATTATTATGTGTGTATGACACAATGTTTCATGTTTTAAGTTATGATTATTGGGATTACATTTCACTACTATGATTTATCCCATGTTATGAAATTATGATATCTATTGCAGGTTCATATTTTCAAAAGATTTGTTCTTATGAATATGACATGATTGATATTTATTTTGTTTACCCTTACTGAGCATTTGAGCTCACCCTTTTATGTTTGGTTTTCTACAGGACATAAAGAAAGTATTTAGGTTTAGAAAAAAAAGAATATCTTTATGAAAGATGTTGAAGATCTTTCACCATGATTAGAAGATTATATTCCGAGTTTCCAAAGACACTAAACTATTACGGTCCTTGTGTGTGTGTTTTTTTATGTACTAAGTATTCCGCAAAAGTAATGTAATGTCAATGTATTTCAAGCTTCAGGTCTCTATAGTTGGTATCAAAGGAAATGTTTAGTCAACCTTTGGAAACTAGGATTCAAAAACGTTAGTAAGATCCCTAAAGATATTTCTAAGGTATGTCTAGGGATGACCCTAAGGATAAGTATACATATAGAATATAGTCCTAGAACTATGGTAACGATATTAGATTAAACCAAAGATGTTAGATATTAAATTTACTCCCCCTTTATTATGATTTTTGCCTCTGACACTATTATTTTTGGGTTTTAGAAAACTGCTGGAAACAAGATGATTCACGATAATGGAGGATATGATGGAAAATGGAATCATAATCTTCATGAGAAACCAAATGAAATGGTATTTGGAAGTACAAAAATCATTATTATGCCGAATCAGCAATCTCATTATATGATCAATAAAGTAAAATTTTTTAAGTCTCCTGACTCGGCTAATATGAGAAAGATGGAGTTTCATGATGATCATAGAGGAAAGAATGTTCAATTCCCCCTAAGTAAATAATGTAGGAAGAGGAATCAAGGAGAATGTTTCAAAGGAACTAGAAGATGCTTTGGGTGTGGAAAAGAAGGACACAAAGCCAGTAAGTGCAAAGGAAAAGGTTCAGTTAACACCAGGGATGAGGATAATGGTATTGCTACAACATCAACAATGGTTAAATGTTTTAAATGTGGAATGTACGGGAATTATGCAAACCAATGCCCTAAGGGAAAGTCTCATGATGAGAATCAGTATGGTCGTATGGGTAGTATTTATGTTGATGATGATGAGGAGACTACAAATGATATGTGAGAGTAAATAATTGTTGAAACTCGGTCAATGGTTTAAGAATGTAGTGGAATGATTACATGTTTATCATGTGTAATGTTGTATAAGTAATCTCATGGTACTATGGAATAAAGAGACATCCAAGGATTGTTACACTGTTGTCTTTCCTTGAGTTTTGAAAGTGTATGATTAATGGTACCAGTATCCATGAAAGGTTATTCATATATTTTTGGAATATAGATGATATGCACATAATGAAGGGATAAGGAGAAAATTAAATGTTTGATAGTATTCATGAGCTCATGACTAATATAAGGAGAAGGTTATATCATGGTTTGAGAATATAGAATTTTTGGATTTTGGTATGTGGAAAGAGTTGACTTTTGACTGCATTCATGTTTTCACTATGGTTCAATGGGTATTCATTATTGAAGAGAATACATGATTAATGTATTCACATGTTTGTAATTTGACCAACACGATATATCTTATGATATATGGGGGATAAATGATGGCATTCACGTGATAATTTTCTTTATACTATGATCTTGGACCGAAGTATTTTAGATAAGCCTAAAGATTGGAATGGATTATGTTAGACGTAAGTTAGTATTGTTTAAGGATAAATTTTTTTGATATTGTTGATGGGATGTTATAGTAATATAGCTTTAGAAAAAGGACAACCTCCAGGACGGGCGACAGCCCATCGCGTCGGACAAGGTTGTGGGAATCGAACCCACAACTGAAGTGTGACTAGCCTTTATCGCCTACCACTGGCCTACAAGAAGTCCCTGTTTAGTAGAAACTAGTTTTATTATATTAAGCAGTATGATATATGAAGTATACGTCCATTTTAGGAACCATATATGATGAATCTCATTATAGATGGACTTATGTTTTTTTTGATAACTTTTATAACCTTTTGTTTGAGACAGATGAAATGTCCTATCATTCTATCACATGATCTGCTAACACATCATGAATGACAAATTCAACTTCATTTCTTTAAGAGATGAAGTGGGAATTGTCCAAAGAACGACCAATGGTGAGACTATACCAAAATCACAAAAGTATTTCTTATAATTCGAATTTCATCAACTTTGGTGAAATGATCTTGAAAACCAAAATTTTTGTCCTAGTGATCTTATATCTGATGAATAATATAGTACCTTAGATCGTCACATATTTATGGCTTTGTGATTTCTGGCTTTTCCATAGCCATGTTCTCTACCACTCCCATCAGAACATGATGGTTAGATTTCTCTTCCATATCTATATTTTCACATATGTGGAAACACAGTGATTAGTTTATTTGGGTAACCATTCCGTTTCATACTTTTGTTTCTAAAGATTGGTTTTGGTATTGCTTTTTACGATGTGGGTTTCTATTAAAGAATCTTTCGAATAGTAAACCATTTATAACCCCTACGAACTTTGAGGGTGAAATTCATTTTAAGGGGTGTAGAATGTAACACCCCGAGATTTTATGAAAAATATTCTTTTAATTTCATTAATGTCTTGTATTGTATGCTACACCAAGATTACCTAGCGCTATACGCAACACCGTATTATCTTGCATTATACGCAACACCATTCTTGGATCGTGTTACACACAATTTTGATAATAGTTATTCTACACAACATTTTGTATATGTATATATATATATTCAATGTATAAATGAAATATGGTTGGATTATGTTATAAGAAACAACAAAGGATTCTTGCACAACATGCAACCCTAACTTGGCTTGCATTACACGCAATCACGTCCTTCCTCGATAGCGTGTGTTGTACGCAATACCGGGTTTTACTAAACAATGATATATTATTATAATATTATTATTAACTAGCCGTTATGAATAGTATTAACTAAATTTTGAATCTTATAACATTATTATTGGTCTTGCACATTTTCTAAAACATGGTATAAGAACAAAATAAATTTTCAGGTAAAATAAGTATTTTTCAAAAAATGCAGGTTTGCCGGCTTTTGATGGCGCACCCACATTAAATATAGTATTTTAAATTTTTATAAGTTCAATTTGAAAAAATAAAATTCTTCTTTGGAATCATGAAATAAAAATTTACTTTGGATAAATTTTCATATCATTCTGGTAACTTTCATTTTTTGATGAATAGTAAAAACACGCTATATTTTAATTAAAAACAACTTTTTCAATCAAAATAATTAATAGTGATATATTATTAATTTGAGTGGATTAAAGAATATTTAGAATATATTTTTACAATTTAATACAATGTTTGTCATTGGATGTAATTTCACATTTAAACCAGTTATAAACAAGTGTAAAACTTTTGATAGTTATTATCTCTTAAAAACACGCTATTTGTTTTGACGACGAGAATTAATTTTTAAATTAGTTAATGTAACTGATATGTTTTTAATTAGGTAAAATAGACATCATTTTTGAGTTCATAATATCAAATATATCTTAGGCTTAATTTTTGGTATTTTTCTGGAAACTTTCATTTTTGATGAATAGTGAAACCACTAAGTGGTAGTTAAAAAAATGAATTTTTTTAAACATAATTTTACCACTTCTGTGAATGTAATTTCATAAATCCGAGGGACATGGCTGATGTTAGTATGTAAAATGTGGTTTAATGAGATGAAAATAATTTTTGGTGAATAGTAACTTTTTACTTTTTTTACCACGGTTAAAAGTAAATAGGGTAATTAAGGGTAAAAATGATATTATTATTAACCTAACACATGTCCTAATTCTATTGGATAAGTGTAATTTGACCAAAAACAATCTTAGGAATAAAATATGACCATTTAGGCCCACTTGGATTAGATTAGGACATTTATTATTATTTAATTCAAAGAAGAGTTAAAAGAGTTAAAATCAAAGTTTATTTACTAAAACATTTTTAATATAGGGTTATACATAAGATAAATATGATTGTAAATATTCATTAAAAATATAGTAATATTTCCTACATAATTAAATTTTATTTATAATTTTTAGGCATTAAATAATTTAATTTATTTATGACACAATGATGATGTTGTAATTACCATAATAGTGAAAAATTAGAATAATTGATATTATAAATACCCAAATAAGTGTAATTTGAGAGATTTTATAAATTCCAGTAATTTTATAGGTTAATATGACATGTAAATATTGATTTAATTAACTTTCTTCGAACTAATCATTCTGTTATGATTTTCACAAAAATCAATTACTAAATAGAGTAAAAATTGACATAAAATAGTTTTTAAAACAAATATTATATTATTAATTGTTATTTTATTCCTAAAAATCTAAGGATCGGCCAAATAACTTATATATGGTTATATATATTAATAATAATCAACTTGGGGTTCGTTTGGATTGTTATAGTGTCTTAATTAACATTATAGTGTAAGAAAACAAGAAGACACGGTAAAAGTAAAATTATCTAACTTAAAGTTAAATATAAATGATAAGGTTAAAATAGGAACCTAAACATGTATAACTTCTATTGGATGAGAGGATTTCTACCCATCCCCACCTTAGCTTCGAAATAAATGAATTTGGAGCTATTTGAAACCGAATTTTGCTTTATAATAAAATAATTTTTTTAGTTATTCCAAAGGTGCCCCTCTCATCCCTTATAAATGGGCACCCCTGCTTCTCTTCCTCACACCACTTTGAGCCTTCCAGCTCGGCCAACCTCTACAAAATTCTCTTATCCACATCCCTAGAAACATCCTAGAGGTTATGGTCTTCCTCAAAGACCAATGTTAGATCCCTAAGTGGAGGTCTCAATGAGGCACTTCAAAGAAGAGGAGGTTCGGACACTTACGAAGCAAATCAGACCTAAGGTAAGGGAAAATATCACAATCTCATTTTATCCGAGATTTTTTATACTTTGTTATTTACTGGGGTGTATTTTATCATCCACATCCATGTTTCCTCAATATGTAATATTTATATCCTTCTACAATAGTTTATATCTAATTTTACCCTTAGGTGAGTTTTTTGTAAAAGATATGAAAGGAGTCTTTTGTCATTTCTCGTACGAGGTACTTTTTGAATTTTCTTAAAAAGTACGAGAAGAATGTTTTCTTTTAAATTATACGGCATGAATGGATTTTTAAAACATTATTTCCAAGAATATTCCCTTAAAATTTTTCAAGTTTATTTTTAATAAACTTATTTTAGTTAGAATTTTATGACATGTTAAGAAAGGAAAACTATTTTTGAAGTTGAAAGGATATTTTCCTCAAGAATGGAGTTCAAGTGTTTTATCAAAATTATTTTCCATTTATGATAATACAAGGTTCTGTTTATATCCCTATTATTACATTGATTTGATTATGTTCTGATGGAATTATTTTTATTAATTCCATTATCTTATATGAATTGTTTTATGATGTCATGTTGTTTAAGAATCCCATTTTTACTACACGGGTTATGCTATGATGTATGGTTTAAGATTTTGTGGAACACATAATAATAGTATAATTATGAGATGGGTTGGACCTATATCTCCCTCCAATGCATTTGGTAAAGATTTTATATCTCATGATATAGATATGGCTGGAACGGTAGGTTATACCGGTTCAGTGAAACAGGACTGAAACGAGGAGTGAACTCGGTTCAGAAATGGACTTTGTCCACTAAGATAATCTTGGAAATCAGTCTTGACTAATAAGAAATGATTCTCTATGATAATGTGTGTATGACACAACGTTTCATGTTTTAAGTTATGATTATTGGGATTACATTTCACTACTATGATTTATCCCATGTTATGAAATTATGATCTCTTTTGGAGGTTATGATTTCCAAAATATATGTTATTATAAATATGACGTGATTGATATTTCTTTTGTTTACCCTTATTGAGCATTTGAGCTCACCCTTTTATTTTTTCCCCAATACATAAAGAAAGGATTTAGGTTTAGAAAAAAAAAGAATATCTTTATGGGAGATGTTGAAGATCTTTCACCACGATTAGAAGATTATATTCCGTGTTTCCAAAGACACTAAACTATTACGGTCCTTGTGGGTGTGTTTTTGTTATCTAATAGGTATTCCGAAAATGTAATGTAATGTCAATGTACATCAATCTTTGGGTCTCTACACATAAATAATCACAGGATAGAAGAAAGTCATGATTAAGAGATAAATGGAGAGGATCCCTTACCTTAAAACCGGTGATGTTCTCCACTTGTTATTAATGACGTGAATAAAAAAATTAAGATTATTAATTAATAATTATATAAGCTCTTATACAAGTTTTCGATTTATTGTAACCCTTTTTAGATCATTTTTTACCCTTTTGACTGGTTATAAGATTTAATTTCATTATTTATGTTTGTTTACTTCTTGGTTTTAGTGATCATTTTATGTTCAGATAATCACAAAAGATGAATGTGATTGTCTAGAAATGAAGTTATATGATATTATTAAACATCCAAGAGATTACATGGTTTAAAATTTAATTTTTTAACTTATATTGAAGTCGAATTATTATATTAAACCACAATGAAACCCATTTTTGTTAAACGGTGGGTTTGATTACAATGAAAATGTTTTGCTTTACAACATAATACCATCAGTAAAAAAGTATTACAGAACAATATCCATGAAATATTAAATATATAATAATCTGGCTAAACAATATAACAAATGGTTTTATGACCATAATTATAGATGATAATAGAAATTTATAAACCACTGTCCTCGAATGTGCTAAATTGGAACATCTCAAACGGTGCTTTCATTTCATTCAAATAAAAGATGGGGAAAGTAGATAAGGAACTAATTATCCCATTAGCATAATAGAATTATATTACATGTATGTTATTGGATTAATCACACCATTTGGGTTAAGGGAGGTGAGGAAAGAAACAAGAAGGAAATAACGTAATAAAATGACGTAATTTGAAAGATGAATTTACCTCTTGAGACTTCCTTCATTGAGGAACTCTTAAGGGGAGAGGTTTTGGAATATTGAGGAGACTAGGGGCATATGTATGTGGGGGAGGATCTTGGGGAGATATTTGGGAAATATATTAGCAAGGAGGATGGATTGAGAGGAGTGAAGAGAAGAGTTAAGATTGGGTGGGATTAATAGTGGAGGGGAGGAGGGTTTTCATAATATTATAATCATTAATTTATTATATTTCACAACATGAGGAATAGTAACTATTACATGACCAAGAATAGTAATAGATGAATGCGAGTTCAAGATTTGGGTTCTTACATCAATTGTGATGTCAGTAATAGTGGATTTTCACTATAGTGTATTTTTATGGTTAATTAATGTATTTTAGTATTCACTCAAAATTCAAGTTCTTCAGAAAAATATAAAAAAAATCAGCATAAACATTTTTCAATGAGTGGAATCTATAAATGAAGTATATTTTGAAAAAAAAAATAAATATGATTAAATTAATATTTAATTATACTCATAATTTATTATTAAGAATGTAGAGACCCGAAGCTTGATGTACATGGACATTACATTACATTTGCGGAATACTTAGTACATCACAAGAATACACACACAAGGATCGTAATAGTTTAGTGTCTTTGGAAACTCGGAACGTAATCTTCTAATCGTGGTGAAAGATCATCAACATCTCCTATAAAGATCTTCCCTTTTTTTTACCTAAAACCTTTCTTTATATCTTGGGGAAAAGAAAACATAAAAGGGTGAGCTCAAATGCTCAGTAAGGGTAAACAAAAGAAATATCAATCACATCGTATTCATAAGAACATAACATTTTGGAAATCTTAACCTGCAAAAGAGAGCATAATTTCATAACATGGGATAAATCATGGCAGTGAAATGTAATCACAATAATCATAACATAAAACATGAAACTTTGTGGCATTCACACATAATCATATAGAATCATTTCTTGTTAGTCAAGACTCATTGTCAAGACTATCTTAGTGGACAAAGTCCCTTTCTGAATCGAGTAACCCACGTTTCAGTCCTGTTTCACTGAACCGGTATAACCTACCATTCCAGCCATGTCTATCTCATGAGATATAAAATCTTTACCCAATGCATTGGAGGGAGATATAGGTCCCACCCATCTTATAATGAATCCTTTCTTATGTGTGCCACATAATCATAAACCATACATCATAGCGTAACCCATGTAATAAAAATGGAATTCTTAAACAACATGACATCATAAAACAATTCATATAAGATAAAGGAATTCATAAAAATATTTCCATCACAACATAACCAAATCAATGTAATAATAGGGATAAAAATAGAACCCTTTATTATCTTAGATGGAAAATAATTTTGATAAAACACTTGAACTCCATTCTTGAGGAAAATATCCTTTCTTCTCCAAAAACACTTTTCTTTTCTTAACATTTCATACAATTATAAACTAAAAGAAGTTGATTAAAAATAATCTTGAAAACTTATAAAGAAATATTCTTGGAAATAATGTTTTAAAAATCCATTCTTGCCGTATAAGTTAAAAAAAACATTCTTCGTACTTTTGTCGGAAAAGTCAAAAAGTACCTCGTACGACAAAAGATTCCTTTCATAGATATTACTAAAAACTCACCGAAGGGTAAAAAGGGATTTAAACAATTTTAGGTGGATGGAAATAATATTACATATTGATGAAACATGGATGTGGATGATAAAATACACCCCAGTAAATACTTACGAATAAACAATCTTGGATAAAAATGAGATTGTGATATTTCCCTTACCTTAAGTCCAATTTGCTTTGTACGTGTCCGAAGCTCCTGTATAATGGTTTAAATAATGTTATTGACTTATTACAGAATCATATTCATTGTTATGATATCATATATGGTTCACTTATGACATTATATTACCCGTTCTTTTGTAAATTCCACGTTAAAGAAGCATTTTGGGTAAAATCGTTCCATTTATCGTAGGTGTTTTGACTTGTTGTTATTGAAATCATTATTACTTATATCATGATTTACTTACTTCCAGAATATAAAACATGATTTATATATCATATATATTCAGTATATATATTTATAATAGATAGATAAATAAAATGAAAAACACCGTTCATGGAGACGGTAGTCCGTACGTACGCATGAACGTTGTTTTCCTTTCCTTATTGTCTTGAAATGGAAGTAAGTAGATGACATATATATATATATATACATAAATACAGTAGCTTTATAATGTCATATATTTCATTATTATTTCTTATATATACTTTATAATCATTCTTAAATGGTTAACATGGAGAATGAATCTCATCGCGTCGTGGAGACGGTAGTCCGTACGTACGCACGAGCGATGATATCATTTCTATAAATATTGAATTGAATTGGAGTGGATTATAAAATATATCAGAATCAATATGATGTTGTAATAACTATGTATAGTTATTCTTTACACCATTATACCCATCCATGTAAGGTGGGGGTGGAAAATAGATTACACCACGGCGTGGAAACGGTATTCCGTACGTACGCACGCGCGGTGATTTCATTTTCCGTAGGATGGATAGATGGTGAAATAGGTTTGTTTCATACTTATAATAACATATCAGTATATGAGTGATACTGATGTTATTACTTAATAATGAAACAACCTAAGAAGAAGAA